>LR994550.1:5220484-5955484 GCA_905187585.1 Cyaniris semiargus
TGAGTTAATCAGCTGTCAAGTGTAACTTGTGTGACTTGTGCTTAGTGATTTTTTCAAATCTTTGAATAAATTATAAAATGCATACTTTAAGAATGTTGCGGGCTGCTCATAATGAGGAAGTTTGGCTCAGACGTCAACATAGAAATGTTTCTCGTCGGTGCTTGGAGCGAATAGCCGAAATGCCGGAATTGTTGTTTAGAGAGCGGTTTAGACTAAATAAAAATACTTTTAAAAAACTGTGTACAGACTTACGTACTCATACGACTTTGAGAGGAACTAAAGAAATTCCTCTGGAAGTTAAAGTAAGTACATAAAGAAGTGAAATTTGTGGGATAAAGATTGATAAAAATAAGCACACCTAACCTATAACATAACAAGTTATAACTTATAACAGTGATACTGGACATAATAGGTATAAATAAGTTAGAAATAACATAATATATTAAATTTTTTAGGTGCTATGTACCCTGAGCTTCTTAGCCACAGGGTCATACCAGAGGATTGTGGGTGTGACACAACATTTGCCACAGCGAACAACAAGCCGCTGCATAAGGCAGGTTGTGGATGCTATAAATTCCAATTACATGCTAGGTAAATGGATTAAGTTCCCTCAAACACACCAAGAAAGGTCGATATTAAGACAAGAGTAAGTTAGAAATATGTACTTAATGCAATAATTTAATTAGTAGTAACTTATAGTAAGAAATGAATGTCATGTTCAATTATTATCTAATGAGAAACATTAATATGAGTAATGATAATAATTTGTAATAATGGAGATTGTTATTAATGTTTTTGTTCTATTTATGAATTTCCAGGTTTCAAAGAAGATACCATTTACCTGGAGTAATAGGATGTATAGATTGCACCCACATCGCAATAGTGAAGCCTGATGAAGAAGAACATACTTATTTTAACAGAAAAGGATACCACTCTATAAATGTACAAATGGTAAGGGTGACATGCACTTTACCTTGGTTTGATTATGTACATATTTATGAGAGTTAATTATTCTATATATTTAATAGAATAAGTTTTAGTGTAAAGGACTATGACACAAAACATAATATTATGGAGCTCGGTCCAAATTTCCACTAAATATATTATAGTAAAATTGTCTACTGAATACTGAATCATTATAACCACTTCTGTTCATTCTTCTTTGTGAATTTACACTGAAATTTATTTTATTAATTAATATACCTACTTACTGAATTAAAATTTAATATAATTAAAATTACAGGTGAGTGATATGTAATAAGTATTGTAGGTATCAAATAATGTGTATTTTTATGCATATTGTTCTTTTATCACTTTCCAAAGTTGACAGAAATTTACAAACATGTTAAAATATGTATATTTTTCAGATTTGTGATTATGATTTAAATATTTTAAATGTCAATGCAAGATTTGGAGGAGCCACGCACGATTCTTATATTTGGGCGTCAAGTCAAGTTGAAGGGTTTATGCGTGGCCTTCATCAAAATGGTGAACAAACGTGGTTATTAGGTAAGAAATAAAAGCATAATGTTTATAGTGTCAACTGAATAAAAGTTTATTTATTAGCCATATCTACTCGTAGTGTAGGTACTTTACTGATAGAACACAATAATAATAAAATTTTTACTAAATGACTGCAAAAATGATAGCACTTTTGTATTTTTATTTTAGGTGATGCTGGATATCCACAGAGAGCCTGGCTTATGACACCTATATTAGATGCTGCACCAGGCTCTCGAGAAGCAATGTATACTGCACGTCACATTCAAGCAAGGAATTGCATTGAGCGTTGTTATGGTTTGCTTAAGGGCCGTTGGAGGTGTTTACTTAAGCACCGAACACTGCATTATCATCCTCATGTTGCTAGCAAAATAGTATATGCATGTTGTGTTTTGCACAACATTGCATTGAATGCGCAGTTACCTGCACCAAGTGGAATTGCAGAGCAACCAGATGATGATAATGTTGCTGTACCAATAGGCTCTTCCATTCCTAGCAACCAAGATGACTTAATGCGAGGCAGAGCAATGCTCAGTGGCTTAATTAATAGATTACAATAATTATTAGTAAATATTAATTAATAGAATAAGTTTCAGTGTTAACTCACAAAGGAGAATTAACAGAAGTGGTTATAATGATTCAGTATTCAGTAGACAATTTTACTATAATATATTTAGTGGAAATTTGGACCGAGCTCCATAATATTATGTTTTGTGTCATAGTCCTTTACACTAAAACTTATTCTATTAAATATATAGAATAATTAACTCTCATAAATATGTACATAATCAAACCAAGGTAAAGTGCATGTCACCCTTACCATTTGTACATTTATAGAGTGGTATCCTTTTCTGTTAAAATAAGTATGTTCTTCTTCATCAGGCTTCACTATTGCGATGTGGGTGCAATCTATACATCCTATTACTCCAGGCAAATGGTATCTTCTTTGAAACGTGGAAATTCATAAATAGAACAAAAACATTAATAACAATCTCCATTATTACAAATTATTATCATTACTCATATTAATGTTTCTCATTAGATAATAATTGAACATGACATTCATTTCTTACTATAAGTTACTACTAATTAAATTATTGCATTAAGTACATATTTCTAACTTACTCTTGTCTTAATATCGACCTTTCTTGGTGTGTTTGAGGGAACTTAATCCAATTGGAATTTATAGCTTCCACAACCTGCCTTATGCAGCGGCTTGTTCGCTGTGGCAAATGTTGTGTCACACCCACAATCCTCTGGTATGACCCTGTGGCTAAGAAGCTCAGGGTATATGTACCCTGAGCTTCTTAGCTAAAAATTTCTGAGCTTCTTACCTAAAAATTTAATATACCTATTATGTAATTTCTAACTTATTTATACCTATTATGTCCAGTATCACCGTTATAAGTTATAACTTAGGTTATGTTATAGGTTAGGTGTGCTTACTTTAATCAATCTTTATCCCACAAATTTCACTTCTTTATGTACTTACTTTAACTTCCAGAGGAATTTCTTTAGTTCCTCTCAAAGTCGTATGAGTATGTTAGTCTGTACACAGTTTTTTAAAAGTATTTTTATCTAGTCTAAACCGCTCTCTAAACAACAATTCCGGCATTTCGGCTATTCGCTCCAAGCACCGACGAGAAACATTTCTATGTTGACGTCTGAGCCAAACTTCCTCATTATGAGCAGCCCGCAACAGAAGTGGTTACAATGATTCAGTATTCAGGAGACAATTTTACTTAGTATATTACTAGCTGACCCGGTGAACTTCGTGTCACTTTAAAACCTTCCCTGGACTTCTACGAATACTTTAAGACAATTTGGACCAAGCTCCATATTATATTTTATGTCCATATTATATTTTCAAAATTCTTCCGACTCAAAAATGTGTATTCATGACTATCACTAATAATATCACTTTGAATTTAAAAAGATATGTTTTTTATTGATATGTTATTTATTTATTTATTCATTCCATGTCATTACTGTATTTTTAGAAAATAAATAAAAAGAACACTTACATATGTAATCAAGTCATTTATTTATAAAATCAAAGTATATAATTTTTTAAAGATAACAAAAAATAGACTTTTAAGGTTTTAATCACTTTACATTTAAGGAGATCATAAAAGTTGTTTTTATTAGGCACTAATAAATTCTCTAAGAGATCCATAATAATAATAATTGGCCAAGTGGCAGTTGGACTAGCGGATAAAGGGTTCCGTAATGTTATAGAGCAAACGACAAAAATTGTGTTTTTATATGGATCCCTTAAATTTTTACTTTATATAAAAAGTATGATTATTAATTATTAACATATACTTAAAACTAAGGCCTTTATGAAAATTTCAAGTGCCTAGCTGTTGCCATTATTGAAAACGAGCAATAAAGGCCAAAAAATTGGCATTTGTTGTATGGGAGGCTGGGCCTTTAATCCGTACTTCCATACTAATATTATAAATGAGAAAGTGTGTCTGTCTGTCTTTTTGTCTGTCCGTCTGTTACCTCTTCACGCCCAAACCGCTGAACCGATTTTGCTGAAACCCAAAATAGGTCAAGTAGCCTTTGCATCCGTTGTGGATGTACTTGTGATACAGTATTTTCAGAGCGAAGTAACCACTCCTCAAATACTGTAGTGCCTGAGACAGGATTTAAATGTCCGTATAACTTATACGGTTTAAATGTCCGTATAACCTATACGGACATTTAAATCCTGTCCCAGGCACTACAGTATTTGAGGAGTTGTTACTTCGCTCTGAAAATACTGT
The DNA here is from genome assembly GCA_905187585.1 of Cyaniris semiargus. Lineage (NCBI taxonomy): Eukaryota > Metazoa > Arthropoda > Insecta > Lepidoptera > Lycaenidae > Cyaniris > Cyaniris semiargus. Next base: position 5,224,756 of record LR994550.1, read on the forward strand.
ATAAATCATCCACAACGGATGCAAAGTTCTAGTTTCCCAGACATTCCTCTAGCTATACGGTAAACATAGTTTACTCCGTGTCTGGAAGAATGTCTGTAGACGGTAAACTACTTGACCTATTTTGGGTAATAGCATTTAGCAAATTTTGGGCAACAACACCTAGTTGCTGGAGCAGGTGATTGTGGTCGCGAGTGATCTCGATTCTCTGCGCCTCTAAACGCAACCGCTCTGTTTCACGCTCGTGGAGCATAGTCTCCCGCCTCTCCTCAAACCGAAGGCGGCGCTGTTCAACGGCAACAAATTCATTTGTAGCCCGTTCGAACGGCGTCAGCCCACGATTCCGCCGCGCCCTCAGTAGCCGGCGACGCGGTGACCCAGCTGCAGATGGTGGAGATGCAGGTTGGTGCCGGTTCCGTAGCGGGGGGCTAGTCGGCGGCGGAGAGGGCGGGGGCGGTAGTGGCAGCGGTGTAGATATGGCCTCTCCTGGTGCAGGTGCCAGTGGTCCTGGTGCTGGTTCTAGTGGTCCTTGTGCTGGTGCCAGTGGTCCTGGTGGTGATGGTATCAGTAGAGGCGCTGAAAGGAATGGTGTGTTATTAACTTATTAATATTATTTTTAACACAAAATAACATCCAGTACCAGGATTTAAAGTAGCCTTTGTAATTTTCAAGACCATAATAATATCTCTGTGCTAATATACATCTGATCATTCTCAACTATTTGGGTGTGATTGACTAATAAGTAATAACTTCCATACAACCAAATTTTAGTATCTAAAATATCCAAATATATATAATTAAAAAACAAATTATGTACATATTATGTACTATATGTATTATATTCATTAAATTAACAGTAATTATAATTCATTTGTCAATCACACTACTTAGATACGAGAGAGTTAACTACATTTGAGACAAAAAATAAGAAAAAATCTTACAGTGAACATCAGGAACCTCTACCTCTAAAACTAGTTGAGGTTGAGACTGTTGTACACTCGGTTGCGAAGGAGCCTGAAAAGAAACATATTTTATTCACTTACATTTCCACCAATTACTGCAATATGAAAGGAAGCAACGAGTTAGTATGAATATTGAATAATTTGAAACAATGTAGTAATTAAGTACATAATATCAAGTAAGGTAAAAATGGTAAGGCAAAGCAGGTGCAGTTACTATAATATTTATAAAAATACATACACTAAAACCCTGCTCCTCAATGCTGCTTTGCCCAGCAACAGCTGTTACTCCAAGGATGGCAACAACCCTCTCTTCAAGTGCTGTTAGAGTCAGCCTGCTGCTGGGACCACCACCAGTGCCACTAGCATGAAGCCTGATCAGCTGGCTTTTTTTTTTTGTCTTCGTCTTCCAGTCTGACCAAACCTATATATAATATGATAAATGTGGTGTTAATGAAAAAAGTGCGCAATAGCAAGCAAGCGTGACATAAAACGTTAGTTTTATGTAATCAGTTTAAACTTACTTTTTTCCACTTGTCTTGGGATTTTTCAACACCACCACCAATAGAGTTAAGCAGTGTTGAACACTGCGACCACAGTTGGTCACTCCTTATCCTCCCTTGAGCACCCGCCTGAGGCCTGGATAAGTCTCCGTGCCTGTAAGGTAAACAAACATAAGACAAGGGCTCCCCTTGGCGCTTTCTATTGACTGGTATACTAAAAAGGGGTGGTCATAAGGAGTTGAATTATTTTTGTCAAATTTTTCTAAGTAGGTATTTTCTCCATACTAACGAGGTTCGTATTTCGGCCTCTATCTGGCCGGGAGTTGGTGTTACAGAAAAGTTTATCTGACATTTTAATACATAATAATTAATTACCTTTCCATGAACTCTACAAGAGCTGAGAATTGCTCCGGACTAGCACGCAACCTCGCTGGTTCCATTTCTGATAAGTTCAAAATACATTTCTAAAGAAATACTGTTGACATTTTACAGAAGTAAGTCTAACTAATCTAAGAAATAATTAATAAATATATGTTTAATAAAATACTTACCACTTTATTTTACAAACTTTAAAACTTTATAAGAAAAACTTTCAAACTCGCGCGCTGAATTTTTTCAATTGTCAAACTGACGTCCGTCAGTTTGACACTAGCGAAGGAAACCATAGACAAAAATTAGTTTTTTAGCGGGAGCTAGTATAGAATGAGCGTTCGCTACGCAAATGTCAACTTTGCTCGCAATCGTAAAACGCCACCGTCGTAACGTAAGCGTAGCGTACATTAGAAACGATTCCAAGCGTATGCCGCTTGTCTAGGGCCTCTGGAAGCTTTGTCCCGACCAAATCGGATCAGTCGCATTTGTGACGCCGCCGTTGTTAGACGTAATTATGAACCCCGAGGGAGTAATGATCTCAGAACGTGAAATAATAATAAAGATATTAGAACTTTATACAGACTTTCCCTGTTTGTGCGACTTAGCTCATAGAGATTACGCAAATAGGAATGCCAGGCATCAAGCTTATCTAATTATGCTGGATGTTTTAAATAAATGAACAGTACGGCAACTTTGAACATTGAACAATGGTTGCCGCAACCAACGCTATTTTAGCATTTTAAGGGTTCCGTACCCAAAGGGTAAAAACGGGACCCTATTACTAAGACTTCTATGTCTGTCCGTCTGTCTGTCACCAGGCTGTAGCTCAAGAACGGTAATAGCCAGAGAGTTGTAATTTTCACAGATTGTGTATATCTGTAGCCGCTATAACAACAAATACTTAAAACAAAATAAAATAAATATTTAAGGGGGGCTCCCATACAACAAACGTGATTTTTATGGCCTTTTTTGCTCTATATCAATAATAGCAACAGGTAGGTACTTGATTTTTTTTTCAGCTGCCCCCCCCCCCCCCCCCCCTGGATCATGTTGACGTCCCTACTAAGTATCTTATCTAGTACTTTTATCTATAAAATTAAAAATTAAGAAAACGATTTTTTGCCATTTGTTTGCAATACAATATTTTTACAACTAAAAATTATTAATTTTTTATTCTTTATAAACACCTAGCTTATAAAAAATCTGATTTGCCGCCCCCCTGGCCCAGAACCTGGGTACGCCCATGGCTATCGAGATAAGTAGGTACTAACCGGTAGCCGGTACTAGGGTATATAATAATTAATAATGAGGAACAAACTTAACTTTACATAATTTATTATTAAAATTTAGACTTGTTATTGATTATTATTATATTATACATATTTATAAAAGTTAGATAGTAAAAATATTGTAATAGTAAATGGTAAGTAAGTTTTAACTGACGTTAAAGTTTTTAAGTAACCAACGCAGATATTAATATGAGTAGGGAAGTATTGGGCATTCTGTCCCACTTGTCCAACCAAAAGTTGGATAGAATTGTCTGTCCTGCAAAGAATCACTTAAATTAGAATGTGTTCTGTCCTGCAGTTGAAATGATTGGGCATTCTGTCCCACTTTTGTTCGCTCGCGGTGCATAAACGAACAGGAGGGCATCCTGTTCCGACACACCGAACCTCCGTTCGCTCGCGCTCACTTCGGTGTACTCGGTGTGTCAGGATGCCCAATAGCTCCTGTTCGTTTATGCACCGCGAGCGAACAAAAGTGGGACAGAATGCCCAATCATTTCAACTGCAGGACAGAACACATTCTAATTTAAGTGATTCTTTGCAGGACAGACAATTCTATCCAACTTTTGGTTGGACAAGTGGGACAGAATGTCCAATACTTCCTGTTCGTTTATGCATCAACTGATGGTAAATGAAAGGACATGCTCATGACATGCACCTCTGTTCGCTCACTTCGGTGTGTCAGTGTGCCACTTACCGTAGGTAAGATCATGCACCGATCATACTACTGACTCGTAATCGGTTACGGTCAATGGTAAGATCACCTACTTTTTTACCAAAAAACATACCTCGGCTTAAATATACCAACACACTATGATGTTTAGTATGTTTAAGCTTACATTTCAGGGGATAGGAATTTAGGATCTTATCAATAAATAAACACCAGTTTTTATGCATTTATAAAAATAAACAAAATAATGTCTTCGTTTGTGTAATGTAGAATTCTTCATCATTGATCATCCGATCTGAAAAAAAAGAATGTTATGTACATCCACACTTACATAATAATCACCATTTAGAGTCACGAGTACTTTAAAACTACGACGACGATTAAGGATGTTTGAGTAATGTTTGATCTAAAAAAATTATGGATTAATTATGTTTCTAGTGATAACTTCGACTTTTTGGCATTCAAATAATCTCGAAAATATTAACGTTATATTATGCAATAACAGTTTTTCTAGTTTTTATTATTCGTAGGTTTTATAGGAAATATAATATTATGAATTTTTATATTTAAATTTGTTATTATTAAAATATTGGATATTAATTATTATTCTGATTAAATAATTACCTCTAATATGTATCTACTACATAAACCTCATTCAATAAACTAGATACATTTAGATTCAAATTTACTTACAATTAAAATAGAATGCCAGGTATCCTTTTTCTGCGTTCCGCTGTAATTTTTGATGAACTTCTCTAATTTTCAAGCATCTGAAAAAAAAATTTATTTTTTTTTTTCATCAAACAACACACGTAAAAGTATAATAGTGTTTTATGAATAAGGTAGATATTTATACCATGGTACGCCTGGTCTAATTATTGCATTAACTTTTCTTTGTAAATCATGAAGCTAATATAGGAAAATACTAAATAAAATATATTTTTTTCCATCAAACAACACACGTAAAAGTATAATAGTGTTTTATGAATAAGGTAGATTTTAATATTATATTACATTATTCAATTAAATTTATTATAACATGGTACGACTGGTCTAATTGCATTAACTTTTCTTTGTAAATCATGAAGCTAATATAGAAAAATACTAATCAATAAGAGTAACACAATAGATTAAAATATTTGATGGGTAACGAATGAATATATTGGTAATTATTTAATTTTAAAATGTATCAATGTAATAAATAATGAATCGTTTTCAAAAACTAAAATATTATCAATTTAAATCAAAACTTAAATAATTGTGTAATGAATTAAATCTATAATGAATACAATAACTACTACACTTACTTTTAACTGTTCCTTTATCTTTCCATACACTTTTGTTGTACTGGGCTGAAACTACGATGATACTCACCGCGCAGGCGCGCACAGCGTTGTAAATGAACGAGCTAAGACGGGAAATCATAGGAACAGACCGACCGAGTCGATAGGGTTATCAAACCTACTATATATTATAGTATCCAACTATTAATTTTATCCAACTATTAATTAAGGGATCAAATACTTTACTTCTAAAAAAATTTGTAGGCGAAACTACTATATTTTGCGTAAAGCACATAGTGTTGCGATAACTCAAATTAATAGTTATACAAATAATCAGTAAGACATAAATAAATTCGATAAGATTTATCCATTACAAATTAAACCATGCGTCAAATTCATAACTTAGTAAAATAAGGAATTATAAACATCGATAGCATTTAAAGAATGATAATTTTCATAATTTGACTAGAGGTAATATAATCGTGTTTAATATACACAATATTCATTTATAATTTATTGGATTTATAGGGTAAAAACTTATCGCCTCTTAAATTATCTCTTTAATCGAGTTTTCGCTTCTAGTTCACATCCCTGATATGGAAAAAGCTGCAAGCTGTTAAACAAGAATATAATATTGCACATACGTATTGTTAAACCGACACTCGCTTTTATAGTAGGGAGCCAAAGCGGTGATTTCTGCAGTGATTTGAGCGCGTCAGATTAAGCTTGTGTATGCTTCCCACATGTCTATAGTTAACGTGGTATAGAAATCAGATTATCTGAGTGGTGCGTTAAAAAATATACTATTAAGTAGATTTCAAATTGTCAGATTAAAATAGAGAACGTTGTGTAGACCCCAAAGAAGCTTTTATTTAAAGCACTGATGGCTTAAAGGGAAAGATACAATAATAATATAATACCATGATTTATATTATATTTTGCCTCCCCTACTATGAACAGCAGCAGAGATACAATTACAAAGCATTTCAATGAAACGCCGCAGCGAGCGCGCGACTTAGATTCTTGTTTATTCAATTTTATTTCATATTCAGCTACATTGATCAATAATAAGGTCGAAAATTGTAGTAAGGCATCATTAGTTTAAAAAACGTTTATATTTCATATTATTTACCACAATATCATCACAATTATTCACATACACATTAAATATTCGGATTTACTTGCTTATTTAAACAATTATAATTTATTTAATTTTAATCTCTTCTTGGAAATTAGGTATTGGTTCAAGATTAAATTCGCTATAAAAGTATGCAACATTTAACATGCTTAAAAAATACACAGATGTATAAAGATACCTAGATTTTGAGGATGCATGATCAGTCAAATCAAATCAAACCATTTATTTCAGAAAATTTACATTCCATATTATTAATTATTATTTAAAATCAAGCAAAATTATATAACATTAAATTTATGTCAAAATCGATGGAAATTACATATATATCTATTAAAGAAACGTATAATATAATTATCTTATTTAATTCTTTTACAATTATATATTTCATATGTTTTACATAGTAATGATCAATGATGATGTAATTGATAACATTAAAACGGACAAACATACGCACATATCAACTCGCGCTTGACAACTATTACACATTTTTGATGACAAAGACCGTTTTCCAACAATAAAAGTCGACGCATGTTGGAACAAGTCACAACTTTTCAAGTGGCTTCGCACCAGTCTTCAACTTCAACTAAAATGTTAGTGAGTATTGAATTAATATTATTACTCTTTTTTTGTGACTAATTCATCAAGATGGTAAAATAATTTATATTAATTTCTTCTTTAATTATTAAAAAAATAATTTAAATTCTTTTTATTTTTATTATTTTATAAAAACAATAATTTTAACTTTACAATTTTTATTAAATTTTTATTGTTTAATAAAATATAAATGTATTGTAGTTTTAATGTAATGACTAATTTTAATGATAATATTATAACGAAATTTTTAAATGTAAATATTGTAATGTTATGGGTCTTAGAAACCCGAAATAAATGATTTTATTTTTTTAATAGGTCCGATTCAGAGTTTGAGGCCCCATCTGTGGTGTCGGCAGCACCGAAAAAGAAGTCAAAGGCGTCAACCAGCAAACGCAAGGCTGGCTTGGAAAAGCAACTCGACTCATCTCCTCCGCTGGAGTTGACCCGCACCTCATCAGACAAAAGTGCTCGACGAAAGCGACAATACTCGTCCCCGCACGAATTTAACACTACACGGTATGTTCGATTATTATTACCTACTTTACGTTTGCTGAAATTCTATTTCTGTTTCTGCTGGTTTTTAACTGTCTTTGTAATAGCCAACTGTCAACACAGTCCCAACCACGATAATTCAGTTTGCATAGTTACAATGATTTCCTACTTTTTATTTATCAAAACTTAGTTCAGTATCCTGTTGAAGTCTGATAAAACTAGGCACCTAATTGTTTACAGTCAAAAGTGAATGTGCAATACACTTATTCCTATTTTGTTTGTTTTCTTACTAATATTTATTCTCGATTATTGTATTTTAATGATAATAATATGTTAATTTTGTGTTTTTACAGAACAAGGAGACCGGACTTATTCAATATCTTGCGGGCTGAGGAAGCTAGTTGCAGTGAACCCAAATCTCGTTGCGGGGAAATAATATCAAGCTTCGCCAGCCGAGTTTCTACGGGAACGTCTCGTCGGACTGCGAAGACCGGTGGCGAATATTTTGTGGACCTCAAGATCTACAAAAAATCGGACTACGTGTCTCACGCTGCCAATGTGCGATACAAGACGGCGCTGGTAAGTGTAAAGCTCCAGTGTGACGAGTCATCATCGTCTTGGGGGGCACTGCAAGACTTCTTAGGACAAGCTTTTACTGAGTTTGAGGAGTCGGAGCCCATCCATTACAGTGACAAAAAATAAATTTTATTAAGTAGGTTTACAGTTAATCAATTTATAGTAGATATTAATTTTCTTTTTTAATATACTAGAATAGATTTATAACCTTTTTAATTTTTTTACATTAGTATCGGTTACTGTATTATTGTTTTGATAGCATTGTCTTTTTTAATAGAATAAAATGCCTTTCTGTTCGACGTGTAACATATCTGTACATAGTAAATCATGGGTAGGTCATTTGCGAAGTAATTCACATAGAAAAAGTAGACAGACAATAGAATACAGTGATGGTGTAGAAATCGTCAGCTCTGCATTTCGTAATCGTATTATAACTTATAAGATATTACCTCTTGATCAACTTCAGTTAGCTTCAGTAGATATATTTTTTTCCGAAATTCGTAACAAGTTAAAATCTCTTTTAGATGAAAACCTTATTAAACATTCATGTGTTAAGGTTAATTTCGAACTATTTGGGACGTTTTTGAAGTTCAATGATAATTCACAAGAAATAAAATCTTTTGGAACCAAAAATAAAATATTACATAGTAATTATGATTTTGAAAAAATATATTTGGAAACAGTTAGTTATTTAAAAACTAGTATAGAGGAATTTGAGGATCGTGACAGTGGGTGGACATTTTTAAATAATTTATACATTGAGATTAATATCAATAAATATCAACCACTTAGCGGTTCGAGTTTTATCAGTTTACCCAAATCAATTCAGGCTAAAAAGGCGTGTTTAAATATTATGAATAAAGATCAGCATTGCTTTCTATGGTGTGTGACAGCAGCCTTATATCCAGCTAAAAATCATCCTGAAAGAATTTCGTCATATCCTAATTTTCGTGAATTATTTAATATAAATGGAATGTTTTTTCCTGTATCTTTCCATGACATTAAAATTTTTGAAAAAAATAATCCTAATATTAAGTTCATAATTTATGGTTTAAAAAAAAGTAAAACTATTGTTGGGCCGTTGTATAAATCAGACATTAATAAAACATGCAACGAGAAAATTATACATTTGTTGTATTTAGAAAATAATAACACTTCTCATTATTGTTTGATCAAAGAACCTTCTAGACTGTTTAGAAGCCAAGTTACATCTCATCACAGCAAATTGTACTTTTGTGATTTGTGCTTGATATTTTTCAGTACTTCTAAAGAAGTTGAAAACCATTTATGTGGAGGCGTTGTAACTGTCCTCCCAAATAAGGGCTCAGTAATTAAATTTAAAAACTATGCTCGAAAACAAAACATGCCATTTTGTATTTACGCAGATTTTGAATCGATGCTACAAACCCATACTGAAGCTAACTGTTCTTCTAGCAAAAATACGACTACGTTACACCAACATTTACCTATAGCTTTTGGTTATTATATTGTTTGTCGTGATGACCCTAGTTACAATCGGTACGTATCATATCGAGGACCTGGTTGTGATAAGCAGTTTGTAGATTCGATTCTTAAAGACGTACAAAAAATATTTGATATACTTAGTACACCTGTCCCTATGATATTTTCTATGGCGGATAAGTCTGACTTTGATAATGCCACACGTTGTCATATTTGTGAAAATTTTATTTTTTCGGACAAAGTCCGTGACCATTGTCACGTTACTGGTCGTTACCGCGGAGCTGCGCATCCGTTTTGTAATTTACAGTATAAACGCCCTTCATTCGTCCCCATTTTTTTTCATAACTTAGCTGGTTATGATTGTCATCTTTTTATAAAAGCATTAGGTGAGGTTCCTGGTAATATTAAAATAATACCTAAAACCAAAGAAAACTACATCTCATTTACCAAATTTGTACCAGTTACGAATAATCAGTTTTTTCAACTTCGATTCGTTGATTCATTTAAGTTTTTGGGAACAAGCTTAAGCAAATTGTCAGAGACATTAAAACCGGAAATGTTTAAAAACTTACAAAATCATTTCCCCGATGAAGATGAATTTCAGTTACTCACTCGTAAAGGCATTTATCCATACGAATATATGAACTCGTGGAAGCGGTATGACGAAAAAAGTCTACCCCCAAAAGAATGCTTTTATAGTTCCCTAACTGATCATGATATTTCTGATGAGGATTACCAGCACGCGTGCTTAATTTGGTCAACATTTCAAATCAAAGATTTAGGTAGTTATACGGATTTATATCTAAAAACTGATGTGCTTTTACTGGCAGATATCTTTGAAAATTTTAGACAGACTTGCAAGCAACACTATCAATTAGACCCAGCTTTTTACTTAACAGCACCCAGTTTATCTTTTGATGCGATGTTATTAAAAACAGGAATACAATTGGAACTTATCGATGACTTGTCGATGTTGCGCATGTTACAGAGTGGTATCAGGGGAGGAGTATGTCTGTGCTCTCATAGACATGCAAAAGCAAATAATCCTTACTTAGAAAATTACAAACCATCAGAATCTCCATCCTACGTCACTTATATTGATTGTAATAATTTATATGGATATAGTATGTGTCAATATTTACCATTATCAGATTTCAGATTTCTTAATGAACAAGAAATCAACAAATTAAATATAACCGAAATACCGATCGATGCAGAGTGTGGTTATATTCTAGAAGTGGATTTACAATATCCTAAACATTTACATAACTTACATAATGATTTACCATTTTGTTCTGAAAAATGCATTCCACCCGGGGGGAAAACTTTCAAACTAGTTCCAAATTTATATGATAAATTTAAGTATGTTATACATTACATTCACTTGCAAACATGTTTAAAACATGGTTTAATATTAAAGAAAATTCATCGAGTGATTAGTTTTCGACAAAGCGCATATTTAAAACAATATATTGATTTGAATACTGCTCTGAGGCAAAAAAGTTCCTCAACATTTGAACAAGACTTTTTCAAACTCTTGAATAACAGTGTGTTTGGAAAAACTTTAGAAAATAATGAGAAGAGGGTCAATGTGCATTTAGTTAATCAGTGGGTTGATAATAATAATGTGACTAAGAAAAGGCATTGTGCACAAAAGCTTATCGCTCGTCCAAATTTCCATAGCGCGACGATTTTTACTGAAAATCTAGTTGCGGTACAATTAAACCCTGATCAAATAATTTTGGATAAACCAATATACATTGGTTTTACCGTACTAGAATTGTCAAAAAGTCATATGTATAACTTTCATTACTCTGTTATTAAACCTTTTTATAAAAATAATGTACAAATGTGTTACACGGACACTGATAGTTTTGTATATCATATACGGACCCATGATTTTTATGATGACATAAAAAGACATTTTTTGCCTTACTTTGATACTAGTAATTTTTGTAATAGTAATCAATATGATTTACCCATTCAAAATAAAAAAGTTCCTGGTTTGTTCAAGGATGAAATGGCGGGTAAAATCATAAGTGAATTTGTAGGCCTTCGTTCAAAGTTATATTGTATTAAAACCATAAATAGCACAATCAAAAAAGCGAAAGGAATTAAGAAAAATATTGTCAGCAATTTCAATGTTACTGATTACCAAAAAACTCTGTACGAAGGCAACATTGTTCACAAAACAAATGTTTTATTTAAGTCAATAAAACATGAGTTGTATACATGTGCTGTGAAGAAAGTTGCTCTGTCTGGTGATGATGACAAGAGAGTCATATCTAAAGATAAAATTTCAACTAGAGCATGGGGTCACAGTAGTATATTTAACTTTTAACTAGATTTAATAAGCTGTACCTAATTAAGAAATTCTTTGTATTGTTTACTTTCGTAGCATAACCTGTGTATTTAGTATGTATATAATAATTATTATGTAGATTTAGAAATAAAATATCAATTATTAAATACATTAATTGTTTTATTTATTACTTCACGACTACATAGATTTTGCAAGCAAACCTGCAGGCTGATGCTAAATTCAAGTAACGTAAGGTTTTATCAAGTTGAAACATGCTTTACTTGAGTAATGTCGGCACTACATATTATAGGCGAACGCCTTGGCCAGCGCGCTGGCCCAATGTGTAGAACGGGCGTTCGCGCGTTGGCGGTAGGTATCTATATACCATCTTGTGGGGAGGCGGCACTGGGCCAGCGCGTCGGCCAACGCATTCGCCTATATGTAGTGCCGACATAATCCTAATCCACACGTGCCGCGCGCGCATGCCTGGTAGTACAACCTACGACGTATATGAACGCGCGGTACAGTTTGTAACATGAGTCCTCATTTATGATAATACCACATACATGTTGCAATCACTATTATAATAATGTGAAGACTTTGTTTTAGTATTCATTCTTGCGTCGACAAGCACTGTAATTAGTTAATCACGTCTACATAATTTACAAAACAAACCTTAACTTATATTATAGTTACTCACGTGTACATAATTTACGTATTTTTGGTAATACAGTCTTGGACCTGACTACACAACGGTAAGTTGATTTATTATTGATTTAAGTCATTAAAATACATAAAATAATCGTTAATTGTAAAGATTTCTGATTTGGTGTTAAATATTTTCTTTTTTTTACAGATAATGGAACGCGTAAAAGATATGACTGCTACATCCGAAGACAATGTCTACCTACATGAATATGGGGATACTTTCCAGTATGCTCAAGATCCTTTGGAAGGATTTACGGAAGAGTTTTTAAAAATGAAAGCTCAGCAAAAGCCGAACGCTAAGATTCGGGAACGTCGTCCAGCAAAATTAAGAAAAAAATGTGTTTCTAAAAGTGCATTAAGTAAACTGCATATTCCAGTTCATTCGTTTGTGGTAAACAGCGTTCCCAAAAAAGGTTTCCGTCTGATAAAGATCTCAGTGTTTGATTTAGATGGATCCCAGCAACATTGTGACAGTATAGACGATGATAATTTTTTGTTATCCGCACAATATGTTGTAAATGAAAACGGTGATGAAATAATGGACCAAACCGAGAAGTTAGTCAGTAATATATCAAAAAAAATATGTAATTACAGTTATACGAATTGGTTTTAGTTTACTTTGGTATAAAGTATTTGTTTTAGCTGTAGGGTCGCAATAGACTTTAGAATGAATAAGTCGATAAAATTGTAAGATATACTTGTATGAAAATAATATAAGTTAGGGTTTGTTTTGTAAATTAATGTGTACGTAATTATTGCTTAAATAAATGTATGATGTGAATATATTTGTTTTATTTCTATTTCATTCAACTTTAATTATTTAAATAAAAAGCAATAAATATAAGGTATTTTTTATTGAAAGTGTACATTATTTTCTAAACACCATTTTTTTAAACATAATACATTTTTTAATGCACAATACTTCTTATGAATAAAACAGTTATACGATTTGTCCTTACAATACAGATCGAACAGAATGTCAAATCTTGGAATGTCTTTGTAACTTATATCTACAACATTATTATGATCACACAGTTCTTTCACCCATTTCACTTTCTCTTCACCTTTTACGATAATGTTTCGGTCTTTTAAGTAAGGCTTAATAATTCTTCTGAATTCTCTATAATCGATATAGCCTTCGCTCCATCGAAACCCTCTATTTCTTTCTAACCACCGAACATTCTTTTTTTCATCATCGGTTAGCGCTGAGAATGGGTATGGTGGTTTAACATAAAATGTATGTGTATGCTGTCGAGTGGCTATACATAATTCTTTTACTAAAAAGTCGTTATTATTATTTTTAAATCCTTGTAAGTCAACGATTATTGTATTACTATTCATGATATTTTCTTAACGATATTACTCAAAGGCTTATACTCAAATATGCAGTCGTTTAATATCAGACAATATGCAGCTGTCTGATCGGGTATTTCTTGGTCTGTTTCGATTTCTACTCTCACGTCGATTGACCCTTTTAATGTTTCGTGCTGTCGCGAACAGTCGATAACGAATAAGGGAGCAACGTCTCTGAATTCTTTCAAACTCATCAACGGCTCTGACCGACGTCCGTGATACGACTGTTGAAATCTAGCATACTGTTCGTATAATAAAGTAAATTTGTCTTCTGTAAAACTGACGTTTAATCCCTCATATGGATAGTATGACGAATTTAAAAACACTCTTACATCACGTACGTGACAGTGATCAAACTCCGCCATCGACAATTCACTGTTCTGTTTGCGGTTGGTTTGTAAAGCTAATACAACAAATCGTGGTTTTTCTATTTGAGATGAAGTTTTAATGGACCAAGTATGTTTACGAGTTTTGGGTAGTAATGGATACTCGTATAAATCCCAGTTACGATATGCTAATGGAATAGCTCGATCTTTTTCTAATTGTTTTAGTAAATTTATTCTTTCGCGATCAGATACTTTAATATGAGGTACTCTCCAGATAATTTTACTTATAACAATATCTTCCAAAACTTCTCCTGTTTTCAACTTGATTGCATTAAGGTTAGTGTTACATCTAAGCAACACTAACTCATGTTTGCAGTTAATGATAATTTTTTCATAATCTTCCGCAAATCCTAAAATCTTGTTTAGAGGAATGGATACAGAAAATTCACCACTTGTATTATTTATACCTTCTGGCGACCACCCCCAAACTCGAGCATATTTTGATTCGTTTTGATTTAAGGACAGATAAGACTTTATGGTCGTAGTAACACCAGCGTTTTTTATTTTATCTATTTCTACTCCATTTAATTCATATCTTATGTCTTGAAATAGAAATAATGCTGGATTATTAACGAAATGTATATTTGAAACCTTTTCTTTAGTTGTCCTGTTATAGACAATTACTTTGCCTTCGATATACAAACTGCTGAGCGAAGGCAGCACATATAGGTCTTGTTGATTGATGGGGATTCGTATTTCATCATTCTTGTTGAAACTTGTTACGTACGGTTTGTATGAATGATACTCAAAACTTTCGATGCTGTTGTCGTATGAGGTTTGCTGAGATATGTTTAAAATATTCATTTTATTAAACCAATTAGTTTGAGGTATTCTTTATTGCTTTTAGTAAGCTTCTTTTTTAACTGCTGTTGTGTGTCTTTGCGAGAAGATCTTTTAGGACTGACTTGGACATTTGATATGTCAGGGGTTTTATGGAAATTTATCATTTTTTTCTAAAATGTAAATACAATTGTACCTCTTCACCTCGTAAATTTACTTCTTTGTTATCAGCGTCTAACAGTCTTATATTGATGGAACTAATAGAAGTTTGATTGACTGGAAAATAAATTAAATTTTTTGGTATTTCTATTATTCGATATCCAGGAGGTACATTAGGAACAAATTCGTAAATAATATGGCTTGCTTTTCCGTTCACAAATGAACCACTAACTACATCACATTCAATCCTCACGATAGTTGTTGATAGAATGCTGACAGGATACTGTGAATCAGTGCTTATATTAGCTTTTATTGTTTCCATTCCAAAGCCTAGTATGTTCCCAATTGAATCATCTTTATTAAAATGAACGTCTTTAGAACAAAATATATTTGTTTTCAATGTGTTATTATTGCATCTCAGTTTTAGCAATGTATTTTTTATGTTAGTTTTCAAATAATCACAAATATCTTGAAGCTCGTAGGACCCTTCAGGAATTTCGATCATTTCATTGTCACCGTAATAAAACTTGTTGTTTCGTCCATCAATATTAGGTATAGAGTTAAAAGTTGAAAAGTACAAAAGACCACATTCATAGTCTCCAAGAAGTTCCAACGTCGGAGAATAGTTTGTCGTCAAAGAGGCTCCGCTCCCGGTTATAGATACAGTGAAAGACATTTTGATACTGACACGTTTATTTATTTTTAATATTATTTAAATGTTTCTTCCAATATTTTTTTAAAAATTTAATACATAGATGACCACAGTTTGTTGTTCCAAATGCTTGATGTCTGTTATAATTATAGTTTATGGGCAAATTATTCATATATTTCATCAGTTCTAATGGTGGTTTTAAATTACCAAAGCTATCATAGTATTCTACGTAGCTGTTTTGTTTTACATAGGCTACCCAATGTGTGCCAGGATTCACATTACTATCTAAATTTACAATTCCACATTCTATTTTTCTAGGTTTTAAAGGCAACGTATCTCTCATGTAAACGCCGCGAAAGTATGGAATTTCACCAGCATACTCCAATATGTCTAAATTCGTAAGCGCACGCCTGGGCAGCCGCCTAATTAGTTTTTTGATGGGTTCAAATATAACCCTGCTCCTTTTTTATGAGGTTTAATATATAATCCTTTTCCAAGAGCGACCGCTTCCATCATTCTGTTGTGTCTTTCAGATTCTTGGAGACTCTTTTGTGCTGCTTTAGAATCGTTAACGGCTTTGGCTATACCTGCTGCACCTCCTGCTAATGAACCTAACGCCGACAATCCCGCAAAAATAGGAATAAGCGGTAAAAGTCCACCACATTTTGGAAGTGGAATTATACGTGGTAAACATATTCCTTTCTTTTTACTGAACAGTTTTTTCGCAGCTGCATACGCATATTTTATAGCAGAGTGATGATCCTTGGATTTAAGTTTTTTTAAATGAGCATGTATTTTTTTAATACCCTTCTTAAATGATTTAATACCACTTCCAGCTCTGATTTTTGTTTTCATAGCATTTTTTACTATCCACGAGGCAATCTTTTCTCCCTTACCAGCATCTTTTGATTTCAACCTCTTCTTTGCCATACTCAAAAGTTCTAAATCAGCTTTACGTCGAGCACTAGGATCTTTATTTATATAAGCAATATCGTGATGCATGCAAGCTTCATCCAATTTGTTAACTCCTCGATCGCCTTGTAGTATTCGTTTTTGAAGTTTCGTCCCAGGACCGCAAAATTGATATCCAGGTAAATGCAACTCAAACGGTAAATGGTCTATCAAGTTATTGATTACACCACTGCCTTCCTTCATTGATAAGTATGTATTGTGATATAGCACTGATTATGAGCTTTATATATCTAAATAACTAATTCACTTTTATCTATCCAACTATTTTCTTCGGCACCCAATCCTAACCACTTCACAAAAAGTTTGTTGCCTCTTTTCTTTAGAACTTTTTCGATAAGATAAATATCAGGAAATTTAGTTTTTTGTAATTCTTTTCCATAAAAACAACCAACAATGTTTTGTTTATGTTTGTCTTGTAATTGATACGTTTGAGGACTAGTTTCGTTGACTTTTATGATGCGAAATATTTCCGTTGACCAATTAGGGGTGTAGCCTTTATAAAAATCGCCTTTGTATTTACTTATACGAACAAAATCGCCAACTCGAAAAGACGATTCTTTGCGTACTTTTTTTGGCTGTTGGCTTTTGATAATATTCAATCGAACTGTATTTTGATTTGAACTGTTAACGTCTATTGGTTTATGTTTTGTAATGCGGTGCACAGTATTGTTATAATTCTGCACAACGGACCTTAAATTATTTTTATACCATTCATATTTTCCACATAAACTAAATAATTTGTAAAGACGTGATTTTATAGTTCTTATTACTCGTTCGACGATAGAAGCTTTTTTTACAGAAAATGTGGAATAATGATTTATGTTATAAGTTTTCATTAAATGCTTAAAAGAATCGTTATAAAACTCTGTACCTAGATCTGTTTGTAAGTTTTTAGGTTTTCGTGTGGATTCTGTTAATATACTGCACATAGCACTTGATACAATTTTTTTAGATTTTGATTTTAACGGTCTAGCCCACACGTATTTTGATAAAACATCAATCACTATGAGAACATATTTAAATCCTTTATTAATCGACGAATATTTTTGTAAGTCCACTAGGTCAGCTTGCCATAAATCATCCAGACCTTTAATGACCGTATGTCGACGAACGAAGTTTCGTCTCGCTCCTCTGTGTAGTTCATTTACTATATCTTGTTTACTCATTCTGAACAGATTTTGCTGCAATCATGTTATCGATTTCTTGTTTTGTGTAGTACATTTTACTTAAATTTGTAGTAGTAATTTTTTCTAAACTATGGAGAAAGTTTCTGACATTACTTTGGATTTTCATCATTTCATTTTTAAGGGCTTGGACACTTTTATCTACGTATTCTTTATTCACAGCCTCGTCGTCTTTTTCTGGAATTTGCACCCCTTTTAATTTCGATGACTTTAAATCGAATTCCCCTGTATCGGACCTTACCAATGTATCGCTAAGAATTTCAGAAAATTCAGATAATCGTAAACGCTTATGAACGTGATGACCAAATTTGTCTATATTCATTGCCGTCTTGCTAGGTTCTATAGTGTAATAGAACTGCTAAATTTTCCTGATGGCAGCCTTATATATTTCATTTTTTTAATGATACCAGCTTCTTTCATTTCTTCAAGTATGGCATTAATTTCATTATCTAATCCCGTATTACCAGCCGCCTGAGATGCACATAATATTTTCAGTCTCTCAACTAACTCATTAGGATCATTCCAGTATACTAAATCAGTGTCTTTCTTAACTTCTTTCAAAATGTCGATTCCTTCACCTCGCTGAAGACTTTCTACGCTACTGGTATTATTTCTAGCGAATTTAAATAGTGGCTTTATCACGTGAGTATATTTGAACCCTTTATTACCATTTATTTGGTTCGATGGTTTCCAGTTACGTTTATGTGCATTAGTGTCGATGAGTAGCAATTTATAATTTTGTAAGTCTTCCTCTGTAATAATATCTAAATTAGGTTTTTTTTTGTACAACAATTCTGCCAGACCAGAAGTTTTTTTTAAAGAGCGGCTTCCAATTTTCAGAACTTTTCCATCATCGTGTAAACGGGTTTTGCCTAGCCAAAGTTTTCCTCGTTCACTTCTTACTCCATATGGTATATCTTCTTTCAGCGCTTCAGGCGATGCAGACCAAGACAAGGAATCGTTTGCGATACTTGGTGAGGATTGAATAGATTTAAATGAGTTCTCATGGATATCATAATCCTCAGAAGATGATGTAGTAAGCGTTTTGTCAGGTGTTTTAGAATTAAAGTCGTCATTATCTGAATTTTCTTCATCATCAAGATCCGTCTCAGATTCTTCTTTTTCATGTGAACCATATTTTGAAGATTCTTTTTCGTCTTCGTCATGACGTTTTTTTTCAGTTTTGCTTGCTAATAATTTTAGCGGACTGACGATCGGTTGAAATATCGTCTCCAGTACCATGTCATTTGTGTTTTTAGTATTTTTTATCATTTCTACCTTTCTTTTCACTGCAGACGCTGATTTCACAATTTGTTCCTTAAGATTCCGCTCCATGTGAAGAATTCTACTCTGATTGATGTCTCAAGTTGTACTACTACATAGTGGGGTACGTATAAGCTTTATAGAATAAATTAATCCACTATTATAAATGTATCAAATTTCATTCTGTAACAACCATTATTTCGTTCACAATCCTTATTGATTACCACATAACTGTACGGTTTACTCCACACAGTTGAACACATTTCACGAAATTGCGACCACGTCATATCAGACCCTACATGTTCATCGTAGATGTGTCTTAGATTAATCTCGTCTTGTTTAAACAATATGATGAGATTGGCATTATCTCTTACTAGTTGTTTGGGTATTTTAGTATAAGTTTGGTTAAGATAAAAGCAATCAATATTTTTGTGACGACCCATAGCAAAATAATCACGTATATTATTTTGATTTTCGCATGCAACATCGTCAAATATGATGATAGAATTAGGTAAGGCTTCTTCTGGACTTAAAATTTCACTGTTATGATTATACTTGTGATACGATGTATCCACAACTTTTTCCAATACTTTTTCTAAAAAGACGTACTTAGGTTGATACAAAGACTTTGAATACACATAAAGGTTTCTGAATCGTGGACCATTCGGGTGTAGTAACAAACTGATTACTAAGTTTGTTTTCCCACAGTTTGAGGGACCACAAACAATACTGCGAATGGTATTTGGTAGTAAATTTCCGTGTCGCTTAACTTCATTTTTAATTGCAGGACAGACACATTCTAATTTAAGTGATTCTTTTTGTTTCAGAAATTTCATAACTGTTTAATCCAATCGACCACTGTGATTAGTGGATTATGACAAAATGATAATAATGCAGTGTGTTGACTCATATAAACAGATAACTTCAAACATACGAAATTAAATGTTCCTATAATAGCTAGCTAGATCTTTCAACCATCCAATCATCGATGAGAAGCTATTTTTTATCACTTGATGCATAAACGAACAGGAATGATTGGGCATTCTGTCCCACTTGTCCAACCAAAAGTTGGATAGAATTGTCTGTCCTGCAAAGAATCACTTAAATTAGAATGTGTCTGTCCTGCAGTTGAAATGATTGGGCATTCTGTCCCACTTTTGTTCGCTCGCGGTGCATAAACGAACAGGAGCTATTGGGCATCCTGACACACCGAGTACACCGAAGTGAGCGCGAGCGAACGGAGGTTCGGTGTGTCGGAACAGGATGCCCTCCTGTTCGTTTATGCACCGCGAGCGAACAAAAGTGGGACAGAATGCCCAATCATTTCAACTGCAGGACAGACACATTCTAATTTAAGTGATTCTTTGCAGGACAGACAATTCTATCCAACTTTTGGTTGGACAAGTGGGACAGAATGCCCAATAATTCCCTACTAATATGTAACTATTGAACTGACCCTTTTGATGTTATGATGGATTCCAGAGTAAAAAGTAAACAAGAACGTTTTGGAATTCTGAAAAAGAAAAATCAATTAATTGTCAGATACATTTTTTACATTACAAATATAAGAAAATAATTTAGATGCACAACAAGTTTCACTAAAGCTTATTAATTTTATTGAAATGGTATTGAATATAACGACTTGCAAATACCACTGGAAATTAATTTTAATCAAAGGTCAAACTACAATACATACATTTTAAATTAAGTAGGTACATATTATCTTCTTACATAATAATTTACTATTTTTATAGGCCATTTATTTACACAAAGTTAAAAAGTTTAAAAATGATCGAGAAGCACGACAACTATGCAACTACTGCATAAATCAGGATTGAAGCAGTCATGCGTTGGCCTCAATATTAGGGAAAGTATTATCACCTGACAAGATGTCTTCACTCACCACGGACGACTGAGGAGTTACTCCGCGATACCACCGTGGGAAGAACTATGTCGTGGAATTCTCCCGAGTGTAATAATTTTGAAGGACCGTTTGCACTATTATCTACAGTTTCACCGTCGGTCACGAACGGCGTCACGACGTCTGCTTCATCGGACGTTATGTTTCTCATTTCTTTAAACTTGCTCTTGGAGATTTCCAGACGAGTCTCAGATAAATGGTTTTCAAATTCAGGTAGGTGGTCATCCTTCTTTAATTCGTCATTTTTCTCTGATGCTTCCAAGTTAGGTTCATCTGTACTGTCGTTGAGTACGATTTCTTTAACAGAGTCCACTTCTTCGCTCAACTTGCCGCTGTTATTGCTCGGTGGCGTCACAGACTGAATAGCGTCCTCTCTTTTAAGCTGTTTTCTCCTTTCACTTATGTCGTACCCCAGAGGATGTAAACTAGAAGAATGACGAGGACTACCGTCTAGCGATAAATCTAAAGATGTAACTAAACTTTCGTCTCTACTGATGAAATTATTCCCCTCGGGTACGATGTGAATGTTTAATATGGTTTTATTAACCTGCTGGTTGTGGTCACTATCCAAGGAAGCAGCAGATGGAACATCCGAATCGAGGACCGATACGGTCGATACAGTTTTATTAAATGGCATTTTACAGCGAACCAAAAATCCTCTCACATGGGCCTGTATTATGGTAGCTGCGCTTGAAAGTGTGGACGAGTCATCCGTGGACAAGGATAGAGATTTCTCTTCATTAACCGTTTGCAACACGGTATCCATCCTGCTAATACCCGATCTTCGCTCCTTATTCATAACGGATGGATCTTTTACGGCCTAAAATGATATTATCAATTTATTGATAACGTGACAAAATATAACTTTTAAATTATTAAAATATACTATCAAATTAAATTACCTCCTTTTCGTCATTATCGACCAGATAATTTAAATCGATATTTGTGACTTCTTCTGTGCTTAAAGTTTTACTTTTAAAAAGAAACGCTCGGAACACTTTTTGGATTGTAATTGCTGCCTTTTCTAAGTCCATAGAACTTGCAGCATCATTATCCACATCAATAGATCTGTCTCTAGAATAGTCTTCGGTTTCATTCGACTTTTGTAAATGTAATTTTTCTTCAAGATTTGGGCTATCTATAGCTGGATCAATATTAATATGTGAATAGTCCTCAATTGGAATAGATAACTCATTGATACAGCTTTCAGTGTGTATACTATTTGATTCATTTAACACTTTTTCATTTCCACTAGAATCTTTTTGTGGGCTATTCAAGTTATCACAGTTCAGATTCAAATTATACTCTGTATTCTCAACTTCGAAAACAGATTGGTCATCAGACTGAAAGTCTAAAGCCTTAGTTGATTGCAACTCGTCCTCGTCTTTGCTTACAAAGTCAGTTTCAAGTAAATTGGCTTCATTTGTGGAATAATCATCATTTTCAGTATTTGTATTACATATTGGTTCAGTTATGTTTGCAATCTCACTATCGCCAATATATGAATTTGTATCTAATGGATTTTTATTTTGAGATTCTGGAAGTTCGTGCAAAATTTGTTCTTTTGTTCCTAAGCTTTTTATTTCAAAATCGTTATTGTTATTTTCATTGTTTGCACTCTCAACAGTATTAGAACCAATTGTACCTTCGTCTATGTGTTTTTGTTCTAATTTATTTTCTTTCTCCGATTCGTGACTATCATTGAGAAATTCTTCATCGGTTTGTTTTTTGTCCGTTTCTTTTTTACTTGGATCTACTTCCGGTTCATTCACTTTTACCGCCTCAATTTCAGTATCATGTAACTTTTGGTTTATTTCCGTTTTTCCTTGGTCCTTTTCTTGAACCTTTGTAACTTTTTCAATCGATGGCGAATCATTCTTGCGCTCTAAACATAACATTCTTATAATAACTATTGAATTACATTATATTAGAAGCATTAAACAAGAGAAATCAAACCTATTTCAAGCTACCTGCAGCCAAAGACATACCTTTACCATCGCGTATTTCGATTAGCTTCTTCATGTGCTGAGCACAGAACTCGTAGATGTTGTCTGGAGAATTTTTAAGTACATCTTTTGCAAGGCCTTCCATCAACTCCACGAGGCCAGGCGGCATCGTGGGCACCGCCGCGCTATACATCCTCGAGCTACGCAAACTCATCTATAAATAGTTTACACAGATCATAATACTTGTAGACGTTGTTATGAGAAAAGTAAACACTCGTTACCTTTTGTTCACCGAGACTCTCGAACTGATGTAAGATTGGAGTGCTAAGCCAATGTTTGCGAGTCGGTAGCTATGGCGATCTCGTGATATCTGTATCGATCCCTCAGGTTCAGCGCACCACAAATATTTGTCAAGTTCGTGGCCCAGGGTCAATACCAGCAAAACACGTCTAAGGACGAAAATAAACTTACCTCCTTGGCTATACGATTTTTAAATAACATGGCAACTAAAAATTTTTGTAACATGCTCGTAATTTACTACCAGTTCAATTAAAGTAAACCCTAATTAGGGCCACACTTTGTGCTTTAGCCCGGCCGCACATTATAAGAAATTTCTGATCAGAAAAATTAGGACGCCCGCCGGGATTTCTTTATTCTGACGTGTCTGACGTCCGACGAAAATATTTTTCTGATCTGAAATTCGGATCGCGCTCTCTCTATACATTTTGTACTAAACTCAAGACTCGCCGGAAGGTTTCTGATAGGTGTGCGGTGTGGTGGTCCGGCGGGCGTCCGAATTTTTCTGATCAGAAATTCTTATAATGTGTGGCCGGGCTTAATATTACCTTCTTTTGTTCTTGAGATAATATCTTCTTTTTGTAATAAGGAAATATTTTAATTTAATTTTAGGCAAGTGATTGATATGATGACACCATGGATCTGATGACATTGATACTCTTACTTACGGATGTGCCTACCAATATCATCATCATTACGGTACACGATACTGAAAATACCCTGGATAATATTGCACATTACATACACTTGGATTGTACTATCAGAGAAATTGATTCAAAGGCAGATGGCGGACGTGCGTAATATGGTCGGGTTATGTCAAGCCCATGACTGCCCAGCCATCAGATCACTACCAACATGTGCTTGACATAACACGACCAAATTACGCAGGTCCGCCAATTGCCTTCATTTTTTCAATTGAATCAATTTTTCTGATGGTACAACAAAGGTGTTGCTCCAGCTAGCTTGGAGAGCTTAGCTGGAGCGACACACTACAAAGTGGAAGTCACTAGGTACTTGAATATCTCTTGTGTATGCGTTCTTGTTTGCCGGTAACTGTAAAATATTAGCAGTTAGTAAATCATATTTTTAAAATTATTTTTTACGGCCGCACTCAAGAAAAATAATGTTTACTTAACTTTAATAAAGATTTGACATAAACACCAACCATTTTCTGTCAAACTGTGTATTAAATTAAGTTAAATAATCATTATATCTCTGAGTACGGCCATGTTCGTCACTTTTTTATTTTAACCTTTGATGACTTGATTCCTTATAAATCCTCAAGAAGAAAACATGGCAAACCACACACTTAACATTTCAGAACAACTTTAGTCCACATTAGAGACCGACAAAGATCTTGAATAATATAGTCATGGGGGCGTGTCGCAAAGTTCGCAACAACTGCCAACTAAGTAACATGGCGGCATTATTTCCGATATCGGCCATGTACTTATATTCATTGTAGGACTGTAATACAAGGTTTTATTAGTGTCATCTACAATCTATAGCCAATAAGATACATTAAAAGCAGTTTAAGAACTTGGTATGATAATGTACTATAGTTTCGAGCAGTAAGAACAGCAGTGAAAGTTTAATTTTTTGTCTCTATGCCTTAAACACTTTTCGCGCTATCTATGTCTTAAATTATTACAGCTTAGAGCTTATGGAATATGTACTTAGTTATTTTATGACGTTCACAGTTAGATGTTAAAAGAAGTAAATGTCATCTAAACAATTTCAAAATATCTTGTTTATTAGCTTCATGTTACCTATTTTTGTTAATCATTATTATTAAACTAGGTTCGCTTAAGCTTACACATTGGAAAATTAAAGAGAAGACATCCATTAAACATATCTGCTGAGGGTACAAATTATTTTTATTTTCTAAAGAGTCGCAGTACAAGTATTATCCAATTTTTATCATTTTTATTATACCCAAGTACACACATTTTACATATATTATTTTCATTATATTTAAGTGATCCAAGCGAAATAAAAACCTCGAATTAAATTTAAATTAACTCAAATTCCGCATAGAATTAAAATACTATGTGATTATTTATATAGCGTCGATGGAGTTAATAAGAATGGCATAATATTAGATGATGTCGATGAGACGGGAGACGGGACAGCCACATGAGGGGGCGGGGTGACGAGGCGGGGACGGCGTGACAGCGGCGGGAGGTGACGAGCCGAGCGCGCGCCGCCAGCCCCGGCCGGCCCTACACTACACGTGTGTCTGTGGGAGCACTGAGAGCCGGGCGAGCGCGCCCACCGGCGGGCGGGGACGTCCGGGGCGGCGCGCACTCGTCCCCACTCAAAGAATGCAATTAATGTGAGTCAACTTTTTTATTTCCATACTGTGTACTATAATAGTAATTTATATATAAGATCATATAATTTTTGCAATGTTAATACATTTTACATAACAAACATCTCCATAGTGTACATACATACATACGCTGGGGTCGCTAGGCTGGCGCGGCCCGGCGGCGTATCGGTACGACTATATACAGAGGCGCCGCTCTACTAGTGATGATAGAAAAATTAATGGCTACAGCGATATCATACAAAGTAATGACTATTCCCTTAGAAATTATTACGACTACTTTAGCATTGTTCTACACCAATATGATCGTTCCTTTTAGTTTTCACCGAGCTGTATGCGTTACGCGCGAGGACTCCGGCTCGCTCCGTCGGGACCGACCGACAGTCGAGTCCCCCTCCCGCAGCTATGTATAAAAATCACACTGCTATAGATTTATAATAAATAAATGCCTATTTACACTATGTATCTATACAAAATGATAGTACGTCGAAATTACATTTTTCAAATTCAGCAGCTAGTCGAAAGAAAATTTCATAGAACAACTACTCGCGGGCCGGCGGCGACGGGGGGCGGGGCGGCGCGCGAGACGGCCAGCGCCTCGCACCGCCCGCTCCCCGCGAGCCGGCCCGCATACTAAACAAAGTACAATGTTATGAATTTTCCCTATTTTTTTTTTGTACAATCATGTTCAGCAAAAGCTGGGTGCCCGATTAATACATTTATCGGTGATCCGAAATGCAATACGATCATGCATCAATTATACATACAACTTTTAACTTATTTAAACAATTTAACAATATTAAAAAATCCTAAAGTAACCGAGTATCCTACGCGAACGAATACAAAATACTAGTACGATAATCCTCGGGTAGCGGACATCCGGGGACCGCCGTCCCGCCGGGCGGGGCGGGGCGAGGCGGGGCAGGCGACGCGCGGGGAATCGACCGAGCCTCGCACGCGGCGCGGGCGCCCGTCGTATCGACTCCGTCTCATTCTCCCCGTACCTCTCAGAGTACAAAATAAAATATAAAAAAGACGGGCGACGGCGCATCGAATCGATTCCGGGGGCGCTCGCGGCGCGTCGAGCCGCCCAAAAGAACGATTATAAAAAATTAATAACGTCACTAACAAAAATGTAATCAAATAGAAAATATGTATACATAAGGGAAAATAAAGTTGCGGGGGCCGGGGGCGGGCGTGCGCGATCAGTTGGCGGCGCCGGCGGCCTGCTGCCGCTTGTGGCTGATCTCCATCTCGCCCAGCCGCTTCCACAGCTCGTCGCGCTCCTTCTCGCGCTTCTTCTCTCTGCGGACGACGACACGAAACGTTATTATTTTTATAGTGGATTAGTTAAGGTTTAATCAAAATAACAAGGCACAGAATTTAGTAAAAATTTTTACTCTTAAGTAGCTCTTAAGGTTGCGCTACGATTCGATAATTGAACTTTAGTACAATGTGAAACAAGACAACAATTGTATTATTCAGACTTTAGTCTATCTATAAGTTCTTTTATAGCTCTGCAATGACTCGTGTGTATTAGATTCTGATTTTACTCCTTTTCACATATCTGTGTACAATGCACATGTATATTGTCTACGCCAATATTATGAATGTGAAAAATTATCTCTGTCACCTCTTTACGCTTTAGTCACTGAACTAATTTAGATAAATTTGTGTTGTAGATACTTTCCGTCTTGAGGAAGAATACTTTGTTTTTTATTAGCGCAACTATTATAGTAGTTGCGCGTTATTGCTATGAAAGTAACTTATTTATCTTGCAAAATATAAAATTAATTTCAACCTCTTTATTGATACCACTGACCTCCATTATACAAGTACGCTGGACTAATGATACCCTTTGAAATGACAGCTATTTTTTGTGCCTATTTGAAGCGGAATCAGCTCCCCCGATAGGAGGGATAGGAACTAAATTTGACCATTGACCAAATATATTTGTCTATAATTTGACGTAAAAATGACGTTTGAAAGTCGCCATATTGGCGCTGATAGCAGTAGTGGGAGTGTTTGGAACTAATACTAGTGATGACAACTAATAACGATTAACCTCTCAATCCCCAACCGGTCGCATGCGACCGGACCAAATATTCCGTCAAACCCCAAGCGGTCGCATGCGACCGCTCTCTTTCATTCGATCGAGTTACGTATTTCGTCGACTTAGAGACTACTTTTGTATGAAGAAGTTTGGTTAGTTACGATCTATGATACATTTGCCACATTCTGAATGCAAAATATTATACAATCTGTGGTCGACGAATATTTTTCAGTCATTAGAAATTCGTGAATTTTTTCGTGTGTGTTCTGCCATTTTGTGTGATTTGTTTGAAATAATTGATGGATTTAACGAATGTAAGTAGCAAAATAGTTTAATTTACTAATATTAAGAACATTTAGATAATCATTTGCAAGAAATACATCGTAATGATTTCTAGGTTACACTCGAAAAGTTGTGTATGATTTATGTCGTTTGAACGCAATTTGCTTCATATATTTGTAAACTAATTACGTAAAACGCTTAAAGAAGTTATTACACAACGTCTACAAGACGATTTATATCGATAGTATGCATTACGTTACTAAACAATTGAGATAAAAGTGCGCAGGTAACGACTATATTCTGCCGGCCGCGGCCATTTTGAACTTTATTTGTAAAGCCCTAATGACGAAGTTTGCTTGTGGGTAATACGAAACCCATTTTTTTCGGGTAATATTTATGACCTGTTTTTATAAACATCTCAAGTTGTTACAATGAATTGTATTTCTGTGGGTCTGCACTAGGGTTCCGTCGTGTAGATTATAACAAAATATTAACTTATTTCATGTGAAACAGTCAGAAAAATATTTTTCAAAATATATACTTGTGAAAAGAATATTAAATCAGACTAAATACTATATTATGATGCCTTGATAGATAGAAAATTTAACATAGCTGTTAATGTTTTTCACACAAACATAAAATATGGTTTGGATGTAAAAATATTATATTATTTGTAAAAAGGGGGTAAGGCCGGGCGCCATTTTTTTTTTTGCTTGTGTTGGATTACTATTTTTGACAGATGTCGTCACGGTCCACGGGTTAAGCGGCCATTTGCAAGTTACGTCAAATTTAGTTCTCTTCCCGCTCACTGGGGGCGCTGATTCCGCTTCAAATAGGCACAAAAAAAAGTGGGTATCATAGGTCCAGCGTACTTGTATAATGGAGGTCAGTGACTGATACTGATAAGTAATATTTACACGGCAAGTAATAAGGGTCTACTAAATAATATGGTCTACTTGTCTGCCACATTGTAATTGTGTCACACAAAAGTAACGCGACAAACTACGACAGCGGACTTTTAATACGCTGCGTAAAATGTTTATTAGGAAGATAGGTAAATATTTCAATATAAAATGTTTTCTTACTTTTGACGTTCAGCTTTGTAGCTTGCAGTTAATTCATCGAAGAGTTTCGAATTCATCTCCATAAATGTTTTGAGTACATTGTACACAAAGGTTACTATAGTTTGATTCCAATGCTCTTTGCTCATCCTGTATAAGGCTGGGAACATTATTGGCATTATAACTTGGTTGTTTTCCTCTATCAGCGATAAGATGTATTCGTTGTTCCAATAATAGAGGGCCCGTTCTGCCACCTGAAACACGACGTGTACGACGATTACATTTTATGTAAAAGCCCTACGGTATTTTTCCATTGCATACTATTTTGCATTTATAAATTAGTATGTAACATATAATTTCTGGATCAAAATAAACATGATCCAATTCTTAAAAAGAGCAGAAAGTAAATTATCTTACCTGAAAATGAGGACTGGAAACACACTTAGCTATTTGTCTAAACAGTGGCTCTTGTATTTTAGCGAATTGTGCTGGCTCAATCACGTCCAGTATCTCCTCTATCTCGCCCAGAAACATCACCTGAAATTATTTACAATACGAATTTTACTGCATGGCTTGTATGACAATATATTATTATCCCTTTCACTTATAAAAGATCCACAGTGTAGTGTGTACAGAGTTTATAGTTTCACACAGTTCCGTCCTTCTGTCAAGAGCAGCTATACTCAACCTGCGGCCCTCGGACCGTATGGGACTGGCCGGGACTTTATAAGTGGCCCGCCTAAAGTTAAAGATAATAAAAAATTTAAAATATATTCTACGCCCACTGGCAAACTTTAAAATATATGTAGGTAGGTTTTTTCCACTATTACATCGAATTTTTACCATTGTTATTTTTTACCCCTAAAAATTTTGGTTGCGGCCCGTGACACCTAGACTAAAACATGTTTGTGGCTGAGATACAAAACAGGTTGAGTAGCACTGGTCAAGAGGATTCCCTAACATACCATACAATGATAAAACATTGTATAACTATCATGTCTTTATACACAGTGTGTATCTTTATATTAGTAAGAGAAATCTATGAAGAAATCAAATTAAAATGTGTATACGTCCTATTATTCATTTCTTTTTTAGTTTTAAACTTGGAGGTTTTGTTGCATTTGGCATATGCTAAAACCCAATAACTCGTTCAGAGTTTACACTCACTCGGCGAAAGGCGAACATACTATAAATTATTATGGAAGAATAATTAAAATGTAACATATTATTACAATAACTTCGACGTTCATAAGTGTTATTGTGTGAGTTGTGACCTATGTGAATAAATGATTTTGATTTGATTTGAACTCACGTATGACGTATTACGTCACCTCCGATCGAGGCGATCAAACATATTGGCAACAAAGCAGTACAATAATCACCTCCTTCTGCGAGCAGGTCTTGGGCCAGAACTTGAGCAGGCCACGCACGACGGGCTCGGTGAGGGACGCGTCCTTCTCCAGGAACTGGACGACGCAGTAGGCGAGCTGCGCGTGGTACAGCGACAGGCACTTCACCTTGTGCAGCGGCAGCAGCACCTTCACCAGGAACTGCTTGTGCTCGCTCTTCAGCGGCAGGGCGAACCCGTTTATTATGCTGGAAATTAGCGTTTACAATTTATGGACATGCTTCGAGCAAAATTTTTTAAGAAGACTCTAGATAGCACACTTCGTCTTGTCAATGCTCTATTTCTATTTTTAATAAACATTATATAAGTTTTTATCGACAATATGGATAGTAGTAGCTTAATGAGTTGCTTACCTGCCCAATATTTCAAGAAGTTCCCCCACGCCATTAAAATGTTCAGTTTCATATACAAATCTAAGAAATATATTATTGATTTGTTTTCGTATAAAAGCTCGCAATCCCAAAAACTTTCCATAAATGCGATGCAGCACGGTCTTCAGGAAGTCGCGCTCGCGTGGGTCTTCCGAATCGAACAAATCTAGAAGCTGTAAAAAGAATGAAGTGAGTCATGGTTATGGACACTCTTACTTTACTACTATTATATTGCTTAATTTATCTACACTAATATTATAAAGAGGAAAACTTTGTTTGTTTGTTTGTTTAATTGTAATGAATAGGCTCAAAAACTACTACCGATACCGATTTTAAAAATTATTTCACCATTCGAAAGCTACATTATCCACGAGTAACATAGGATAAATTTTATTTTGGAAAAAAATAGGGTTCCGTAAGATATTTGGGTTTTTCGGACACAAGGTGTAAAAATCAACCAGAAAAGTTACTTATTTTGCGTACGCTGCCTAAACTATAAAAGATAGAACCATAAAATGTTGTAATTAATTGTAGATCTTATAAATATCTACAAAAAAGTCCGCGACACACTATACTTATCTATGTCGAGTGAGGCACAACAACCATTTTTTTATTTAAAAATCTTGAATTTTTTTTTGGACTTCATTTAAACGCGTTTATTTTATTCATGCTATTAATCCGTTAAAGGATTTTGATCAATTCTATCCCCAAGGGATAAAATAGAGGGTATACCGATCGGGCTGAGACTTTGATACCTAAATAATAATAATACCTAAATAATAATAATACTTCTTAACGCGGGCGAAGCCGCGGGCAAAAGCTATTTAGTAATAAAGTAATGGCCTGTATTCACTTTGATAAGTGATAAGTGCAGTTGGTTAGTGCAGGTGATTAGTAATCAGGACAAAGCAAGTGTGGACAGCAACTAATTAGTGCAAGTCCTTTATTTTCTCCTAATCACTAATCACCTGCACTCGCACTGATCAAAGTGAATACGGGCCATAAGCCCAAAGACGCGAGGACGCGCGACGCCTATTTGGACGCAAGAAATGACTATTGTTTACAAGCTAAGTCTTTAAAGGCTATTAGGATTTTAGGTACTAAAATAGGACTTATACCACAGAATATATAATAGTACCTTACGGTACAGAAGTCTCACTCCCGAGTTTAGGTATGACTAGCTGTCCCGGCAAACGTTGTTTTGCCATTTAAAGTATTTAAATCTTACCCCCTCTTTTGTCCCCTTAGAGGGGGGGGGGGGGGGGGTTGATTTTTAAACACCAGATTTTGAGTTGGAAGAAGAAAAACATATCTGTGAAAACCGTATGCTAATCGGATCAGTAGTTTTCGTGTTAAAGCAAAAGTCTTATACAAAATCTGACCCCCTCTTTCTCCTTTTAGAGGGGTGGGGGGAAATTTTTTTATACACCAGATGTTAAGTTGGAAGAACACAAATATATCTGCGAAAACCGCATTCAAATCGGATCAGTAGTTTTCGTGTGATAGTGGAACAAACATACAGACAGACAGACAGACAGACAGACAAAAAAACTAACCACATTTTTGGCTTCTATAGCGATGTAGTAACACCCTCCGCTTATTATTTTTTGAATATCTTTAATGTACGTGTTAAAGCAAAAGTCTTATACAAAATCTGACCCCCTCTTTCTCCCTTTAGAGGGGTGGGGGGAAATTTTTTTATACACCAGATGTTAAGTTGGAAGAAGACAAATATATCTGCGAAAACCGCATTCAAATCGGATCAGTAGTTTTCGTGTGATAGTGGAACAAACATACAGACAGACAGACAGACAGACAGACAAAAAAACTAACCACATTTTTGGCTTCTATAGCGATGTAGTAACACCCTCCGCTTATTATTTTTTGAATATCTTTAATGTACAGAATTTTCATTTCTACAGTTTTATTATATGTATAGATAAACGCAAGCGTCCGGTCACCGGACTAGTCTCGAATCTCGATAGGCTGGCACTCGCTCGACTTGTCGCACACGCAACGCACGCATCCGCGATACAAAAGTAATACTACCCAGCCCCGCGCCGCCGCCGCCCCGCTCGCTTGACAGCCCTGGCAGATTGAAGCGAGACGGCAGACAGTTATTGTACTATGAACGCTAAGCGCAATGCAAAAGGTTGAAATTAGGTTGTTTTACAGAATAGTGGGTAAATATCTCGGCGATTTCGGGCCGTTTGTATGGAAGTGAGACAGGCCTGCTTATACACTCAATGCCTTTTTTAGGGTTCCGTACCCAAAGGGTAAAAACGGGACCCTATTACTAAGACTTCGTTGTCTGTCCGTCCGTCTGTCTGTCTGTCTGTCTCCAGGCTGTAACTCAAGAACCGCTATAGCTAGCCTTCTGAAACTTTCACAGATTGTGTATATCTGTTGCCGCTATAACAACAAATACTGAAAATAAAATAAAGGTAATATTTAAGGTAAAGTTAAAAAAAAACACGTTTCTTGTATGGGAGCCCCCCCATACAAGAAACGTGATTTTTTTGGCCTTTTTTGCTCGTAATCAATAATGGTAACAGCTAGGCACTTGAAATTTTCAAAAAATCCTTAGTTATATTTGTACTTTAGTTATTAATAATAAAATTAAAATAACGTAAATATTTAAGGGGGGCTCCCATACAAAAAACAATTTTTTGTCTGCTTTCGCTCTATAACCGGTACGGAACCCTTCATGCGCGAGTCCGACTCGCACTTGGCCGATTATTTAATACAACTATTACTATAATATTATATTCAAGCGCGCCGGCGATGGCTCGATATTTTTTTCAATTTAAAGTCCTCAGATTGTAATTCGGTCCCGATTTATATGCGCCCGAACGAGCGCGAGCGGTTTGGCCGCATATACTTTGATCCCTTAGCTCAATTGAGTAAAGGGAAATTTATTGTGCATTAATGAAGTTACTAGAGCTTTTAATTTGAGGAGTGTTAATTGTGATATCTGTTTTAATTGATTTTTAAAAATATCACGCGCAACTTTTAGTTGACTAAAAAGATGATGGAGGTGATTTTACCCCCTTTTGATGAGTCTACTGTTTAGTGGCAGCGAAAACACCCAATGACACAGAAATGCGACTCTGCAACGTATGCCACAATGTGTCATAAGAATTAAGATAGCAACCGACGTCACTTAGTTGGATTATGTCAAGTCAGTTTGTCTAGATCTCTAGAGTCTAAACGCACTCCCCAACCAAAGTACTTCCAGAGAAATTCATTCATAGGCAGATGCGGACCTAGGTGATTTGGTCGGATCATGTCAAGCTCTATCTATCCTATCTGCTTGATAAATATCTCGAATCTCGACTAACATTGACTTTGACATTGACATCACACGACCAAAGTAGGCTCGCCATCTACCTATGAATTAATTTCTCTGATAGTACATAGTTCCAACTTCCATTATCTGGCTATAATATATCAATTTGTCTGATCCTATGATTCTTTTTAACCCCCGACAAAAAAAAGAGGTATTATAAGTTTGACGTGTCTGTGTGTGTGTCTGTCCTTGGCATCGTAGCATCCAAACGGGTGAACCGATTTTGATCTAGTTTTTTTTTTTGTTTGAAAGCTGACATGATCGAGAGTGTTCTTAGCTATAGTTCATCATCATCAGCCTGCTCAGTGCTGGAAAATCGCGGTTTATCTGGTTCGTGAAAGGCCGTTAGTAACTTGCAATCGTTTGATGGGCTTTATATTTTGCATTCTAGTTTGTGACATTTATGAATAAACACACACACACACACCAATGGAAAGTTGACCTGGTGCTGCAGCATCACCCGGTAATCAATAGGATACCCAACTCCTCACAACTTAGAGCAGAGGTTTCGTGTTTGGGCTCATTTAAATACTGGTTAGTAAGACGTAGATAAACAATAAATATTTACATGCTGCTGCTGCAGCATCACCTGGATTCTATAGGAGCCGAGCTCCG
The DNA here is from genome assembly GCA_905187585.1 of Cyaniris semiargus. NCBI lineage: Eukaryota > Metazoa > Arthropoda > Insecta > Lepidoptera > Lycaenidae > Cyaniris > Cyaniris semiargus. The sequence goes on from LR994550.1 coordinate 5,259,478, forward strand.
TATGAACCCAAGTGGGGGTTTCATGTTTGGGCTCATATTGACGGCCTCATCCAAGAGGACATTCAAAGATGGTATTCATTGGGATATAATCCTGTTGATAGGAATTATTCTGCACTATAACCAACACAAGTTTAACCCTTCGATCGCGGATTCTTGGAAATGCTATTGTATTCTATTGTTGTCGCGACCACCGGTGCCCGTATGGGGCTTGATGAGTTAAAAAGCATGAAATAAAATTAAATTAAAAAAACCCCCGCCAAACAACGTTAAAAAGTAATGAAATAATATTTAATAGACTTTTAAATAATTCCTAAGTGTAAAGTAATATTTTAGTCCATAATTGTTGTCAAGGTGTGTCGGGGACCGCTAATGTAGATGTTTGATTTCACATAACACATAGTTTAAGGGTCAGTTCACAGCGAACCGAATCGAGACAGTCAGCGACCTGGCGATATAGAAAAAACTTTTTTTTTACTTGGCGGTCCCCCGACACACCGTGACACAGAATATATTATATTAGTAGTACCAACAGAATTCCCACTCGCGAAACCCGTTTAAAGAAATAACGACTCATGTTACGATACTATAAAGTTCAAATTCCGACCGCGCAGTGCTAGGTGCCTACAATTATATTTACCTACATGTGCGCTCTCTTTCTATCGCGTAAGAGGTACTTTCTGACGAAATCAAGATTGTCACCTTTTAGAAAATAAAATAATCTTCTTTTAATTACTATAGCTACTAATAGCAAACTTTTTTATAGTAATAATCAAATTTTAGTAAGCCAACCTACATTTTATAACAGTTTTATATTCGATTATAGTGCAGGAGCTGGTCAGGAATTTTTTACAACTTAAACAGTAACTTGTGTTTATTTCTGTGTAGTATGTGGTTTGTTTGTAACAAATTTGTTTATTTGCTATGTTTGTGTATATTTTATCTTTTTTTTTGTATTTTAAAGTCTTAAATTACCTTATTGAAATATTTCTTTGACCTTTTTTCAATTGTTCATATTTATCAGATTAATAAAGATTCTGTCACAGCGGTTAAATCAGTACGTAGATATATGCGACGAAAAAATCTTGCGCGTGCGTCACCGCTCGCTTGTGAGTCCCTAGTGATCTGCCCCTTTAAAGGGGTACTTACATTTCGATACCTACACGCGCGAGTGGGGCATGCCTGACCGTGACAACAATTATGGACTAAAATATTACTTTACACTTAGGAATTATTTAAACTTAAAGTCAGTAATTATTATTTCATTACTTTTTAAAGTTGTTTGGCGGGGGCTTTTTTAATGTCTTAATTTAATTTTATTAGTTTTTGAGACGACTCAAAACTGTTATATATTTATGTCTTGATTCCTCAAAAACACTAGAGTTGCATAAAATTCTAAACATGCCAACTAGTAAAGAGAAGACACTACTTTAGGTGATACCTCGTATAACTATTTCATCGTTTGAAGAGAGGCAAGACGTCTTTGATCAAGATAGTCGGCAATAAACTGGCTTCACAATATGTGACGTTATCAGCGTGAAGGGACCTTATTGTCGGTATTGAGTTATTAGCATCCCCATAATCTACATTTAATAAGCTATCGAACCATGTAAATAACATGCGTAAAGGCCTGGCAAATATTTTTTTAAAAAATGTTGAAACTCGAAAGTCGTAAAAGGTGATATTGAGAAAATCGCATTCAAACTTCGAAACCCAAAAAAAGTATGTTATTGTGGGAAGTTACATAGATATTATGTTTTTTGAGAAGTACATTATATGGTCTTTTAGATTTTAACTTCAATTATATAATTTTATAGCCTTATTCCCGTTTTTTACCACGCCAAAGTGCATGTTGTAATGAAAATGCCCAAGATGGTTTTTACTAAATATTTCATTTATAGTATGTTTTCTATAGTATTTTATGAAAGAATAATATAAAACGGGTAAGTTTTTACTAAATAAAAACGACTTCAATATTAAACGACATTGTTTATTATATAAAAAAATATTTGAACAAATGAAACATTGTGCTTCACTAATCTTATTAATCAGTCAAAATCAACAAAAATATATATTTACTATGCTTAAAATTAGTCAAATGAAATCAAATATATAAAGTTCTATTAAAAAAGTAACTCTTTTTTCAGTCTTAAAATTCAAGTTAAAGTTTAGTAAAAAGCTGGTACAAACACTAAACATTTTACAAAAGGGACCTTATTGTCGGTGATTAAAAATTTAGTGATATCACATAAAAATGAATATAAATTTTGATTAACATTGAGGTTCTTATTTTTAAAATAACTTTAATTATCCTTTAGTAACAAGACGTGTACCAAAACATGCAATTTCTCTTAGTTATTATAAAATATATTAAAAGGGACCTTAATGTCGGTCGTTACATTTTTAGTAATAAAGTTAAAAGAAGATACAAAAATACTACTAATTTCGTTGTTGTAACAACGAATTATAATTTGTCTCTCTATTTATACAATATTTAATGATAAATCAACGGGCGGTCAACGTCGTAACTGGCCACATAATATTATGTGTCCAGTTAAGACGATTATGACCGATTTGGCATTATCGCCGAATTGCCATTTAGACAGTCGATTATTACAATTCGATAATAATCGTAAAAAAGTAGAAATTCAAATTGTATACTAATCAAGTTGAATGATATTATAAAAACAACTTCATAGTATTATTACATACTGTGGCGTAGTAACTAAGACGTGATAGTTTACATGTTAACGTATATGATGTATTAGTATAAGAACACCTGTATTAGGAATAAGTGGGGAGTAATAAAGTAATCGTTAACCGGGAATGTAGTCTTCTTATTGTCCCAACCTCATATGGCGACCCTGCCACTTGAGCCGCGACGGGAGTCAACCGCGCGCCGCGATGACCGCGTAAAAATAATAATTAATTAATTCTGTTTAATGGACTTATTTTTTTTTTTTATTTATTCATATTTCGTCAGTATTTTTTTTTTTAAATTCTAAAATGGGAAAAACCCAATCGAAAGAAGAAGTGATCATAGCACAAAATGCCGCGGGTGGTGTGAATTCGGCGGACATTGACTTAATTCACAAAAATCTAAGTGGAAATAATACTCTACTGACTGTTATTGTGGTCCTACTGGTTTTGGCTGTGATTGCGGGACTTTACATTATCTACAAAAAGTGCCACATCCAATGGGTCCGGCAAGAGTTGGCGAGGAGCGCGTTTAGGCGATCAGGAACCAGACGCCCCGTTCGAGCGGACCAGCCCATGGAAGTCGGAGTGTGAGGGGTCTACCGGAGCAGGCGCAGGGAGCCACCGAGTCAGGACACCCAACAGGGTCAGCGCGTTTTCGGCGGTACTCTCTCCAAAAATTTGGACTATGTGACTCCACTTGGTATTTTTAAATATTAATTTGATGGGTAGTACTGTGTTATCTATTAAAAATAAAAATGATAATTATTGATTATATTCTAACGTAATTCATGCACTATTGTTTAAGTGTATTTTATTGATTTTATTTTATAAATGGAAATTATTGATATTTGTGATGAGCTAAAAAACATAAGAGTAAATTTAGTTAAGCTAAGTAAAGTAAGGAGGACTAAGATATTATTAGAAAATAAATTGCAACAAACTCAGATTTTATATGACGAATATATTTTAAAACGAAAGGAGTTAGAAATAAGAATTGGAAAAGGAGATATTAAGGAGGATGAAAGTTTAAAATTATTTAACATTTGTGAGGAAATAGAGAGGAATTATAAACAAATTGTGGACTTTTGTATTGCGAATATTAATGTGGTAACCATGGCTGAGTTTGACGTGAAAACTGCGGCTTCCCTTCTCCCTCTTATGACAGGAGAAGAAGACGTCACTAAAAAATTAATTGACGCTCTAGAATTTTATAGGCAAACATTAAATGATAGTCAGGAGCAGTTATTGATTAATTTTGTTTTAAAAACTCGTTTATCGGAGAGTGCGAAATTACGTCTTAATTCTACCTATAAAACATGTAGAGAACTTATTTTGGATATGAAAAACCATCTTTTAACTAAGCAATCTGCAACTGCTTTACAAGTAGAAATGATGAAAACTCGTCAGGGTTGTAATACTATCGAGGATTTCGGTAAAAAACTTGAGGATCTTTTCGTTAAGTTGACGATTTCGCAAGCCGGAAGTGACGAGAAAGCTTACGAAATTTTACGACCATTAAATGAAAAATTGGCGGTCAAAAGATTCACAGAAGGCTTAAGAAATAGTCGACTTAGCACTATTTTAGCGGCCCGAGATTATACGCATCTAAAGGATGTAATCGGAGCGGCGAAGGACGAGGAGTCCTCGCGAGCGGCTGAACCCAGCGCTGTGGACCAAGGGGTTGGTTCTATCTGCGTGAGCCAACACAACAGAGGTAAGTCCTTTTTCTATAAGCAGCGAGGTTCATACTATAATAGAGGCCGAGGCCGAGCCCGAAATATTATGATGCCACCTCGGTCGAATCAGTGGCAAGGAACAATAAGCCGGCCTTCCCGGCGGGGCTCTAGACAGGGCCCCATGTCCTCTTTTAGAGGTCGAAGTTATTATGTATCGGGTAAGGAGTTAAAGCCTCCGACCCAATTTTTTCGAGGCTAAGGAATCTGAGGATAGCAATTACTACCATTTTAATGATAGTAATAATATAATTTTAGCTAGTAATTTTGATAATTCTGTAGATTTTAACGTAAAATGTAATACATTTAGGTGGTTAGTTGACACCGGTGCATCGTTGTCAGCGGTAAAACTTGAAACTTTACATAACTTGAATATTCCCATGCATAAAGAAAGCATAAGCATAAAAGGAGTCGGCGGACAATTACAAAGCGAGGGATATGTTTACATTCCGCTTACTATCTGTGGGAATGAAATATTACACAAGTTTTACATTTTACGGAATTTACCTTGTTTACAGAATGGTATAATCGGCCAAGATTTTTTAGTTAAGTATAATTGTATTTTAAATTACGAAAAGAATACTTTATCCTTAAGTCTATTTGGTAACCGATTAAGTGTTAGTTTAAGAATGGGATCTTTAGGTTTTAATAATTTTATATCGGTTCCAGCTAGGTGTGAGAAAATATTTGAAATTAGTGTGAGTGAGAAGGATGAATGCGTTGTATTGCCAGAGGAATTATGCGATGGAGTATTTGTTGGTGGAAGTATTTGTAGGCCTAAACGAGGTCATATTTTCGTACAAATTTTAAATACACGGGACGAGCAAGTCAATCTTAGTTATTTCAAGCCAAATATTCAACGGTTATCGGAATACCGTATATGCTCTTTTCATAAACAAAATAATATAGACAAAAAAAGAATCAAAGAATTGTTATCGCTACTTAGTTTGAATCATTTAAATCCGGAAGAAAGTAAATCAATTCAAGGTATTTGTTCAAAATTTTCCGATGTTTTCTTTCTTCCCGGTGATGAATTAGGAACTTGTAATTTATATGAGCAAAATATACAATTAAAACCAAATAGTGAGCCGATTTATACAAAACAGTACAGATTGCCGTATTCACAACGAGATGAAATTGAAAATCAAGTAAAAAATATGCTGAAAAATAATATTATAGAACCGGCGAGCTCTGATTGGAGTAGCCCGATTTTATTAGTTCCCAAGCCATCAGATAATAGTAAAAATAAAAAGTGGCGACTTGTGATTGATTTTCGTAATTTAAATAAATGTATTTTGGACGACAAGTTTCCCCTGCCAAATATTACGGACATACTCGATTCTCTTTCCGGTTCCATTTACTTTACACAACTCGATTTGACACAAGGGTATTTTCAGGCCAAATTAAATTCAAACAGTAGAAAATATACTGCCTTCACGACACCGTCAGGACAGTATCAAATGACCCGCATGCCGATGGGGTTAAAGACGAGTCCGAGTGCATTCTCTCGAATGATGACTGTTGCCATGGCGGGTCTCAATTACGATAAATGTTTTATTTATTTAGATAATTTGGTATGTTTTGGTCGAAATTTAGATATTCACAATAAAAATTTAATTAACATCATGACTAGGTTACGCAAAGTAAATCTTAAATTAAATCCCGAAAAGTGCGATTTTTTACGCAAAGAAATTTTATACCTCGGTCACGTCGTGTCAGCGAACGGTATCAGTCCCGATCCGGAAAAAATTAGAGTTCTTAAAGAATATCCCACTCCAAAAAATGCAGACGAAGTAAAGCGTTTTATTGCATTTGCAAACTACTACCGTAAATTTATTTCTAACTTTGCAAATATATGTTTACCTTTAAATAATTTATGTAAGAAAAATGTACCTTTTAAGTGGGACAATTCGTGTCAAGTTGCTTTTGATTCATTAAAAAATTCGCTTACGCACCCACCAGTTTTACAGTACCCAAATTTTAGTCCCGAAAATAAATTTATTCTACAAACCGATTCGTCAGGTTTCGCTATTGGGAGTGTGCTATGTAATAGTGATCGTAGGCCAGTAGCGTATGCTAGTAGAAGTCTCAACAAGGCCGAACGCAATTATCCTACTATAGAAAAGGAGCTACTAGCTATAGTCTGGTCGATTAAATATTTCAGGCCATATCTTTACGGCAGGCGATTTATTATTGAAACTGACCACCGTCCCCTGGTGTATTTATATAATATGACGGATCCTTCTAGCAGGCTAATGAAATTTAGGTTATTATTGCACGAGTATGATTTTGAAGTAGTTTATGTGAGAGGCCGAGATAATGTGGCTGCAGACGCGTTATCGAGGATACGGTTGACGAGTGAGGAATTAAAGGAGATGAATGAGCATGTTATGACAGTGTTGACGAGGGCGCAGAGTAGGAGATTGAATGACGGTTTGGGCGCTAGCCCTTCGGTGGTTAATATTCCTACCGACGATTGGACTGATCACCCGAGAGTCGTAGAAATAATTAAGTTACCGAAGGTCTACACCGAGTTAATTTTTGTGAACGAAGTAGAGTGGAAAAAGCTTAAAAATATTGAGATAACTTCGGAATGTAAAGATTTTGCATACTCGTCAGTTCAGCGTATATTATTTGTGAAACTGTTTACCCGATCGCAGCGAACACGAGCTGTCTCTGTGAGGGAAATGGAATCCTTTTGTTTACGTCTAAATATAGACACGGTATACGTAATAAAAGATAATAAAAATGAATTAATTATAAAGGAGCTAGCTCAGTATATAAATAAAAAGCGTAAGTGGTCCGGACCCCGCTTATGTGTAATTAAAGGAATTAAAAGGATAACTGACGAGGATACAAAGAAAATTATTTTGAACGACTTTCATATTCTTCCCACGAGTGGGCACGCTGGGATTAGGCGTATGGTGAACAATATACGTAGAAAGTATTTTTGGTGCGGACTCGAAAAAGATGTGTCTGAATTTGTTAAAAAATGCGATAGATGTCAAAGGTATAAGTATCTAAAGACGGTAAAGGAGCCGATGGTTCTCACTGATTGTGGATCATCAGCATTCGATAAGGTTTACTTAGATTTAGTTGGTCCATTGATTAGGGACAGTAGATATAAATATATTTTAACCCTTCAGTGTAGTTTAACAAAATACGTGGAAGCGTATCCGCTAGAGTCTAAAGAAGCCGTCGGTGTGGCCACGGCTTTAGTTAATAACTTTATATTAAGATATGGAATTCCTTCTGAAATCGTATCAGATAGAGGAACGGAATTTGTAAATTCAATGTTAAAAGAAGTTTGCCAAATATTAAAAATTAATCATATACAATCTACAGCTTATCACCATCAAACATTAGGTTCCATAGAAAATTCGCATAAACATTTATTATTTTATCTAAGAATGCAGATAAATAACACTCAAACTCAGGTATGGAGTACGTGGCTTCCGTATTGGTGTTTCTCATATAACACAACAGTACATTCGGAAACACAATACACTCCGTTTGAACTTGTATTCGGTAAACCATGTAGTATACCTAGTAATCTCACCAGCAATATTGATCCAGTATATAATTACGATAGTTATCCAATAGAACTAAAATTTCGAATACAAAAGTCACAATTGGAAGCAAGAAATAATTTGAATAATAGTAAAGTTGTAAGAAAAGACAGATATGATAGCTATGTAAATCCTGTTATTTATAAACCTGGAGATTTAATTTTAATTAAAAATGAAAACAGTAATAAATTAGATGCTTTGTATTTGGGTCCTTTTAAAGTTGTTAAAGATGTATCACCTAATGTTGTTATCTTAGTTGATGGTAAAGAAAAAATTATACATAAAAATAGAAGCAGATTATATCACATGTAAAAATAAAATTTAAATAAGAACACTTTTCATTCTGACTGTACTCGTAGTAATAAGATCTTAGTTATAATATAAGAAGACGACGATTGTTTTCTAATAATAATAAGATAGTAATGTCTTATTGTGAGCTTTTACTTTTTATCCTCTTTTATTTTGTTTAGAATTAAATAGGATTTTTTTTTTTTTTTTCCTTTAAAAATTTTATGTCAACATACGAAAAGTTTTCTCTTTAATTTTGATGTAGTAATTATGTATTTTCATGCTAAATAAAAATAAACATTAGGTTCATTTTTATTTTTTATTTTGGTAGGGCATGTGGCGTAGTAACTAAGACGTGATAGTTTACATGTTAACGTATATGATGTATTAGTATAAGAACACCTGTATTAGGAATAAGTGGGGAGTAATAAAGTAATCGTTAACCGGGAATGTAGTCTTCTTATTGTCCCAACCTCATAATACTTAACTTACGCCTTTCATTAGAAAAATCCATTTCTTAAAGGCACTTCGATCCAAAATAAACAGCGCCAACACTATCCGCGCGTCTAAACAAACACCAGCTCGAGCACCAACTGACGCACTGACGACTTGACGAGTAACGAAAAAACGAATTAACAGGCGGGTACGCAGCGAGTGAGCGAGTGGGCAGAACCGACGCCACGAATCAGAAAGAGACGACAAATCCTTTGATACACGCCGCCACCGCGTCTCGCCGACTAGTCACTAGCACCACAGTGTAACTAGTACCGTCTTGAAGTCAGCTATCCCCAATCCGTAGCGTATCTGTGCACTGTGGCCCTATTTTGAAATTCACGCCCACCGGCAAAATAATGTAGTCGTGAAAGTTTTTCCGCTTTTAAATCATTAATTTTGAAGAAAGTTGTTTTTTAACCCTAAAAAAATTTTGTTGCGGCCCGCGACACCAAGACCAAAAGATATTTGTGGCCCGTATAAAAAAAATGTTGGGGTCCACTGGTCAAAGTCTTTTAACCCGATACCGTGCCGACAGAAAGCCGCAATCGACTCTCGGCTGCAGCACCGACAATAAGGTCCCTTTTTTACTAAACTTTAGGTTCAATTTTAACCTATAAAAAATCGTTTTTAAAGCCTGTGTCTTTGTTATATCAAAATTTAGAGTCTGTTTATTAATATGGAGCAAAAAAAGAAAAAATGATTTTTTTCGACGTTTTACTTTAAAGGCGATTATCTCGGAAACTAGAACCGACAACAAGGTCCCTTTTCCCAGATAACGTCACATATAGGGATAGGTACACCAAAGAGAATAGAACCTTACACAAAGAAACCAACATCCCATTTGCATTTAAACATAACAGTGATTACAAGATTTATGGGAAAAAGTCAAAGCAAAAAGTAGCTGGTGAATTACAAGTCACCGAGGGAAATCTCAGTCTGGAAACCTCACACCTTAAGGGTCTGATTACCCAACAGCGACTTTGGTATTTTGTATCGCCAAGTCACTGATTGTCTCGTTTCCTTTCTCTGTGAACTGACACTTAAACTATAATGTTATGTGAAATCAAACATCTACATTAGCGGTCCGACACACCTTGACAACAATTATGGACTAAAATATCACTTTACACTTAGGAATTATTTAAACTTAAAGTCAGTAAATATTATTTCATTACTTTTTAAAGTGGTTTGGCGGAGGTTTTTTTAAATTTCTTAATTTTATTTTATTTCATGCTTTTTAAACTTGTGTTGGTTATAGTGCAGAATAATTCTTATCAACAGAATCATATTACAATAAATACCATCTATGAATGTCCTCTTGGTTGAGGCCGTCAATATGAGTCCGAACATGAAACCTCCACCCTGGGTTCATACGGAGCTCGGCTCCTATAGAATCCAAGTGATGCTGCAGCAGCAGCATGCAAATATTTACTGCTTATCTACGTCTTATTGGTTGTCGCAATTAAAATGAGCCCAAACACGAAACCTCTGCTCTAAGTTGGTGAGGAGTTGGGTATCCTATTAATTACCATGTGATGCTGTAGCACCAGGGTCAACTTTCCATTAATATGTTTATATTCATAAGTGTCATGAACCAGAATGCAAAATATAAAACCCATCAGACGACTGCAAGTTGCTAATCGGCCTATCACGAACTAGATAAACCGTGATATTTCAGCAATGAGCAGGCTGATGATGATGAACTATAGCTAAGAACACTCTCGATCATGTCAGCTTTCAAACAAAAAAAAACTAGATCAAAATCGGTCCACCCGTTTGGAAGCTACGATGCCATAGACAGACAGACAGACAGACAGACAGACAGACCGACAGACAGACACGTTAAACTTATAACACCCCTCTTTTTGGTCGGGGGTTAAAAATACAATAGAGGTAAAAACTTTGACAGCGCGAGTCGAGAATATGCGTTGAGTACTTTACTAAAATACGCAGATATTTAATACATTGAGACACACTTACCTGTAACACAAATTTTTGATCAATGACTTTCTTTCCGATAGTTGGCTGAAAGTCGGTAGATTCCAGGAAGCGTAGGAAGAACTCGTAGACTAGCTGAAGATGAGGCCAGGACGCTTCCAATGTTGGATCATCTTCCTCAGGATCGAAGTCAGGATTTTCACTCGGTGGCAGAGTGCGGAAAAGATTAGCTGATATCTGTTAAAGGAAATTGCATGTGTACAGAAATTACAAGTGCAAATATTGGTTTCTTAAGAGGATACGCTAACACTGATTTTCCATACAAAGTTATTCTCCAATTTACTCCCAGGACAATGCGTCTAGACAAATGATTTTTTTATGCAATATTGGGATCTGTTAAAACTATGCCTCTACGTTCGATTTTTTCTAAATTTACTAATATATAAAAAAATATGACCCTTCAAAAATCGCAAAAAATGAATGCCCCGTACCCTGCCAATCCACCGACCATAAAACAATTTTGAAAGATCTTTAAGATATAAAAAAATAATAATTAGATAGGCTCTATTTTGAAGGAGGAATCAGAGGGATATGTAACCTCGATTTACTGTATCTGTCTCTATCACAATACACGTGCCAGCACAGGGTGAAGCGTGATGGCAATAGTTTCTTCGTTTAAATTCTACTGTACCCGTGTTCCCTCTTAAGTTGCTAATGTAACTAAATAGCAGAAATTTAACAAGATATTTATGTTTTCAGGTCGGTTCATAGATCACCATTATACATATTTATTATTTTATTCATCATGCATAGGTTATTTATATACAAAAGGGAAACAGATAAAATCCTTACTAATAATTTAAATGCGCAAGTGCGTCTGTCTGTTACCTCTTCACGCTCAAACGGCTGGGCCAATTGAGATGAAATTTGGTCAACAGAGTTGCAGGAGTAAACATAATGTAATATTATTCATCACAAAAGTTATACAGAAGTAAAACAGAAAAAACATAAGCAACTCACCATTTTAATGATTTCAGGATAGACAGGTTCAGTGAGCACACCACGGCCAGCGGTGATGTACTCCACCAGCTCGTTGAGGGTGGCACGCTTTATTTCCTTCCCTTTTAAATCAGTAACAGGGTCCATGAAGTCGAATGCAACACAACATTGCCGTAATTTGCGAATGAAAAGTTCCTCTTGCTCATTACTAGGAACATCTAAAACATTCAAAATAACAATGTGAAATTGGTGGGTGCTAATTTTTTTGAAATTGGTGGGTGCTAATTTTTTCAAAAGTATCTTTTAAATTGCTGTTACTTATAAACAATAAGATGAAAATTTATAAAACAAACTTGAGCAATACAATAAAGTATTAAATTATTGTATTAACAATTAAATATTTTAATGTCATTCAACTCATGCAATACAAAATGATATGATATTAGGTATGTCACCTAGAGACTAAAAAAATCCATGTTGTAACCAGGGAGTTTAGTATCCTTATGGGCCGGCCCATAAGGATACTAAACTCCCTGGTTACAACCATTTACCCTTTTTTGTAATTTACATAATATCCATCATTAATATATTTCTGTTACAGATGTTATGTATCCATACTGTTGTGTTTTTTTTTTTTTTGTTGTGTGTCAACTGTCAAACAACTTTTGTAACAATAGTATACAAATCAAACAAGAACAAAACATTGTACATACAATTACTCATCCCACTGTTTGTATTTAGAGTATGCTACAAATTATATTAAGCCCCCTGATAAGGGCAAAAAAAACTACTTTATATACTTTTCCAGTAAAATAACATTTAAATAGACTGTATAGAGTCACCAGCCTCGAAAAAGATGGCCCCAATAAGTTGGATAAATATGAGCCTAGTGAAATATGGCCTACGGTTGCAAGAGGAGTGGAAGACTTTGTGGGAGGCCTTAGCCTAGAAGTGAAACAGCATAGGCTCTTAAAAAAAAAGTCACTTAATGTCTATCCAATCTCTATTTGTTTTCTGTAAACAAATTTAATATTACAAGACTTTGAAGATACTTCTTTGTAGATTTATCCCTTCAACTACGAAAAGGCCCACTTGGGCTGCAAGGACAATAGATTTACAATAGATTTCCAAGAATCCACGATCGAAGGATTAAATAAGATATTATTATAATTTCTATAAATTGGTTCTACGAAATACCAAAAGTATAGTGTAAGACAGATTTAATTGTGTGTATATGTTACCGTTAATGTGCATAAACCAGTTAGACTGCAGGTTAACAAGGTATTCTGGATGAGTCAGTTAACTCATCAAGCCCCATACGGGCACCGGTGGTCGCGACAACAATAGAATACAATAGCATTTCCAAGAATCCGCGATCGAAGGGTTAAAGTGCAAAAGTTTATTCTATTCTCATAAATATAACATAAAACAGGTTCTTGTTTGAATAAAAGAGAATCATTTAATATATTTTTTTGGACATAAACAAAGGAATAAATTATTAAATTTTAAGTAAAATGTTACTCCACTAATAAAATATAACAGATCGTATCAACTAGAAAAAACCAATCAAAACAACAACAGTCGTAGGTTAGCTTAATGCAAAGTTTTTAGGACTTGTAGTAAGGAAAAGAATGCAAACTATCTAGAAGCTTTGTATATTTAAAAATTTCACACTTTAACGGATGATATCAGGGAATCTGCAGATTACCTAGGTAATGTGCACATTAACGTATTCTGCATTCTAACGGTAACATATACATTTTTAAATAATAAGTTATTAGTACTAGCAAAAGCATCAAATGATAGTGTTCCTAAATATGACAAACTTTTATTGTTTTGTTGTATTTGTCCATGCTTCTGTCCTTCCTTAGCAAGTGTTAAAATTTGATGTTACAACAAAATACCACTTTAATCAAAAAAAGGTTAAAAGTAATTAAGGACTAAAAAATAAAATCCTCATAAAAAGGACAAAGAAACTATGAATCATGTATGGTCACTGGCAAGCCCAGTATAAAACTTAACAACCTTATGTCCTGAAAATAAAGTGCAAATGTGGTAAATTAGAATTGTCTGTGACTATACATTGTTTGCAGGTACATTGGTCATAAGCATAAAATTCGTGTTCTACTTATACTTTTCTTTTATTCATTGTATTTTAATACTTCATTATTGTACTTTTTTTATGGAGAGAAAAAGTAAACAACTCTTAATTCATCAAGCCCCAAGCGGCCATATGCGGCCGCGATAACAATAGATAAGCTATTGTGTCTCGTTTTTCCACGATCGACGGGTTAAAAGCTTTTGTTCAATAAAAGCTTTAAAAAATGTATATATACAAAGGGCATGAGGAGTAAACAATATCTAAGTATGTCACAAGTAAAATGATAATTTATCATACATCTTTCAAGCCAAAAACAACCAGATTTAAAATGTACAAAAACAATGCTTATATATTATCTCAAAGGAAAAGATTTGTCTTTTCAGCTTTTAGCGAGCAATTGACTTTACCATTTGCTTGTTAACTTCCCACATTTTTTATGGTTTTAGGAAGTGTATGCACAAAAGTAACAGGACATCGCACAAAAGTTTAGTTATAAAACTAAAAAAATTACCAAGTAAACTATGTGGGCATCTTTAACCTTGAGTTATTGTGTTTATTATATTGATCAAAACTGTATCACAGTACACTTTGATCAATTCTAATATTTCCATGTTTACATTTTGAGCAGAAACTGGGGGAATACATTGAGCACTGCATGTGTAGAAACAAGTGTAAATGATCGTTTATGTTTTTGTTTATACAAATTTCCATCTGGTGCTGGATGTAGGATTTACTCACCTTTTAGAAAGGGTAAAGCCTGGAGCTCCACATCTTGCGTGTTGCGGTAGCGAGAGGAGCCCTGAGACTTCTTGGTCTTTTTCTTTAGTGATCGCTTCGCGAACGGATCAATCCTGTCCACAAAAGTTCCCGAAGACATTTTGCTATTACGAGTGTCCGAATTGACAATACGCCGAGAACAATCAATGTGAAACTTTTCCCAAATCGAACAAATTCATGATCCAGCCGAACTGACCGAGCGAACGCGTATTTCACGTTAGGCAGCAACGAAATATTAGAGCCTAAACAAACATTCCGTCGTCACACATGACGGTAATGGAGAGACCACACTCGACTCTCAAGCCATTCTACAACTATGAGATTCCACAATAGTTACGTAATTTTAAAACGTCTTATTCACTAAAACGACACAAAAACAAAACAAAATAAGTTCATTCACAAAACTTAGTTAGATTTTCTGAGGCGTGTCACTATTACCAGTAAGAAGTCACATATACATACAAGCCTCGTGTAATATCAGCCGGTCAGTCGATGACAATTTAATTTCTCCACAATTATCGTCGAGCGGCTTTAAGATCTTCGTATATCAAATTGAAAATCGTCGAAATCTGATATTTATTGTCTTTATCGTGTATCATAGAAAACTATGACGGCGATGACAGAATGTAATTTTCAACACCAAAAATATATCATCATATTTTCGCCATCGTTCACCATCCGTTTAGGTACAGGCAAAGAAACAAGACGCATTTTAGCGATAGGCACTAAAGTTATTTGTTAATTTTCACTTTCACAAAGTAAATTAGGTTTTCCGCTATTCTTTTCACTAACATAAACGACCAATTTACTAAATCTAAATCGTTAGAAGATTATCATCACTGCTTTTGCTGCAAAAACGCCAGCACTCAAAAAGTACCTATTTCTGAAAATAGATGGAGATATAAAAATGTTCATATAATCAGTTAACGCACTTTTATTGATGTTTTCATGAAATAGGAGAAAATGAGAGCTGAAAAGATTTCATTAAAATGTGAAATGATTTTTATTTTATAATAATATTAAAAATTAATATCTTATATGAAAAATCTTCATTTTATAAATAATTGTGAGAAGCGGAACTCCACCGTACCTCTATTATCTATATCTATGGTGATGCGTTCAATATACGAAATAATAAACTAACGAGTAACGAAAACGAATAAGGTACACTGCGCACGATAAGAGTCTGGTCTTAGCGTAAAGCTGCGTATCCATTTGAGGCAGACTCAGGGCGAGGCAGCCGCTCGCGGGCTCGACCCGAGGCCGCACAAGTGGAGGCGTTGCCTCAACCTGAGACACGCCGCGCCATGAGGCAAATTCGTTGCCGCGGACCGAGCCATATTTTGTCGGTTTTTTTGGCGCGCTCAAAGAAGCCTCACTCCGAGCCGTGCACTTGGTGGAGACGGGCGTATTGCCTCAGGTCGCAATGGACAACAAAACTGCAGTTAAATTAATAAAATTGTACGAGTGTCATCGTGTTCTTTGGGATCCGTTGAACAAGAAGTATTACAACAAAAATGCTAAGCAGGATGCGTGGAATGATATTAGTTCAAAGTTGGGGATTCCAGTGGATACTGTAAAAAAGAAGATCACTAATCTTACATTTTTATAGTGTTAATGACTGTGGCGGTACCCACAATTCGCCTAACATTCCTGCATCGCGCTACCGAAGTTTTCTGAGCGCGTCAGTATATATAGGACAGCTGAAATGTATCACGTGGGCTCCGGCCTGACCGAGCATACTACCTCGCTCGGTCGGAAGATCTTCATTTGCGGCCTCCACGCATATCCCCACATTGGTGACCCTCGACAGAACACGCCTCCTTCATAATCATCACTTCCCGCCCCTCCGCACCGCGCCAGCCAACATCGACTCATCGGGTACCTCGTCCACTAGCCGCAATGTACCGCGGCCTGGGCAACTCCGCATCGGCATCAACGGGCTTTCTCACTACACCGACCGGTCAGCAAGCAGAGCACATCTCTCCTGGTCAGCACGTAGCATCGGCCCCGCACGGCAGCTATCCGACTCACTGGATCCCGTGCAGCAGCTTACAGTTCCGACTCACTGGGACTCACTGCAACAGTTCCGACTCACTGGAACTCTCTGGCACTGGCGACTCAAGCGACAAGACTTCAAGATTCAACCTCCGGTCTTCGGAGTGATGTGGCGGTACCCACAATTCGCCTAACACTCCTGCATCGCGCTATCGAAGTTTTCTGAGCGCGTCAGTATATATAGGACAGCTGAAATGTATCACGTGGGCTCCGGCCTGACCGAGCATACCACCTCGCTCGGTCGGAAGATCTTCCTTTGCGGCCTCCACGCATATCCCCACATGACTATTAAAGCAGCAGCTACTCTACGCGCGTCTGGTGTCATCGCGTTCTTGCTTTACACTTGTTTCGGATCAAGGTGAGGCGACATGCCTCACTTTGATCCGTAACGTGCCTCGAGCCTATGCCTCGGAGTGAGCACTGAGCAGCCTCGGTTTGCTTCAAGTCAATGCTGCTCAGCCTGAGACTGCTCTAATGGATACGGAGCTTAAGACCAGTAATTATTTAGTAATTAACTGACTATTGATTAATGAGGACATTCCGAAAAATATACTTTCAAGCATAAAATTCGTTTGATTTGCTGTATATTTTCATATATACATTTTACCTAAGGGTGGGTTGCAACTTGCACCAGAGGCGTGGTTATAGTTACAGTTATGGTTATAGTTACAGTTATGGTTATAGTTAAGGCTAACTTAACTTTAACCTTAACTTTAATCACATAATTTGACCTAGATGTCTGTTGGCTGGTTTGACAAGGCTTTAAATGAACGTGGGCGGGGGCGCTGCTGGTAAATAACTGTCAAAAATAACGTTTTTGTATGATGACAGCGTTAGTTCCTTTTTTCGCCACCTTCATTTAATCCTTGTCGAGCTCTATGGTTATGGTTAAATATGGCGTCCATTTTTGACTTTAAGGCGGGCTGAAACCCCATTTTATTATTTCTTGATACCCGATTTATCTAGTTCCAATATAATAACGAAATAAAAAAAAAATGAGATATAGAGCACAATACTTAAAAGGGTTTAAATCAAAAACATTTTAATAAAAAATAATACTTTCGCTGTAATTAATTTACAAACTCACCTCCGACAAAACTCTTTGTCATCGAAATATAAGTATTAACAAGAATAACTTACATTTTATTTTAATAAATTGTTAATGAATCCATTTTAAAAAGGTCTGAAACGAATAATCATTTTTCTTAATATTTATTTAGAAAGATATTTAAAAAACACATGAAAAAAAAATAGAGAAGATCCGCCCCTAGAAACTACAATTTTATGCTAAGCTAAAATGAATCTTATTGTTGCAAGGTTATCGTTTGGAATTGAGATAAGTCCTCGCCTTAACCAAAGATTTGACATTTTGCATTGTAGTTATAGTTAAAGTAAGTTGGTGCAACCCACCCTTAGGGTGGGTTGCACCAACTGAGGGTGGGTTGCACTAGAGGCGTGGTTAAAGTTAAAGTTATGGTCAAAGTTGTGGTTATAGTTAAGGCTAATTTAACTTTAACCTTAACTTTGACCACAGAATTTGACAGAAGACGTTGCTGGTCCGACAAGGCTTTAAATGAACGTGGGCGGGGGCGCTGCTGGTAAAGGAGAACTGTCAAAAATGGCGTTTTTGTATGATGACAGCGTTAGTTCCTTTTTTCGCCACGTGCATTAAAAGCCTTGTCGAGCTCTATGGTTATGGTTAAATATGGCGTCCATTTTTTACTTTAACCAAAGATTTGACATTTTGCATCGTAGTTAAAGTTAAAGTTACAGTTATAGTTAAAGTAAGTTGGTGCAACCCACCCTTAATATAACTATAACTTTAACTATAACTACAGAGTTATAACAAATATTTTTCCTGTCGATTTTTTCGAATAATTTAATTTTTTATACTCTCAATCCCATTAACTGTTTTAATAAAAAAATAAACGCAACAGACATCTGTCAAATTCTGTGGTCAAAGTTATTAAGTTAAAGTTAAGTTAGCCTATACACTATTGACTATACACTGACTCCACGGCATCACTGCCCAGTGCCCACTGGGCAGTTGGGCACTGGCATGGCCCCACGCGCTAGATTGTACTGTGTTCATACTTCATAGTTCATACTTCATAAACCTGTTTTCAGGGTTCCGTACCCAAAGGGTTAAAACGTGATCCTATTTCTAAGACATCGTTGTCTGTCCGTCTATCCGTCTGTATGTCACCAGGCTGTAACTCAAGAACGGTAATAGCTAGAGAGTTAAAATTTTCATATATGGTGTATATCCGTTGCCGCTATAACAACAAATACTAAAAACAAAATTGTTGTATGACTCCCATACAACAAACGTGATTTTTTTGGCCTTTTTTGCTCTATATCAATAATAGCAACAGGTACAGCTTGGCAAAGGAGAGACTGACGCGGTGACAGCTGGAACTAAGAGTTTTTATTTATGAAAACACTACATTACTTGTCAATTCTAGTATATATTGTGTCAAAAGCAAGGCGTAGGGTTGCCTGTATTTAAAGAAAAGCGCCCTCATTTAATCCACACTCTTCTTTGCCAAGCTGTAGGTACTTAAATTTTTCACACAATCTTTAGTTTTATGTTAACTTCAATATTATTTAATAATAATATTAATATAAAATAAAAAATTAAGAGGGGCTCCCATACAAAAAACACAAATTTAGCCTTAATTTTTCTCTATAATGTTACGGAACCCTACGTGCGCGAGTCCGACTCGCACTTGGCCGATTATTTAATTTTATTTATTATCTGTAGTATTAACGATTTTATTATCTATGAATTCCGTTTGTCTATGATGTCAGATGTTGGTACTTGTTCTTGAGAAAGTGGCTTTCTAAATTTTTCTTAGCGTCTTGCTTGATTACTGGTATAAAATTAAACGGTTTTGTTCATAACTAAAGTGTTTTACTGTTGTAAACTCTAAAATACTGTTTTGTGAGTGTCTTCTGTGTGTGACTGTTACTAAATCACCGATTAGAAAGCAACATGGAAGCTGTGACAGTTCCGCCATGAATGCAAAATAAATAGAAATTGAGAAGGTACAATATTTATTATGTCCACAATCACCTCGTATTGTAACAAATAGCAAATAGCAGTTATATGAACAAAAATACAATACTAACAGCATTCCAGTCGGCAGACAAATCTAAATTCGATAAAACTTATAGGGGTCGGAAGAGACTCCAATTATAGTTTATTACAAAATCAACAGCTTTATCAGTATTACGCTGTAGACTTACACATTTTCATTTTTACATTCTGAGTAACTAGAATATTTTCGAGTTCCTCATGTCGTCTAAAAATTAGTTTGACACTACCTAATTAAATATTTTGTTCTGGATTCTTATGTTCTGACCTTTTTAACGGTTTCATTCGATAAATATATTATTCACAATTTAATATAATATATTATATTCATTTTATATCAATATTATATGTATAGATAATATAGCATAAAGTTTTTTCAATATTTATGTTATTGTTTTACAAGTTACAACTATTATTTATAATATTTATTTGAACAAACCTGTACCTACAATAATTCAGCTTCAAAATGGTAAGACAAAAAAGTAAACATGTTAGTAACATGGTTAAAATTAGGTCCTTATTCTATAACTTCTTGAACTATTAGCTTAATGTTACATTCATTTTGTCCAGATATAAACTTCTTGTGGTTTTTGCGGCATGATATTTTGTAATAACATTAAGTATATTGAACAATAAACAAATAAAGCATTTAAAAAATATTTTCTCTTCCAGATACTGAAGTCAGTAAAGACAAGTTAGAAACTTCACAATGTTGAGAGGTGGGCGTGGTGGCCGACACAGTCCCGAGCTGTATCCTCACACCCTTAAGTGTTCTAACGCAAGTGACACAAGTTCTGCTTATAGTGGTAGTGACACCATGACATCAGTACATAGCTCCCTCGACATGGATGCTGAGATTGATCTTTCTGGTCTTCATGAATCCATTGTGGATTCAGATGAGGAAGAAGACTTGGAGGAGAGCATGGACAGCCTCACTGTACGTGATGCAGTAAGAGAATGTCTCGAGAAAGATCCGAGTGAAAGAAATTCTGATGACATTGAAATCCTCCTGGAATTCACACAACACTTGAAAGCTTTCACTAATATGACACTAAATGTTCGTAGAGCTCTGTGTGCTGTAATGGTATTTGCTGTGGTTGAAAAAGCTGATACAATTGTTATGAATGATGGTGAAGAACATGACTCGTGGTCTGTACTCATTAATGGTCAAGTTGGTATTGAACATCAAAATGGTGAAATTGAGTACCTCAATGTTGGGGACAGCTTTGGTATGGCAGAGGCTACTTTGGACAAATTGTATCATAGAGGAGTAATGACTACAAGATGTGATGATTGTCAATTTGTGTGTGTCACTCAATCTGATTATTACAGAATCCTGGACCGTAGCGAAGAAAACATCAGGCGACATGAGAATGAAAATGGTCAAGTAGTGTTGGTTACAGAATATAGAGGAACAGCCAGTGAAACAGGCCATCAACAGGGACATGTGGTTATAAGGGGCACTCCTGAACAGTTGATGTTGCAGCTTATTGAAGATAACTCCCGAGATTCTACATATGTTGAAGACTTTTTACTGACTCACAGAACTTTTATTGAAAGTCCTCTTGTTGTAGCTAAGCAGTTGTTGGCTTGGTTTTCTGAACCAACAGTACGAGACAAAGTGACAAGAGTAGTACTACTTTGGGTAAATAATCACTTTACAGATTTTGAGACTGACCCCAACATGATGGAATTTTTGGAAAATTTTGAATCTGCATTGGACCATGAAAAAATGGAAAGCCAATTACGTTTACTGAATATAGCATGCTCTGCTAAGGCTCGAACCAGGAGTGTTACTTTGACTCGTTCTTCAAGAGATGAACCACTTAATTTTACTATTTTAGGTGGATATGAAAGGGGATATGGGATTTTTGTATTTAAAGTAGAAAGACATTCTAAAGCTGAAGAAGTGGGTCTTAAAAGAGGGGATCAAATCATAGAGGTAAATGGTCAGTCTTTTCAACATGTCAGTCATGCAAGAGCCATGGAAATAATAACCAATGCAACCCATTTAAGTATTACAGTTAAAAGCAATTTATTAACATTTAAACAAATGCTCTTAATGCCAGAAAATTCACCAAGACAAAGAGGTTGTAATAATATGGTGAGATGGCAGACGGATCCAAGAGCAAGATTGTCAACTGCAGAACTTTTAAGTGATGATCCCTTAATACTTAACCCAGTATTTCATTCACCAACAAAGAAACCACAGCAGATAAATATTAAAAAGGAACCCCAAAAAGGTTTTATGACTTTAGGCCCCAAAAGACTCCAGAAGGCTTTAATAAAGATGAATATTCTTCCCAAAAATACCATAGCAGATGGCATACACAATGATGACAGTATTCTTTCAAATGCTGAATCACTTAATAAGGCTAACAGTAGTACATCATTCTACAACTCCCACAGCAATCCAGATTTGATATCCATATGCTATGATGAATATCAATCTTCAGACTATCCAGAACATGTTCTCAAAGTTTATCGACCTGATCAAACTTGTAAATATTTGCCAGTTCATAAAGAGACTACTGCAAGGGAGGTAGTTATGCTGACTCTTCAAGAATTTGGCATCACTGAACCGAGCTCCAATTTTTCATTGTGCGAAGTAACCGTTGCACAAGGTGGTATTATAAGACATCACCGATTACAAGATCACTTGCAAAATCTTGCCGAAAAAATTGGGCTTAGCTCTCGATATTACATCAAAACAAATGGAGTGAGTGAAACTTTATTACCCGATGAAATGGCACCAGAACTACTGAGGGAGAGTGTTGTTCACTTTCTTCAGCTGAACCCGCTAGAAGTTGCAGTTCAGTTAACCCTTCAAGATTTCTGCATATTTCGTCAAATTGAAAGCACTGAATATGTTGATGATTTGTTTGAATTAAAAAGTAGGTATGGAACACCAATGCTGGCACAATTTGCTGGACTTGTGAATATCGAAATGTTTTGGGTTGTAACAGAAGTAGTAAATGAGCAAAATCTTGTAAGAAGATCTAAAATAATAAAAAGATTTATTAAAGTTGCCCGCCACTGTAAAGAATGTAAAAATTTTAACTCTATGTTTGCAATTATATCTGGCTTGGGACATGGTGCAGTCTCCAGATTAAGATCAACTTGGGAAAAGCTTCCAACCAAATATAATAAACTTTTTTGTGACCTTCAAATGCTTATGGATCCATCAAGAAATATGTCAAAATATAGGCAACTAGTTACAGCTGAACAGGGTAGATCGCCAGTGATTCCATTTTATCCAGTCGTCAGAAAAGATCTTACATTTATACATCTTGGTAATGATACAAAAGTAGAAGGCATGGTTAACTTTGAAAAATTGCGAATGATTGCTAAAGAAGTGAGAACTCTCACAAACATGTGTAGTTCCCCCTATGATCTGCTAACATTGTTAGAGCTGGGAAAGCAGCCGCCTTCCAATGCAATGGTTGCTTTAAATCAGTTATCAACTGGAATGCAACAAGGACAAGTTACTGTGAAACGTAGAAAGAAGACCTCTAATGTTCCGAATCATAAAAAAATGTTTGAGGAGGCACAAATGGTGCGTCGTGTTAAAGCATACCTTAACGGCATGCACGTAGAGACTGACGAAGAGCGTCTACATGCACTTTCTCTAGAGTGCGAAAGTTCTGGACCCATACCGGCGGTTCCGCGTCGTCGACACCCATCACCATCGCTATCGACTACTAGCAGCGCTTCCTCTGCTAGCGAAGGTAAAAAGAGCTTCGCCGGTAATAAATTTGGCGCCGCTTCACCTCAAGCTGTGAGAAAGCTTCTTGCTTTATCTGAACCAGCTAAAACGAGGCCACATCAGCCAAGACCCCCACCTTCGGGTCCCTCCCCATGCTCTCATCGTAGAGACGGTCCAGGGCCAGGAATTTGCTGCCCGCGCACCGCTCACGAGAGATCGCACTCCGATACACCCACCCCTATGCCCGTCGACTTGTCAGCTGAGAGCAGCAGTGTGACGTCGCTGGTTAACTTGCCATTGAGAAAGACCGGTTCGGCCACTTCCAGCGACAGTGGCCACGGATCCTGCACGACGGCGAGCTGCGTGCGCCCAGTGCCGCCACCGAGAATGCCGTACAACACTTTAGCTGCGCAGGTGGCCCGCCTCGAGCGTTTGAGCCGCGCACATTCTCACGAGGGCGTCACGAGGCCGTATGATTTTTATCACGATACACCAGACGATGACGATGATGATCAGCAAGTTTCGGCAGTTTGAAATTTTCAATACTCTTCTAAATGTCTATTTATATAAATCATAATAAAATAATTATTATTATGTAATCTCACGTGACCGATAGCAAGCACGAAATCTATAAATTTTCTTATATGATTACAATGTGTATGTACCCCCTTGTAACTAAGTATAAAGACTGTATAATTTTAACATTTAATTAGAATTACTAGTGTTATATAGTGTAAAATTATTAAGCCAAGTCTCTTTTAATTATTATTATTATTAAATCTAATGTGACCCACCATGTTCCAATTTTAATATATTTAACTAGAGATATTTAGCATTAATTGGTGATTTATTTAGTACTCGCCTTTATATCTCTACATTCCGTTTGTACATTTTAATAATTTTGATTATTATTTATAATAATGCGCAACTTAGACCAAATGATAATTAATGTACCTTTTTAATATTTACCATATCTTTTAATACTTTTGTAGCTTTGAGGACCAATAATGTGTTTGTATTTGTATGTTATTACTTATGGTAGCAACCAGTTCATAATTTGTTTATATCGTGGTTTCAATTAATTATTGTATTGTAATTGTAAATAAAACCATATAATACATTAAAACATATTTTAATTGAGCATTACCTAAACTGCTCTAAGAAATCTACCTCAATTGGATGTAGTGATGGGGCAGGAATCACTAAACTGTGCAATGGGGGACCTAAATCGAAGTCTTTCATTTCTTCGAGAGTCTTTGCTGCAATATTTTGATCAGGTGCTCCAACTCTCGACAATCCAACAGCTAAACTACTAGCTGTTAATCCTGAAAATAAAATATTATTTAATTAATTATCATCAGTGGTAATAATTTACTAAATAGTAAATACCTTCAAGATCTAGGTGGAAGTTGTTTCCTAAATTATTATTAATATGTTGATTATACCAGTTTATCATATTTTTTAATTTAATAATTGTCTCTACAAACCTGCATTACATTCATTGTTATTTATAATTTCTATAAGCTGACTTGCTGCTTCTTTTACAGACATAAATTTCGGGTCCATGTATTGGCGTACTTTCTTTGTCAGTGATTCTTCAGTAGGCTCTTTTACTTTGATATCTAAAAACATTAACTAGGTAAAGATACAGGTAATAAAGAAGTACATCATTAACGTTAAATATTATTGCAGTTAATGGTTATATGTTTATCTAATGAGTAATATTACATTATACTAGACGTTCCGCGCGGCTTCGCCCGCGTAAATTAGATATTTCACAGACAAATAAGTCTACAAAAAATAGCCTATGATCCTTCACGTGGTCTACTTCTTATCTGACCCAAATAACACAAAAATTGCTCTAGTAGTTCGTGAGATAAGCCCTTTCAAATAATTTCCCCCGTTTTTTCCACATTTTCTTCTATTTCTTCGCTCCTATTAGTCTTAGCGTGATAAAGTATAGCCTATAGCCTTCCTCGATAAATGGGCTATCTAACACTGAAAGAATTTTTCAAATCGGACCAGTAGCTCCTGAGATTAGCGCGTTCAAATAAGCCCTTTCAAATAATTTCCCCCCGTTTTTTCTACATTTTCCTTTATTTCTTCGCTCCTATTAGTCTTAGCGTGATAAAATATAGCCTATAGCCTTCCTCGATAAATGGACTATCTCTAACACTGATAGAATTTTTCAAATCGGACCAGTAGTTCCTGAGATTAGCGCGTTCAAACAAACAAACTAACAAACTCTTCCGCTTTATAATATTAGTATAGATACTACCTAACAGACATACTATTGGAATTTGGATGCTAGTATTTTGAAACAGCTGAAACCTGATGGACATTAAAGGGGTACGAACCTTTGTGGCATATCTAGCCGCCGGCCATCTTGATTTTTTAGTCGTAAGAGTAAAGATCGCCATATGAATCCAAAGGACACAAATGGCGATCTTTACTTCTAAATATCTCGGAAACGTGACACTTTAGGATACCATGTTATATTACATTTTTTGTTTGTATAAGTGTCCTCTATCCAAATATAACACTTTTATCGTGCTCGGAAATTTTGAAAAAAAATCAAGATGGCCGGCGGCTAGATATGCCAGGCTCCATACAAAAATGTTCAAACCCCTTTAACTAGGTACATATAAAAATATTAACGTTATCGTCACGTTGACTGCGACGACTGAAATAATGGGTTGTTTTCTTTTTTTTTATCTCCACCAGACGGTGCGACGATAGACACTTCTAGATTTTCTATTGGTTCCCCACCGATCTGAAATTATCTGCAGGTTGACATCACTGACTACATATGGGTGGTGTTTCTAAAAAATCTCAGTAAACTGTCAAGTGTGACATAAATCAAAATATCTTAAACCTAGTTTCCGTTAGCATAATATTAACATAAAACTTTTTTTTGCTTCGTCCCTCTAGTTTAAATTTCACGAAGAGCATACGCCTAAGCGATTAGGCCAGTATACTTGTAACAGTTTAGGAACACGCTGACATATTATAATACTTGTCAAACTGAAAACTGACAACTGAAAGAGTTTTGGCGGGCATGTTACTTTGACACTTCTACTTTTTAGTGTTGGTGTGGTTTTTATTCTTTTTTCCCAAATTGTGTTATTTGGGTTTTTGATGTTCATTATTGGTAAAATATTAGCCATTAAATTGTCGTTATCGTGCACAAGTGCAGGTAAATGTTGTCATAACCAAAATTTATAATTCCTGTGACATTAGGTGTGAATAACGGAAAATAGGGCTATTTCTTACGTGAGTTTTAACTAAAACATCGTTATAATAACTTTATTATCCTATTCATTGGAATATTATTTCGTCTTTTTCAAATTGAAATGCATCAAGTTATCCATCCTTTTGCCCAGTTTTGTAGCAATTAATGATGGTATTACCGATAGTTGTCTACCCATACGCCATCTAGTTACTAAAAAGAAAACTGTTTGACAATCAAATTAAAAAAATAAGAAAATGCCTCATTAATATTGTTACGGACTTACGACATATAGTGCCATCTAGCGTCAAACCAGCGAAACTTATCGCGGGAACACAGACAACATAAATCCCCTACTCGATACTAGATGGTGTTAGGTGTACGATTACATGCGCGTAATTTCTAGAACGTTCAACTCATGTTTACGCGAATCAGATACGAATTCTCAGGAATATTTTGGCACTCGCCTCGGCCCATATAAATAGCCGCAGTCAGGCAGGCCAGTCATTCGAGCGATCTTCAAGGCGACTTCGGAGTGAAAACAAGTGATCAATAGTGAGTGAACCAGTGAAACCTACGACTTGGCTACGACCTAGGACAGTGATAGTGCTTAGTGTTTGGACCTAGTGCTTTGTGTTGGACCTAGTGCTAGTGAATAAAGTCTTCAAGAGAGTTAGCAGGTCTTTCTCTCCAAATCCTTCGTGCCCTAGCAGGCTAGCAGCCTAGCACGTAACAATTGGTGTCGGAAGTGAGATTTGGAGATGCCATTGACTCCGAGAGAGGACTTCAAGGGGAGTGTCAGGACAAGGGAGCAACGAGCTGCGGAGCCACATCCACTGGGGACCAAGTTCCGCCCACTGTGGGACAGGCCCCACCCACTGACCACGCCCCGTAGACTCCACCCACTTTGAGTGAAGCCACGCCTACTGACCACGCCCTTCAGGCTCCACCCACATTGGGTGAAGCCACGCCCACTGGCTCCGCCCACCGTGCCCCGCCTACTCAAGCTCCGTCCACTGGCTCTACCCACCTTGACTCGCCCGTAGCTTCTGCAGACCCTCAAGTGGCTCTTCAATTAGAAAGTTTAATTGGGTTAATTCAGGCTTTGCAAAAGTCACAAGAGTCACATGATCGCAAGCTCGGCGCTTTGCAAGAGTTACAAGAATGCAAGCTCGGCGCTTTGCAGGAGTCACAAGAGCAACAAAAGGGCCTACAAGAAAAAGCGCTTTTGGCTATAAAGGATGTTAGTGACACGGTGACAAAACTTCGTAAAGATGTCAAGGTAATGGACAAACGAGTTACCGTGTTAAGAGTTGATGTGGAAAATGTGAAAACCGGCCCCACTGACCTACAGAAGAAAGTAGTGCGCCTGGAAACCACAGGAGTCGCGACGTGTAGTGGAACTTCCGGAGTGGCACATGGGCCAAGAGTAAAAGTGCCACCATACGACTGCACTACTTCTTGGAACGCTTATCGTCAGCAATTCCAGAATGTTGCTTTTGCCAACGGATGGACTGAAGAACAATGCCTGACCGCTCTTACTGTTGCGCTCAGAGGGCAAGCTTTGTCGGTCCTGGAAGCACATACAGGAAATGGGTTCCAAGACCTGATGCAGGTGCTTGAATCCAGATACGGGGAGCGACGCCTGGAGCACGTGTTCCGTGCCCAACTGCGTGACAGAGTCCAACGCTCAGGAGAAGGACTACAACAATGGGCGTTGGAAATTGAGAAACTTGTCAAGAAGGCACACCCAGGAGTCGACACCAAGATGGTTGATACGAACATTGTTCAAGCATTTGTCGACGGAATCAGGGACCAGGGAAGTCAGAGCTGCAGTGAGGCTACGTCACCACACCTCGCTAAAGAAAGCGTTGGAGCATGCTTTAGAGGTCGAGGCTGTTCGGCGTGACATACGGCAGACCTATAATTGACGACCTCTGTGGCTCAGTTGGTGGGCTGTTGGTAGCTCAAGCCGGGGGTCGCGGGTTCGAATCCCGCCGACATTGTGTTAAGCAAGAATCCAATGAAGTAACATTAAAGTTAACGAGAACAAGTCCTTTGGGTCTCTGGGAAAATAATGCTATGAGGGAGGCTCAAGAAAAAGATGACGACCTTCGGCACATCATCACATGGAAGAAACGGGCTGACGTAAAACCAATCTGGAGTGAGGTTGTATAACGTTGGTGCACCGTGGGAACGAATTGCAGTTGACGTAGCTGGGCCATTTCCGGTAACGGAATCGGGAAACAAGTATTTTATGGTCGTCATGAACTGCT
Source organism: Cyaniris semiargus (assembly GCA_905187585.1). Taxonomy (NCBI): domain Eukaryota; kingdom Metazoa; phylum Arthropoda; class Insecta; order Lepidoptera; family Lycaenidae; genus Cyaniris; species Cyaniris semiargus. Next base: position 5,288,441 of record LR994550.1, read on the forward strand.
TTACCAAATGACCAGAAGTGTTCGCCATACCAAACCAAGAAGCTACAACAGTCGCTTCTAAGTTAGTCGAAGAAGTTATATCTCGTTTTGGTGTGCCTCTGGAAATCCATTCTGATCAGGGCAGGAATTTCGAATCGCAGGTCTTCCAGTGCAGAATTTTGGGAATGCATAAGACGAGGACCACCGCGTACCATCCGCAGTTTGATGGAATGGTTGAGAGATTTAACCAGTTACCAGACCCTTGAGAGGCATTTTGCGAAATTGGTAGATGACAAACAAAAGGATTGGGACAAATATATACCACTCTTCCTTCTGTCGTACCGTACCGCCGAGCATGAGAGCATAAAAGCTACCCCGGCGTATGTCAATTACGGTAGAGAACTACGAAAACCAGTAGACTTCTTGACAGGAGGGTCACCGGAGGAACCAAAGACCGTACAAGATTATGTATGCGATTTAATGGAAAAGATGCGCTATATACACGCCATGGTTCAGGAAAATGGATTACAGTCAAGTGAGAACATGAAGACCGGAAATCGAACACGAGCGGCTTTGAAGAAGGGTCACTGCCCACTGGTGTGGCGGCATAACCTAACTCGCCGAAAAGGGAAATCTCCAAAGTTGCAGACCAAGTTTGACGGCCCATACAAAGTGGTTACCCGATTGAATGATGTGACTTACAGGATTCAAAAGTAACCAAGACTTTCAAGGTGGTACACATAGACCGTCTGGCGCGTTACCATGGCAGTAACAACGATGTTCGGGACGAGCATCTCTAAGAGGGAAGTAGCGTTACGGACTTACGACATATAGTGCCATCTAGCGTCAAACCAGCGAAACTTATCGGGGGAACACAGACAACATAAATCCCCTACTCGATACTAGATGGCATATGGAATGAAAAAATCAGAACTACCCCAAAACTTTCCTACTAGGGTCACTTTACAGCACAAATTTACTGAATTATTCGGAGTGAAAACAAGTGATCAATAGTGAGTGAACCAGTGAAACCTACGACTTGGCTAGGACAGTGATAGTGCTTAGTGTTTGGACCTAGTGCTAGTGAATAAAGTCTTCAAGAGAGTCAGCAGTCTTTCTCTCCAAATCCTTCGATCCCTAGCAGGCTAGCACGTAATAATATAATTCAGTAATATTTTATTCGTTTGCGTGAGTTGCGTCCCATCGCCCGCGCCGTATGACCCAAATCAGCTAGTCAACCTGCCCGAGGGCCGTACGGCGCCTGCCAGGATTTTTACAGTGGCGCGCGTAAAGCTATAGTTAAACATCGATTTTTAAAATGAGGGAGAAATTAAATATTTTGTTCCATTTTTGCTCATTTATAGAGTATACCCTTGTTTACTTGCATGTGTGTGTACACTAAGGTGTTTTTTATGCCTAATTTTACATAACAAAATGTTATTTACAAATGAATATACTACACAGACTAACCAAGTGTGTCTATAACATAGAATTAGGACGATTATGACGATTACTCCATTCCATCCATTTCACTTGGTAAACCTTTTACATAGAAAGCCCATGCTTTAAGTAGAAAATCATGATATCAACAATATCATTATTGGCTTATTCTATGTATATGTCGCAGTCATCTGGTTTAATCTGCGATTTGATTGAATGACTAGCGCATTCAATGAATGGCACCATTTAAATGAATGACTAACGGCCGTTCCCAATATTTGATCTATCTCTGGTTTTGCCCTACTAGAGATAGGAATAGCTCTCATTAGACATTAGAGACATATATTTTATGTCAATTCAATGTTAGCTGCGATCGGTCGTATGTCAAACCAGAGATAGATTGAATATTGGGAACGGCCGTAAATGACAACTCGTCCAGACGTTGACTGTTACATTTAGCTTCTTGACTAAAAGTCATATTATAGTGAAGTGGTTAAATGGGATGTAATATTTTGTTGTAAGTATTTATTGGCGGGGTTAAAATAGTTAAATCCACACTGTCATATTATTTTAGTACAAATAGCGCAATTTAAAGTAAATTTAAAAGAAAAATATAGACACAGTTCTATCAGCTGTGCGAGCTGTTTGACACCGTATTTGTTTTTGTGCCTCAGTAGGAAAAAAATTTAAATTCATTCAACTACATGACTGATTTCATGTCCGCTATCTTCAAAGGGCTATGTTACAAATCGCTAACTAGTTGGACCGACGATTATTCAATCAGCGGTGGGCCGAGTCATTTAATTGAATATTGTCATTTAATGAATGCGCTAGTCATTTAATCGAATCGCAGATTAAACCAGATGACTGCGACATATACACTGCCTGTCTGATTCTGCCTTACTTTTATACTGATTACCAGTTTATCAAGTGGCCATTAAAATGTATTAAATTAATAATAAATAAGTCTTACCCAAAAGACAAAGTGTATGTAAGTTTCTAGAGTAATTGTCTATTATCTTTTTAAAAAAGCTGTCCGGCTTCCAAGTTTCAGTCCAATAAGGAATTGATACAGTTTCTCCAAAGTTGTAAAGCTGTAGTCCACAACAGCTGACAGCATTCATAATTGATGCATTATGAACAATCTGAAACAGATTTATAATAAAATTTCAGGATGATAATATAAAAAATAAATTATAACAATTATTACAATTAATATTAGCTGTATAAATAAAATATTATTTAAGGTTATTGATGACAAAAATATCATTACATCATTAAATAGACGGGGGATGGAGTTACCCGCGTCCGTAGGATTTACCACCTTTCCTAGGCCCACCCTACACGTGTCCCCCGGGTGGTGCTAAACGGGTAACAGCATGGGAGATTGTTCACAAAACTAGCTTGCGAGGACTCGTTGCTGAGAGGTACCGCGTCTCGTTCGTGGTTTTGTGAACAGGTTCTTTTGCTAAGAGCAACGTTGAGTCTCAGGGCCGTCTCTAGCCCATGTGGCGCCAATAGCACACTGTCCACCTATTAAAAAACCTAATGGAACTTGGGCAACAACTGACGAGGACAAAGCAAAGAAACACATTTTCTGAACACCTGAAAGGAGTATTTACTGCAAATTAAGACCAGGGATCTACAAAAACTGACGAAATTGCCTCCTTACTTAGTCAACCTTACCAGCTAGATATTCCGCTAAAAAAAATATACAAAAAACGAGGTACGAGATGCTATAAAAAAACTAAATATCCACAAGGCGCCGAGTTATGATCTCATTACACCAAATAAATTATAAACAAAAAACTTTTTGAAAAAAAGCTTTTATTTAAAAAGTCTAAAAAGAAAAAAGTAAATTTCTCCTTAACATTTTTAACTATTTAGTTATAAATTATAATCCTTAATATATTATACAATTTGCATGATAATAAAAGCTTGTCGCGACTCGCGAGACTTAAGGGGGCGACTAATCCAAAATTGTCGATTTTATAATTCATTTTTATACTTGAAAATAAGCCGCAAATTGTTTTATTTTCTAAACATAGATACTACATTATATTTCCAAGAATTTGATCTGAGCGAAAACACGATTACTTAAAATTTTCTCGATAGAAAAAAATCCCAAAGATGCATCTAATTTTCACGAATTTTTCATAATATATTGCCATAACCGTGTATTAAACTAAGTTAATATTTTAACACATTCTATAAAACTTTATCATTGAGACACTGACCTGGCGGATTTTTAAAATGTTGTGTATTTATCGAGTTATCAAGAAAAAACTAACTTGGCGATGATTCCGCGTCGTCCTTTTTCACCTGGCATATGAATGACGGGCGTGAATGTGAAGAGAGAAGGACGAAGTTTGATTTTTTGGGTTAGCCACCCTCTTAACAATCTATCAGTACTTGATAAATTTATTAAAATAAAAAAATAATATCAATTTACTCAGTTAAATTGGTACTTACTAGTTTATTTATAAATCGCGCGACAAGCTTTTATTATCATGCAAATTGTATAATATATTGAGGATTATAACTTAATAGTTAAAAAAAAATAAGGAAAAATTTATTTTTTTCTTTTTAGACTATTTAAATAAAAGCTTTTTTCAAAAAGTTTTTTGTTTATAATTTATTTTTTGTTTTTTTAGTTATCTCTAGCTAGATTTATTAGTCTGTTTTCCGTTTATTTCTGCATGAATGATGACTAAAAAGTTAAATTTCATTTAACAAAAGTGACCGGATTCAACCGGGCATTTTCTGAAACCCGGCTGGATTTGACTTGAAGTCACGTCACGTCATTTCACATCACGTCACGTGACGTCACGTCACTTCACGTCACGTTATGTCACGCCACTTCACGTCACGTTATGTCACGTCACGACACGACACGTCACGTCATGTCACGTCACGTCACGACATGACTTGACACGACTTTTTCAATTTACTCTCAATGAGCCCTTTTATTTGATACCCATATTGCAGAAGTGCTTTAAAAAAACTATTCCCCTATCTTGGCTAAGCTGCCATATTGGATATAGAATGACATTACATTCGTTTCCGAGTTACTCTCAATAAGCCCTTTCATTTGATACCCATATTGCAGAAGTGCATTAAAAATAACTATTCCCGTATCTTGGTTAAGCCGCCATATTGGATGTAGAATAACATTACATTCGTTTTCAAGTTACTTTCAATGAGCCCTTTCATTTGATGCCCATATTGCAGAAGTGCATTAAAAATAACTATTCCCCTACCTTGGATGAGCCGCCATGTTGGATGTAGAATGAAATTACATTCGCTTTCGAGTTACTCTCAAAAAGCCCTTTCATATAATATCCATATTGTAGGACTGCATAGAAAATAATTATTTCGCTATCTTGGATGGTCGGCCATATTGGATTTAGAGTTATGTCACATACCATATCTATTGTCATCCAAACTAAACGCGTATGCAAAATTTCAGCTCAATCGGTTAAATATATCTATTTCAAAATTGAGTTCCAAAATTCCACCGCAACATACTGTTACGTGCTAGGCGCTAGCCTGCTAAGGTTCGAAGGATTTGGAGAGAAAGACCTGCTGACTCTCTTGAAGACTTTATTCACAAGCACTAAGTCTAACACAAAGCACTAGGTCCAAAACACTAAGCACTACCACTGTCCTAGGTCGTAGCCAAGTCGTAGGTTTACTGTTCACTCACTTATGATCACTCCGAAGTCGCCTCGAAGATCGCTCAGATTAAACTGAATTGCCAGCTCGTCTACCTGCGGCTATTTATATGGGCCGAGGTGAGTTCTAGAAAGTTCCTTACCCGATTCGCGTAAACAAGTAAACAAGTGTGGAATGTTTCTACAAAGTTTGAGCATGTACTCGCGCACCTAACGCCATCTAGTATCGAGTAGGGGATTTATGTTGTTTGTGTTCCTCCGATAAGTTTCGCTGGTTTGACACTAGATGGCTCTGTGTGTCCGTAACTATACATACTTACATACATACAGAGCAAGTTAAATAAAAGCTTTTAAAATACTAAAAGAGCTACCAGAAAAGGGAATCAAATATCTCACACAAATGTTAACGCGTGTATTTAAAAAAAAATGTCCCCCCCGCAATGGAAAGTAGCAGAGATTATATTAATCCCCAAACCCGGAAAAGATCCATCGGATATAAAATCTCACCGGCCTATTAAGTTGTCTGCCAGTGCCCTCCAAGGTCTTGGAAATACTCTTCCTGAAACGCATGATGCCAGAAATCAGAGCTACTAAACTGTTACCCGATCACCAATTCGGTTTTCGACAAGCGCATGGGACTATTGAGCAGGTACACAGACTGGGAGAAGAAATTCAAAAAGCATTTGAAAGCAAACCTTACTGTTCAGTCACATTTCTGGATATATCACAGGCGCTTGATCGAGTATGGCATCGTGGACTGTTGTGTAAAGTTCGTAAAAAGCTACCCATAAACTTTACCTCTTTATAAAGGCATACCTCAGCAATAGATATTTCTAAAGTACGGAAATGCTGTCACATGTCTCCATGAAATCGAAGCAGGAGTGCCGTAAGGCAGTATATTGGGCCCTAATCTCTACCTTATAAACACATCTGACCTTCCAAGTACTGATAAAGCTCTGACAGGCACATACACAGATGACACAGCAATCCTAGCAGTAGACCAAACAGTTCATGGAGCATCGGCATAATTGCAAAGAACCATCAAAGTGGTTAAAAGATTGGAGGATAAAAGCCAACGAGAATAATTCTGTCCATGTAACTTTTAAATTAAGACACGAAACCTGTCCACAAGTAGAACTTAATCGGATAAAAATACCACAGTCAAACGATGTTAGATACCTAGGTATTTATCTCGACAGGTGATTAACATGGAGAACACATATATGGAACAAAAGAAAGGCTTTGGACAAGCAGCTACGAAAGCTTTACTGGCTGATAGGCCGCAAGTCACAACTATCACTAGAAAATAAACTTTTTTTGTATAAAAGCATACTCAAACCCATCTGGACCTATGGGATTCAGTTGTGGGGCACAGCCTCCACATCAAACATAGAAATTCTAAATACAACGATTCCAATCTAAAACCCTGCGTTCAATAACTGGAGCCCCATTTTATGTTACAAATAGCCAAATCCACAATGATCTGAAAATCAAGTATGTAGAAGAGGAAATTAAAAACTCCCTCCAGAACTATTGTAAAAGGATAAAATCACATCTCAATATATTGGCAAAAAAATTGATGAAAAATCTACCAAACCAAACATTCAAAATATTAAAAAGACGAGCCCCACAAGATCTTTTGTAAATAAAGATAAATCGATGGTCCCTAGGTAAAGTAATGAAACTGCAAAAACGCTACTTTACAGGTGAGCGATTAAGCCCGGCCGCACATTGTCCGAAATTTCTGATCAGAAACATTTGAACGTCCGTCGGACCTACACTCCGCACACTGTCGGAAATTTCCTTCCGGCTAGTTCGAGCTCACTCGGCTCAGTACTAAATGTAAGAGAGAGCGCGATCCGATTTTCTGATCAGAAACATTTGAAATGCCATCCGATCGACGTCATCTGACACATAATGTCAGACGCCCGCCGGAACGCACTCTGCTAGTGGTGGGTCGTCGACGCTTTTTCGATCAACGAAACGAGACTGTTTATCGTTCATCGTAAACTAGTTGAAAAAACAGTTTTTTTTTCGGCTAGTTCACGTCTTCGACGAATACTGAACTGTTCACTAAACTGTTCACTAAACGACTTTCAGCATTAACTGTTTTGACAAACTTGTTATCGTTTGCTGATCGGCGCGACGAGTGATGACGACGAACGACGAGACGGTTTAATCTGTGAGCGGTGGAAATGAACTTCCCTTCATACTTTTTCCAGGCTTAGGACTGGCAGGCAGGCAGGTTAATTATTATTGAAATTTTACAATTTACTTAATTGATTTAAAATTATAAAATGAATATTTTAATAATTTTACTATACCTAAGTCATGAAATTATATTATGCCTGGCGTATTTAAAAGTTCATTTTATGTACATAATCAACTATTTAGTGTTTGATTGTCATCATGTTATGGGTAAAATTACGTAAACAAAGTTGAAACATTTATTTATTTCAGAATGTCACTAGAGTTGCGTCTTTGTTAGCTTACTTTAAAGTTCATTTCGTTAAAACACCGTGCACCGCCCACTCAACAAATGTCATTATTACATAATATTGTCCTCTCGTCGTTCTTTCGAGTGAGCGAGACATAAACACGTCGTCGTCGGTTGTAAAGAACAGAGATAGACGTATTGCTCGTGCCTCACCGCCCGTCCGTCGATCGGTCGCGTCGCGATGAACGGTCTCCGTCGCACGCACCGTTCCGTTCACGCGTAGACTAGTTTATCGGTAGACCCTAAACTAGTTTACCCGTTGATGACTAATAAACAGTTTAATAAAACGGTTCGTTGATTCAACGCCCATCCCTACACTCTGCTCATATGTTTCGTGTCTGACGTCCGGTCCGGATGAGTTGTCAGATGCCGTCTACCGGATGGCAGAAATTTTAAATTGCGTTCCGGCGGGCGTCCGAAATTTTATGTCAGATGACGTCGATCGGTAGCAGTTCAAATGTTTCTGATCAGAAAATCGGATCTCGCTCTCTCTTACATTTTGTACTGAGCCGAGTGAGCTCGAACTCGCCGGAAGGAAATTTCGGATAGTGTGCGGAGTGGCGGTCCGGCGGACGTTCAAATGTTCATTCATTTGTATCATTTCTGTTGTATCAGAAATTCGGACACTATGCGGTCGGGCTTAAAGTTTATTTTTTGTATAATTTTGTAACGGGTGATTGAATCTTTATAAAAATTAGGATGAACAGTTATGTTGGCCTTACAAATTGTTATGTGAAAGCAAAAATTTTAAATTACGGGCAGTTTTCGAGAAAATTGACTTACAATATTCTACTTCGTAACTGAATTATCTTTATGTGTCGAAAGTTGCAGTTTCGATTATTTACAGAGAACTACAAATACAAAAAATTATCGTATCTGCGTACATCGATATGCTACTTTGGATTATGTTAGGAATATTTTATTAAAAAGTGTCACTTTCGAGTTTTTTTTTTGGTACACTGCTACACAGTGTACGAAGGAGACGAAATAGGCATTAATATTATGAATGCGAGAGTAGAAAACCCGCGTGTCAATTCGCAATAGTTTTGATGCTACGAGCTACCAAAGTTTAGCGTTTTTTTGCGGCCCGGAAGCGAAGAATCCATACTTCTCCAAAATGTTTACGTAATAAATAAAATTTTGTATTCTAACTGAAAGCCTATTAAATAAGGTATATTTCAAGCGTCTTTCCTGATCCACCGTGTCAATATTTCACCTACAAATAAATAATTTTCATTTTTAGGTTTTTTTTTTCCAAAACCAAACAAAAAGCGCAATCGAAAATCTCGACAAATTAAAGGTATACAAGCATTCTATACGTACAAAAAAAAAAAAACACCCGTGAGATCAGTTCCGATTTACTCTCAATAAGCCCTTTCATTTGATACCCATATTGCAGAAGTGCATTAAAAATAACTATTTCCGTATCTTGGATGAGCCGCCATATTGGATGTAGAATGACATTACATTCGTTTTCGAGTTACTTTCAATGAGCCCTTTCATTTGATACCTATATTGCAGAAGTGCATTAAAAATAACTATTCCCCTATCTTGGATGAGCCACCATGTTGGATGTAGAATGAAATTACATTCGTTTTCGAGTTACTCTCAAAAAGCCCTTTCATTTAATATCTATATTGCAGGACTGCATAGAAAATAATTATTTCGCCATCTTAGATGGTCGGCCATATTGGATTTAGAGTGATGTCACATACCATATCGTGCATTGTCATCCAAACTAAACGCGTATGCAAAATTTCAGCTCAATCGGTTAAATATATCTACTCCAAAATTGAGTTCCAAAATTCCACCGTAACACACATACTTACATACATACAGAGCAGGTTAAATAAAAGCTTTTAAAAAATATCATTAAAAAGACAATTTACATATTCTAATAACAATGTAACATTTTTTCATACATAAAATAAAAATCTATGGGTGCTTGGGTAGTTAAACAAAACTATTCAAACAACAATTACCTGCGTCTTCACACCTAATTCTTTGGCACGCAGTAGCATGTCAGTATGAGTAGTTGCTCCCAAAGGATCTCCTACAACTAATAGTGCAATATCCTTATCTTTTGCTTCTTGTAGTATGTCATCTATGCTACTTTCACATATCTCACGATCAGCTAATATAAGTGGCCTTCCATAGAAATTTTCCTGCAATTGTTACTTGCAAAATAAATAAACAGTCACACTGCTTAGGCAGTTTATTTTTTATAAAGAAAAAAAATAAAAATTCAATTGTAATGAAACAATTATTTTATATAATAATATTATGTTACAAAAATTAAAACTTACCAATATATCTTTACCAACAGTCAGGATTGATGTGTAGCCCTCTAACAGTACTTTATCACATTGTTTAACTATTTCTAGGCCCTTTACAGTTATATCTTTTGCATCCCCAAGACCTAGGCCGATTAAATAGAACATAATATTGTAAAAGCAAACACAAAGTTCTATGAGTGCAACATTTAACGACGATACTTTATTACTAGGTATCTAAATAATCTGGTAAGTTTAACACACAAAACAGGGAAATAAAATTATTCGAATTTCTAACCAAGAAAGATACTACCTACCTACAAAACAATGAACAATGTGGACAAAATGTGTTTTTTTTTGTTATTATGGCGCTCGGCTTTTTAACCATGGCCAGTGTCAAGTATATAAAATATGGCGGGAAAACCATTTTCTTGTGTACAATTTTCGGCATCGTTTCTCTACATCGTCAGGTCAAAAGTCTAGTCAAAGTCGAAGTAAAAGTCAATACAGCCAAGGAGTCATGTCGGTCGATTCAGTAAAGTGGTAGGCGCTTTACTGAAACTTTCGTCGGAGTTTTGGAGGGAACACAAAATAGCACGTTTCTGGATGTTGTATCACTTTCCGGCACTTGCATGATAACGAATATGTTTAATGGTTAATATCCTACCAATATTACACATTAAAAACCCAGTTAATACAATTTTTCGGAAAATAATACAAAACCACAATATTACTCTTTCACATTCCCGGCAAAACTCCAACATGTGGATTTGTGGATTTTTCCGATTTTTCGTATTGTCAGATGTCAAAAACAAATTTTTTTCTTATGGGTTGTTTTCTTTTTTAAATCTCCACCAGACGGCGCGACGGTAGACACTTCTAGATTTTCTATTGGTTACCCACTGATCTGAAATTATCTGCAGGTTGGCATCACTGACTACATATTGGTTGTGCTTATAAAAATTTCAGTGTACTGTCAAGTGTGACATAAATAAAAATATCTTAAACCTAAGCGATCATTGGCCTAAGCGATTAAGCTAGTATACTGGTAATAGTTTAGGGACACGCTGACATAATAAAAACTTGTCAAACTGAAAACTGACAACTGAAAAAGTTTTGGCGGCCATGTTACTATGAAACTTCTTCTACTTTTTATTGTTGGTGTGGTTTTTATTATTTTTTCCCAAATTGTGTTATTTGGGTTTTTGATGTTCATTATTGGTAAAATATTGGCCATGAAATATCCGTTATCGTGCACAAGTGCAGGTAAGATGTTGTCAAAACCAAAATTTATAATTCCTGTGACATTTGCTATGAATAACGATAAATAGGGCTATTTCTTCCGTGAGTTTTAACTAAAACATCGTTATAATAACTTTATTATTCTATTCGTTGAAATATCATTGTGTCTTTTTCAAATTGAAATTTATCAAGTTTTACATTCTTTTGCCCAGTTTTGTAGCAATTATTGATGGTATTACCTGGTATTATCGATAGTTGTCTATCCATACGCCATCTACTAAAATGGAAACTGTTTGACAATCAAATTAAAAAAATAAGAAAATGCCTAATTATGGCGCTCGGCGTTTTAACCATGGCCAGTGTCAAGTATATAAAATATGGCGGGATAACAATTTTCTTGTGTACAATTTTCGGCATCGTTTCTCTTAGGTTTAGAGGTCTTTGGTTTCTCTACATCGTCAGGTCAAAAGTCTAGTCAAAGTTGGAGTAAAAGTCAATACAGTCAAGGAGTCATGTCGGTCGATTCAATAAAGTGGTAGGCGCTTTACTGAAACTTTCGATGGAGTTTTGGAGAAAACACAAAATAGCACATTACTGGATGTCACTCACTGTCACTTTCCTGCACTTGCATGATAACGAATATTATGTTTAATGCAATGAGGTTATATGATAGGAGGGCGCCTTATATTTTGACAGCTGATAATGTTACTCTTTCTAACTAACGATTCAGTAAGTTGGGTGAAAGAGCAAGCTCATATCGGTGTGTAAACGTCAAAAACGTGTAATGTTATGTCCTACCAGCCAGGACATAACAAAGGAGTAGGTCTGCATATTTCATGTTTAAAAAGTGATAATAAAAGTGTTTAGTGAACGTTTAATGCAATATCTTGTTGGGTTTTGTGGTTCCGCTATATAATAAACCATAAAAACGATCAAGGGATGCCTCAAACACGTGGATTTAACATAACATGCGTAAGTTTTTAACAACGTTTTTTGGGCTTATCAATCGGTATTTTCGTAAGCTGAAAAGAAAATTTATAAGTTTAATAATCCCTTAATCATGCTATATAAGGCATTAGTGATAAAAATGTCACATCAAGTAATAATTTGGCTACAAATATTGCATAGCTTTTTACGTGTACTTTAGGGATGCACCTTACTTGAAGTATAGTTTATCGATAAAAATATTGTCATGGACTAAATGATTTTTTTTTCAGGATTTGAAAATGCTTCAAAATAGACGACGAACAGAAATATTTAGACGCAAGTTTCATGCAAGTTTTTAATCCTTACTCCCTTATAAAGGCATCACAATATTGGGATAATCATTTCAAACGTAAGTTTGAAACAATGATTTTATTGTAATAAAAAAAGTTGTAAGTACTCAAATCGTTACTTGGATCTACTTTTTGAAATTTTATCCTGGCATTATTCTTTTTTAATAAAATGTAAAATTTTAATAAGGCTAAAGTCATAATCATTTAATAAAATAAATTGAATACCTCGATCGTCGAATACCAGACACAATAGATATTCAGTTGTTATGCGGCACCTAGGTTCCGCTTGGGGCTTGATGGGGTAAGTATGGAAAACTTACATAAAGCATATTATTGCCCCGTATACAATATTATATATGTATATATTTTATAGTATTAAGTACATTTAATGACACTAAACCAACTATTTTTTTAAGTTTTTGGAATGTTTCTAAAGAAGAGTTCAATATGATGGTGATGACGGAGAGACCTATAATGAAGATAATATTATTTTTAAGTTTAGATTATAACCGAGTATTCTTCGAGGTGGTGAGATGGAGTGAGCAGCGATGGTTTAAGTGAGGAAAATCCCCCCTTATCACTACCACCTTCAGGAGACCCCCCCGTTAAGGAGACTGTTGTCAACTGTTTTCAGTGTTTTCGAGGCATACTAAGGTTAGCTAAAGTTTATATTTTTATAATATAAATTTAAGTATTCAATACTCGTATACTCGCAGTTAATCATTAATTGTGATTTGTGAGTCAACCCACATTTTTTAAAGTTATGGATGCCGTTTTAAATGATCTAAGAACATGGCTGCATTTAAATCTCAATATGTAATTTTTTGTAACATGATACACAAATGCAGTCATCAAACAGAGTCCAATAATTATAAAACAGACAACCTTCCTCGTAAACCATAATATTTAAAAATTTCTAATTTCATATTTTTTCATTTAAATCTTGACATGTCCAAATTTTGTTATGTGCAAAAAATGGAATAAATACTTTTTGAATATTGATACTAAACAAAATATTTTTTAGGTTAAAGAAATGCTCCTAGAGAAGAGGTCAATGTGATGATGACGATTGAGAACCTATAAGGAAGTTAATATTATAAGAGAACATATTCAATAAAACCTTATGTTTGAATATTTTTCATTTAATTTCAAATTTTTAATATGTGTGTAAATATATTATTCCATGTGTCCTAACACCGGTGTCCGATCCTTACATGTTAAATAATATGATGTATGGCATATTTTATTGATTGAAGGATCGGATACTGGTGTTGGGACAGTGGACACATTATATTATTACTAGATGTTCCGCGCGGCTTCGCCCGCGTAAATTAGATATTTCACAGACAAATCAGTCTACAAAAAATAGCCTATGATCCTTCACGTGGTTTGCTTCTTATCTGACCCAAATAACAGAAAAAATGCTCTAGTAGTTCGTGAGATAAGCCCTTTCAAATAATTTCCCCCGTTTTTTCCACATTTTCTTCTATTTCTTCGCTCCTATTAGTCTTAGCGTGATAAAATATAGCCTATAGCCTTTCTCGATAAATGGGCTATCTAACACTGAAAGAATTTTTCAAATTGGACCAGTAGTTCCTGAGATTAGCGCGTTCAAATAAGCCCTTTCAAATAATTTTCCCCCGTTTTTTCCACATTTTCCTCTATTTCCTCGCTCCTATTAGTCTTAGCGTGATAAAATATAGCCTATAGCCTTCCTCGATAAATGGACTATCTAACACTGAAGAATTTTTCAAATCGGACCAGTAGTTCCTGAGATTAGCGCGTTCAATTTTACATTCAGTTTTAAGAGGAAACGTATAAAAATGGTTAATGCAATATTGCTATAGGGCTTATTACATAGCATTAATGTCCTTTGTGATATTTCACATAAATGCAAAATTCTGATTTGTTCTTTCAATACAAATTTAAGTGCTTATTTTAACAAAATGTTATAAAATTACCTCGTCATGCCCAAACCGCTGAACCGATTCTTCTGAAATTTGGCATGGAGATACTTTGAGTCCCGGGAAAGGTCCTTTTTATTCCGAAAAAATGTACGGTTCCCAGGTATTAAATAAAAATGATTTCTGCTTATACAGCTACGTGGATTTCGATGATATTTGGTATACAGATAATATCTCTCGGGAAAGGACATAAGATACTTTAAATTCCGGAAAAAGGTACGGTACCCGTATGATAAACAAAAATGATTTGCGTCTAAACCACTGAACCGATTTTGATGAAAATTGGTGTGCACATCTTTGACTCTCGTGAAAGGACATAAGATAATTATTGTCTTGAAAAATGTACGGTTACCGCGTTATAAAATTTCCTATTTTGCGCCTAAGCCGCTGAACAGATTTTGATGAAACTTGGTATGGAGATACTTTGAGTCCCGGAAAAGGCCATAGGATCCTTTTTATCTCGGAAAAATGTACGGTTCCCAGGCGTTAAATAAAATGATTTCTGCTTATACCGCTACATGGATTTTGATAATATTTGGTATGCAGATACGTTATGTCTCGGGAAAGGACAGAGAGTTCCCGCTTCTTCCCTTCCCGCGCTTCCCGGAGAGTACTGTATTGCGCACACATTTGGGCACTATAAAATTACTCATACTTAACTGGCCTGTTTTCATTGAAACCAGAGTGCTCTTGTTTATTGCGCACATACTTGGGCACTATAAAATTACTCCTGCGTAACTGGCCTGGTTTCATTGAATCCAGAGTGCTCTTGTGTATAGCGCACACACTTGGGCACTATAAAAATACTCCTGCTTAACTGGCCTGGTTTCATTCAAAACCAGAGTGCTCTTGTGTATTGCGCGCACACTTGGGCACTGTAAAATTACTTCTGCGTAACTGGCCTGGTTTTATTGAAACCGGCCACCGCCACCGAAACCGGTGTGGGAGTTTTTTATTTATTATAATTACCAGCATAGGACATTGGACATAGGTAATGATTGAAATACTCATTAGTATAATTAAATTATTAATCTAATTATTGCAAACTAAAATTATAATATATTTTATATTTAATATTATTTTTAATCAACAATTACTTCATCAATCTGATTAATTTGTAATCTGATTAAAATTACTAAGTAATTACTTTTTGCCCAACTCTGCACGTGATAAACTAATTATTTCTACATAAACTAAATTTATTCAAAATCGGTTCAGCAGCTTAAACGCAAATTAATAAAGTTTATTGCGTGAAAACCGAACATTTCCCATGATAAAAATTATCCCATGTCCTTCTCCAAAACCTAACGTAATATCTACATGTACCTACTCAATATCGATATCATAAGCCAAATTCATTTTTGTTCACTGTTGGGAACCGTACATTTTCCGGGACAAAAAGTATCTAATGTCGTTTAAATTGATTCAAAGTATCTGCATACAAATTTTTATCAAAATCGGTTCAGTGGTTTAAGCGCAAATCATTTTAGAAACATAGTACATAAATGCTATATACAAACCCAACAGCCAACAGCTAAGCCTATGAGAAGACCAATTTTTTGTTGCTTTGACAGAACTCGAGCCATTAAGAAGACGTCTGGCCAAAATCGCCGCGTGGTCACAACTGATTTAGTCACTAAATTAGGACAAGTGGAATAAGAAGCTTCTAATTAGTCTCCTTTTTAGGATCTTAGCTAGGACTTGTAAATTTAGTGAAATGGAATAAGCGCTTTAGGGATGTGTCGACTAACTCCATCTAGTGAATGTTTGATTAAATGAATCAACTAAACTGTTTCAAAAGCACAGAAGGAATGCCATCATAGATACACAGATGGCGTTACTGTAATATTTTGGAGCTATGATAGTATTCTTTGGCAGTTCGCGTTCCGGGCTCCGGCTGTGCGTTCCGGGCATATCGATTTTTAATCGGTTATGTCCGTAATCGATTATTTTTTCTCATTCCAACTTGACATTTGACGTTTGACATTTACCATCACAAAATTCTTGTGAAATGTAATTTTTTTGCTTTTGTTTTGGTTTTGTTCTTCGTATATTTTATAATTTCTCATTGAAAGTGAATAATTAAAACCTGTGTCGTTTTCGTGACATAAAGATGATTTCTAGAAAGGGACAAAAGGCTACAAACGAAGGGGTTGTCGGGAAGTACATAAAGAAAGACACTCCACCGGATTTACCTAGTTGGTTTTTATAATGATAGTCATTTCCAAAACTGTATACCGATCTAACATGATGTCTCAAGTACCTTTATTGTTTTAATTTTAGTTATTAATGTATGGACTACTGGAAATAATAAGCGACCCCGGAGCCAGCCATTTGGCAACAGTGATGGAGCCTCCCAAAACATCGAAAAGAAGTTTGGTAAAGCGCAGACCATTGGTGGTCATGCTGGCAAATATACACCTAGTGAATCTGTTCCCAATCTTGCCCAAAGGTAATGAAAATGATTACGACATACTTTCTTTTATTAGCACTATAATTTTATCGCCTTCTCATTATTTTGCGTTTTTTAAGTTCTTTTAATATATCCCTTCGACTGTTGACCGCGCTCTAGGAGCTCGATGTCAAAAATGTGCGCATCTGTTGACCGCTCTCCTGGAGATCGATTATCACCTCCGAATTTTATTTTAACCACAGTATATCGTAAACTATATCTTTACCGCTCTAACTTGCACAAACTGTACTTAAAATAACAAAGATGGGTTATAGTCACTTCTCATGGCCCTAAAGCACACTTACGACGATTACTAGAAGTTTCAAATTTAACCCTTGTCTTAAAATCGCGCGCGTACTGACGAGTTTTGTTTTTTGTAAAGCTTGTGAGGTGAAAAAATGTATGGAAAAGTGTGTTTTTCTTATTTATTAATGTTAAATAACGGTTATTTTCTCATCAAGCCCCATACGGCCACCGGTGATTGCGACAACAATAGAATACAATAGCATTTCCAAGAATCCGCGATCGAAGGGTTAAATAAAAATATTTTCAAATAATGTTTAACTTTTTTTTATTATAAGGATTTTATACAATAAACTGGAAAAAATCGTTTATTCCGATTTAAAGTTAAAATTAATATAACTTAACTTGGCAAAATTGGATAAATTAATTTTGATAATCTTTGCTTAATTCATACTGGTTCCAATGACATAGTTATTACATACATCCCCTATAGGGAATTTTAGAGTTATCGTCATTTTAACGCAACACGAGAGATCATCCAGAAGTAGCCCCACAGATGCGGCTTATTTTTGCAATATGGCCGCCACAGTTGAAGGGATATTATGTATTACTATAGTCTAAACCAAAAGACAACTCACAAACTTTATATTGTGGAATTCTAAAGTTTGTATGATTTTATTAAACCAGTGTGAAATCAACCTGTTGGTCGTGGGGGGAATATTAACAAAAGGTTATATTCATAAACACACATACATGATATACATGATAAAAAAGCAAAGGGTTAAAATATATTTTTTATACATCAGCGGGGTTACATTGTAAAAAAGGTTGAATAAGGGCCACCGCAGATATACAATTTCAAGTTGGCCGACTATCGTACAACTAAATTGCGTAGTTTCACAATAAAAAGGCGAAAACAAAGGAGAATATTTTAGGTGCATCCAATACTAAGTGACAGACAGGAAAACATCATACCTCACATTTTAAACTTCGATATTATCCAGATTTTTTTTTCATACTACAGAATGAGCATTTCTTTGAGATACTTTGAGTCCCGGGAAAGGACATAGGATAGTTTTTATCCCAGAAAAAAGTACAGTTTCCGCGCGATAAGCAAGAATACGTGAAACAAATGAAATAAAATAAAACTTATTGATCATGATAACTGTTTGAATTTTTACCCGGGTGGACGGTAGTGCACCCGCCGAGACGAGCCAAGCGAAGCGCAAGGGCACTACCTACCTTTTCTCGAAGTATTTCGTCGTTTTTTTTGAACCCCCATAGAGTTGGTTTCCGATGAACCAGATAGTTTATATTCCCAGTATATGATGTCAATAGTAGACTTATCAAACATAAGTACAATTTCGATTTCGTCACTGACACACTCATACACTGACACACTGATGATCATCAAAATGTTGGGCTACTTCCAAGTGCTAGAAAGCTGGGTATGTAATCTAAGTGTAGTATGCAACTCTGTTGACCCTAACTTTAACAAATTCTACATATCAGTAAATATGTATGGCTCGGCTGTTTCGTTACTAACTTTAGATCAGAAACTAGTGACCGACCGAAATTTCGGTTTCGGCCAGTTTCGGCCAAAAAATCTAGTTTCGGCCTTAGTTTTGGTTTCGGCCAAAATATAGCCGAAACTTTCGGCCCCGCCGAAACTCGAGTGTTCGTGAATTTTCGTGCGTCGCTCGGTAAATTCGCAGTTAACTCGTGCTTGCTTGCCGGCGAGGCCCCCGGCTCAGTTCGCCACCGTCCATTTAATCATGTTTTGAGGTTATGTTTTGAAAATATGTGCAAAATCACTAAGTATTTAGTTTTTATTAGTGTAAACCTGTCCAATGGTGGATATACTATGTATCACTGGCTCGTACACGCACTTAATGGACAGACTACCAACACGTCTACTCTCGCCTATGGCTCTCGTATCTCTGACGTGTGCGAACGAGACAGTACTTGTCTGTATGAGTTTGGGAGTGAATAAACGCATACACTACATCCCTTCCTTATTACGATTTTTATTGAATCAACCTTATGATCAACATACAAAACAGAATCAACAATTATAGTAGTATATCGACTGTAACATCAAAATATGACAAAGCAACTATGTATCTGAACCTCCTTCATCTTGTTTATCTTCTGCTTCCGGTACTACAGCCTTCCATTCTCCTTCGGCCTTCTTTAAATGAACGATATTTCTTCGATAAGATTGTCCCGTTTCTTCATTCCTTACAACACAGTCTCCAGCTTTTGTGCTCTCCACGGTATATGGGGTTGAATTAAAATTAGATGCCAATTTGTTTGTCCTGTCCATGTTTTTTAAATAAACTTTTTCTCCCTCATTTAATTCTGGTTACATAGCTTTCCGTTTCTTGTCAGCATACTGTTTCCCCAACTCCTTTTGAACCTTGTCTCTATCTCTTACATCCGAATCCTTCAATATCTCACTTGTGTTTTCTAACGTAAGAATTTTGTCTCTGTTTTTTCTTTGAAAAAAAAACAGTTCTGATGGTGTTCGTCCAAACTATTGAAAGCCGTTCCTACAAAAACAATATAAAATGCGTTAGTATTATAATTTGAAATGAACGCTAGAAACTCTCAATAATCCATTCCACTTGAGTTTGTATCATTGACGCGATTTGTATCATGCGAGTGGACCGTCAAAAACCACGGTCGTGACTCGTGAGCGTTATCGTTGTAGGTGCTTAGTGGAACGCACCCTAAATAAAACGATCGCGATGTATGTTATATTTCGTTTACATTGAAAATCTGTTTCATTCAATTGATTAAAGAAATAAAACATATTAAATATTAAATAGTTCTTTTTATGTTTCTTTGCTAATAAGATGGTAGAAATCAGCAAACGCACTCAAAACTACATATTCAAAATAAAATATAATCAGCTGATCTATTGAAAATCCGCCATCTTGATCTTATTCGCACTCTATACAAGGGTGATGCATTGTGTAAGCGTTGGGTAAAGTATGGAAGTTA
Source organism: Cyaniris semiargus (assembly GCA_905187585.1). Lineage (NCBI taxonomy): Eukaryota > Metazoa > Arthropoda > Insecta > Lepidoptera > Lycaenidae > Cyaniris > Cyaniris semiargus. The sequence continues at coordinate 5,308,488 of LR994550.1, forward strand.
CAACAGCATTATACAGGCCATAATATGTCAAAAAAAATATTATTAGTAGAAAAAAAATTACGCAGCCTCTAAACACCTGTGTAACTTTTTTATTAGTAAGAGGTATTTAAAGTTAATTTAAATTTATTAGTTACTGCTATATCGTTAAAGTATTCTTGTACTGAATAATAGCATTTTTAATAGCCATTCAAAAAGAGCCTTCTTGAACTTATCATAACTATTATTGTCATTTTTTAAATTATCTGGCAGGTTATTGTATATTTTAATTGTCATACAGTAAGCGTTTTTGCTATTTAATGTTGATTTTTGTGTAGGTATATTTATTTTGTTTTTATTTCTTTTTTTTTCTGATTTCTTTATTGTCTTTATTTTCAAATAGAAAACCATGCTTCTTTACAAAAAGACATGATTCTAGTATATACAAACAGGCCAGTGGAAGAATTTTATTTTCATTAAATCGTCTAAACTTATTCTTATCGAATATTATATTGTTGATTTTTATTTCTAAACGACAAACGCACGTTTATTTAAATGTGTAACTGTTAGTGAATTACGTGCTATATTGTTAATTGGGCATTTTTTCCCAAACAAATGATTAAGTACAGCTTGGCAAAGAAGAGTGTGGATTAAATGAGGGCGCTTTTCTTTAAATACAGGCCTACGCTTCGCTTTTGACACAATATGTACTAGAGTTGACAAGTAATGTAGTGTTGTCATAAATAAAAACTCTTAGTTCCAGCTATCACCGCCTCAGACTCTTCTTTGCCAAGCTGTAAATGCTATGATAAATTGATTTTATTGTCTGTGAACTTTATTTACTTAATAATTTTGTTTGACTATGAGATAATATAGGAGGATATAGGCTATAGCTTACGAGATTTATCTAGTCAATCATCTCGCCTCATTCTTTCCCTTTGACCACGCGTTTTATTTATATTTAAAATTAATCTTTAACTATGAACGCGCAGTCTTACAGACCGTTCCTACCCTGATAGAATCGTATCCACCCCACTTCCCCGTAAGCTTCACTCTTGCGGCCCTCAGTATCTTCAGGTTTAGTGGCAAAACGTCTTCTGAAGCAAAAAATGTGACGCCAACTGCAAGTTTGCTTTGTAATTTCGTTTTTTTTTTTATTTACAATCTAGGCCGTCTATGGGCGTTTCGCCCATATCCATTTTTGTTATTATTATATAGCTTTTCGCACCAAAGATTTAAGATATTATGTTTTTTCAAACTTTACAACATTCTGTCCATCACGCATTGGACTTACTTTTTTTAAATTATTTTAATGTTTTCTGGCAGTGGTCCCAGTGTGTAGTAGCCAGCTGATCCGATGTTTTACGATATCTTCGGGTATGATGCTCTATCCTTTGCTTGTAGATGTTGTGGCACTCAAGCTAGGTGGAGTTTCGAGGGTGTTAAAGAGATATCGTTCCGCGCTGAGCCTAACAACTGCCAGCCAGTGGAATCGCCAGAACCATGTCGTCCCACGTACCCACTGACCTGTCCGGGGTCCACACTTGAATTTTAATCAAGTTCAAATCGAAATCAAATCAATTAATAAATTTTTCATTTTTGCCGACTTCTGAGGACCATGACCGGCTATGTGGCCAAGGACTTGGTGGTTTCTGTCCTTGATAGCCATTTTCGTTTTGTATTCTTTTATGCAATCGGCTGACGCCTCCAGGGATTTTTTTATAAAGCTGGCTACAGCGTCTCTATCTGTATCAATATAATAGACACAGGTGTTAGTGGGCCGAGATATAGCAACAACTGCATGAGGCACGATATCATGGATCGCCAGGTTTCGGGACTTGGTCTGTATGATAATCACCGAAGGTCTCGTTAATCCCTGAGCTTCGTGAATTGTGAGGACGTGTGAGCCCTATCCTGATCCATAGTCTATATTAGTGAGGGCTATGTTAGTAATTTCGTTTTGAACTTCAACCGCGGTCTGTGAGACTGTGTGTCCATGTTTCCCATACAAAGAATATGACTGCAATTGATTGTGTTTTCAGTAGTACGTTGTTAATATCTAAATAACATGTCTTGAAATAGCATCTGCTCATGTTTTTACTGTACTGAAAAGTTTCTAGGGGACAAATTCGAGTCTAAGATAAATAATAATTATTTTAAGAAATGTCACAAAAAGTAAAAAATCCAATTTGGAACTTTTTCTTATGTGTTATTGTTTCGATTGTGTTATTGGCGATGTTATTAATAAACATAAATCATAATAAATATAACAGTGTTATTAATAAATGTAAAAAAACAGTAAATTTCAGTAAATAATCGTAATTTTAAATATTTTATCAATTTTCGGTTTCGGTTTCGGCCGAAACAGAGTAGGGCCGAAAGTTCGGTTCTGGCTGAAAAATCAGTTTCGGTCGGACACTATCAGAAACTAAATATTCGCATCACCTCCACAAAGGTAGCAAACGGCGAAGCCATACATATTTACTGGTACGTAGAATTTTTTGAAGTTCGAGTCGGTAGAGTTAGGCCATGTAGATTCAGAAGCTTGGCTCTATATGAGATCTCATATCTTTTTCACAGGGTAAACCTTATGTGGTCGTCTCGGCTACATTTTACAAGAAATGTTTTTGGGGAGATTATTTTTATATTTACTTTAATGCGAAAAATTATACTCAGGTAGTAGAATATTGATTCATTAGAAAAAAACTTGTGTGGGGAATTTGTGGGGACTGGGGAATCATCAAATTTTTGTTCCCAATTTGGAGAATTTAACCGTGATTTTTGGGGAAATATGATAATTAGCATTGGCAACCCTGCTATTAATACGGAGAAATCTGTATATATGGCAACACTGTAACCAACTAAGTTGAAAAGTCTGCGGCGTCCGGCGGGTTTGCATATGATACCCGCGCTAACAAGCAGTTGACCGACAGTTGGACAACTTTTTAATTGTGGGTAAGGGTCACCGCACATATACAATTTCAAGTTGGCCGACTATCGTACAACTAAATTGCTTAGTATCACAATTTAATTGGACAACTTTTTAACACGTTCAGTGCCTGGAGAGTTCACGTAAATTTGATTCCAGTGCCAACGACTCACCTGGTGAGTTCAGTGTTTTTCACTAATATTTCCAAAATGCATCTGTATTTTCTGCTTTAAATTATAGTTTAGACTAAATATATGTTAAACTAAAGATTGCGGTGGGCCAGGCGTGGAGATTCCGTTTATTTTCAAAGGAAAAAAACGATTCTGCAATGCCTTGAACTCACCAGGTGAGTTCCCGGACATAGATCCTCAAACTGTAAATATGTACATGTTAGAAAACGACGTCAACATAATAGCATGGACTACCTACATACTTGTGACATGGAACTAATATACAACAAACTAGTTTCATTAGAATCTATTATCTATTATTATATATAAAAGAAAGTCGTGTTAGTTACACTAATTATAACTAAAGAACGGCTGAACAGATTTTTATGATTTTTATGTTTTCGGATTTGTCTTCGTCGAGAATAGGATAGTAAAAATGAAAAAATTAGGATCCAAGGAAACGAACATGATATCATTATTTTGTATTAGTTTTTTCATGTATTTTATTAGTTGTCACACACAAAAGATCAGGCACTACTTAACAAATTTCGAACGTAATAAAATGTTGTTTCACGTATAGACATTATTATTGTTGCATATTAATAAGTTATTTAATGCACAATATCTTTATTCAGTCTTTACCTATGCACTAAAATACAGGTGTGGCTCACTGAACACTATAATTACGTACAATAACAACAAAGTGTACAATCAAGTAGTGCAGCTTACGCTCACGCGTCCCGACTGGCGCGTGGGTGTCGCGGTCGCCGGTGCATTTCAGAACCCCGCCACCCCGCGGTGCCCCTTTTACCTCGAGCTCCGATGCAACAAGATCGGTTCGGTTCGGCGGGCGTCGTTAGTCGTTACTAATAGTATTACGCACACATACAAAAAATAACAATTACTAACTAACACGCGCTACAGTTATCATTTAATTTTAATTCGGCAGATTTTAAACTTTTTAAAAAGGTTTCTTTTTTGATTATTATCAATTGAATTCGTCGTATCCACAATAAAAATAATACATTTTAATCTAAAGCCCGTATTAAAATATTTCAGGGTAAAATTGACTATTCACAAGTATTAGGAATTCAAAATATATCCTTAACAATAACCAAATTTTTAGATTGACAACCACTGCTTAAATTACGAAACAAACTTACCTTTTATTTTATCCAAAGAGTGTTTTGCCATTTTTACAAGCTGAATAGTCCTACAACAACACCTAACACTTTTTAATTGCGTTAAACACCTTAGTTATACTGTAACGACCACAGAAATAACAAAAAATTGAATTTACCCTTACGTAGTGCCAGTGAACTCACGTGGTGAGTCGATTCAATTTATATTGCAGTGCCGGCGACTCACCTGGCGAGTCCGCCGTACAATCTAGGCGGCATCCGAGAAGACATCATAAAAATCGCAGTGGGAACGAACGTGTTAATTGTAGGTAATCGGAAAGGAATCGCCGTTCTGATCCGATTGGTGTCCAATTATTTAGTTGGATGCAATGTGCGAGCTCTCATAAGCCGCCATAGCTAATAGGATACTATACGATTTAGTTGGCCAACTTGAAATTGTAAGTTTGCGGTCGCTCTAAGATTTTTTTTATTTTATTTAAAACAACACTTGAGGTTTGGACCATTGTAATTATGACTCTATATTTTGGTAACTTATTAATTTTTATGTACTTTCAGGTTTGCATGTCTATCAATGTCAAATGACCTAAATAGTTCCTCAAGCAATTTCAATTCTCAGTATAATTTGGATGCAAATTTGGTAAGTGTTATTGTCTGTTATATTGAAGTTTATTTAGTAATTTAAAATGGGTAAATAAGATCCACTATACTTTATTTGTATATTATATTACATCCAATGATATGTCAATAATACACTAAACCAATAATTTAAAAACTTCAGGCCTCACACTCAACACTGCATGAGTTAGATGACTCATTTAGCCGTCAAACTAGCCATCGTTATTATAGACATACTCAAGCTGAAGATCCTATATACCAGAATCAACAACAGGTAATAATCTGCAACTTTGCTTGGAATTATTTAGTTTAAGCAACTTTACTTGGCCTGCAGCTTTTACCAGGACTTTATTAGTGGCCTATATTAAATTTATTTGTTTTTTGTTGTATCTTTATATTGTTACAAATGCTTAGTTTAATTGTAACTACCTTGTTTTATTTTTCATTATTTAACACATTCAATGCCACCTCAATTTTCTAGTAACGTTCTTTTAAAGTATAAAAAACGCATACTATGCTAGGTGTGCTCTCGGCACTGCAGGATGAAATTACGTAGCACGCTAGGCGTGTTCACTGGCACTGTAAAGAGGTAAAATCATAAAAAGCCTTTTTTCTTAGTTAAAAATAGTTAAAAATTAGTCCTTCTTTAGTAACTGCAGATATATTTTGTTCTTAGCAGTGTTTATGGTTTTTAAGGTTTAATTATGGCAGTAAATAGATTCCGCGGTAAGTATTTATCGTAATTTGATCAGTGAATGTCAATCTTTGGTTACTTATGATTTTTTAGAGAATAGAAGTTACGAGCTAGAAACAGAGGAATATGATGATGATGCGACGCAAGCAGATAGTCCCCCATGAAATAAATGTCCAAAAGTAGAAGGTGAGCCGATAACTCATATTTCTTATCTCAATTTGTTATAAAATTTTAGTGCACTTATTGTGACATGGTGGATTAGTGATGAATTGTAAATCTTTAGATACCTATTGGTACCTACTTTAGGATATACCTATAGATATCACATCTTTTTTGTTCAAATTATAAATTAAAAAATAAAAAAAAACCCCCCGCCAAACAACTTTAAATAGTAATGAAATAATATTTACTGACTTTAAGTTTAAATAATTCCTAAGTGTAAAGTAATATTTTAGTCCATAATTGTTGTCAAGGTGTGTCGGGGGACCGCCATGTAAACTACGACAACAGCGACGTTTGCATTTTGTATCACCATAATAGTCGCTGATTGTCTCGATTCAGTTCGCTGTGAACTAACCTTTAAACTATAATGTTATGTGAAATCAATCATCTACATTAGCGGTCTCCCGACAGTCGACACACACTGACAACAATTATGCACTGAAATATTACTTTACACTTATGAATTATTTAAACTTAAAGTCAATAAATATTATTTCATTACTTTTAAAGTTGTTTGGCAGGGTTTTTTTAAAAATTTCTTAATTTAATTTAATTTTATGCTTTTTAAAATTTTGTCGGTTATAGTGCAGAATAATTCCTATCAACAGGATCATATCCCAATGAATTCCATCTATAAATATCCTCTTGGATGAGGCCGTCAATATGAGCCCAAACATGAAACCTCCACTTTGAGCTCGGCTCCTATAGAATCCAGGTGATGCTGCAGCAGCAGCATGCAAATATTTACTGTTTATCTACGTCTTACTGCAGGTTGTCGCAATTAAAATGAGCTCAAACACGAAACCTCTGCTTTTAGTTGGTGAGGAGTTCGGTATCCTATTGATTACCAGGTGATGCTGCAGCACCAGGTCAACTTTCCATTAATGTGTATATATTCATAAGTGTCACGAACCAGAATGCAAAATATAAAACCCATTAAACGACTGCAAGTTGCTAATCGGCCTATCACAAACCAGATAAACCATGATTTTTCAGCAATGAGCAGGCTGATGATGATGAACTATAGCTAAGAACACTCTCGATCATGTCAGCTTTCAAACAAAAAAAACTAGATCAAAATCGGTCCACTCGTTTGGATGCTGCGATGCCACAGACAGACACACACAGACACAGACAGACACGTCAAACTTATAAAAGAGGGGTGCTCTTTTTGGTCGGGGGTTAAAAATACACTATATTTTATTATTCGCATTAAAAATTTAGTAAATTGACCAAACAATATAAAAGGTTGAGAACTCGTGTAGATGAACACGCCTGGCATTTTCGCGGCATTACATAATAAAATATTTTCGAAGACAAAAAAAATATAAGATCATGGAACCACTTAAGAATTCATTAGCTTACGGCACAAAGTTTATGCTCTGAGCGTACCGGTGAAAAACACTTGTCTTATCTTTGAGATATTGATGAAAAACGGAGAGCACACCCGGTATGCTCGCGGCATGGTGTGTTAGTGGCACTGAATGTGTTAATAGCTAATTTTAAATTACATTATTTTATTACCCCTAAATAATTTTGGTTGCGGCCCACAACACCAAGACTAAAATGTGCCTATTAAATGAATCCCTCTAGACTCTAGAATCTAGAACCTTTGTAGCACTATATTTTACAAGCTCTAAGCTTTCTTTCTATGCAACAAAATAGGTACAGCAGCAGAAACAGCAGCACTACAGCTCCCGGGAATCAAGCATACCTAGAATGTCTTCCAATTTAAGTCTTGCAACCCGAGCATATCCACCATCCCCGCATTCTGTACGACTACACACTACAGACTGTAAGTATTTCAAATCACTGTTACTATAGTAAGTCCTATGTGGTCTCTAGGATTATATATGATTACAAACTAACATGATATTAAATACTTTAGTAATACTAACATATTTTTTAAATTTCAGCTTATGCCAGTGGTAGTCAGTCTTCTCCTATATATTCTAACTATGTCAACACTCCAGCGATCACTTATAAGGGTCACAGTGGTAGCATTATGCCTGCTAATCAAGGTAAAAATTCTTTTATCAACAGAGTTCATTTATATTTCAAAAAGTTTAACAATGAATGAAAAAAATACTATTCAAGAGACAATATTAATGAAGGATGACATTATTTAAAGCAATGGTTCTTAACCTTTTAGTCATGAGGAACCATTTTACAAAACCGGGGACCAGCCGGCTAGACAAACATTTGGTCAACCTAAACTAAGGGTTTTTTGGTAAAGAAAACGATGACAACTTTATAATTAGTAGAGATGTGCCGATCATGACTTTGGCCGACTAGCCGATTAGTCGGTTGCAAAGTAGTCGACTAATCGGCCGACTAGTCGGCCAAGCCGATCATGGTTTCCGATTAGGGGTCGCAATACCGAACCATTTAAGCAAAACCGGTATTTTCGGTATTGGCTCCAGACCAATACCGGTATACCGGTATTTTCGGTATTTCCGGGATTAAGCTAAAGTTAACAAATTTAGTACAATAAAATTAGTTTGCGGAGGAATAGTAAGTAGGTTCCCAACCTTAATATGCCTAAATCAATTTATCTTCTGAAATCAACAAAATTTTAACTGATTTTAAAAATTATTTTACCTTTGAAAAGCTACATCCTTTGTAGTTTGTAGGGTATAAGTTATAACTCGAATTTGGTACCACGTTCACAAAAGTGGTGATATAATGATGGAATCCATGTCAAATCGGGAGAAATTTTCGAAAATATAGAAACACTAGCTGTGCCCCGCGGTGTTACCCGCGGTTTAAGTGATATATAATAAAAGACTATGAAAAGTACCAATAATAGGGTCAAAACGGGACGATACAATATGGTTCTATAATGATTTATGGTAGTGATGATGATGATGATGAATGTAATTTGCATAGTAGCATATGCTTTCCGTTCTTAAAACAACGTCTAAACTCCCAAACTTGTATCTATAAAGAGTCAGGAGTTCTCTCAGCACCTTCCGAACCATGGTATACCTTGGTGTAAAATCTTGCTTGTTGGTAGCATATGCTTAGAATACTGCTCACGAAACCGAAGTTAACACATGTTTCCATATAAATTTTGAGGAGTTCCCTCGATCTCTTATGGATCCCTTCATCAGGTCACCACTTTTATGACCAAATTGGAATGATAACCTATACACCAAAAGAAAAAATTTGAAAATCGGTTCACAAACGGCGGAGTAATCGTTGAACATATAAAAAAACGAACATAACACCTCCTCCATTTTGAAAGTCGGTTAAAATTGTAGCCTATGTGTTATTCTGATGTATAAGCTATATTATTGTAAAGTTTCATTAAAATCCGTTCAGTAGTTTTTGCGTGAAAGAGTAACAAACATCCATACATCCAAACTTTCGCCTTTATAATATTAGTAGGAAGTAGGATATTATGTAGATTTTAAGTTTTTTTATGAAGTAATCCAAGCAAATACTACCAAAAAGTAACATACCAAGGTATGCCCTTTTTTACATGGGGAAATGCTTTGCGCATCCCCGGCGGATTGGGGCCATCGGCCAGGGTATGTATGGGACTCTCCGAGAAGTACCCACTATAACCCCATGGTGCTCCACTCCCCGTTTAGGCATGGTTATGGGCACGATCAACCCACTCCAACTCGACCAACGGTCGTCCGCTTTTCGCAGACTCATCAAAACATGCAGGCATTTCTAGGTCGTCTCGCGGGGTGGCCTAGAAAAGCCCACACGGGGGCCGCGATGTGCAGGAGCACCATGCGCATTACGGCTCTCTCTGAAACTCGGTGCAATGGGCGGCAGTGTCCCCACACTGCCACCCCGAGTATTCCGATTAAGCCACTCCTTGGTGCGCGTCTTCTCCTCGGCCGTCTCAAGGGGTCGAGCGCCTCCCGTTCTCTTCAGCGGTCGGTCAGCACTGCAAAGGAGGGGGCTCCTTTGCAGTGCTGACTTCCTGGGCATAGTCATTCATCACCTGCCACGCAATCTCGCTGCTCATCATTGCCCGGATTATTGCTGGCAGGGAGATGTCCAATCCAATGGCAGCCGTAAGGGCTGCGCGTTGATCCGTTCAGGATGGACAGGTCAACAATGTGTGCACTGTCGCGTCCAGCTCGTCAAGGCAGTGGTGAAATCTCGTGTCACTCTCTCTGCTAGCGATCTGTCTCAGGTACCGACCAAAGCGGCCGTAACCGGTCAGCATCTGTGTCTGATGAAAGGAGAGTACTTCGTGTCTCCGGATCACCCACTCTTTAAATAGGGGGCAGATTGCCTTTATCGGGGCAACGCTTACCAGCAGTTCTTGCAACCTCTCCGCACCAAGGTATGCCCTGAGTTCCGAAGGTACCGATTTGACATGACATGTTTGTGGATTTCGGCGTTGCTTAAAGTACTGCAAGCATATTATGCAGTTATTAAATTATAGCAATCATCATCATCACTACCTTCATTATACCATGCATCATCACGCTATGACTCTATTATTCATACTTCTCATAGTATTTTCATCGTAACATGTCTTTGATAATTGTTCTGTCGTTAGTTAAACTTCTTTTGATATTTTATAGGATATAATCTGACCTTGATGTTATGGCTAACAAAGTCATGAAAATACCATGAGGTATCGAAAGAACTCTAATTTTTTTTTACAAAATAATAAGTATAGCTTGGCAAAGAAGAGTGTGGATTAAATGAGGGCGCTTTTCTTTAAATACAGGCAACCCTACGCTTCGCTTTTGACACAATATATACTAGAGTTGACAAGTAATGTAGTGTTGTCATAAATTAAAATTCTTACGGCCGTTCCCAATATTCAATCTATCTCTGGTTTGACATACGACTGATCGCAGCTAACATTGAATTGACATAAAATATATGTCTCTAATGTCTAATGAGAGCTATTCCTATCTCTAGTAGGGCAAAACCAGAGATAGATCAAATATTGGGAACGGCCGTTAGTTGGCAAAGAAGAGTCTGACCCGGTGACAGACCGGGTCAGACTCTTCTTTGCCAAGCTATACGTTGTGAAAATGATGTTGTTTTAAGAAGCTTCAATTAAAAATTAGAAGTTGAATTAAATAAAGCTATGGCGCTTCTGGATCCAAAGTCACTGAACAGAACTTCCGAGTCTTTAAAGAAAGGTATTTGAGAATTTTGGCGTTGCATAAATTAATGCAGCCATACACCACTTACTGATTTGATGAGTTTTCATTCAAAGTCGTTTGTTGGTTCCGAAGTCACTGAAAGAATCTTCTGAATTTTTAATTTTGGCATCCCTTTTAAATAATAATTGCAAGCATAATATGCAAAATTGAAATATATAATTTCAACTTTATGAGTTCATGAGTTGTTTCCTGAATCTGAAGTTACTGTACAAGAACATAACTCTTGAGCCTATAAAGATAGACACGTGAACATTTCGGCATTTAAGGACGTCGTAGTATAAGGTGTGGCTGATAAAAGATACCAAATGTGAATATTTTTGAAATCCACTTAAGTATTTAAGTAATTATTTAATAATTATGGTTACCTGTAACTAAAAAGAGCGTAATATGAATCAAATGGCGCATTTTTCTATTAGCATATTTTGTTTTTTTATTTATTTTATCAAAACCGAGAATACCGAATATCCCGGTTTTTGTAAAATGAATACCTGTATTACTTAGACCTAAATTTGGCCCGGTATCCCGGTATTTTCGAAATTCGGTATCCCGGTTTGCGACCCCTATTTCCGATGTTTCTGTAAGGGTCAATTTATACTATCGCAGAGTCGAAGCGCAGCGAAGCGCGTCGAAGCGTCAAATTCGCAACAAGTCGAACGAATGCGCGCGGATTCGCCAGAGTGCCTACAGTGATGAGTTGATGACGCGTATATTCACTTGTGGGCGCATGGATGCGCGCGAATGTTCGCGCACCAAAAAGCATCGGTCGAGCGGATTCGCGAGAGTGCGCGCGAGTCCTTTTTAAATTCTCAGAAGTAATATGTGCGTTAATGCTTTGGATTTAAGGTTGAATTTGTTATGTTCAGTTTTGATAATTGGCTCCGATGCGCTTCGACTCTGCTCTAATATAAATTGACCCTAACGCTTCGTTTACTGCTGATTCGCGGATACGTCGCACACGCCGCCCAATCAACAAAACTTGGTTGACTACTGAACTCTAAAACGGAACCCTAACAAGCTGATTTTTGTATATTGATAGGTTAATAGTTATATAATTTAAGAGTAACATTGTCCTACAAATAGAACAATCCATATTTTAGGACCATCAAATCAAAGTATGAAATCCTTTCTATTTCTGTTAGCTACCACTTTCAAGATTTTTCGCAGATAAAAATGTTGTTCGTCTTATCAAAATGAAGCTACTCACAAAAAATTAGTTTGATAGTAATAAAAAAAAAAATGTTCTAGGGCTCCCGTACTATAATTTCAGGAACACTAAGTCTTTCAAAATGTGTAAGGTTTATCTTAAATACAATTCCAATTCCAAATCCAATAGCAAAATATTAAAAAGCCGGATAGTCGGCGCTTTTTGCCGACTATTCGCCGAGTAGTCGCCGACTACGAAAGTGGCCGGATAGTCGGCTTTACCGACTAGTCGGCACATCTCTAATAATTAGCACTCTTTTTTTTCATTTAAATCTAAAAGTTACAGATTTTAATTAAATGTGATTTTGTGACTGCATACAGCATAGTCCATACTCTTTACTAAATTCTGAATTCTCACATATTATTAGGATGGCTTCGCGGACCACTTGGAATGCCTCCAGGGACCACCAGTTTAAAGTCTCAACTGGAAATATGAATATGTACAGGTTCTGAGGAGTGTGAGTTGCCCCTGCCACCGGGTTGGTCGGCCGACCGTACGTTACGCGGCCGCCGCTACTACATGGATCACAACACGCAGACCACGCACTGGACCCATCCACTGGAGAGCGTACCGCGACCCTGGCAACGTGTCTCCACGCCACAACATGGAGTTTACTATTTTAAGTATGTACCCAGTGTTTGCAGTTCTAATCTAACATATAATCAATATCCATAGAGTATAGACTATACTTAATATAATAAAGCTGAAGAGTTTGTTTGTTTGAATGCGCTTATCTCAGGAACGACTGGTCCGATTTGCAAAAATCTTTCAGTGTTAGATAGCTCATTTATCATAATTTATCGAGGAAGGCTAGGCAAGATAAAAAGTAGACCATGTGAAGGATCATAGGTTATATTTGTGGGCTAATTTGTTTGTGAAATTCCTAATTTACGCGGGCGAAGCCGCGCGGAACGTCTAGTATGATGATAAATTTTGGATGTCATTTTGTTTCCTTTGAAAATCAATTAAATCTTTACCTGTACAACAACTGTACTTTTAGAATATTATGTAATTGAGATGCATTCAAGCAAGTAAAAGTCTATTTTGTTTCAGTGAAATAACTCATCAAACAACCTACGCTCATCCTTGTTTAGTGGGAGGGTGTTACCTAGTAAGCCCACTGGTGCCTACACTTGTGCCTCCATATCTCTTGGAGGAGATTCCCCATTGGCTCATTGTTTATTCTAAAGGTAAGGTCATTTCTATAAGTTATTCAACAGTCAAGACAATTCTAAGTAGAAAATAATAAAATAAAGAATAATAATAAATAATAATTACCTTCTAATTAAATATCATTCTATTTTAGCTGATCAAGAGCTGGACCATAAATTGAGATGGAATATGTTTCGTTTGAGTGAGCTAGACTGCTACTCTGATATGCTTACTCGGCTCTATAAACAAGAGTTGCAATTGATTGTAATGAGATATGAACAGTACAGGTAACCAAATTTTTATAACACCCTGCTGTTTTTAGATCCATGAGCGAATTGTAAATATTTTAATCATTTGTGATTTTACAGATCTGCTTTGCTTCAAGAGCTGGAAAGAAGGAGGCGTGCAAATTCGTGCATTGCTCATCCAAACTACTGATGTACAAAATTGGCCTTGTTAAACTGTGATTTTATAATTAAGTGTGATCTTTTTATAACATTTTTTGTGCCTTATTTATATAATATGATATGAATGCTTTGTCTATTTTAAATTGTGTCACATTGAATTGGTGCTGTTTAAGGCTGGATTTATATGTGTCCGCCCGAACGCGAAGTTTGGCGGCTACACAGCGAGATCAAAGACAATAGGCATGATGACTATTTTTTTTTTTCTTATTGGTAATTGAAAAAACCTTAAAAATAGAAACATCGCTGAAAGAATGACTCTGATAGCTTAAAAATTCACCAAGATATGACAATTCAAACATCTCATAAAATAGACCTGCCCGAAACGCTCCATACAAAGTGCTACAAAAGAATGACGTCACTCTTTCGTAGTTTGTACGCATCGGGAGAGAACTTTGTTCGGTAGGTATATTAAATATTGCGTTTATGAAAGTGGTTTCATAACAAAAGTTGCTTTTAATTGCATAAGTTATCGAATGGTATACAAATATTAAGAAATGTAATTGAAAAAAAAATCGACTTGATTAGACAACTTTGAAGGCGCATAACCAAAAAAAATACAAATGCTATCAAGCTGAAATTTTGGGAACGCTTATTTTTTACCGTGATTTCTTTATTTTATTAACAAAATTCGCTAATCTTTGACCTTGTCATCATCCCTATTGTATGTAAATGACAGCGCAACTGTGCCACTATTGAAATAAATCATTATATTATACCATTGAATGTGATCTCGCGGTGTAGTAAACAAAAAGTGTGTTTGCGTGGACACATATAAATCTAGCCTCAAGATGTTAGAATTTGTCTTTCATAAGCTTTATGGCTATTTTTTAAATTTAGTTGAAATGTACTGTATTCTATTTTTTATAAGTGTATTACTACAGGAGCCCTAGAACAATCATTTTTTTTTATTACTATCAAGCTAATTTTTTGTGACTAGCTTCATTTTGATAAGACGAACAACATTTTTATCTGCAAAAAATCTTGAAAGTGGTAGCTAACAAAAATAGAAAGGGTTCCATGGTTCTATTGTACCCGAAACTCTGCCTTAAGCGAGGAGTGGAGCACCATGGGGTTTTAGTGGGTAGACTAGGTACGCAGGAGTCCCACATACCCCGGCCGATATCCCCAATTTGCCGGGGATGCGTAAAGCACACAAAAAAAAGGGTTCCATTTTAGGGTTCAGTAGTCAACCAAGTTTTGTTGATTACAGAACCCTATAACGGAACCCTAACGAGCTGATTTTTTGTATATTGATAGATTAAAGGTCACAGCACACATATCACCTCGGAAAGGGATCGTCACCGTATCGCCTTTCGCCTCGCCGCGCCGTCAACCAGGCGTTAACCTAACGTCTGCACGTAACCGAAGCGTATCAGTAGCGCCTGCACGTCAACTCGGCTTGGGGCTAGGCGACGCCTCGCTTACGGCTCAGGGAAGGGGAGAGGGGCAACGGTGGACGAAGAAACGTAAGCTTGAGTACGGAGAGACGTAAGCACGGGAACGACGAGCCGTAAGCGGGTTGACTGCTAGTTGACCACGCGTCGCATCCCAATTCGGAGCCTGTTCCGAGGCGAGGCGATTACGTTACGTTTCCACTTAGTGTGCGTTGCAGTAGGGAGTTTCATACAAACAATATTGAACGGCTCGAGGCGGTACGGTGCCGATCCCTTTCCGAGTTGATATGTGTGCTGTGACCCTTAAGGATTTGTCACACTGCATGCGTTCTGCGGTCTCCGGTCAGGTCAAAGCGAACGCAGCCCGCATCATGTATGAACAACATTGTCGGTCAGGGCAATCGGTCTGCGGTCAGGGCGATGCGGGCAGGCCAAACAGCGGCCATCTTATTTCAGTTAGTGTGTGTAGTTGCTAGATTGTTGGGTTTTGATCGAGGAAAATGATTACCGAGAAAGAAGAAAATATTGTGTTATTATGGTTGCATAGCAGAAAGAGGAAACGTGGGTGGGTACACGATTTGAATTTAGCGAGACAACAACGTGGAGAATACAGCAACTTATGTCGAGAATTATATTCGTATGAAGATCGTTTTTACATATATTTTCGAATGTCCCCAGCGTTGTTCGAAGAACTGCATAGTTTAATCTGCCATAAAATAAAATAAAAAGATACAAACTGGCGAAAGGCGATTACTACCAAAGAATGGCTTGCTGTGTGTCTAAGGTAAAGTACTTTAATTCTACATAGCATATTTTTAATTAAATTTTAAGTATTGAGCAATGTTTTCGTCACTATAGATATATATTGATGTTTCTGCATTGACCTCTTCGGCTGTAGGTGTTCCTGAATTGATATCTCTAAGTAGAGATGTTTCTGCATTGACCTCTTCGGCTGTAGGTGTTCCTGAATTGATATCTCTAAGTAGAGATGTTTCTGCATTGACCTCTTCGGCTGTAGGTGTTCCTGAATTGATATCTCTAAGTAGAGATGTTCGGCTGTAGGTGTTCCTGAATTGATATCTCTAAGTAGAGATGTTCGGCTGTAGGTGTTCCTGAATTGATATCTCTAAGTAGAGATGTTTCTGCATTGACCTCTTCGGTCAGAGGTGTTTCTGCATTGATCTCTTCGGTTAGAGGTGTCCCTGCATTGATCTCTTCGGCTGTAGAAGTTCTTGAATTGATATTTCTAGCTAGAATTGTGTCCCTTGAATTTAGGTCTTCAATCTCAGCTTCCGCAAATAACTGTGCCATCTTTAATTTTATTGTGATTTGAGTACGACTTGACATGTGTTTAAATGTGTGAGCATAACTTAAAAACAACTGATCGATGTGGTCCACAGCTGTGTCACGTCTCCTTTTTTCAAAATATTCAATCATCGTACCCACTTCATCAGCATGTTTTTTTCTTTTACTTGACATTGATGGTCCTAAATGATATATTCCTGGACGAGACATATCTTCAGATTCGATTTCACTGCCTCCAGTTATGTCAGACCCTTGAGAAGTACAACTTTCATCTGGTTGACGACGTGTGTTCAACTCATCCAAAAACTGCATGTAGTCAGACCATGGCCATTTTTTTAAGATTTTTTGTAAGCCTGGCCCTTGTTGTTGTTGTAATACTTTTTTTGTATTTAGTATATGTATCTTTTAAATTTCTCCACTTCCCTTTTGCTTCATTACCTGCAAGAAAAAATAATCGATCAGTCAATAAATATATACAATGCAAGAAACCTGAACATATTTAAAAAAATTTCAGATATTTGGGCACTGGAGACTCATTTCAAACAATAGAGTTATCTCACCATATTGGTCGTTCTACTTTGCATAATATAATAAACGAAGTCTGCAAAGCCATTTGGGAAATATTGCAACCTATTTATTTACCTACACTTACCGAAAGAACATGGATTATGGCAGAAACTGGTTATCGCCAAAAGTGGAAATTCCCAAATTGTATAGGAAGTATTGATGGGAAACACGTCACCATAAAATGCCCTCGAAGAAGCGGTTCACTATTTTACTGCTATAAATCAAAGTTTTCCATTGGGCTTCTTGCAGTTGTTGACCCTGATTATAAATTTACTTACATGAATGTGGGAAGCTACGGAAAAGATAGCGACAGCAAAATATTCGAGGAATCTGAGTTTTATCGAAAACTTGTAAACAATGAACTACATATTCCACCTCCAAAGCCTTTGCCTGATCGCACAACTAATTTACCTCATGTTTTTATTGGTGATGAGGGTTTTGCACTAGAAACATTTTTGATGAGACCATTTCCTAAGAACCAGGTAGAGAACAACCGTGAGAAAGCAAATTTTAACAAACGTCTTTCTTCAGCCAGACGTATAGTCGAAAACGCATTTGGTATCTTAGCACAAAAGTGGCGAGTATTCTTTCGACCTCTTGAAACAAATGTTGACACAACGGTCCACATTGTCAAAGCAGCATGTTACTTACATAATTATTTACGAGTTGTAAATGAATTGTTTGAAATGCAGACACCTGAAGAAACAATGCCACGGAATAGTGCATTTCGGCGAATTAATAATAGTACTAACAGGGCTCGCATTGAAGCTTACAATGTTCGCAATAGTTTTTTGAATTATTTTAATAGCTAACTATATTAATAACAATTATACTATACCAAGAATATGGAGTTTCAGTTTTAAAACTAATAAACAAAACTTAAAATTCACTGCATTATTATTCCATGGTACTCACCATCTTTCATACGGAACTGCGTCGCAATTTCTCGCCACGTGTTCATTTTCTTAACATTATCTTTATAATGGGGATCTTCCAAGTCGTACAAATATGGGCAACGTCATACGGCATCTATAAACTCCTCTGTTTGTTCGTTAGACATTTTTTTACACATTTTTGTGTGCACTCCGCTGACGAGCATCAACAAAATGCCCGCCGTTGCCCGCTGCCCGCCGCCCGCGTGCCCGCAGCCAACACCGGTCCGTACGTGTTCGTCTGACCCGGCGGGCCAATACGCGTTGTTCGCACGGTCATATCGCATTCTATACAAAATATATTGAGACCGACAATGTTGTTCATACATGATGCGGGCTGAGTTCGTTTTGACGTGATCAGAGACCGCAGAACGCATGCATTGTGACAAATAGTCATAAAATTTATGAGTAATAAAAAAAAATTTTTCTAGGGCTCCCGTACTATATGTAAAGTTATAAATTTTTGTATAGAAATTGATAAATCAATAAATTTTATACAACTGTAATTATAAACTACGAAATAAATTTAAAATATCACACAGTAAAACTATTATTCACTTAATTCTTCTTGGTCTTCTTCAACACTTTTTTCTTTTCTAACTTCTTTTCCATCAATTATATCATACTCGTCCACTTTTGTGAATCCTGATATCCTATATACCTTTGCATTTTTAATGCCTAATGTATTAGCCCAAGCTAATCCTGAAAAGAATTGGAAATTAAGAATAAAATGAATTAATATGTGTAAAGTGTAAACACTGTACAAAAGTGATTATTTCTAATCATACCAGGTGACACCGCTTTTTCTTCGTCGGATTTAAGGCCATAATAGTGAGCCCAATCCGCCTTCCCTTGATAAACACTATATAAAACCAAACCAAACGCATTCCAAGCAAAAAACCCATAAGCGTAACTAAGGCGTCGCTTCCATGTTATAGCAACATCTTCTGGAATTGGCTTAGTTCTTGAGCGAATAAATTTATGCCACCATTTGTGTATCATAGTGATTCCCCTGTCTAATAAAAACTACGTTTATTTTTGTTAGATTTCTTACACGAATTTGAAAGTTAGGTTAGAATTTATATTTTGACAGCTGACAATTATTTTATTTTTTTTAAGTTAAAAAGGCTGTGACGGTGATCAAGTCACAACTGGAAACGTCTTATTTAATTTAATCCGTAACGTAAGCTTGCTAACAGCTAAATTATATTATAATATGAATATAATGGCCAATACATAATAATATTATATTAACGCCAACCCACCCACTATAGCCAAACTTATGGCACCACCAAAATGTATATGTTACCGTTAATGTGCGTAAACCAGTTAGACTGCAGATTAAAGTGTCTCCCAGACAGACGCGGCCTGCGGTGGCGGTCAGTTGAATGGCTTGGCCGCGTGGCCGCGTGTGTCTGTGTCGTTCCTAGAACTCTCAAGTCATCCAACTGACCGCCACAGCTACCGCCACCGCAGGCCGCGTCTGTCTGGGACACGCTTTATAAGGTATTCTGCAGATTATCTGGATGAGTAAGTTAAAGTGCAAAAAGTTTATTATATTCTCATTAGATTACGTAAAACAGGTTCTTGATTGAATAAAACATGTTATTTAGTTGTAGTCTGTAGACAATAGGGGTGTAGACAGTAAACGAAATATAACACAAATGGGGCATTTTCTTATTTTTTAAATTTGATTGTCAAACAGTTTCCATTTTAGTAATATAGATGGCGTATACCCATAGACAACTATCGGTAATACCAGGTAATACCATCAATAATTGCTACAAAACTGGGCAAAAGAATATAAAACTTGATACATATCAATTTGAAAAAGACACAATGATATTCCAACGAAACGAAAAACTCACGGAAGAAATAGCCCTATTTATCGTTATTCACACCAAATGTCACAGGAATTATAAATTTTGGTTTTGACAACATCTTACCTGCACTTGTGCACGATAACGGATATTTAATGACCAATATTTTACCAATAATGAATATCAAAAACTCAAATAACACAATTTGGGAAAAAGTAATAAAAACCACACCAACAATAAAAAGTAGAAGAAGTTTCAAAGTAACATGGCCGCCAAAACTTTTTCAGTTGTCAGTTTTCAGTTTGACAAGTTTTTATTATGTCAGCGTGTTCCTAAACTATTACCAGTATACTGGCTTAATCGCTTAGGCCAATGATCGCTTAGGTTTAAGATATTTTTATTTGTCACACTTGACAGTACGCTGACATTTTTAGAAACACAACCAATATGTAGTCAGTGATGCCAACCTGCAGATAATTTCAGATCAGTGGGGAACCAATAGAAAATCTAGAAGTGTCTACCGTCGCGCCGCCTGGTGGAGATTTAAAAAAGAAAACAACCCTTGTTTTTTTGAGAGTTTGTATTATAGAATTACCGAAAATGAGTTATTTTTATTCATTAACTTTATAATATTTTTTTATTTTATTTAATAAAAAGTAAATATTTAATCCGTAATACTAATATCACGTAATCGCAAACAGCCATCACAGGATATGACGTCACGATCTCCAAAATATTGTGTGTGACAGTGACATTTCGATGTCAAACTCATACAAAGATTTTTGTTGTTTCGAGGACCGTGACGTCATAGCGACACCATGATGAACTTTAGCGTTTTAGCGGGAAATTTTGAAACGAAATTTAATAAGTGGTTTTTTAAATTAAATTAGAGTGTACTTATTTTTTATATATATTTTTAGGTGTAACAAATGTACATCTGTAAAATAAGTATATTTCCTAAAAATAGTCTACACCCCTATTATTTCGTATATTTTTTTGGACATAAACATAGGAATAAATTAATAAATTTTAAGTAAAATATTGCTCCACTAATAAAATATAACAAATCGTATCAACTAGAAAAAAACCAATCAAAACAACAATAGTCTTAGGCCCGTATTTTTGGTCAGTACTCAAGATGCATCTCCACCAAAAATACGGGCCTTAGGTTGACAAGCTTAAGTCAAAGCATAGTCAAAGTTTTTAGGACTTTTACGAAGGAAGAGAATGCAAACTAACTATAGGTCTACCAGAATCTGATGGCAATTTTTGACAGCAGATTTTCATAAAATATCCTTGATCATTTGATAAATTTATATATTTGCATGTTTAACACAGAATCAGCCGCTATAAGAAAAAAAAAGGATCAAATTGTTTTATTCCAATTACCCCGGTATTGCTAGAGTCAATTTACTTTCTCACTTTTTGCCATCAGATTCTGGTAGACCTATAGGTAAAGTGCAAATAATATAAGCTTTTTTTACTTAAAAATTTCACACTTTAACGGATGATATCAGGGAATCTGCAGATTACCTAGGTAATGTGCACGTTAACGTGTTCTGCATTCTAACGGTAACATATATAATATTTTATATGTACCTATATTGTAAAGATTATTACGTAATACAGTGGTACTCAACCTTTTTTTTAATACATGCCGCAAACACGTTTTGGTCTTGGTGTCGCGGGCCGCAACCAACATGTAGGGTTTAAAAAAGTAACATTCTTCAAAATTAGTGATTTAGAAGTCTATATCAGCTGTAATTAGAAGTGGAAAAATTTTCACGAC
Organism: Cyaniris semiargus; assembly: GCA_905187585.1. Taxonomy (NCBI): domain Eukaryota; kingdom Metazoa; phylum Arthropoda; class Insecta; order Lepidoptera; family Lycaenidae; genus Cyaniris; species Cyaniris semiargus. Next base: position 5,330,016 of record LR994550.1, read on the forward strand.
ATTCACAACGACTTTGCTCTATGTTGCCGATGGACATGAATTTCAAAATGGTTTAACTTCACGCGGGCCACTGAAAAAGTCTCGGCGCGGTGGGCCACATGCGGCTGGGGGCCGCAGGTTGAGTATAGCTGATGTAATAGTACCAGTAAAAACAGTCGTTTGTAGTCGGCGATTATGATGATGCTAAAGATGCTTTGCATTTTCATAAAGATGCTCGTAATGTCCTTGATATTAAATTTGAAGGTCGTGCCTCAGTTTCCTTCGATCGCTACTCTGTACCTTGATGTACCAGTCACTGCTTTAATGCTGAATGTACATACACCGCTATTTTTTTACCTATAAAAGCGTTAGGATAGAGTTTTCGGATAGATCCAAATATTACGTATTCACTATTCAGTATTCTAAATCTAACATTAAAGATAGCGTAAGCATTAAAGTGGTCCTTCAGTCCCATCGTGATCCAAAAGATTTAAGTCCAAGCAGTCAGAAAGATATGACAACCTGTTAATTCATCATTGATGGATTAATGCGACGCCGTTAGCGAGCCATACCATACCATGGTGATCTTAGCAGTCCACTGTCGCAACTCGCAACGCAATGGCTGCAATAGGGCGGTTCCTAAGCGTAGAGAAGGCTGGCGAAAGGGCGAGGATGCTATTCTATTCTAGCTATGTTAGTCCCAAATCCTTCATTGGTTGACGGGAGTATTGCTTGTTCCATGTTTAGCAGACCTTAGAAAATATTATCCTTAGTCGGCATCTACATAAAAATAATGAATCACTACATAGTATAAAACAAAGTCGCTTTTTCTGTCCGCATGTCCCTTTGTTCCCTTTAATGTTTAAAAGTACGCAACGGATTTTGATGCGATTTTCTTTAATAGATAGAGTGATTGAAGAGGAAGGTTTATAAGTACAATAACATTCATTAAATAGTGGAGTAATACTGTAATTTTTGTGGCTTCTAATGTAATATCGTAAATAATTACATTTTTTCCGCTTACATTGCAAACGCAGGCTGAACCCTACGAGATTTATCAAAATAATGTACTAAGTATTGTACACAATGAAAAGGTCTACAGAAAACTTCGCGATGTTATATGTCTATCTCTTATGGATATACCACAATAACATTTTTTGTCATTTACTTTTTACTACAAATAATGGCTAATTTTCGAAGCGATTTTAACCAATACGGCATTAATCTTTATTCAATTAAATACTTTAAATACATTATTGATTTAGTATAGATTTCTATACTAAATAATATATAATTTAAATTAAAAAAAATATAATTTAAATGAATATTTTAGAAGATATTACAGATTTAAAATTTGCGGGACGTAGCTTTTGCGGCGGTACCGGCCAATTCGGGTCACGGGTAGTAATGAATATAAATCAAAACTACTGAATCGACTTTAATCATTTTTTCAGTGAGTGACATTAGGCTATATATTTTATACCCGTGCCAGGCCTGTCCCACTCGCGCGTGTAGGTATCGAAATGTAAGTACCCCTTTAAAGGGGCAGATCACTAGGGAGTAGGGACTCACAAGCGAGCGGTGACGCGCGCGCAAGATTTTTTCGTCGCATATATCTACGTACTGATTTAACCGCTGTGACAGAATCGTTATTAATCTGATAAATATGAACAATTGAAAAAATGTCAAAGAAATATTTAAATAAGGTTTAAGACTTTAAAATACAAAAAAAAAAAAAAGATAAAAAATACACAAACATAGCAAATAAACCAATTGGTTACAAACAAACCACATACTACACAGAAATAAACACAAGTTACTATGTTTAAGTTGTAAAAAAATCCTGACCAGCTCCTGCACTACAATCGAATATAAAACTATTATAAAATATAGGTTGGGTTACTAAATAGTAATCTATAAAAAAGTTTGGTATTATAGGTCTACCAGAATCTGATGGCAAAAAGTGAGAAAATAAATTGACTGTAGCAATACCGGGGTAATTGGAATAAAACATTTTGATCCTTATTTTTTCTTATAGCGGCTGATTCTGTGTGTTTAACATGCAAATATAAAAATTTTTCCAATGATCAAGTATATTTTTGGAAAATCTGCTGTCAAAAATTGCCATCAGATTCTGGTAGACCTATTAAATAGTAGCTATAATAATTAAAAGAAGATTATTTTATTTTCTAAAAGGTGACAATCTTGATTTCGTCAGAAAGGGTACCTCTTACGCGATAGAAAGAGAGCGCACATGTAGGTAAATATAATTGTAGGTACCTAGCACTGCGCGGTCGGAATTTGAACTTTATAGTATCGTAGCATGAGTCGTTATTTCTTTAAACGGGTTTCGCGAGTGGGCATTCTGTTGGTACTACTAATATATATTCTGTGCCCGTGCGAAGTCGGGGCGGGTCGCTAGTTAAAAGATAAAGGTTAGAAACTAGGGCTATAATGTGAATTGTGAGGTTGTTGAAACATACTATGTACGAGCAGCATAGATTTTCAGCACCACCGCGAGACCCCTGTAAAGGTCGTATTGACATTGTTATATTCACGGCTAAGGAGACCTGACCTATTGAGATAACCAAGTATCTGTAAATAATGGGAAGGCATGAGAAAGTGTTAGTTAAATTTAAAATAATTTCAAAATTTAATAAATTAACTTCTTAATTACTTACTTTACTTTTTATTTTTGGTTTTCAGTGGTAGTGCAAGAAAGGATAAAATCTTCGCTCTTAGAAAGAAATTAGATGATTTTATTGAAGAAGATAAAAGACGTAGAGATCGTAATGTGTACATTCTGGAACGCTTCGAAAAGATTCGGTCAACGGTAGCACTTTTAAAAGTAAGTAAAAATGTATTTTCACCTTAATTTTATACTGAAAAAATACTGCACGTTTACATTAATATAATACATATATTAAATGTAACTAATTTTAAAATTTTTTTGCAGAGTATTAACAATAACGATATAAAAATGGAAAATGAAAACAGTGTTAGTAATTTAATGACGAGAAACAATGACCGCGTATTAATGCGTCAAGATTTGCTGAATTATAGAGAGAACCGTGTTGATGATAGTTACTTAATAAAAGAAATATCCAAAAAATATATACTCATTCCAAGAATTTATCCAATAAATAGATACCCTATTATAGATATTAAGCAAAGCGAGGACGTTGACTGGAGAAGTAAATATACTATTTTAGATGAACTCAAGAGAAAGGAAAGGGAGGAAGTCCCGGAAAGAGACACGACAGAACATTTTGTACAAAAAGGCTCCAATAACACAAGTAAAAGTAACGGAATAAATAGCAAACAACAAGACAAAGAAAGACACAACATTTCGATAACAAATGAAAACAACTCTAGCAAAGTTGATGCCCGAGATGAACACACTAGTTTATTACTCAACAATAATAATTGGGAACCTGATAGCCAAGTAGATGAAGATTCAAGTATACAAAACGATTTTAAGCCCGTACACGAAAATTTAAATATTTTGAATGTAAATAAAGATAATGAATACATTATAAACGAACAAATTGATATGAGTTCAAAACAGCCTGAAACGAACTATTCTGATAGCAATCAAGATAACTCTACTAAAATTCTTAAAAAGCAAGAAATATCTAAAAACAATTACGGCATGAATACAAAAAATCCTAACGATATACAGCACACAAAAGGATCACATTCAAATAAAGAAAATTATGAAGACATTAATTTTGTGGACATTAATAACGAAACATCAGAGATTCCAATAAACAATTTAAAAGAAAGTGCTATCGATGAAACAACGTTAGGTACCACAAACCAACAAGAATCGTTTCATACGGAGAACATTGCTCAAAATGTGGAAAACAATCAGGTCCATCAAGAAGATACTTCGGAGACTTATGCAAGTGAAATCAATAACGTAGCTGACCAATATAATGTTTACTACGAAGAACCACAATCACAACAACAACAGCTTGAACCATGTAATAATGTGAACGACGAAAGTCAAGAATTAGAAGATAACCATCCAAATCACTACGAACAAAATGATGAAAATTCGCATGAAAACGATAACCATTCCCAGAATTACGAAAACTATAAAGCATATAACAATTATCCTGTTGAGAATCAAAATTATGAATACCATAACGTAGATCAAAATCCCGAGTATAACAATTCCAATAATAATTTTATACCAGATTCCACACAAGTACTAAATGAGAAATTAAGTGAAAATCAACAAAATTATGATACCCGTGAAAGTGGCGTGGAAATGGTCCTAAATCAGCAAATTTATAATCAGCAAAATTATGTTGATCCAAGTCATGCTGAAATTCAACAACCTTATACCGATAATAATATTAGTGAAGATGTTCAAGAAGGAATAAATCCAGAACAAACATATGACTTGCAAGATGAATATAACGCACAAAATCAGGGCGAAACTGAACAGCAATTTGAAGTGGGTCATCATTCAGGTGCTGAAAACGAAAGTGGTAACTTACAACAAGATTACAATAACGAAAATCTCAACGAAATTTATCATGATAATCAAGAAATTCAGGAAGCATATGATTATTCTGCTCAGGGGCAAGAAATTCAACAACATGATGGTTTAGCATATGGTGGACAAAACCAGAGTGATTTTGTATATTATGATGATGGTAGTGGTTTAAACGCCCAAAATAAATTTAACAATTTACAAGAAAATAATGGTGACCAAAACATTCACGAAATGTATCAAGAAGGAAACTTGCAACAACACAATGTTCAAGATAATGAGCAATATGATTACAACTCACAAAGTAATGAAATTCAACATGTTGATGTAAATGATTCACAAATAGCTCAAGAGAATTATGTAGTAAGCTAAATTGGGACTTTTTTGTTAGTAGTTAACACTTGCGTTACTAATCATTTATTTTATTTAGGGGGCTAAAAATACAAGTTTGCATCGCTATTCACTGTGTCAATCTAAGCTAGTTACTGCTGCTTTTCGTAGTGATTACTTATACCAAGACCTCTAGACACTCAGATCTCAGCTAAATAGACTGCTTGTACTAATTTTATTATATTGTAATTAAATTTAATATATAATTGTATGTACAGCTTGGCAAAGAAGAGTCTGATGCGGTGACAGCTGGAACTAAGAGTTTTTATTTATGACAACACTACATTACTTGTCAACTCTAGTATATATTGTGTCAAAAGCGAAGCGTAGGGTTGCCTGTATTTAAAGAAAAGCGCCCTCATTTAATCCACACTCTTCTTTGCCAAGCTGTACATTCCATTACTTAACATATTTATAGGTAAATAAATAAAAATAAAGTGTATAGTTATGTGTTTTATTATACTAGTTTTATATAATAGAAAAATTTTATAGTAAATATGAGGGACTTACTAACAAAACCTATCACTTGGCTAAAGGCATATTCTCCAAAATCTGAGCTTGTTCAGGTATTAGAGGTTCCATTGGTTTCTTCCAATGGAATGGAAGATGGGGTAATCTCTCCAAACCTGTAGCCCAATGATGAATTCTGCATCTTACATTGACCTCTTCTTTGTTGTTGATCTGAAATGTAATTACTACAAATATAATATTTTTTAAATTTAATAATAATATTATGTAGCAGGTTCTTTTAGAATAACAAAAAAATAGTTTAAAATAATAATATGTATCTTTAATTACTGATTTAAACAAAATCTTTACGAGAACCTTTAAGCTAATTGGGCTAGCACATACATTGTTTTATTTTAAAATGTCACTTTACCTTTACTGTTACTAGGAATTCTTTTTCTTGTAAAGATAGGTCAGGTCCTTTGATGGTAACTTTTGGCATGATAATAGCACTCTCCGGCACAACATACCCAGCTTTCCTGAATGATGCCCGAACATGCCAAGGCTCTAATGTCCATGGTTGTGTTTTACTCATTGTTATTTGAAGAACTAACCGGGATAAGCAGCCCATAGTCTAAAAATTATTTCAATGATTAAATTACTTTTTAATAATATTTATTTTAAATATAAATGTAACTAATAATTGAAAAAAATATTATTTAAGTTCTTCTCATACTTACTCTTTGTGCATATGGCGAACTGAATTCTACATCATCTATTGGCTTACTTTCATCTGAATTATATTTCGAAATGTTTGCTTCATTTGCATAGACAGCAAGGCCTGGCATCAAAAAGTCCCGATATGCTACTGTTGGTCTTAGTGATAGAATATCACCAACATTGCCAACTCCTATAAAACAAAAGTTCATAATTAAATGATGTAATGTTTATTCTAGCAATATTAAGAAAAATAGCTACAGTCCCATTAATAAATTTCTACTTATTCTCAGATACTTTTGAGTTAATAATTATAATATTACTTTGTGATAGTTTTCCAACAAGCTTAAAACCTTAAATAAATAAAGTAACATTACCATCAACAAACTGATTTAAAATAACTTTTACATCATCCTTTTTTTTTACTGCTGTATCTTCAACTAATTCATAAATAAAATGTCTTCCTTTAAGTTTTTCTGGTCTGCCTCCTTTTTTATGTAATGGTGGTGGTAATCTTCTTTTCAAAACGAAAGTGTTCTGAAATATTTTCATTACATTATAACAAAATTAAAATACAATATACCAATACTAACCTAAGATGATGATACCAATATAACACAGTTTTGGAAACATAATATCATAACAACCGGGAATACGAGTTGTTTTTATATTACGTATTTCTATTATTTAGGTATATAGATATATTAACCAAGTATAGTATTGTAAAACAAAATTACACTACGAACAAAACTTGTGGTTTAAAGAGAGTAATGTTAATAACTGTGTTTTTTTATAAACATAAATAATACTTAAATAAAAATAATAATCAATTCAGTAAAGTGTAAGCAAACGTTGTTATACCATTGGTGATAATAATCATTTTAATAACTTTTATATTATTTTACTTACTCTTGTTTGTTGTCGAAGATAACTTGGAGATAAAACTTTATTAAAAGCATTTCGTATACCAAACATATTTTTACACTTTCAACTGCAGTAATTCGTTTCCACTAATGATTGTAATTAACAAATCTTTAAATTAAACTGTTTTTAAAATGTTAGCTAATTTTTAGGTTAGGAAGTTCAGAATTATTCTTCTTTTACTATCAAAGGATATAAGAAAGCTCTTTTGCCACCTCTTATTTATGGTTTGATAACTTTGATTTAGGAGTTTTGCCGGGAATATGAAAGAGTGAAATGTTGTGTTTTTGTATTATTTTCCTAAAATTGTGTTAACTGGGTTTTTAATGTGTAATATTGGTAGGATATTAACCATTAGATATTCGTTTTCATGCACAAGTGTAGGAAAGTGATGTAATATCCAGAAACGTGCTATTTTGTGTTCCCTCCAAAACTATATCGAAAGTTTCAGTAAAGCATCTACCACTTTACTGACTCGACCGACTTGACTCCTTGACTGTATTGACTTTTACTCAGGCTTTGACTAGACTTTCGGCCTGACAATATAGAGAAACGATGCCGAAAATTGTACACAAGAACATTGTATTCCCGCCATTTATATTTAACACTAGCCATGGTTATTATATTATAGCCGAAGTGCCATAATAAGAAAAATAAAAACTTTGATTTAAGCCTCCCGCAGACAGGCGAGATATTATCGGTCGATAATATCGCTGGCGATATTGCGATAATGCGTCCCGATTCCTTGCACACAGCTTCGATTGTATCGTCTGATATTTCTTATGCCGCGGCCGCACATGCGTCTATCGTCACGAAGCTTCGTGCTATGAGACGATACCATTGGATATTTTTTTTCATTGTCCAATGATATCGTCTCTTAGCACGAAGCTTCGTGACGATAAACGCAGGTGCGGCCCGGGCATTACGAGACAGAGCCGCGCCGCGACCAGTGTTGCCAACTCTTCAAAAAATTTCCTCCTAAAGCAACTTTTAAAACCCACTAAATTTCAAAGAAAACTCCCCAAAAATATAAATATTTATCATTTGGGGTACGTTCCATAAAATTATCAATGACGTCATTATTTTTGCTTATGCAACTCTCAAAATGACCCATCTTAAAAGGTGGGTCGAAGTGGACTTTTTACATATTATTATGCAAAATAATTAGTTCATTTGAATTTGAACAATAATAATAAAACTTTGTTTTCTCTAATTATTATAATAAAATATGATTATGTAACAATAAAATCGGCCAAGTGCGAGTCGGACTCGCGCACGAAGGGTTTCATACGGTTATAGAGAAAAATAGGCGAAAAATTGTGTTTTTGTATGGGAGCCCTCCTAAAATATTTATTTTATTTTAATTTTATTATTAATTATTGGACTACAGATACAATTAATGATATTCTGAACATGTCAAGTGCCTAGCTTTTGCCATTATTGATTACGAGCCAAAAAGGTCAAAGGTCAAGCCCCATCAAATACTCATTTTATTTTGTTTTTAGTATTTGTTGTTATAGCGGCAACAGAAATACATTATCTGTGAAAATTTCAGAAGTCTAGATATAGCGGTTATTGAGCAGCCTGGAGACAGACAGACAGACAGACGGACAGACGGACAGACAGACGGACAGACAGACAGACATCGAAGTCTCAGTAATAGGGTCCCGTTTTTACCCTTTGGGTACGGAACCCAAAAATGATAATAATAGTACTAAAAACGAAATAAATATATATTTAAACTTGCAAAAATTTTACTCCCAAAAATATCCCCAAAAAATTTTAGCCCCTAAAAATCCACCATATTTATTTTTTCCCACTAAATTAAAAAATAAATCGTACATCTGGCAACACTGCGTTATTGCGATACACTTCTATTGTGGCGTTATTATCGCAGCAGTGTGTAACTAGCAACTACATGACCATCCTCATACAAAATGTACTAAAAACAGATATCGCGTGATATTATCGGTCGATAATATCGCGCCTGTCTGCGGGAGGCTTTATGGTCAGACCTATGCAGATGCTGTGAATTCGAAAAAAAAAACTCTTGAGTCTTGACATACAGTTCGACAAGGCTGTGTATGAACGTGGCGAGAAAAGGAACTAACGCTTCTATCATACAAAAACGTCATTTTTGACAGTTCTCCTTACCAGCAGCAGCGCCTATTGACAGTTTGACACATTCATATATAGCCTTGTCGGACTGTCATTGACAGTTTGACACATTCATATACAGTCCGACAAGGCTTTATATGAATGTGTCAAACTGTCAATGGGCGCTGCTGCTGGTAAGGAGAACTGTCAAAAATGACGTTTTTGTATGATAGAAGCGTTAGTTCCTTTTCTCGCCACGTTCATAGACAGCCTTGTCGAACTGTATCAATGATTAAAGAAAAAATCTTTAATCATTGGACTGTATATATTGTAGACCATAGATAATATTTTATCAATGGTTAATATGATATAATGTCTACTATATATACCTAACCTGTGGTTATATGGTTATTGGTATAGTGCGTTTCATCGAATAGTTCCTTTGCCGTCATGTTGGCATTCCTGTCTGTCAATAACGTAAACACGGTATACACGCTCTGCAAGTATTCATAAGTTTTAAATTGATTTCGTGAGAAAATCATGCCGAAAACATTAAAGAGTGGTGAAAGAATGATGGTGCTAAGAGTGAAAGAGTTTTGTGAACGTGAAAAACGTAACGAGGCCCCAATAATTCCATTAATGATGTGTACAAGCTCGGGTTGCCGCCATTACAGCTTAGTGAAATAGGGTTACCAGCATCAGTTTAATCACCCTTAAACACAGTAAAACTTATGAATATTCGCAGAGCGTGTCTACCATGTTTACGTTATTAACATACAGGAATGCCAACATGTAGGCAAAAGAACTATTTGATGCAATGCACTTCTAGTGACGAAAACTACATAAACGCGAACGAAGTCGCGGGCTAAAAGCTAGTATAATCATATTATCAGGGCGAGCGAAGCGAGCCCTAGTATATCACACAGCCTGTCTGTACATTTTGTGGTACACTTTACGGAAAAATTATGTAGATGTGTTATCATCAGTCAGTCAAGGTGTGACGACTCGAGCCCTCACAATTCACAAAGCTCGGATTTTAGCTAGTAAATGCGAAAGTGATTTTGTTTGTTAGTTACGCCTTCACGCATAAAGTACTAAGCGGATCATCATGAAGCTTTCATAGGTACACATTGTCTGGGGTATGAAGGACATTGGGTACCTTTCATCCCGGGAAAAAGAACGGTTCCCAAGCGATAGACGTTAACGCAGGCAGAGCCGCGGGCGAAAGTTACAATTATATGAAATTTTCTTTAGGGATTTATTAAAAGTATTTTGTGATAACATAATATTATCTCCCTTAATTTAAGGTAGCACAGTAAGGGTAATGAGGCAACACCACTGACCTCCATTATACAAGTACGCTGGACTAATGATACCCTTTGAAATGACAGCTATTTTTTGTGCCTATTTGAAGCGGAATCAGCTCCCCCGATGGGAGGGATAGGAACTAAATTTGACCATTGACCAAATATATTTGTCTATGATTTGACGTAAAAATGACGTTTGAAAGTCGCCATATTGGCGCTGATAGCAGTAGTGGGAGTATTTGGAACTAACACTAGTGATGACAACCAATAACGATTAAGCAGCCATTTGCAAGTTACGTCAAATTTAGTTCTCTTCCCGCTCACTGGGGGCGCTGATTCCGCTTCAAATAGGCAAAAAAAAAGTAGGTATCATAGGTCCAGCGTACTTGTATAATGGAGGTCAGTGGGCAACACTAATCTGCATTAGTGCCAACATGACGGCAAAGGAACTATTCGATGAAACGCACTCTACAGTTCGACAAGGCTTTAAATGAACGTGGCTATAAAAGGAACTAAACGCTTCTATCATACAAAAACGTCATTTTTGACAGTTCTCCTTACCAGCAGCAGCGCCCATTGACAGTTTGACACCTTCACAGAGTACTTTTGGACACCTTCATATACTTAAAGCCTTGTCGGACTGTAATGACTAATGATAATAGTTGCTATCTTGCTAATCGATAATTTTTGATTTTGTTAAAAATCGTAAGTTATATTCCGATTCAGTGATAAAATTACAAAATAATGGATGACGATACAAGTTCAGACGTTCAGGTAATGTAATATACAATGTACAAGTGTATGGTCCATAACAATACGATCATAAAACTGCATGTGTACGTATGTCAAAATAACCACCAATGCCGCATTTCAGAAACATTTGTCGCAGAACCAAATGGATACAGATGAAGGTATATTGATTAATGAAAATTCTAATGGCCTGTCACATCTATTGACCGATGGCGAGTTAAATAGCGTGGATGCGGTGACCGTCGACGAGTCGTCTACATCGAACCAAGCTTTCCTCAATTCGGTTGACTTCTCCGCTGGAAGTGTCGGAGATTACTTGGAAAGCAATACCGATGGGTTTAACACCGATTCATTTGACGTAGGCGACAACGCTATCAACTTCCCCAGCGATTCCCTCAACAATGTGCTTTCGGACAGCGATTCCCGTTTGAGCTCCCAGTTCAAAGGTAATTCGGATACCGAGGTGGACAATTTTAAATCGGTGACCAAAGGAAATGAAACATATGACTCAAATATAGAAGCTGATAAAATAGTCATTGAAGATAGTAGTGACAAAATACAATATATGGATGAAGAGAGTGCAGCTACTAATAATCAAGATGAAACAGTCAAAGAAGTTAAAGTCATTGAAGACAGTAGTGACAAAATACAAATGGATGAAGAGAGTGCAGCTACTAATAATCAAGATGAAGCAGTCGAAGAAGTTAAAGTCATTGAAGATAGTAGTGACAAAATACAAATGGATGACGAGAGTGCAGCTACTAATAATCAAGATGAAATAGTCGAAGAAGTTAAAGACTCAACAGCGGAAGAAATGAAAGATGAAAGCATGGAAGCTGGTCAACAGGTAAGTTTTGGATGATATTCAGCTGTGCGGCACCCGGCTGCCGCATAACAATTGAAAATCTATTGTGTCTGCGATTCCCACAAGTATTAAAATTTTATACCAATAAACATACTTATAATTTTTCCAAATTTTAATTGCAAAATATATAAATAATTTAAATTTTATAAATTATTCTTAGGATCTTAGCAATGCTATTGAAAGTGAAAGTAATTCTGAACCAAAACAAAATAGCATGGACGCTGAGGAAATAAAAGAAAATGAGACAAAACATAATGAGGAACCAGAAAGAAACAATGATGCAAAAGAAAATAATATTGCAAAGGTATGTATTAACAATTACAGAGAATGCAAACTGCAACATCTATTTTAAAAGAATATTTTTAAATAAATTTTACATGGTACCAAGTGTACCCTGGTTGCAAATCATGTTTACGTTGCTAATTACAAACAATACATTTGTGAATATAATATTATTGTACTAGGTGATACCCGCTACTCTGTGCCGCCAAAGTTTATTTCTATTGCACAGGTTTCTTACATTATTATGAGACAAAAAGTATATGCAAAAGCACATGCTTTTCCGGGACTCAAAGTATCTCCATACCAAATAGCTAGGGCAGATTTTTAGTTAAGGGCTTTTAAAGCGTCTTAAGAACGCATACCAACCATAACCAAGGACAAAAAGATAATTTTTAAAAATAGCCAACCATTCCGGAATGGCCATTTTCTGCCATCGCCAGACTAAATAATTATTTTTTTCAACTTAAAATCAAAAATGTTTTCTATTTATATTCATATTTATATTGTTTATAATTATGATTAATTTATTCCATTATTTGTTTTTTTAATATGTAGTTCTGTATTATAATCTCTTTTTGACAATAAAAGCAGAAATAGGCGCCGGCCACTGACCTCCATTATACAAGTACGCTGGACCTATGATACCCACTTTTTTTGTGCCTATTTGAAGCGGAATCAGCGCCCCCAGTAAGTGGGAAGAGAACTAAATTTGACATAACTTGCAAATGGCCGCTTAATCATTATTGGTTGTCATCACTAGTATTAGTTCCAAATACTCCTACTACTGCTATCAGCGCCAATATGGCGACTTTCAAACGTCATTTTTACGTCAAATTTAGTTCCTATCACTCACATTGGGGGAGCTGATTCCGCTTCAAATAGGCACAAAAAATAGCTGTCATTTCAAAGGGTATCATTAGTCCAGCGTACTTGTATAATGCAGGTCAGTGGCGCCGGCTAAAAGTCTTTCATCCAGAGCTGTCAACTGCCAAAAAAAATGACATGACTTTTATTTTGTTTGTTTTCAATCGCTTCATCTCACTGACCATCATTATACAAGTACGCTGGACTTGTGATACCCAGCTGTTTATTGGGCCTATTTGAAGCGGAATCAGCGCCCCCAATGCGGTGGAACAGAACTAAATCTGACGTATCCAAGACGTTTGAAGGTCGCCATATAGCCGCGCTGATAGCAGTAGTGAGAGTACTTGGAACTAATACTAGTGATGACAACCAATAACGATTAACCGATTCCGTGCGGATGGCGCCGCAGAGGCTCCATGGGTATCTTTTCTGTATGGCGTGTGGCGCCCGAGAGGACCCAAAATATTTACCTGTAAAACTATGCTAAAATTACATTTTTCAGAGGTTTCCCCTCAATGAAAGTATTTTACGTGTACAGTGTTTTAGGATATTGCATAAAAACTTACACTTCAGGAGTCTTAAACATTTTTAATTGGTGATTAATATGGCCGACGAATTATTTTATAAATATGTAACGCCAACACCAGCAAAATCTCACATTTATTCTTATAATTAACTAGCAGCCCGCCCCTGCTTTACACCGGTATGAAAGAAACTTAAACATACTCAAAAACTACAACTTATACAATGATTATTTGTTTATAAAATGCTATAAAAAGTAGATATACATTTTTTGGAGTTATAAATGACTAGCAAGTAGCATGTAATATCCCGTTCTGCAATAAAACGAAAATAAATTGATCAATATAGCCAAATGTTTACAATACCTGATAAAAATAAGTCACTTACCTTCCATTTCTGTTTGTACACATAAATAATCACTTCTAAATACTTGAAACGAACTATTAATCCGTTTACGTTCGCTGTTGGGTCGCTACTAAAATAAAAACAATTGGAAACAGACGAAACAGCGATAAATTACAATTCATGGCGGCTGGCGCTCGAGAGCAGTCATCAAAGTTCCTGGCGGTTGGCGCCTCAGAGGAGCTACGAAATATTTGTTCGCAGCCAGGCGCAAATACTTGCAAAAAATGACACAGCACCGAATCGGTTAAGCGGCCATTTGCAAGTTACGTCAGATTTAGTTCTCTTCCCCCGCATTGGGGGCGCTGATCAGTTTCAAATAGGCATAATAAACAGCTGTCATTTCAAAGGGTATTATAAGTCCAGCGTACTTGTATAATAGAGGTCAGTGTTGCACCTTCACCACACTCACTATCCTCATTTGAAACCTTCCCAAAACCTTTTTTCAACATATTATTGTAATACACTAAGAAGCCTTTCCAAGGCAGCCATGACATGACTAACTACTTTTCTTATGTGTATAATATTAAAATAATAGGCATGATGATTATTTTTTTTCTTAAAAAAAATTGAAAGACCCTTAAAAAATAGAAACATCGCTGAAAGAATGACTCTGATAGCTTAAAAATTCACCAAGGTATGACAATTCAAACATCTCATAAAATAGACCTGCCCAAAACGCTCCATACAAAGTGCTACGAAAGAATGACGTCACTCTTTCGTAGTTTGTACGCATCGGGAGAGAACTTTGTTCGGTAGGTATATTAAATATTGCGTTTATGAAAGTGGTTTCTTAACAAAAGTTGCTTTTAATTGCATAAGTTATCGAATGGTACACAAATATTAAGAAATTTAATTGAAAAAAAAATCGACTTGATTATCCGACTTTGAAGGCGCATAACAAAAAAAAATACAAATGCTATCAAGCTGAAATTTTGGGAACACTTATTTTTTACCGTGATTTCTTTATTTCATTAACAAAATTCGCTAATATTTGACCTTGTCATTATCCCTATTCAACATGAATTATTCTGTCGGATATTTCAAGCTATAGAAGCATCTGATACATTTAGACGACTGATGTCTCTTTATCTTCCCTCAACATCCATGTTTCTCTCACTCACTATTCATAAAGTTCAAGTTATTAAAAAAAGTGATTACCAATACAAGTGGGATCCACATCCCAGGTTGCTCAACTTGTGTTATTATCAATAATCTTGCATAGCCTTGGTAACCTTCATTTCCCCATCAGTTTCTTTAATATTGAATATCAATACATTATTGTTTAATGCTACATGCATTAAACAATAAGCTAAATAATTACATAACCTTTTAACCGTTTTACATAAACTCAAAAACCTGGCCTTGTAAAATCACGATTTTTTTTTTCTTAAGAATCAGTAATAAATGCTCTTTAAAACAAGGTATATTTCATTTATAGACGCTTACTTTATTTATGAACTAAATTCATATATGGGAAGCTACCATAGCTCTTTGAGCAAAATTGGTTCAGTGGTTTGGGCGTGAAGAGGTAACAGACAGACAGATACACTTTTGAATTTATAACATTAAGTATGGATGAATAATTCCAATTCAGTTATATTTCTAACGCTGATGATGCTTTAGGTGGGTGGAGCGGAGGAAACAGAAGTTGTTTCAGAGGATGAGTTGCCGGCTGTACAGAAGCCAAGTGTTAAAGATGCAGAGAATGTATCTGATGATGAGCTGCCAGGCCCTAAGCCTGCTGAACTTCCTGCAGACACAGAGGTACTCACATAGTTTACCTTTTTATGTTAACCCATCAAACCCCAAGCGGCCTGGTTTTAAGTAAAACTTGTTAGGGAAAAAAACTGTGAAATGTGAAAATTTACATCAGCCTTTTATACCTGACTAGATGATGCCCGCTACTCCGTTGCGCCAAAATTCGTTTATCGCGCGGGAACCGTAGATTTTTCTGGGATAAAAAGTATCCTTAGATGTCCTTTCCTGGGATGTACAATATCTCCATACCAAATTTCAGCAAAATCAGTTCAGCGGTTTGGACGTGAAGAGGTAACAGACAGACAGACTTCTTTTTATGCAACTGTTTTTATTTTAAGTACATACTTTTGAAGAAATATCCACAATATATTTACCACATTTTTTTACTTATTTCTTAGTTTAAAGGTATGAATAGGTTAAAAAGTAGATAATAAAAATATATCACCATACATAAATTATGTAACATAATATTATGTAGTTGTAAATGTTACAGGTGGTCTCAGAGGATGAATTACCTTCATCTAAAAAGGATATAAAAGAGTCTCGGAAGCGTAAAACTCAGGAGGAAGACGGTTATGATCCAGGCTCGCCAACATCTGAGAGTGAAAGCTCAAATAAAAAGGTTGCACTGTCAAAGGTAAAAATATATTTTTTTATTTTTTTTATATTGTATACATGACAATGTTAGTTGAATAAGTTTTAATTTTGAAATTTAAAAAAGAAAGTATAATAACTTTTCCCTTTTTATTCATAGAATGGTGAATGTAAACCTATATCAGCAGAAAAAAGAGCTTCCACTGATGAAAAACCCAAGAAGAAAGTACTCCCAGAGCTAGATAAATATTGGAAGGTTGTAAATGATGATCCAACTGACTTTACCGGGTGGACATACCTGCTGCAGTATGTGGATCAAGAGGCATGTAGTATACTGCATATTAAATTTTTTACTATAAATGCATTATAGATTAATTTACATTCTGCTATAATTTACATGGAACTAATAATATTTTATGTTTAAATTGTGTAGTGTAAGTTTATCTTGTAAAATGATGAAAACCATTGCTAGTCTTGCTAGCTTTATGAAGCGGTAAGAACTGAATACAGTGTGGATTGGCAAGGGCCAACTGATTATGTAGCAAGAATCATGCACTCCCCATATACTTCAAGTTACAACAGCAATATTTAACGGTACTGGTATCCACAGAGCGACGTGGAAGCGGCGCGCGAGGCGTACGACGCGTTCCTGTCGCACTACCCCTACTGCTACGGCTACTGGCGCAAGTTCGCCGACTACGAGAAAAGGAAAGGAAGTAAAAAGAAGTGCCTCGAGGTAAGTACCGCCTCCACCGTCCGTTACGTTCGACGGCGGTGAGTTCATATCGAATTAAAATGAGATTCAGTTTGGATGTCACATAACACTTGGTTCATATTGATTGTTTTAGCCCTAACCGGTATTTTGCAATTGTTTTTTTTCCCAACAGCGCGTCGAGGTCCACGATCTGTCGTCGGTAGCCGGCGGGGGGCATCGTTTCGATATTTTTCTCCCTAGTGTTACATGATATGTTATTATTACATTGTAGTGCATACGTTTACGATCATTTGTACGCGTTTTTATTGTTACACAATGATATGTCATGTATATTTTTTAAGTGCGGTCGTATTTGTAAGTGTTGGAATTATTTAAGTATACTATGTAAAGCGATCCCCGCTAGAGCGGGCGGCACAGGTCAGCGTCGTTCGCCCCGGGTATAGCAGGAGAGGCCGCGAGCGCCGCCGCCGAAGGAAACCGAACAGGTGTAATATTACCGACCAACTATTATATTACTGCGGGCGGGCTGCCGGCCGGGCCGCGACCGTTGCGCTGCGGCAGCCCGCCCCCCACATATGATGCTATTGAATATTTCCTTGCTTGCGGCGTCCTGCACGCTTGGAGCCCAGTGGCCCCCCCCTAACGACCTCTTTCGCGTTCCAGGTGTTGGAAAGAGGCCTAAAATCTATACCGCTATCCGTAGACCTCTGGATACACTATCTCAATCACATAAAGGCTACCCGGACCGAAGACCACGCGTACATCCGGTCGCAGTACGAGCGAGCCATTGGTGAGTGACATGTCATAACTGTTATTAGTGGCGTATATACGTAAGCCCGGTTGGCTCACGGTTAAACTTATGAGAAAGTCTTGAAAAACTTGTGAATTTTTTACCAGTTATAGGTACACTTGTAAATTGTATTTAAGTTTGTAGAGTGCGTTTCATCGAATAATTCCTTTGCCGTCATGTTGGCATTCCTGTCAATAACGTAAACATAGTAGACACGCTCTGCGAGTATTCATAGGTTTTACTGTGATTTCGTGAGAAAATCATGCCGAAAACATTAAAGAGTGGTGAACGTGAACGAAGTAAAAGCTAGTATAATAATAATTATTATCAGGGCGAGCGAAGCGAGCCCTAGTATATCCCACAGCCTGTACATTTTGTGGTACACTACGGAAAAACTATGTAGATGTGTTATCATCAGTCAGTCAAGGTGTGACGACGCGAGCCCTCACAATTTACAAAGCTCGGCTTTTAGCTAGTAAATGCGAAAGTGACTTTGTTTGTTAGTTACGCGTTTACACATAAAGTACTAAGCGGATCATCATGAAACTTTCATAGGTACACATTGTCTGGGATATGGAGAAGGACATAGGGGACCTTTCATCCCGGGAAAAAGAACGGTTCCCGAGCGATAGACGTTAACGCAGGCAGAGCCGCGGGCGAAAGTTAGAATTATATGAAATTTTCTTTAGGGAATTATTAAAAGTATTTTGTGATAACATAATATTATCTCCCCTAATTTAAGGTAGCACAGTAAGGGTAATGAGGCAACATTAATTTGCCAACAAAATTAGTGCCAACATGACGGCAAAGGAACTGTTTGATGAAACGCACTATAGCACACATGTTAAAAATGGGTATGTGTAGCGCCACTTTCTCATAAGTTTGACCGTGAGCCAACCGGGCTTCCGTACGTATACGATTTACGTGTCAATTTATTTGATCGTGAATGTAAACAATTAAGCCATAGTCCCATCCTTAGTCTTCCTTGTGGACTGTAGAGTCAACCACTGAGAAATCATTGATAGTATATAATATGTTAAAATACAAAATAACTTTACTACAATAATTATATAAACAAATAGTTGTTTACTACGTTTAGACTTTAGAAATTCTCTAGTATTTAAATAATTTAAACTTGTAATGTATCTGCAGAGGCGTGCGGGCTCGAGTTTCGCTCGGACCGGCTGTGGGAGTCGTACATCAAGTGGGAGGCGGAGAACGGGTCCGCCCTCAACGTCACCAACATCTACGACCGCCTGCTCGCTACGCCCACACTCGGATACGCCACGCACTTCGACAAGTAAGTACTATCGAAGAAATTGATTCATAGGCAGTTGACGGACCTACGTCATTTGTTCGAGTTATGTAATTCAATATTAGTCGTGATCTGACGAGTGATGGCTACGTTTGACGTAACACGACCAAATTATGTAGGTCCGCCATCTGCCTAGGAATCAACTTCTCTGAATATACATACCGTAATATTCCTTTAAGGCGCTACCTGGCAATTTCGACTAAGTTCAACCTCTATATCTAAGCCTGGTAGAACTTAAAGCACAATAGCGAAAAAAGTTTATATATTATAGACTGGTCTTTAATCTTCAATTGCTCACGAGGATTTTTTTCCAAACTCAATAGGTTTTCAGAAAAAAAAATGTACCGTGGTCGATTTTTCTGCAAATATTCTATTAACTTCGTAACCTGTTGGCGTCGAGCATTGAAAATTTTATATTAATTACATTATCAGTTACACTACAGTTCCTCACGAGAAATTTTTAATCGAACAGTCACGTCCAGTCAAAATATAATTTTCTCCTATTTCGCCCTATCAAGGACGCGGCCTTGATAGGGCGAAATAGGATAGGTAACCGCCACTGTACAAGGCGCGCTGATATGAATGTTATTTTAATGTCGTTTACGTCGATGTTCATACTGACAGACATCGACCTGCTAATTTTAGGGAGGGAGCAGCCTTAAGATGCTACTTTGAATAAAATATTTTGATTTAATTAGTAACTAGTTTTATAAGTGAAGAGTTTAGTCCATACCAGGGATATAATATTATAAAATTATCAAAGTGCTTAACGCTGAATTATATTCTTTTAAATAACGTGTAATTAAGAAATTTAAAAACAGTCCGCGATTCAAACATGTCAAGTGTATCAAACCCAAAAATTTAAACACTGAGCGGGTTGATAATTATTAATTAGAGCTAAGAACACTCTCGATAACGTCAGTTTTCAAACAAAAAAAAAAAAAAACTAGATCAAAATCTGTCTATTTTTTTGGATGCTAAGATGCCACGGACAGACACACACACAAACAAACAGACAGTGAATGTGACTTGAAAGTCTTGAAACATTATGTGATATAGTATTTACAACATAATTTTTAATATGGCATTACAAATTTACAACATAGTTACGAAAATTAGCTTTCAAGTTGGGCATGTATAGGCATTCAATCACGGAAGATGATCTTATTTTTTTATTCAGTTTCCAAGAGCACGTGATGTCGGAGCCGGTAGGCGGAGTTGTATCGCGGGAAGAGCTTGTGGCGCTGCGGGCGGAGGTGCGCGCCGCCGCCCCCGCCGCTCCCGCCCCGCCCCCCGCCGACCTGCCGCCAGGCGAGGACGAGCCAGCTGATCATATCGTAAGTACACTTCCACTGAGCTAAGATGCTTTCGTTAATTTTAATGTTTAGATATCGATAACAAAAACTAGACCAAAATCGATGCAGTCGTTTGGATCGTTTGGATGGTATAATTCCACGGACAGACATACACACACATACAGACAGACAGATGAACACATCGAACTTAAAAAAACCCCCTTTTTACCTGGGGTTTAAAAATATAAGGGATGATAGTGATGCCGAATATAAGATACTATACATTTTCATACACGACATTGTTGTAATTGAAAATGACTATTTGCCAAAAGGCTTAGCTTACAAGCTTAGCGAACAGAATGACAATACATTATGCTATGAAAAAAACTAGGCATACAGCTGTTGAGAGATAAATTAAATATTTATCGGTTTTGTCGTTCCTAATACTAATACATGTATGTATTTAATCCGTCTTTTTTATATTTATAAGGCATCTGAGGAGGAAGGAAACGCTATCAAGGAGCGCATCATAGCAGCACGCAGGAAGGTTCACAAGGCAACTGGTGAAGAAGTTACTGCTCGCTGGAGTTTCGAGGAAGGGGTAAGTGATCGTTAAAAAAAGGAATATGGTTAATCTTATAATTCTTTGAAGCTTTACGCAACGCATTTTTTAACGATTTTAGACGCCTCCTTCTTCCGTGTAACAAATATAAATAATAAGTAGCAAACTATACGTCTGATAGTAGCATATTTGTTTATAGATAAAACGGCCCTACTTCCACGTGAAACCTTTGGAGCGGTGTCAACTGAAGAACTGGAAGGCTTACCTGGAGTGGGAGAAGCAGCACGGCTCGTTGAAGCGGGCGCTGGTGCTACACGAGCGGTGTTTGATCGCGTGTGCGTTGTACGAGGAGTTCTGGATGCGGGTAATTGCATATTTTTTTGAATATTTCATTTCGCTGTTAAAAGAATGACATATTAACGTTGTCAACGACGCAGTTTGTCGCGGGCGCTTGCGTAGGATCATATTTTATGGTGGCACTTCACATGGCTATTTGTATTTGCGTATTTGATGTATTCGCCAAACAATCACCATGTGTAGACGGTATGTTTGACAAAGCATTGGCCTTATTTGCCTACTTGACAAATATGACCAATACCAAATACACGTATCCGTACCTTTGCCGGTTTTTGACGCACATCAAGAGTCAAATAGGCAAGTAAACAAAATCAAGTAAAAGTTTGGTATTTGACGTCCATGTGTGGAAGGCCGTATTTGCCTTTATTTGCTTGTTTGTGTATACGTCAATAATTTTGCCAAATGCAACAAATAGCCAATAGCAAATACCAATAGCCATGTGAAGTGCCACCATTAAAAATTGAGCACCACCACTGTTATAATTATTATTATTAATTATAAATTACACAACTATGCTGTTTCCAGCTGATAAAGTTCCTGGAGAAGAAGAGCGAGACGCACCCGGAGCTGATAGCGGTGGAGCGCGAGGTGCTGGAGCGCGCCTGCACGATCCACCACCTGGACAAGCCCGAGCTGCACCTCCACTGGGCTCACTTCGAGGAGGCACACGGCCAGCCCGCCCGCGCCGCTGAGATACTAGACCGCATCGACAAGACCTGCTCCAGCGTGCAGGTACAATACAGGTCGGTTATCCAGGTTCTGCAACTTTTATTCTGAGGGGTGATTGACAATTCTTGTTGGATGTGAATTCTTATACCTACTTCGCGTTAAATGGTCAACACTTGTTGACTGTTTTATAATATAAGATATTATTTGCTGTTACGTGGTGCAGTTGTCTAATCCGAGTCGGATTACGCGTTGTGAATTATGTTCTTGTTGTCTTGGGTAGGGATTGTAGGCGTCTTTCATCGGCAAGCTTACAAAGCTTGACAATTTAGCTTATGTCCAGAGACAAAATTTTGATTAGTTTTTTCTGTTTCCAGACGTATAAACTTGGAACGACGTCGCGGCGACTACGACAAATGTATCCAGCTCTACGAAAATTATATTAGTTCCGCCAAAAACAAAGCGATCGCATCCGCTTTATCCATCAAATATGCCCGATTTTTGTTCCACGTTAAGAAAGATTTGGCAGCTGCTAGAAAAGTACTCGACGACGCGGTGACCAAGGATCCCTTGAACGAACGTCTGCATTTACAGCGGCTCGATATAGCCTTACACACGCCGGGAACCGCTTACGAAGAATTAGACGGTAAATATTAAATATCCTATTCTAAAAATAGTTATACTGATAAGTATAATACTTATATGATAAGTGTCTTGTTTCTACATTTGTAGCGTCTAAATGACAAAAGAACACCTGTATTCATGTTCGACTGTTTTTAATATAAATTCAAAATAATACGACAGAAATCCTGCTGAGTTACGAGAAGCAGGAGTGCGCGGAGGCGGAGATCAGCGCGGCGATGGCGCAGCGGCGGCGCGAGCTGGCCGAGGAGCTGGGCACCGCGCAGCAGGCCCGGGACGCGCATGCGCACGCGCGCGCCGCACACAAACACCTGCGCAAGCGCCAGGCTAAGGAAAAGCACGAAGCACCCCCACCGTAAGTGTAACAGACGACATTATTGACTCTTATAGTAACACTAGATGACGCCCGCAACTTTGTTGTGCCGGAATTACTTTATCGCGCGGAACCAAACCATCATACCTTTTCTGCAACAAAACCATCATATTATGTTCTTTCTCGGCTTTCAAAGTAACTCCATATCAAATTTAATCTTAATCGGTTCAGCTCTTTAGCGTAAAGAGGTAACAGACAAACAGACACATTTCGCATTTATAATGTTAGTAATGATTGCGTTTGTAGTTACCGACTCCAAAAATATGTATAAACTTCCAGATGTACGGCCGAGCCACCGAAGAAGAAGGAGCCGTGCGTGACGAACACGAGCGTGCCGGCGCCGAGTACCAATACCAGTACGTACTACGGCGCGGGCAACACGCAGCCCGGCTACGACCAGTCGTACGCGCAGCCCTACCAACCCCCGTGGGGCTACCAGCAGCCGCAGCCCTACCAGCACCACGGCCACCCCTGGGGCCCGCAGTACCCCAACTACTACTAGCGACGGACGTAAGCTCCCAACTGAGTGGGGCCATCGACAATCCGGACATTTTTGAGGCGATACACTACGTTTAGGCACCTGCACCGATTTCTGAATGTAGTTGCAGTGCAAAGAACTAAGTTTTTATGTGTTGATGTGTGTTCCGCTAGGTATATTAACTTTATGGTATTAACTTAAGTTTATTTCGTGTAATAATTTGTAAGTTCAACTTTAGCAGTGAATAACAATGTTTTGACTACTTTGTTCTCAATAATATAATTATAATGTAATATTATTAATGTGGCTTCTTGTTTTTAAATTAAGGGGATTGCATGCTAATTAATTTGGACTATTGTAATAAACACAACAACATGGTATTTTGTTATTAAGTAAAAAGTGCAGGTGTTAGTTTTTAACTTTAGATAGAAATAAGGCTGATGCAGAGCACATAACGCAATAACTGTAGGTGTCTTCTAATCTATGCTTAAAAATGTTTTTATCAGTTTTAATAGTAATCACAATTTGTCACCTACTCGATGTGACAAGCTAAAAATGTTATTTTAGCAACTAGCTAAATACATATTAGATTTATTTGCCTACACGGATTTATGTAATAAATACATATTATAAAACAATTCGACTTTGATTATAATGTAAAATAGCCAATTAGCCTGCTGCCTGATGTGGTAGCCACAAATTATACTTTAGAACACAGAATAAATAAAAACAATTACTTGTAGTTTATAAGACACTAGCGACCCGCCCCGGCTTCGCACGGGTATAAAATATACTTATAGCCTATGTCACTCACTGAAAAAATGATTAAACAGTTGTTTTGATTTATATTCATTACTACCCGTGACCCGAATTGGCCGGTACCGCCGCAAAAGCTACGTCCCGCAATTTTAAAATCTGTAATATCTTCGAAAATATTCATTTAAATCATATGCTGTAAAGGGCCATATAGATCTACATTAAATTAACAATGTATTTAAGGTATTTAATTGGATAAGGATTAATGCTGTATTTATTAAAATTGCTTCGAAAATTAGCCATTATTTGTCGTACAAAGTAAATGACAAAAAAATGTTATTGTGGTATATCCATAAGAGATAGACATATACCATCGCGAAGTTTTCTGTAGACCTTTTTAATGTGTACAATACTTGGTACATTATTTTGATAAATCTCGTAGGGTTCAGCCTGCGTTTGCAATGTAAACGGAAAAAAAAAAAATTATTTACATTACATTAGAAACCCCAACAATAACAGTATTTCTCCACTATTTAATGAATGTTATTATACTTATAAACCTTCCTCTTGAAGAGTGATCTATCTATTAAAGAAAACCGCATCAAAATCCGTTGCGTAGTTTTAAAGATTGAAGGGAACAACATGAGGGAAAAAAAGCGACTGTTTTATAATATGTAGTAATTTTATTAATCAATGCAACATTGATTGAGAGTGTAAAAGATTTTTACAGCATTACTTTTATTTACACTAGTCCAGCTGCTATCAGATTCAAAACGGTTGTAACCAATATAATTATTATGGATATAACTTCTTGTGTTTGCTTCCTTTTTAATGAGAGATAAGTTTGTAACGATATTGCGAGCAGCCAAAAAATATCAAATATTCTATCAACGGCATTAACTGCCGTCGTCCAGTGACCAGTCTTATTAATAATTTAAACAATATAAACTATTTGTTTGATCTTAAATAATATAAAATAATATTACATTTATATTTTCTCTTAATACCTTTCAACATTTATCTCTTTAAAAAGATAAAAAATTTATTCTAAAACGAATAAAATCTCGACAAGTATAAAGTCTTGCGTTACAATTAGATTTCATTGCTTCATCACGCACATGATGCCTTGGCTGCTTTGATAGCTGTAACAATAAAAAAAAAAAACGTAATTGAATAAATTTTTCAGAGTTATTATTTATAGATAACGAGAACAAGGTAAACTTTTGTGTGTACCTTCTCTTTCTTTGCGGCGCAGTTTCTTGCGACGTCGGTCGATAGCGACCAGTTCCGCTCGCACAGAGCTGTACGTCTTGCGCAGGGCCGCCATTTGGTTCGTTAATATCTTTATTCGAGTCAAACTATCCCACGATGGATCTGAGAGATAAGTTGTAAAAAGATTAGCTTTGCTTTTCCGTCGACGCCTTCGTAGTCTTATTTTCTATGTAATACATGTGTGTACTATCTACTATTTTACGAATTAAGATATACGATAACGAATATAACCGATAGTAGGGGAGGCCAAGAGGGGATTTCGTGACATGCTCGAGCGAGTCAGATTAAACTAGTATAGCCTTCCCACATGTCTCTAGTTATTATGGTATAAAAATCAGATTTCTTATTTGGTGCGTTAAAAAAAGTTATTTTTAAGTAATGAAATGTCGTTGGATCTGTCAGATTAAGATAAGAGATAATAAATATACTGTATACCCGCCCAAAGAAGCTTACACGTAAAGCACTGATGATTAAATTTTTAAAGGTACAGCAAGCCTGTAATAACATTTAAAATTTAAAAAAATAAAGCTTCAGATTGTCATGTATAGGCTTCCCAGATATTTTATGTCGCCCTCGACTAAACGTTTTAGTCCTTGTCTAAAATCTTATAATAAATTACCTACGTAAGCAATTTTTTTACGTATTTTCTTCTTCTTTCATAACTTATAAATAGCTGTTGCTCCTTGATGCACAGCTAAAATAAAAACGCTCATTTTTTCCCCATTTTCTACAGTCCGTCTAAATAGTCATGAAATTAATTGAGGGCGCTAGTAACTTATATGTAGCAACCCTATATAGCGCGACAAAAACCGACTTTGATACTTGCAATTTTATCTGTCAACTATTTTTAATGAAATGAATAATTTGTGAAATTCGCGTAAACCTAAATCAAGAAAACAATCTGTCAACTATTTCTGTATTTCACAAACTAATAAACAATTACTGACCTAATTAAATAAATAATACCAAAATATTATTCTACAAGATATAAGATGGTGTAAATAAGAGGCCAAAAGTGAAACATGAAACACTTACAGCTTGGCAAAGAAGAGTGTGGATTAAATGAGGGCGCTTTTCTTTAAATATAGGCAACCCTACGCTTCGCTTTTGACACAATATATACTAGAGTTGACAAGTAATGTAGTGTTGTCATAAATAAAAACTCTTAGTTCCAGCTGTCACCGCGTCAGACTCTTCTTTGCCAAGCTGTAATTAAATATTTATTTATCCAACTTAATAAAGTAACAACGACGAATGAATAAAATAAATTACTCGGAATCCAAGCTGACATCAGAAAAATGATCATCATCAAAATCTTTAAAATTCATCTCGCTATCACTGCTTGAATCACTTTCTACTCGGATGATAAGGTCATCTATATCTTTATATAAGGTTCTCCCTTTATGACGTTTTTATGACGACTTTAATGACGTTTATACTTTTTTTTAAGGTTGCCAGGCTACTGAAAATTTTAGTTCCACAAACATTAATTTCATGACTTTATAGACAGACTGTAATCTACAAAATCTGCTAGATCTCCGCGGCACTCGAGTAACTACAAAAAAACCATGCTGACCTCCCTTACTATTACTTAGACATTTTAAACTTCAAAGATATTATTAGTTTAATATCTACGAATAATAAAAACTAAGGAAAAGTAACTCCGTCAAAAAAACATGCTCAACAATACTTGTCAAAAAAGTGTACCTTAGGTACACATTTCAATACATTTGCAATATTTAGGTGGCCTTGAGCGGTACTAGGCTGACGTTACATGACAGATCGAAAGGAACCAAATTTAAAACGGTAATAGTATGGGAGTTACGATTCCTTAGTTTTTATTATTCGTACATTAAACACAAGCCATAATATACAATGTGTCCCGACACCGGTGTCCGATCCTTTGAGATCATGATCTATGGCATATTTTATCGACAAATTGGCTCTCAAATTTTCTCTCTCCCTCACAACTCCGGTTGTACAATGGCAGCCAATTTAATTTTTCTCGGGCTTTCACACTAATCTGACCAATACTTCTCATGTAAATATCCTATGAAGATAAAAAAGGTCTTATTTGATAGCTAAATTTGTGGACTACGCTTACACAGGCAATATGTGTAAATTTCGTGGAATTAAACATAGAAAAACCAAAATTTATAGAAAAAAATGTGTATTTTTATTATTGGCTTTTTGTGAAAAATCTAGCGCATTAAAGTGGTTCTTTTTTATTCTAAAAAGATAGAGGAGGTTTTCTTCTTAAATATATTCCTTTACTTCTATGCTCTAAGTCAGAAAGTTAGAAGTTATAACGATTTTCTTATGAAGTGTAGGTCAGATTAGTATGAGAGTCAGAGAAAAAAAATTAAGTTGGAGAAAAAAAAATTTGGAAAGCCAATTTGTCAAAATATGCCATACATCGGAACACATTGTATATTATGAAATGGTGGAGTATATTATAGTACCTCTTGTCTTGTTCTATTTTACTATTGTAACAAACAACTCACCCAGTTCAACGTAGAAGTTGTACTTGAGGGGTGCGGGCGCAGCGGCGGGCGACTGCGGCGTGGCGGGGGCGGGCTCGTCCGTGTCGCGGCGCCGGCGCCCGCGCGTGCGTCCCGCGCCCGACTCCGATGCCTTGCGAGATCGGCCGCCCACTGAACAATTTGATACATAATATTATAGTAAAAATATAAAAAAAAACACGTTCTGAATTTAAGGTGCTCACCATGCCCAACAGGGTCTTGTATGTTACTATCATCTTCATCCTCTTTTCTCTCTAACGGACTGTCTCGCTCTGATATACGCCTTTCCCTGTAACAATTATAATATTAAATAATTGTTCTGTAGCTTGTCGTAAACCTTAGAAATCTTTTCGTTTGTAAACAACTATCGCCGACTTTTTCAACATAAATACTTTTTAATGTATTTATTTATATTATGAAGGTCATAAGCCTCAGGTACTAAGTCATGGATGTAATAGAAAGCGGCAAAAAAAAATTTAAGAATCATCGTCCAGAGAGGCATTCTGAGAAGTTAACGGGTCGTAGACTCGGGTACTCATCTCTTACTTATAAAATATTTGTTTAGCGATAAACTCCTGGGTCCTTTAGTTTTGGTCCTGCTTGTCTTTTTATAGCTTATGGGAAATCTTATACCACAGATAAACACAGCGGATTACAGACCTTCCAAAAATACAGACGTGTATAATATTGTGTCATAATAATTTTTATCGCACCTGTGCGGCGACAGGTCGAGGCTGCTGTCGGGCGTGGTGGAGGCGGTGGGCGGGGTGCGGTCCGCGCGGCGCCGCCAGCCCTCCCCTCGCGCGCCTTCCGCCGCACCCGCCTCGCGCCCCGCCGCGCCGCCCGCGCCAGCAGTTCCACCCGCGCCGTGACGCTCCTCGCCTATATGGCCATTGTAAAAAAAGTGTAAATTTGAAACAAATCTTTCCACAATGAAACGTGTTGACCTACCACCGGTTCGGGACCTGACCTAATCGCGACGGGACAACTTTTTAGTAAAATAGTGGTCCCGTCGCGGTAAAGCCTACTTTATTAGGAGCACTGCAACTTTCTTAAAAATAACATCAGGTGTTTGTTTAGATTAACGTACAGCTCGAGACAGCCAAAATTCATTAGCCGTTATGTAAACATTACACTACTACTAATGCACTACTACTAATTGTACTAATGCCTTACCCTTGGCGGCATGGTGCGGCGGCGCGCAGGCGAAGGGCAGGTGATGTCGGGGCGGCGGGTCGTCGGGCGCGGGCGAGCCAGGGATGGTCTCCTCGCACAGCAGCAGCGACAAGTTGTCCTCCTCCCCCGCCCCGCCGGCCCCGCCCCCCGCCCCGCGCGTCCCGCCCGCTACTACCACGCTCGCGCCTGTAATGTTTATTATTTATTATACATGTCAAGAAAACGTTACTAGAACACAAAACTAAAAACGTTTAGTCGCTGAGGCTGTCTGTGTCTAACACGTTGGAAATATTGTGTCTATGGATATGGACTGCCCTGTTAAAAAGTAATCCACTGTGTAATTTTTTATAGTAAGGGGGAAAATGTCTAAAGATTACAGCTTTTAGGTTAACGTTGGCATAGTAAAAAAGTAGAGTGAGGGCGCGTTCAGACGTGCGCGTGTTCTGATGTAGCGTTTGGGAAAACATGCGCCCTAAGTGTCACTTCTGACTGTGTTTAACAAAACGTAAATAAAGTTGGGATAAAATCTTTAATTACAATTAATATAAAACTATTTTAAGATGCGCAAAAAACTTACATGAAAATTTAGCTCACACATAAAACAACTATGACGTTAAATTCAGCTAACACTCAGTTTTAGACAGGATCTAATGTAGGTAAATTTTAAAAATAAAACTAACTTGCTTATTGCTTCTCTTACCACGTACAAAAAGTTTTTTTTTCTTAGGAATAAATGATACTGACTGTGTTTACGCTCGTTCTTGCAGGCGTCTTCAAGCATAAGCAGAGACTCGCCCGCGCTCCACTCGCCGGGCGACTTGCTGGCGTGCACGTGCAGCGTGCGTGCGCGCGCCGCCAGCCGCCCGCTGCCGGCGCTACCGCCGCTCCACTCCTCCGACAGCTTGTCGATTATCAACCTGGTGATGTGGATATTGAAAAGTTTATAGGTGGATAAATAAAACAATAATGATATTTGGACAAATTAATGTGTCACACACGAAAAGATGTGTATATGTTACGCTCAAATACCGAAAACGGACAATCAGCGGAAAAATAGCTCACAACGCGTTGTGGCCACAGTGAAACAGCCACGACGCCGAATTCGCATTGTGGTTCTAATCAAAACCGGCAAGACGCGTTCTGGCAATCACAAAAAGACCATAACGCGTTCTGAACATTTATTCTTACCATAATATCGTCGCTTGGTAACAATACCAACGTAAGTCAAATTTGAAAAGTTTTCAAGACACACTGTGACGACAACGCGTTGTGAGCTATTTTCTGCTCACTGAGCGTTTTTCGCCTTTGAGCGTAACATATACAAGAAAACGAAATCTGGCGCTTAGTCAACACGTTTTCTTTATCGCTTCTTTATAGAATCGCCGATTAAAATTTCGAAAACGGAATTGACATAACGTGAGTCGAATGTTGACTTCATATTATCAAACGCTTATGTCAATTCCATACATTTTTGACCGGCGATTTTATAAAGAAGCCTAAGCCCGGCCGCATATTGTCCGAATTTCTGATCAGAAACATTTGAACGTCCGCCGGACCGCCACTCCGTACACTATCCGAAATTTTCTTCCGGCGAGTTCGAGCTCACTCGGCTCAGTACAAAATGTAAGAGAGAGCGCGATCCGATTTTCTGATCAGGAACATTTGAACTACTACCGATCGACGTCATCTGACATAAAATTTCGGACGCCCGCCGGAACGCACTCTGCTCATATGTTTTGTGTCTGACGTCCGGTCCGGATGAGTTGTCAAATGAAAAAAGAAAGACACAGAGAAAGTGTGCGGAGTGGCGGTCCGGCGGACGTTCAAATGTTTCTGATTAGAAATTTCGGACAATGTGCGGCCGGGCTTAAACAAAACCTGATGAGTAAGCGAAACAAACGTAACGTAACGAAGTATTTAAATTTAAAACATTCTAAAATACTAAACAACTTAAGTTAACAAAATAATGTTTACATACCTTTGATCCGAGTCATCAGAATCGCTGGAGTCGCTGCGGTTGGCGGCGGGGAAGGGCGGTATGGGGATGGTCGCCGCGGCCACCGACTGGTTAATTTGGCTGGACAGTTTCTGTATCGTGTCACTGAGCACTTTATTCTTTCCGGGTGCGGGCAGCTGCAATTCCGCAATGCTCTTCCTTCTCTCTAATATACTGAGGGGGCTCTGCAACCTAGGCGGCGACGGCTCCTTCGGTTTGACCTTCTTGATATCGGCCAGCTCGTGTTTCATATCGCTCATCTTGGAAGGCTCGCCGAATATGGACTCCCGAACTTCCGCCGGACTCAGTCTCTTGACAGCCTCGAGTTTGGTAACGGGCTTGAGGAGATCGGGTTTCGGAGGCGCCGGCGGGTCGCTCTTAGCCGGCGGCGGGTTGCTCTTAGCCGGCGGCGGCTCCTCGACTTTTTTACTTTCCTCCTTGGGACTCTCCGGTTTCTCGTCAGTGGGAGTGGGAGACATGGACTGTATTTTTGCGCTGTTAATCGCTTTTAATAACTTTTCAGCAATTTTCGGACCTTCAGATTGTAAAAGGAACCCTGGCGGTGGCACAGGTAGTACGTCGATTCTCGCGGGGCTGTCGGGTTCGGATTTGTCTTCCTCCGTATCTAGCAGAGGACTCGAAGGAGGTTCCAATTTGGATATAACAGGGACGGGGTCCAATTTCTCTAGTTTTGGTTTAGATTCGGCAGTCGGAAGCGGGGTAGAAGTCACTTTCGCTTCCACCTTAATTTCTTTACTTTCAGTTTGAGTTTCTATCGCAGGTTGCACATTCGTGGGAGGCGTTTCTTTGGGAGGAGGCGGGGGAGTTTTAGGAGGCTCGGGAACAGTTTCAATGGCAGGGATGTCCTTCAAAGACAAAATGGCGTCGTTGACGGCCTTCGACGTGTCGGTCTCCTTGTCGTCGTCGTCGTCATCGTCATCATCGTCATCGTCGGCGTCGTTGTCCTCTTCCTTGATCGGTTCGGGTGTTTTAATAGCCTCCTTTGGTGGCGGCTCCGGAGTCGGCTCGCGCGGTTCCACTTTTAGCGCTTCATCTGAATCGTCCTCCGACGACTGCTCGTCGTCGGCGGGGCTGTCGGGGGAATCGTCGATGAGTTCTCTCAGTTTACTCACTTTGCTCTTCTTCGAATAAGTTTCCTGGTTCTTGGCAGGGGTGAATCCCTCGAATATGGGCCCCGAGCTGCCCTCCCCGGGCATCGAGTCGTCGTCCAAGGAGAACAGGCCGTCCTTAGAATTATCGTCGGGGCTCTGCCTCTCGGGTGCGTCTCTCGCTCCGAACTCTCGGAAGGGCGACAGGGACGGGGATCTAAACGAAGTCGGTCGTCGTATGGCATCGTCTGAAATTTCTTCGCTCAAAGACTTGGATAACGTCGAGGTGTATTTGCTGGGGGAGATGTCGTCGAATATGCGATGGGATCTCTTCTTTTTCTCGTCGTGAAGTTCGAGCTCGAAGGGCTCGGGCTCCTTAAACTCGTAAACGTCCTCGGCTTGTTTTTCCACGGAGACCGAGGGCTGCGGTTCGGGCGCGGTAGTCGTTGCAGTCGGACCGGTCACAGGTTCGTTCTGAGGAGTCTCCGTCTTTACGTTCTCTTCCGATTCCTGTTTGACCGTTTGAAGACCCTTCAGTTCCGATCTAATCTCGTTAAGATCGTAGTCTCGACCTTTGGGCGTAGTGTCACCGACGCGGGGCTTTTTAGGGAGGCTGGATGTAGTCGGTGGTGTTGATATCGTCCGGACTGGTCTTTTCCTCGCCTTACTAGAGTTGTTGCCATCGTTCGGTTTACTTTCCTTTGATCTTGTCGGTGCTAAAATATAAAACAGCAAATTAAACAAGAACATTTATAAGCCGGCCCCTAGACGATCAATAATTGTATTGTGCAATATCACGCTACAATTTTATTGAACAGTTTATATTTTGACAATTAGACTGAAGGCGCGCGATATTCAATATCAACCGTCTAGGGTTGATATTGCATATCGCGCGCCAATATTACGCAATACGTGATATTGGGCAATAAAATTACACGTCTAGGCGCCCGCTTAGACAAAAAAAAATGGACACAATAAACATAATGAAATAAAATTGTACTCACTTTTGACAGTACTTTTATCGTCCAGCTTCTTGGCCGGCCTCTTCTCATTGACGTCAGAGTCTGAGCTGTCTGAATCTGAGCGAGCTGATGATTCTATATAAAAAAATTGAAAATGTGTGTTTCACTAGCATTCTTAAAAATACCAAGTTCATTTACAAAAAGACAAGTAACACAAAACATAAAATATACCTTCAGTTCTTTCATTCCTCTTACTTCTAGCCCGTCGGTTAAGATTTGTGCCCTGAAATCATCATGTAAGTTAGTGCTTTATATATTGTACATAGTATTATTTCACCGAGTCAAAGGTTTAACAACATCAATATGTTGTAAAAGTAAAAGCATAAAGTATCAAGACTTATAGACATAAGGGCTTCAAAAAGGATATTAGAACTATGAACTCTTAAAAATAGACTTGAAATAAACTGAAATAACTTAAGATGCATTTTATTGCTCAGAATTTTTTTTCGTTGTTATTAAATCACAACATGATTTAATATTGAATTGAACAATTTATTAAAATACAATCCATTTTTAGAGAAAGTGTGCTAGCAAGTATAAAGTATGAACGAGACAAACGAGACTAAGGGCCTGTTTCACCACTTCCTGATAAGTGCCGAATAGGCTATCCACCAATTAACTTGACAGATCAAGTATGGAGAATCTGTCAAAAAAGTTGTGAATAGCCTATTCGGAACTTTATCAGAAAGTGGTGAAACAGACCCTTAAAGTTACAGCTTAACAAACATTTCGTTTAATTTGTTTAAATATGTTGTATCAGCTATTAACCCGTCGATCGTGGAAAAACGAGACACAATAACTTTTCCATTGTTATCGCGGCCGGATGTGGCCGCTTGGGGCTTGATGAATTGGTCCTTAAAACTAGCTAAATGTGTAATGTCTCGTGAATCGTATTGTATAAAATAACATGTGAATACCTTTTTATTTCTAGCCTCGTGCTGTGTGACGTTGAGCGCGATACGTTGCGGTTTGATCCACTCGTCGTAGCGCGTGTTCCACCCGGTGTAGTGAACACGCAGCGCGCCCGCCGGTGATATCTCAATCACTTTCGCCTCGTACGTCACCTAAACAGTGGTTTGTTTATTGTAAAGGTGACACCGCACTAAGCATAACTACCATGCAGAGGAGAGACGCAACACGTCAATATCAAATATTAATTGTGTGAAATCGTGTGAGGTAAGCCGCACTACGCAGCAGCGACACGCGAGACAAACCTGAGTTCTATGAAACGTGAAGTGTGACGTCGCTCCGCTGTGGCAACGTTTTCAAGGGCTGATGGTTTGTAAGTGAGTTAAAAATGTTACAGCTCACAGGCTAGCTTGATTTTGTCATCGTTTCTCTATTGTTCGGTATTCTTAATACTGTAGAAATTGTCAATACAAACTAGATATTAATTTGAAACTGACGACGCTACTGTTTTAATACAGCAAATGAATCGTAAAGTCTAAAAAAGGTTTTTTAGGGATACAGAAACTAAAAAAAAAAACCCATAAGATGAGAACCACAGACATAGGTCAAGATAGATACCGCATGTCCCTCCATTTGTACGAAAACGAGCGTGCCACTTTTTTCCTTCCTGCTGTTACGTACCGATGATAAGAAACGTGTCCATTATCTGGATTCTAGGCCAACATTTCTATTCGAATTTCTACAGCTCAATACGGCACAATTAGGCATTTAGACATTTTTAAAATTCCGATTGACGTCCGATTCCGATAGCAGACTAAAGAACAGACTTTCGAAAGACGAGAATTGCTCGTCGCATGGGAACGCGATATGGCACGCGAAGTACATACACATGCGGTATATATATTGATCTACGTCTGTGATGAGAACAGAAAATATTGACCTTCCTTACTTTTACCTTGGACTCTGACTGGGTGGGGCCGTAGTACACTTTGAGCTTGTCGCCGACCTGCGCTTTCACCGCCGCGCCACCTGACCGCGTCGGCTCGCTCGTGGACGGCCTGAGGATAACGCGACACATAAGTTTTATTTTCAGAGCAAAGAAGTACACGTAAAAGTGACTGTGCAAGGTGTAACAAAACATAGTGATAATACTTTATGGTGTGTATGAGTCCCCTGTGTGAATTTCACTGTGAAAGTAGCAGCGCTGAAAGACCAACTTTTTTTTAACTTTTGTATGGCAAAACTCATCTCAGCGCTGGGGCGCTTGCCCATATAAATCTCAAAAATTTTTTTAGTCTTTCAGCGCTGCTATTTTCACAGTGAACTCTATACATGGAACCCATACACACCCTAAAGTATTATCACTTAGTTTTGTTACACCCTGTATATTAATGAATACAGTCATCATTTTGTGTGAACACATTATTTACGTAAAAATTGTGACGAAAAACTTTGTTGGCTGGAAACCTCCAAGTCTAAATGTAAATGCATTAACATACGTTCATCAGAATAATGAGACAGACTGTTTAGTAAGAGTTTAATGCGTTATGTCAAATCCCATTTTACATCTAACTTCGCTGTGGAAACATACGAATGCAATATGACTAAGCTCTCAGTACTTGCATTATAACAATATCTATGGACGCTTCACACCACGTCAGTCTGGCCCCGTGGTAAGTACCTGACGGGTACCAGACAACAGAAATATATTTAATTCTTTTATACTATACATATATTAAAGATTTTTATTATATTATACATATATTTAATTCATATCCAAGACCCAGGAACATTGAAAACTTTTTGTTCCGTCGGCGGGATTCGAATCCGCGACCCCCGGCTTGAGCTACCAACTCGCTCACCAACTGAGCCTCAGAGGTCGCCGCATTAGTCTGCTGTTTGTTTTAAACTGAGCAACGGAGACAAAACTTCCGAAAATAAATCATTCGTCACATTTTAGGTCATTGTAAAACAATATATTGCTATGTACCATCGAAGAAATTGATTCATGGGCAGTTGACGGACCTACGTCATTTGGTTCGATTATGTCAATTCAATATTAGTCGTGATCTGTCGGCTGCGTTTGACGTAACAAAACCAAATTACGTAGGTCCGTGATCTGCCTATGAATCAACTTCTCTGATAGTACTATAGACTTACTCTGTGGATTTCCGTTTGCGCGGTCTCTTGCTGCTGTTGGAGGCGATGGTGTTGCCGCTGCTGGCCGAGTTGGCGCTCTGACTGCGCCGACTCTGCATCTTCTTTGTCACCCCACATCTATTACAAAGAAAAAAAAAACATATTTAAAAATCGGCCAAGTGCGAGTTGTACTCGCGCACGAAGGGTTCCGTACCACTACAGAGCAAAAATAGGCTAAAAGTTGAATTTTTTGTATGGGAGCCCCCCCTCAATTATTTAATTTATTTAAATTTTATAATTAATTATTAAAGTACAAATACAATTAAGTATTTTGAGAACATTTCAATTGCTTATGTGTTGCCGTTATTGATTAAGAGCAAAAAACAGCAAAAAAAAATCACGTTTGTTGTATGGGAGCCCCCCTTAAATATTTAATTTATTTTATTTTTAGTATTTGTTGTTATAGCGGCAACACATATACACAATCTGTGAAAATTTCAGAATTCGAGCTATAGCGGTTCTTGAGTTACAGCCTGATGACAGACAGACGGACGGACATCGAAGTCTTAGTAATAGGGTCCCGTTTTTACCCTTTGGGTACGGAACCCTAAAAACAATACAATTCCTAATACATCTTCACTTTGTAAGAACCTTTAAAGTAATTGATTTACAGGCAGATGGCAGACCTGCTTTATTTGGTCGAATTATGTCAACTCAATGTTAATTCATAATTATTGTGATCTGTTAGTCGAGTTTAACATAAAGCGAACAAATGATGTATGTCCGCCATCTGCTTATGAATGAATTTATCTGATAGTACACTTATATCTCACCTCGAGGCCCTTCCCGAGCTGTCACTATCGGTAGAGACGTGAGGTCGCCGAGACGCGCGGGCGCTGCCCACACTCGCCGTGTCGCTCACTTCAAAGAGAAAAGCAATAGCATTATATTATAATATAGATGTATGAGATGAAATGATTCACAGATAATATACACATAACATAAAGTATTATAGTAACATAACTTTTTTTTTCTTTTTACGAAGAGAAAATGATTTTAACGCATCGCGGAACCGGTTCCTTCCCGGATAAGAGTGAAAGAGCGCTACACTATAAAAAACTCGGCGGTACTCCACTCGACGCCACAAAATTACGTGAGCCTGCACCTTAACTCCGCCGGATTATAATATAACCATAGCGTTTTATTATCCTACTTGTGAAACATACAAATGATACAAAAACTGGTAGTAGCTTACATTTAGACGAAATAACTTTTCTCTTGGGCGTTCGTTTCTCGAGAGGTTCAGTTTTGACGGGCGGAAGGCTGCGTGTTTTGGACTGCGAGCGAGGTTTACTTGGAACTTTCTCCTCGACGCTGGGTTTTTCTTTCTCCTTTTCTTTTTCTTTCTCCTTTTCTTTTTCCTTCTCTTTTTCTTTTTCCTTTTCCACCCTGTATAAATAAAGTTATTCTTACTGCCGTACTCAGAGAAGAAAATTAATAACTTAACTGTAAACTACGAATAATAAAAACTAAGGAAACGTAACTCCCATACTTCAACCGTTTTAAATTTGGCTCCTTTTCGCATACTAAAATATGACAATTCAGATTTTCGCCAAGGTCGTATCCCAGGTAACGTATCATAATATTGCGCGCCGGACGACAGCCTGCGCAGTTATTGTCATTGTCAAAGTTATGAAACAAAGCAACAAAGCCGTTGACAATAATTGTCAAAAGCGGATAGTATTATTCAGTATACACCAAGCACATCTACTATCACGAAGAAAGGAGCACATAATTATTATTTTAAAATTAAACATTTTCCTCTGATCCTTAAGTCATCGATAATAATAATATATAATAATTTTCAACAAACCTTGTACGACTCGGACGAATCTAAAACTGTCCAGAGCACCTAGAGAAGACGTTTTCAGATTACAAAAATCTATGTGTGAAATTATTACAAAATTGAAATAAAAAACTTACGGTGCAAATGGGCAATGCAGATTTTCGTAATCTCTTTAATTTTCGGTCATTACTCAATTACTCATACAAATATCATGACTATTAAAGTGTACGAGAGATCGCCCAATGGTCGAAATTCGGCCTCAAATAAAAAATTAAATTATAAGTTTCAAATTTCAACGCTTTTTATTGATATTCTATTGTCAAAATATTGACTTTATAATTTTTTTTAGACATAATTCCTGCGACAGTCTCAGATTAATTAAGTCAAATGATGACAGACTGGCCGTGTAATAATTGTCTAACATTATTTAAAATTCAATATAAAAAATAAAAAAAAAATAAAAAAAAAAACTTTTTTCAATTTGACAACAGACTTCAACCATGTCAGTCAAAACCATGTCAAAACAGTAGTGTGTGTAATGTTTTATTTATTAAAATAATGTATGATAAAAGCATAATTTTAAAACAATATTAGCTCGATGCACTCCTTCTCCATATAAACTACAACTGTGCGAAATTTCATGCTCCTACGTATCCGCATTTTTCGTAAAAAGGGTTACAAAGTTTTTCGCTCGCGTATTAATATACACTGTGTAACAAAAATAAGTGATAATACTTTAGGGTACACTACGTGTTCCTTGTAGAGAGTTTGTTCAGCAGCGCTGAAAGACGAATTTTTTTTTCACATTTGTATGGGCAAGGGCCCGAGCGTCACGAGTTTCCCCATACAAAAGTGAAAATAAATTTTGGTCTTTCAGTGCTGCTACTTTCACAGTGAACTCTCTACAAGGAACACGTACACACCCTAAAGTATTATCACTTATTTTTGTTACACCCTGTATAGATGCTACATAAACGAGTAATCTGGCTCGGCATCCAATTCGGTTCGTTTCTTTCTAAACGAACGGCAGTTATCCACTTTTTTCGTTGGATTGCATTCTTAGGAAATCTGTCAAAATAAAATACTTCATACTAATGTCAGCCAGACCCTAAAATTTAGTTTATGATTAAATTGTTACATCTTGCATAACATTGTCCATGGCGACTTTGTAAAATTTTTGTAATTATATTATTTTTTGATTATTGCACTTTTACAATAACATGTAAACTTAATAAGACAAACACAAAGAGACCAGCTTAATTTTACGCATATACCCTAGCATCCAACTTAAATAAACCATCTTTTTTGGGTCGGAAATAGGGCTTCACGCGAGAGCGAGATTTTTCTCGTCTCGAAAAAGCGAAACGAGACGAGACGAGACGTTTTGGAAAATATTATGGGCAATACCGAGACCGCATACAGGGCATACCCGAGAGTCGTTTTGGGTTTCGTTAATTTTTTTTTAATGAAGTTTTTATTCGAAAAATCAGAAAAGGTCTACTCATGAACGTAGAAAAAAAGGCGGACGGAGTCTTATTGTGTCTTCAGAGTCGGCCAGGCTGACTGCATGTACACGGTCCGCACGCACATATTCTAACGCTAGTCCGGCCATTTGACAGGCGTAAGAATGTGTGCGTGGCCGACTCTGAAGACACAGTGCTGTGTATAATAAGACTCCGTCCGCCTTTTTTTCTACGTTCATGGGTCTACTTAGAAAACAATATATTTTACAAAATATAAAATCTGGTAACCATCTGTGAAATATTTTTTTGTAAATTTAAAAAGAAATCAATAACCAAGTATGATTTTTCCACATTTTTACTTCAATTTGTTAACGCTTCTTATAGTAAGTAACCCATCTCTTATCGGTACGGACCGGACCGGACGGTATGTTGTAAAATATGAAACCTTGAAAAGGCACAAATGAGTTTGACACTAATTATCATGTCAACGGTTGAATGTCACTCGAGTATATACTATATATACACGAAAAATGTGTACCTAACACATGCATAAAATATGCATGTATTCGGGTCACATTTGTAGCCTCTTGGTGTAATTTTTTTTGACGGAATTACTCTTCCTTAGTTATTATTATTCGTAGACTGTAAATGAATAATTAAGATCTTGACATAAGCCAGTACATTATATGTCAAACTTTTCATTAAATTGAAGTTTAATCATCAGTAAATGTTTCTGGGTGCGGCAGTTAAAAATACTTATTGATGACTTGTATTGGAGCGACTTGAAAGTACCCTATAAGTAACAAAACCTTGTTTCACAAAACATCAAAAGTTGCAACCAATTTAAAAAGTAACTTAGGCAATAAATTGCAATTTTAACGTCGTAAATTGGACTTCAATTTCATACATCTGAGGACACAATAGCTTCAGCACGGCCTCTTTTCTATTGCCCATAACTCTGGGGTATTACGTTACTTAACTTACTACGGCCTAAAGCCATTATACTTATTAGTAATTACATTGATAATTCTCTTGCGTTTTATAATATATATCGAGTCTTACTTGGGTGTGGGTGTGGGTAGGAGCGGCTGGTTGTCAGCGCTGTCGTCCTCGTCACTGGCGCGAATCTTCTCCTTCGTCTTCTCTATCTTCTCCTCTTTCTCACTCTTGTCCGTCTCGCTCTTGTCAGACTCTTTGTCTTTTGTTCTCTGTATGAAAGTAGATAGTATCACTTTTCAATAACATAAGGTTTACTTTTTTTGTCAATTCAGTTTTATTTATATAAATGCAAGAAAAACTCAGTATCTTGGCTTTTTCAATGCTACCTACATAAAATTGCACGTATTGGCCGCGCAATGAGGAAAGGCAATGGCAAATTCGTCAAATTAGAATATTGTGTAAGTATAAAAATTAATAATTTAACTATAATAAATAACTTTCGCGAGCAAAACAGACTCAAGCAACAATTATTATATTTTGAATTTCTAGTATTGTAAGTGTCGCAAGTTGCGGCTGGAATTACAAACATGCAGATTGCACTTCATGTTTATTGGTCATCATTATGTTCCATCAAAAGTTTAAATGTCAACTTGACGACCAAAACTCAAGACTGCATTGCTGCCTTGCCTTGTGAAAATCTAAAATGCTTTGGAATGGTGGTTTTTACAATCAATATCGTAAAAACAACAATACTATGACGTCATATTTTGATGCTGCAACGCTGTGTTATTGTTGCTTTAATGTGAACTGTACCTGAACAGGCTGCGATGTCTGCGGCGTCGTGGGCTGCGGCGAGGCGGCGGGCGGCTGGCGGTCGCGGTCGCGTATGAGCGAGCGGCCGGCGGGCGGCGTGCGAGCGCCGCGCGGGTGCGCCACCAACGTCACGCCCAACTTGCGGTAGAAGTCCTCGAAACTGTGTAGGAACCTGCACAACAACGTACGACAATGAAAGAACAGTCTATGCTGTAGATCAGCGGTCGGCAACCTTTTGGCAGGCAAGGGCCACAAGGTGGCAAAACAAACTAAAGGCGGGCCGCAGGCCTACTCGTATTAACCCTAGAAGCCCAATATACTTAAGCATAATGAGGGCTTTTCTAGACCACAATTAAAAAAAATCGGCCAAGTGCGAGTCGAACTCGCCCACGAAGGGTTCCGTACCGTTACAGATCGAAAGTAGGAAAAAAAATGTGTTTTTTGTATGGGAGCCCCTCTTAAATATTTATTTTATTTTAATTTTATTATTAATTATTAAAGTACAAATATAGTTAAGAATGCTGTTAAAATTTCAAGTGCCTATCTGTTGCCATTATTGACTACGAGCAAAAAATGCCAAAAAATAATGTTTGTTGTATAGGAGCCCCCCTTCAGTATTAATTTTATTTTGTTTTTAGTATGTGTTGTTATAGCGGCAACAGAAATACATAATCTGTGAAAATTACAGAATCTCTAAATACTAGCCATAGAGGTTCTCGAGATACAGCCTGGAGACAGACAGACACAAACAGCTACGTTTTTAGGTTGCGATAACAACTGGCAATATTAGAAATCATTGTTTTTGATATATTTTATAACTTATTCACAAAACATTCACGGGCCGCGTGTTGCCGACCGCTGCTGTAGATGATAAAGCTTATTACTATACAATATAGACCAGGGGTCACCAATTAGTTTCACTCGGGGTCCCTTTTAAGAAATGAAATGACCTTCGCGGTCCACACATTTTATAATAAAAATATTTACTAAACAAAGGTAATTACGCAAATAGGCTACTTGACCTATATTTGAACAAATACATATTTCTAGTAGAAATTGGCCTAGGAAACCCTATTTCACCCTTATCATCAAATAAAAACTTATGATTATAAATAAAGTCGATTTGAAATTAATATGATTTTATATTTTCTAATTTGTACTGACGAAAACGTTTTAGCGGTACTTCCGATTTGGATGTGACGTCATCACACTAGTAATTTAATATTTTTTATTTAACGCGCTCGTTATATGTAAGTTTATCTGTACATAAATAATAAGAATAAGCCTAGAAAGATTTGTAAAATATATTTTCTTGAATA
Source organism: Cyaniris semiargus (assembly GCA_905187585.1). Lineage (NCBI taxonomy): Eukaryota > Metazoa > Arthropoda > Insecta > Lepidoptera > Lycaenidae > Cyaniris > Cyaniris semiargus. The sequence goes on from LR994550.1 coordinate 5,372,892, forward strand.
ATTCAAATAAAACATCAGTTTTATATATATCTCCATTTACTGTAGTTACGAAATGAAATAGCCAAAACTTTTCTCCAAAAGTTTTCAACATTACAAATGATTTCTCATTTCTTATTTAATTGTTTTCTAATTTTTTGGCACTTTTAGACTCGTACGTTTAGCACATAAAAAATTTTCAATAAAGAAAGTATAAAATACAAGAAATGTGACGTCACACTATGGCGGACAGTGTTTTCGGCGCCATTTAAAAGGCATATTTTTCAATCAACATTTTTATGGGTTTCTACTGTTTAAAATATTAAAATGTTTTTTTGGTGAAAATGAATGATTAAGAAGCCATTAGCATGAAGAAAAAAAGTAGGTCAAGTAGCTGATTACAAAGGTATATATTTTATTTACATATAAATGAGAAAAGTGACAATTGTTGTTACTTGTTTGGAGTGAAATTGATGCAAGCTATTGACATTACATTAAATCCTGGAGATGTTCATCAGTAAGTCAGACCGATTTTTTTTTTAACGCAGTTCATCTTCGAAAATGCTCGGTCCGCACTCCGCACACAATGTATCGGCGGTACGGATGCGGATCTGCTACCCTTCGATTTCAGATTTTGCAAATACTTAATGTCAAAAAAATAGCTTACTTCTTGTATGCTTGTTTACACAAGTTGGTAATACTGGTTGTGACCGGATGGAATCCCATTTTGTCCGCTATTGTCTTCCATTGATTCTGGTTTGTGACTCTGTTATAGCCACCATTTTTCTGAACAACCTGAAATGAACATAATATTTTGTGTTGAAAATTTTAAATATGTATTTCCAAATTGCCCTATACAGTAGGATACTGATTTTGACTTAGCTTACTTAGCACTACCAGTGCCCTGGGCAAAATTTCTTCGGCGCCCAGGGTGCTGGTAGAGCCAAAAAAAGTTTGTTCGCCTTAGGCGCCCCTTTTTGTCGGGCTCCCTGGGCGGTCGCCTAGCGTCGCCCCCCCTTAACGTCGCTACTGATTATTATATAATAAAGGTGTTAGGTATTTCTTACTCGGAACAGTCTGTACAGATCGATGTCCTTATTGGCGATAGTGGGGTTGCGGTTAAGCGGCGTGCCGCGGTCGTCCATGAACTTGTACAGCTGCGCCACAAAGTGGTCTTTTTCCTCGCGGGGCTCGTCGTCGGAGCTCTGAAAGATTTAAACAGATTAAGGAAAAAGGAAATCAATTATAGAGCGCGATATATATTAGGAAGACTAAACGTTTTCAATGCGTAAGGAACCTAATACTCACAATACAAATAATGTCAGCATACCTCGAAGTGTAATGCCATATTACATAACCCTTCGAGGTATGCTAAACTAGACTACCAACACTTGCTCTTCATTCTTTCGGCAACCTCTTAGCCATATTTTTTTTATTATTAAACTTTACAGCTCATAAAAGTTTTGCGAGAGTTAGCGATGTAATTACGAATTAGTTTAATTTACTTTCGTGAGCAAGAGTTACAATGTTGTCTATAACCCTGCCAGTCTAATACAGCGTTTTATTCCTCAAAAACAACATACATCGTCAGAAGTATTCCTCGGCTCGTTGAATATGGAGTCGCGGTCCCAGTGCGGCGGCAGCACGCCGTTGTTGAGATACTGCAGCGCCGCGTCCACGCCGCACCACTCCAGCGGCGCCGAGCCGCGACGAAACTCACGGGCTTCCTTCTTAGGCACCGTGTAACTGTAGACAATAAAAAAACATTACAAAACCATAAGCCTTTAGATATTATTAGTATTAAATATTATAATTATGGATATTTATTTTACATATTAAGAATGTGAACCTGTTGCTAAAACAAAAAATACTATTTATGAACAGTACCAATAGAAAACAACCTCGACAAAATTAGTTCTCATATGAACATTAAGCTTCTCAGCTCCACCTTGGAAAGTCTTATATAAACTGTTGAATACTCACTATCGTCCATCCTTGAAGGAGCGCACCAGGTAGTCCTCCTTCACCTTGATGGCGGGTGTGGGTGCGACGACGAGGGCGGGGAAGGCGGGCTGGTGGGGGCGGCGCCGCTCCCCCGCGCCCGCTGACTCCACCAGCACCACGCGGCCCACGTGCGGCTCGCTGTCCGCCGCGCGCCGTGACCCGCTGCTCTCGCTTTCGCTCTCCGACGACCTGTGGTTAAGACCCAAGTTAAAAACTAGCTGATGACTGGACCTCTGCTAGTCGACGCGGACACCCACGGCTCCCATCCTCGTTGGAGGAAAAAATTACTTAAACAATAAATATCCTTGACAAGAAATCTAAGTAGATTTCTTTGCTTTTATGGAAAGTAAACTTATAAGGGTGGATATTTTAAAATATAGATTATGAAATTCCTACTGAGCTCTCCCCCTTCGTCCTCGTCGTCCAGCAATTACAGGTGTTGAGAAGTGCTCAGGGTGTGTGAGGGGCAGCTGATCCAATGTCTCACTTTCATTGAAATGTCTCCCTGACTTCAGACATAATGCTGATCTTCTCAGTGTAGTTATATCACCATCATCAAATACTGAAACATTAAATATAAGTAGTTACTATAATGTACTAAACTTACAAGTAATAAAAAAATAATTGTTATCATTGTCAGTTTGAGACTCTATAAACTTAAGAGTAAATAATCTTGGTGAAATAGTAATAATGGTAATAACAGTCCTACCAACGGTATACTGGCTACAGTCTTGTATCTTTGTAATGACTGCCTCAATAGCATCCTTCTTTGGATCCTGCCGGACCTCAACTGTATTACCAACCCGTAATGTACCCTTAATGACATCATCATTGACAGTTGTAATACCACCAGCTTTCAATGTGACCTGATAAAAAATAAATACATACTTTTTATAATTTATTAACTCAATTGAAGTGTATTTAATTACTATAAATGTTTACCTTTAAAGAATATAAATACTTAACACTTAAAACAATTATAATGAATCAAATAAACTTTAATGAAAGAGAACATTACCTTGCACTTAATATTGCGAACCACTTTTTTTATCTTGGCCTCACAAAATGCACCTTTGTATTTGGCACTGACTTCAGTGCCCACTGGTAGGAAGGGGGGGTCATCGCCCTGCTAAAGAACGAGAACAATATACCAAAGGGTACATCACCCTGTTTAGTTCATTGACAATATTTAAAAAAAAATCAAAAATGTATAAATATGTCATTTCAAGCAGAAAACATGATTTTATTTATTTATTTAAATCAGGCATCTTGGCCCATATTATATATACCTTATAGACTAACATACATAGGTACATTTATACTAAAACTAACACTAAGCACTAAACACGTATTGTCTGCGACGTGGGGCGCACGTTATGAAAGTACAAAAAAATACGCAAGTAACAATGACTTAAACTTACCATTTTGTAATTGCTATACATGAACGTATGTTTGTATCCAAATTCGTGTGAAAGTTATGTGAAAATTAATTCACAAATAAATAATAATTAAACTGAATATTAACACATTTTAATGGGTGAATAGTATATAAAAGTGCAACTAGAATAGCATTTCGTTTAAAGATTTCACTAATTTGTAAGTTTCGTAGCAAAATTATTGAAAACTTATTAAAAGAGCGGTGGAAGCCAAAGATTTTTGTTGACGTAATACAATATCGATAGATATAAGATTTGGAACAATTATCTTTACAATCCTTTTTCAATAAATTTCTTCATTTACACTTATCCGTTAATGTTTTATTGATAAATAAAGACAATTTATTTTCAACACGAAACACAACAACCATTTTAGATTTTTGACTGATTAGCTTTACAGTTATTTTTTTTATTTTTACGCAAAAATAATGACCTAAGAAAAAGAGTGATTTCTTATGTCAATGGTTCTGAAAACTTTAGATCGCACTGAATAATGAATTCTGAAAAGACTACGTGCCATATAAAAATGAAAAATATAGGTCTATATACCAGAATCTGATGGCAATTTTTGACAGCAGATTTTCATAAAATATCCTTGATCATTGAATAATTTTTTATATTTGCATGTTTACTGTTTAATGTTTAATGGAGGTCAGTGAGTTTAACACACAGAATCCTGCTAAGAAAAAAAGGATCAAAATTCCTTATTTTCTCAACTTTTTGCCATCAGATTCTTGTAGACCTATACATCCAAAAGCTTTATGAAAATCAATCGCAAAAATTTTAAGAAAAAAAAATGTTTTGACATCTGTGAGTTGTGACACAAATGAACATTGAACACGTCAAAATAATTTTTTGTGCCACAGAAGATCGGAGGAGAATGTTTTGAAAATGAATTTGTTGTTATAATATGTGATTAAGGATTGCATTAAATCGTGAAAGTATTTTATATGGACGCCAAGAATATATAATCAAATCAATATGAAGGCTGTTGTGGCTACAGTTATAAGTCTAGTACTTACTACAGTCGTAATCGGCAATGCCTATTACCAGAAAAAACAATTTTATCCCTCGGTAGTTTATCTTACTAACTCAAACCCTAGCATGGCTGTAAGTATGCAAAAAATATTTAATCAATATAAGTTATTAATAAATCTCCTCCATTTTTTAATAGCAACTATGTTTATATTGTGTGTAAATTCCTTATAAATGTTGATGTCATTACGTTATATTAAATTTATCGTTATTCTCTTTAAGGTAATGTACTTGCAAGCTTTTATCTTAGTGCTACTGGTTGGTAAAATTCTGAGGAAAATATTCTTTGGTCAACTGCGTCCCACAGAATTTGAGGTACATCTATTTTTTCCAATTTCATTTACTCAATGCACAATTTCAATGTTGTTAGTGTATAGGCAGATTTTAGCAGTTTAAAATACAACATTCTAGTAATTCAGTAATTGAGTTCCATTAATATAAAGGTATTTACAATACAAGGAACTGAATGTTATCATTGGCAAATCTTTGTTTCATAATCAAGGTGATCTAGAAATTACCAAAAGGTAAAACCTCAACTAAAAAGGCTATCTAGATTAACTATCACTTTGGGTTCACATTTATTTCCTTGTTTTCAAAGTATGATATTTTTAGGAATGTAATTTTTTGACATAAGTCTAATTTTGTATCTTGATATTTTAGCACTTGATAGAGAGATCTTGGTATGCTATAACTGAGACATGTCTGGCCTTCACAGTATTCAGAGATGATTTCAATCCTAAATTTATAGCATTGTTTACACTTTTGCTGTTTTTAAAAGCATTTCACTGGCTCGCTGAAGATAGGGTTGATTATGTAAGTTTCGATTTAAATTACTTAAAATAAAAAATTTACATGTAATTTTCTTCTTAAAAGTATATTTGATATTATACACTAAATAAAAAAAAACTAATTTGAAATAGGTTGTATTGCAAAAATAAAAAAAATGTTAAAATATTGTTGAAGAATTGTTTTCTGTTGTTTATTTCTGTTGCTTTTTAAATAAGTGATAAAAATGTTGGTCATTTTAATTTTTGTTTAAAGTAAATATGTAATTCTAAAAATAGTAATTACTGACCAGTCTGATTTATTCATGCTTTTCAATAGAAATATCATGTAACATCTTACATCATCTTACCTTTTATGTTAATTAATTGGTAATTATTTGTAGATGGAAAGAAGTCCTGTGATAGGGGTGCTGTTCCATGTGAGAATCCTAAGTCTGCTGATGCTCCTGGCTCAAGCTGATCTGTTCTTCATCCATCATGCCTACTTATTTACGGCCACCAAAGGGCCTTCAGTACAGCTGGTGTTTGGATTTGAATACAGCATTCTGGTTATAATGATTGCTAATATTGTCATAAAGGTAAGTGAATTTTATGGTCTTGTGTAAAGCTGAAGTTTATTCTTTTTATTTATTGGAAAGATTCTATGGATATTTATCCCAAATACCAATTTCAGTATCTTCTGCACGCTATTGACTCACGATGGGAAGCACCATGGGAGAGCAAGGCAGCCGTCTTGCTGTACACCGATCTGGCTATAAACTTCCTGAAGGTGATGCTGTATGTTAGTTTCGTGGCTGTTATGGTGAGGATCTACACCCTACCTCTGTTTGCGTTCCGGCCTATGTATGAAACAATGAGGTAAGTGTTTAAAAATATACTTTCAAAATGTTCTAATAAGCAAATAACCCTTTTAAATATAGCATAGTATCACATGCTATGGCTCACAACTATAAAAAATGTTATTAAAAATTTGTAATTCAATATCATGTGTCACAAATAGGTATGTTGTAACTTGTGAGCAATTAAATAACAATTTAGATTGCTTTATAATTGAGGTTCAGTAGGAATTAAATTTGTTTTAATAAACACATGAAAGTCTAAAAGTTTTTGGCTTCGAAACCATTAAGCTTATATTGATATACAGTGTAAACTCCATGTAATGTCACTCGATTTAATGACAAACCAAATTCATTTGACTTTGGTTGGTTTAGCTTGTCTACCATACAATGATATACTCTACATAGCATCACACCCACTCTAAATAGCGTCAAAATCACAACAATTGAGTAGTAAAAAGTACCTTTTAAGTTACTAATATTAGTAAAAACTGCGCAGCTGTGTACGTTTTTTTGTCGATTTATTATCCTAGCCCGCAATGAACTTGACTTTCGGCATCATGCATACCAAACTTTCTAAGAAATTGCTTCTTTTGTTTACAAATTGGGATTGCTTGCACGTGTAGACTGTTTTTGACCATGAAAAAGTATCTATACGTTATCATATTCTCAGTTGCTCATAAACTTCCAAACTATAAATACGGTTAGTAAAAGAAAATCAATGTGTATTGACGAAAAAGCTTTGATTTTACTTTTCTCTATTTAACGACAACTCTCTATAACGCCGTAAAATGCACAGTCCCTTCACGTTGACGTTATATAGAGCTTACACTGTATTTTAGAAGGCTTTAATTTAGTACAAGGTAGTACATGGATTTGAACCATTATCCCCCTTACTGATTAAAATATTTCCATTGCAAGTAATTAGTCAAGGTCTGTTTGCCTTTGTAAAAAAAAACAGTTTCAAGAGGTAATCAAAAGTGTACTATGGCTTAGGAGTTTCAAGAAGGCTTACAACGATGTGGTGTTGTCCCGCCGGGCAATACACCACATGAACACACTCTACCCCGACGCCACGCCCGAGGAACTCGCCGCCGCTGACAACGAGTGCATCATCTGCCGCGAGGAAATGCATACAGGTGATGACATAAATTAACGAATAGGCCAAAACTTAAAAAATGGAAGATTTTGTGTATGTACCATCGAGGAAATTGATTCCTAAGCAGTTGACGGACCTACGTCATTTGGTCGACTTAATGTCAAATCAATGTTAGCTGTGATTGGTCAGATGGGTTTGGTTTGACTTAACGCGTCCAAAGGTCCCCCATTTGCCTAGGAATCAACTTCTCTGATAGTACAATGTATGATGTAATTACATTGTGTAAGAGAAATGTTTCAATGTATTTTGATAATACACATGTTTGTTTGATGAAACTTATTTATAAAGGGAAAAAGGTTAGGGTTTATTACTATTTTTGATGCATAAACTTATAAAAAAGGACGGAGCACGCCAAAGTCTTGCAGTGACGCACCAAATTCAAACATGTGGTTGGCATATTAAAGCGGTATGTTGCATGTGTGTGACTCGTGCATCGTGTAGCTTAACTACACAAGCGATTGGCCAAAGGTTCGACTTGAATTCGTCACTACTTTGTTCGGCGCGCGCGCGGTCTTTATAAATGATTTATATAACCTGAATGTGTTTAAACAATATTAAATATGAATTCTGGTTGTAGGTGCAAAGAAGCTGCCTTGCAACCACATATTCCACGCGGCGTGCCTGCGCCTGTGGTTCCAGCGGCAGCAGACGTGCCCCACTTGCCGGCTGAACGTGCTGCGCGCGCCCGAGACCCCGCCCCCCGCGCCCGCAGCCCCGCCCGCCGCTGCGCCCCCTCCGCCGCCTCCCGCTCAGCCTGCGCCGCCGCCCTTCCCTACTATGCCGCCACCACGTGAGAAATTTGTTTTTAATCTTTACTGGCAAATAATATACTGCACTGTAGGTGCTGTATTTTTTAAGCAGCAACACCAAAAAATTTGTCGCATTCGCGAAATATGTTGTTGAAAATTCATAAACTTGACATTATGTTACATTTCAACATAGCTTAGTGAATTTTAATTAGTATTTGGATGCTCTAACGACATTTTTCATTCCAAAGCAATGATGGCATGGGGCATGCCGCCGCCGCCACCCCCACGCCCCGCGAACCTCGCCACTCTTACCACGGAGGAGTTGCAGCGTATGGAAGGAACCGAACGCAGAAATATCGAAGCACGACTTAAGGTGAATAACCTTTTCAATGCCTTTTCGTCTTTTTGAAATCAAAGTAACCGAAATTGTATTCATCTGATTTCATTTAGTTTTTTTTCTTCAAATGGACTAAAATAAGTATTCAGTTAAATTCTAATTAAATAGAAACGAATTTGAAATTGCTAGTCTCGCTAAAACTCGAGAACGGCTGAACCGATTTGGCTAATTTTAGTCTTGAAATTTTCGTGGAAGTCCAGGGGAGGTTTATATTAGGAGATGTGATACCAAGAAAGTGATACCAAGTTCACCGGCTCATCTAGTAGGCAATACAATTAATGTTCTATTTGCAGCTACTACACGAGATTCAGGCTATGATGGACGCATCGGTGCTGCTGATGCAGCAGTACTCCACTGTGGTGGCCAATCTGCCGCTCAACCGCGCCAACGTCGCCACGCAGACCGACATCTTGTAAGCCAGCCATTTTCCAACTGTCAAGATTGCATCATATTCACATCATATTGGAAATTTTTTACATCTTATTAAAATATTTCTTATGATTTAACTAGTTAACAAAATTAATTTCGATCAGTTATTTAATTAAGTACAAAGATTGTTAATCGTCAGAAATAGTTTAATAAGACGAAACATTTTTCAATATCGCAAACGGCCGAAACACATAACCGCGTTGCGGCATCGCGCCGCTAAAATCGCCAGTGGCGCCTCTGCCGATTTTAGTGGGGCGGCGCCGCAACGCGGCTCAAATTCCAGCGTTATGACGTCACACTTGTTAACAATGATACAGTTTGTTTCTGGCATAAATATCAATAAAAAGTATTTGTTTTACTTTACCTTATAGTCAAGCCCACCATTTCCAAGCAGTAACGGGTTTCCTTCCTTTTACATTATTTTCCTGTTACATATATTTTGATATAACCGGCTTAATAGCTCTTCAAATGATGATATACTCATTCTAAAGTAGGCGAAAAAAATTTTTTCGTCTATCTTTAATGCTTTGTATTTTCGAGAGAAGTACTCGCCATCGGGATTCATAGCTTTATTAAATGGATGTATCCAGTATCTTTTGTGTCGTATATTTAAAACCCAGTAATGTCTTCTTAATAAACAAATAAGCAGTGCTGGTTTTAGTACTACCAGCGCCCTGGGCGAGATTTCTTCGGCGCCCAGAGTGCTGGTGGTGCTTAAAAATTTGGCGCCCCTTTTGTTTGCCTTCAGCGCCCTTTTTTATCCGGCGCTCTGGGCGGTCGCCCAGCGCCAGTAATAATTAATTTTATGAATGTAATATATTCAGCCGCACGGAGCCGTCGCCTGTCCACATGCCGTCGACGTCGCAAGTGAACGGTACTAGTGCCGCGCCCGAGCCCGGACCCTCCACCAGCAAGGAAAAAGATCCTATGCATAAAATGACTGACACTACGGATTTAGGTTCTAATAGGTAATACTTTAACTGATGAATTGTCTATACTAATGTTATACATAAATTCTAAAGTGTGTCTGTTAGCTCTTAACCGATGATTATTATAAACTAGATGACGCCCGCAACGGAGTTGCGCCAAAATTCGTTTATAGCGCGGAAACCGTACATTTTTCCCGTATAAAAAGTATCTTATATCCTTTTCAGGGACTCAATGTATCTCCACACCAAATTTCAGCATAATCGGTTCAGTGGTTTTTTATTTATTTTTATTTTATTTTTGGGCGTGAAGAGGTAACAGACAGACTTTCGCATTTATAATATGGATTGTTTCGTGGTAATTGTGATCCATAGTAGAAATAAAAATGTATGTGCATTATATTTTCTTGGGTGCACAATGATCTTGTTTGCTATGAATGCTAATGCAATGAAATTAAGAAAAAAGTTGAATCGGAAATTTTTATTTACAGGGATAATTCTAATAGCGAAGCTGAGGAGTTAAGGAGAAGACGACTTCAAAAATTTCAAGCAGAAAATAATTAAAAGAACTTTTACTATATGTGTACAAAGTGTTTTACAAACCATGCGTATTCTATCCTAAAGTTAATGTATTTATGTTCTTGTAAATATAAATCTAAACACGTGAATACATTTTATTAAATACCACATACACTACTAAGTCGGTGAAAAAAACGAAATGTATCTAATATAATTTATTACTAAAACTATTAATTATACAGTATCAGCAGTTGTACATTGCATTGATGTAACTGTATACTTTCGGGTTGTAGTTCTCCAGCACGGGCATTCCACTTAAATAGCGGCTAGAGTCATACAACTTCATATTGTTTCTGCAGAACCACTTGTTCTTTGTACCATCTGTTCCATCCACGTCCAATGTATTCAGTTCAAAAACTCCAAAGTGATAATATTGACCATCTGTTTGTATACAATTTATGTGAACTGGCTCAGGTAAATCTTTGACTTTCTCCTGAAATGGTGTTTTGTACTCATTTTAAATGTCATCCGTGTCCTAGACTTATGGCTTAAAAAACACATCAACAATTTTATCTGTATATAGTAGGATTTAATATTAATATTTTATTATAACGCTAATAGTGGCAAACTGTGTAATAATATTAAGTAATTGACAACATTTCAGAGATGATAAATAAAAACCTTTTATTGTGACCAATGATGCAAAAAGAAATATGATATTCTACACTTGGAGATACACCATGAGTATGGATTTCAACATAACATAATGACGGCAACATAAGACTGATAGGAGCTATGAGTAAAAAATATATGGGTCAGTAAAAATAATCTTTTACAATTATTTTTGGCGTGAGTTGTTTTTTGACAATAATACCAAATTTAATTTCAAGGAAAAATGCATGAAATGTTGTCAATAATGGAAAAATAATTTACAAGAAATATTATACTTGAGTATAACTTTCTCTTTTTACTGTTTAGGAAGTATAACTTACACCATATAATTGTTTAGCGTACGCAGCGGCTACTGTAAAGGCATGTGTCAATGATCGTCCGAGTACTTGGGATTGGTTAACTGGTAACTCATAGAGAGTGCCAACTTCAGTTTTGTTGTAATGTAACCAGGTTGTGTGTGGATGTTTTACAGTGACATTAGAACGGAGAGCTGCAAAAAAAATTGTACTTTACTTGATGTAATAAAAGTTTGCAAAGAATCTGGTGTTTCTTTTGCAAATGTTGTGGCAAAAAATTTAAAAAACAAAATAGGGTTGTTTTGGCAATCGCATGAGCCCTATTAAAAAATATGTACTCCATGCTACGAATAATAAAAACTAAGGAAAAGTAACTCCATCAAAAAACATGTTCTACAATACTTGTCAAAAATGTGTACCTAGGTACACATTTTCAATACATTTGCAATATTTAGGTGGCCTTCAGCGGTATCAGGCTGATGTTACATGACAGTTTGAAAGGAACCAAATTTACAATGGTAATAGTATGGGAGTTACGTTTCTTAGTTTTTATTATTTGTAGACTCCATGCCAATCTATGTGGTTGTCATTCTGTTACAATAATGTGTGATTAGCTTAAATTGGAGTAAATATTTTTATTACTATGGCCACATGTGCTTTGTTACAAATAATGGTAACTTACGATATTTACTGCTTTCGTCGTAAAAATGGTCTGGTGGTAGAGACACGGTGTGGTTAACTGGGTACAGATTGGGAATCTCAAAGAACGGTATGTCTGAAGTTGGGATTTCATGTGTCACTGGTTTTTTACTTGTTACCAGGATACCAGACACGTCTTGAAACTGTATTAGTTCATCTTCTTTGTCAAATAATATCTTGCTTTCAACATCATTCATCACATACTTGTTCTGAGTTACCTCGGCATCATTTGATTTCTCTACCAGTTGAAGCAATTTGTTTGTCAGTATTTGGCTACAATAATAGTTCACAAATTAATGAAAAGTGAATTAATAAAATTAGATTAACATTTATATTATAAAAAATAAAAACAAACTGAAAAGATTTTAAGAAAGGAGATATAATAATTATTATTCAACAATTTAGACAATTTTTAACATAATAAATTACATTGCAAGGTAAACTACTTCTTGGCTGAAATTAATAAAAGACTAAAATTAATAAAATACTAAATAAATCAATAAAAGACTAAAATTGTAAAAAGCATGCAAATATTAATAAAAATATTGTAACATTTACTTGCGCCTTCTATCAGAAATTCCAAGTATTCGAGGGAAGTTAAATGCCGGTCTCTCTGGATCTTTAATTTTTGGAAGCTTTTTTTGTTCAGCATCAAACACATTCGCATTTAATATTGCCTTCTTCACACCATCATGAACAGCTTTGGGAGCAGACAACTCAGAAAGTTCCTCAATTTTCTGTGGCAAAACATCTTCTGCTATGATGGTTTTGGTTAGAACTTGAGCTTGAGGAAGTCCTTCTAACAAAACATTTGTGTTCAATAATGTAAAGCATGGTTTTTCCTTATAGTTTGGGTGATTTTTATCCAGGGGTAATGGCTGTTCGTATGGTCCAATAATCTCAATCCTGGAATATTAAACATTTAGAAAAATTAATAATATAAATATATATTCATATTATTATAAAAAATATTATATTATAAAATATTTTTATAATAATATGAAAAAAAATATATATTATTTATAATATTTTAATATTATTAATGACTATATTTGGGAGCGATAATTTTATGGAAAATGTGCAATAAGGTTTAGTTGAAACAATAATATAGGTACTAGTAACAGGTTCAAGGAGAGCTTATATAGACCTTTCCCTGATTTCTGGTTTTTCTTTAACAAACTCAAGAGCATCAATCACAGGAATTCCTTTTTCTGTAAGTACTTTTTCCACTCCGGTTTCTATAGGTACTCTTTTGCCTTGAGCTAGCCAATGTCTTTTGAACATAAAATCAATATGTTGTCGCTTAAGAACTTGTGTAAGCTTCATCTTTACGTATTATATTTAATTAATTAACTAAATTTAGGAAATATTTATAAAGAGAGGAAAATTGAAAATATAACCAAACTTGATCCAAGTATTCCAAATTCCAATACTCATGAGTTGACATATGACAGCAATATGACAGCTAACAGTTTACTTCTACGTATCCTACTATCCTAGAACAAGTACAGAACTTTTTTGCCATAAAATAATGGATTCGCTTCGGTAATATATTTTGGGTCCGCTAGCGGCTAGCAGCTTTTTTAACGATGCAGTAGCGATATTATCGTGCGTCTGCATCGATACCGTCGCGAAGCGGTCGCTAGCTGTGTGCCCCAGAACACGGGACGCTCATTCAGGTTAAATAAAAGTTTTTGAAAATTTGGATGCGACAAATAAAAAACAACTACCCGTCTTGCAACCGCCCATCTTACGATCATCGCCCGCCGAGGTTGGTTTGCGGGCGCTTCGAACCGCGGCGGCTGCGTGCCCGCGCAAATCACCGGTCTCGTGAGTTTAGAAGTGAAACTCGATTCGGTAACGGCACAAAAATACTTAAAGAACCCCCTCCCCCCATTTTTTCCTTGCTGTCGCCCGACATGATCGCGCGTTTGCATTGCTTTAGTAGCGCGTTTTCATCGCTACAGTAGCGCGTTGCAAATGTGACTAACAAGCGTTACATATCCCTACAAAAAGTCGCCGTGTGCTAGGTCCTACAGATTGGCTATATTATATGCTTAAGATTGGCCACGCTGCACGCATAGTATTTTAGAAACTCATTGGTTGGAATAGTGTGCAAAGACTTTTATTCAAATTGATTTTTAATGGCTGAACCAGCTACTTTAATATCTGATACATTTGGTAAGTAAGTTTATGTTAGGACCTTTCTACGATGAAAGTGCGGCCTAGCGGATAGATAGCCTTCCCAAAGTGGGCAATAACGCCCCCTTGTGGGCGCTGAAGATTTAAAGGGGGGCGGTGTGGGACCCAGATAAAAAAGGGGGCATTGTGTAGAGGCTTGGGGGGGTGATTTATTTCATCTGGATGTATTTTAAATTGAAACAATGGGGGCGCTAAAACATAATTTGTTCTCAAAGTGTGCAGTAGCCAAAATAAGTTTGGGAACCCTTAGGATAGAGGATGTTGGTTGGTGTGGAGGTGGCGTCTACCTCAGTAGTCAGCACTCACCTTCTTCGGATCTCATGGACCTGCATTAGGACTTTATTAGTTATGCGGTGGAAGATTGTGAGGATCTAGGATACCTACACATGGTTAGCTCCAGAGTCTAGATTCATTTACCAGTCATTCCTCTTGTCTAGACTGAGCTAAAACACTCATATTGCAAGACTGCCATAATATGTGCTAGGGCAACCGTGTCAGCCGTCAGATACTGTAGGGGCTAACGCTTAAACACGAGCGGATGCGGGCGCGGGCGCACGCGTCGGAGGACCGCCGCGGGCCACGAATCCGCGAGCGGGCACACGTCGCGTGCGCCCATCTCATTTAGCGCTGCTAGTTAGTATGATTTTTATTTCGAGCGTGTACAGTTGTGTCGAGTAGGATTATTTAAATAATGCTTCTTCTTCTTCTTCTTTTTACGTTGTTCAACATCTTTATCGTGCAAATATGAGTCCTAAAATGAATTAAGCATTCTTAAGTCATCCGAATATGGTACCGAACTTGGAATAGTACCATAATTAATGCCTCTATACAGATTGAGACTCTATTTTCCTCCAGAGCAGAAGCTGCTAAAATTTTAAAAAATTAACATCAAAAATCGCGGTGGCTCCACATCTTAAATCCATCATTGGGCCATAAGGACCAATCCTACCAAAGGAAATCTTTGGTTCAGCAATAGCCGTATAATTTACCGTACACACGCAACTATATGTGTTAAACATGCAAATATAAAAATTTATCCAATGATCAAGGATATTTTTTAAAAATCTGCTGTCAAAAATTGCCATTAGATTCTGGTAGACCTATAGTATATATATGTGACGTTATCAGCGTGAAGGGACCTTATTGTCGGTATTGAGTTATTAGCATCCCCTCTACATTTAATAAGCTATCGAACCATGTAAATAACATGCGTGTAGGCCTGGCAAATATTTTAAAAAAAATTGTTGTAACTCGAAAGTCGTAAAAGGTGATATTGAGAAAATCGCATTCAAACTTCGAAACCCAAAAAAAGTATGTTATTGTGGGAAGTTACATAGATATTATGTTTTTTGAGAAGTGCATTATATGGTCTTTTAGATTTTAACTTCAATTATATAATTTTATAGCCTTATTCCTATTCATTGCCTTATTCCCGTTTTTTACCACGCCAAAGTGCATGATGTAATGAAAATGCCCAAGATGGTTTTTACTTAATATTTCATTATAGTATGTTTTCTATAGTATTTTATGAAAGAATAATATAAAACGGGTAAGTTTTTACTAAATAAAAACGACTTCAATATTAAACGACATTGTTTATTATATAAAAAAATATTTGAACAAAAGAAACATTGTGCTTCACTAATCTTATTAATTAGTCAAAATCAACAAAAATATATATTTACTATGCTTAAAAATAGTCAAATGAGATCAAATATATAAAGTTCTATTAAAAAAGTAACTTTTTTCAGTCTTAAAATTCAAGTTAAAGTTTAGTAAAAAGCTGGTACAAACACTAAACATTTTATAAAAGGGACCTTATTGTCGGTGATTAAAAATTTAGTGATATCACATAAAAATGAATATAAATTTTGATTAACATTGAGGTTCTTATTTTTAAAATAACTTTAATTATCCTTTAGGAACAAGACGTGTACCAGAACATGCAATTTCTCTTAGTTATCATATAAAATATATTAAAAGGGACCTTAATGTCGGACGTTACATTTTTAGTAATAAAGTTAAAAGAAGATACAAAAATACTACTAATTTCGTAGTTGTAACAACGAATTATTATTTGTCTCTCTATTTATACAATATTTAATGATAAATAAACGGGCGGTCAACCTCCTGGCCACATAATATTATTACGGATACGGACACGTAGTGCCATCTAGCGTCAAACCGGCGAAACTGATCAGGGAAACACAGAAAACATAAATACCCTACTCAATACTAGATGGCGTTAGGTGTATGTTTACTTACGCGTATTTTCTAGAAAGTTCCCACACTTGTTTACTTGTTTACGTGAATCGGGCGAGGGAACTTTCTGGAATTCGTCTCGCCATATAAATAACCGCAGGTAGACGGCCCGGTAGTTCAGTTCGATACGAGCGATCTTCGAGGCGACTTCGAAGTGAAAACAAGTGATTAATAGTGAGTGAACCAGTGAACCTACGACTCGGCTACGACCTAGGACAGTGATAGTGCTCAGTGATTTGGATCTAGTGCTTAGTGTTTGGACTTAGTGATTTGTGTGAGCCAGTGCTAGTGGTAATAAAGTCTTCAAGAGAGTCACCAGGTCTTTCTCTCCAAATCCTTGAACCCTAGCACGTAACAATATTATGTGTCCAGTTAAAGACGATTATGACCGATTTGCCATTATCGCCGAATTGCCATTTAGACAGTCGATTTTAAATGTAAATCGTGCGAATAGCCGCACGATTTACGCTGATGATTATGACTATAGAGTCACCCGTGTAAACCCCGCATTAGCCTTTTCAACATAGCTTTGCCAGTTGCCACATGAGCAATAAACAGAAAAATAAAAGTAAAGGATCGCAAATAGCGTGCAAACTTCTATGGTACAGGTATTTACTATTTAATATAGGCTTCTAGAGTCTCTTAGATAACATTCAAACTAGTTAGTATGTAGATACTCACTAGGCTCATTATAGCTATCGGAATCATAATTTACAACTTGAGCTTGAACTTGAGGATTTTTTTTTCAAGGAAAGACTGGACAGATGTCCAAAAAAAATCCGCGTCTTCGCAATCAACTTGTTTCTTTATTTCAATACACTCTAAAACAAATACATTTTTTAAGTCGAGTAAAATAAAAAAAGTAAAAACACTACATTTTTAACTGATAGTTCTTAAATACCAAACCTAATAGAAAACTAATTAGAAGTACAAGTAATTTACCTGATTTGTCAGTGCGAAACATATCACCCGACTGTTCTGTGTCGCATTGTGTAATGTCGTCCAACTCCGAATCAGGTAAAAATACATATTAAAAAAAAAAACATAACATACATACTTAGTTAAAATAACAAACACGTAAGTAAGTAAAGGATTTATCAGGAAATCCTGATAGAAAAGAGGAACACCATGATGATTTATTTCGAAAGCGGTCGTGTTATTTGTTAACATTTATAATAATTTCTTAATATAGTTGGAAAAAGTGCATGAAAAATTTAGTTTCATTAGTGTTCAACATGAATTTCTACCAAGAACCGACAGTACAACCAAAACCATAATATATTACCAGGAAATATTGAAAATAAATAATTCAAGTATATAATTTACAATTCGATAATAATCGTAAAAAAGAGAAATTCAAATTGTATACAAATCAAGTTGAATGATATTATAAAAGCAACTTCATAGTACTATTTACATACTTAACTTACGCCTTTCATTAGAAAAATCCATTTCTTAAAGGTTCTTCGATCCAAAATAAACAGTGCCAACACTATCCGCACGTCTAAACAAACACAAGCTCGAGCACCAACTGACGCACTGACGAGTAACGAAAAATCGGATTAACAGGCGGGTACGCAGCGAGTGAGCGAGTGGGCAGAACCGACGCCACGAATCAGAAAGAGACGACAAATCCTTTGATACACGCCGCCACCGCGTCTTGCCGACTAGTACCGTCTTGAAGTCAGCTATCCCCAACCCGTAGCGTATCTGTGCATTGTGGCCCACGTGATTAAAACTATTTTGAAATTCACGCCAACCGGCAAAATAATGTAGAAGCGTCTTATTTTATTTTTGTAACATTTGATTTAGGTTAATGCATATTACTTTATTTTTACAGAGTAATTTGTTTTATTTAAGTACCCTTAAATTTCAATAATAAAATTTCTTAGCTAATAGAATAGTGTTTCTTCAAATAGTTATTCCATATTAATTTTTTTTTAAGTTTTCTTTAAATAGTTATTTCTAGGTTATTTCATATTAATTTAAAAAAATGTGAGCTCTACTCTGCAACTCAAACAGATATTAGGTCACTCAAATATTATGAAGCTGCTCATTTTTTATTTTAAGTAACTCAAATAATTAATGTTTGTAAGTTACTGTTCTGTTGATTTCTCGTCACTCACAGTCAGTCGCTCACTTAGTAATTCTATAACCCAAATTAATTAATTTTGACACTTTAGCTTAAAACTGTAATTTAAGTCACTCGTTTAATTACTACCCTTTAATAATTAATTGTGCAATGTGTCGAGTTAGCCAACGGTCGTGCTCCACGACACACGCCGCAAATATTAATTAATTAATATTTTCGCGAATCGCGCGGTACATTGCCGCTACTCGTGGCCAACGAGTTGCTGGCGTTTATCCAGTACGCCATCGACACCATGGACGAGGTCAGCATCATGCAGATCTGCAAGTCCTCCTTCACCAGTGAAGAGATTTGCAAGGGGAAGCAGCTGCTGTATGAGACGTTCGCCAGAGCGCGAACATGCCGTCGCGACCAAGAGACGGAACCGAAAGGAGCGTGCAGGACATCATCTCCCTACTGAAGAAGACGGATCCTGATAGGTACCGGCTTTTGTGGCTAAAAAGCTGCATAAGCTGCCGCCCGTCACGCTGGACCACGTCGACGTCGTCAGCCTACTGAAGGACATCCGGTTCCTGAAGGAAGAGCTGGCCGGAGTTCGAGGTAGATTGCAGGCGTCGGAATCTATCAACAGTGACCTACATAGTGAATTATCACAATTAAAAAGTAATAATTTATTATGTAGGTCACCTGACGCCGCACACGTCACCCGCGTCGAGGCGCGCAGGCGATTACGTTTAGCTCGTCAGCATTATCGGACTCGTCAACGAACACCGCCGCTGCCGCCCCCACCCGCGTTCCCCTCCCGATTGCGCCGACGCCGAGTCCACAGACGACTCAGCAAAACTACGCCACTGTTGCTGGTCGCCCCGCGCCTCCTCCGCTGGCGAATAAAAATGGGGGGAATGAGAGCCGTAAGGCTTAGGAGAGTCGTAAGTCTACGGAAAGCCGCAAGGCCAAGTCTTCTCGACCTGGCAAGGACGAGAGCAGGGGGTGCGATGAGGAGGGCTTCATACTGGTGGAGAGGAAGAAGCCCGCCGCCCGCAACCATCGCGGCACCGCGCCCTATGTACCTGAGCTACGTCTGCGGAGTTAGGTCCCCGCGACGCCCCTGTACATATCTCACCTGCACTAGTCCATGGAGGTCGCGGACGTCGTGAACTACATCAGTAAGAAGACATCCCTCCACTTGAGGGTCGAACGTCTGCAGTCTCGCCACAAGTTCAACTTCAGTTCCTTTGTGGTGAGAGTACAGACCCATTTTCTGTCGACCTTTGAAGCGCAGGAATTCTGGCCAACTGATGTGGTCTACCGAAGGTTCCGGGGGAGACTCCGGAATGAAGCGCGCGTCACGTCGCCCTTAACTCGTGATAAAGTGTAGTTATCAAGTATATATTATAATTTATATGTATGTTAGTCATTAAAGGTATATATTGTATGGGCCTACGTAGCCTGATATACATAAATAAATAAATAAAAAATAAATAATTTATTATTTGGCAAAAGGACGTCAACGGAAACAACGTCGACTGCGAAAAGCGTGCGCCCGCGCCGACGTGTACCCGCCGTCCGCCGCGCGTGTGGTACGGGAGGTAGCAAAGTTTGAAAAAAAAGTATTTCAGGTCGGCCGATTTTGTGATATGTCGTCATTCTTGCTCTTCTGGTTACATTCTGGGCGGTCTGGCTGCCGGTAGTAGTTGCATTCATTAGTGTGCAACCTTTTTGTCCAGGTTATAATCCTGGATTTTAAAATCATTTTAGTATACATACTGTTTACTTAAATGATTTTAAGTGATTTTAAATGATTTTAAAATCATTTTAGTGAGCAAGGAGTGGAGTGGAAGAGGAGGATAAAAAACAATTATTATTATTATTGTCGTAATTATTACGTTTGTGTGAAACAAACGTAATAATTACGACAATAATAATAATAATTGTTAAAGCCTGGCCTTTAACATGACAAGAACCAGAAGCGAGATATTGCCATTTCTTTTTATCAGGCGCTCCTTATATTAATAGCCTGGATAAATGAAATGCTCACTAATGAACGTAACCACTACCAGCAGCCAGACCACCCGGACTCTAGCCAGAAGAGCAAGAATGACGACATCACAAAATCAGCCGACCTGAAATACTTTCTCGAAAACGTTGCTACCTCCTATACTAGTGTGACAGTCCGCGCCCGCGTCCGCGCTCCGTCGCAACTCGCACGCGCCTGCGCTGCCCATACTATTTTTCATTATACACACGCGAGCGTGCGCCCGCGCGCGTTGTAGCGTTGGCCCTAAGAGTGGTTAAATTTTATAATTATGTATTAATAATTCACTCGAACCTTTATTCAGATTGCAAAAATCAGTGCAACATTTTATATCAAATAAGTATTATGACTTTTAAGTTATATTATTATTACCTAGTATGCCCATACTAAGCGTTTAGTTACTGTGCTTTTAACAGATGAGGATTAGGTAGTTATAGTAATAAATTATTGGTAATCAACTATGCAGGTAGGAGGTAAGGAAACAACGGATAGTTTCGTAAATATATATATTTAATTTTATATCTTCCATCAATACATACAACACTGATCTACTATACATCGAATTGTTCTATATAATGTTATGAATGTAATATTTATACTACTAACAATTTTCGTTACCAATTTTGTATGTAGTCAATCGTCATATCGAGATAAATATATTCGCTAACACGGGGAAGACATCGCTAGATATATCAACATCGAGTACACAGCACCTCGGTGCTCGGTCGCGAGCTACAGCCTACAGCACGGAAGTATCATATTGATGGAGGAAGGTAATACTTTACAAAATAAAACTTATCCAAATATCTTCGGTGTATGCTAGGATCTATAAAAATTGAAAATAATACAACTAATTAATTTCGTAACTAGTAAAACTTTATAATCCCTTACCACGAGATCAGCGACGTGCGGCGTCGCGCATCGCGGGCGGCGGTCGTCCGCTCCCGCGACCGAGCGCACGCGATCGACTCGAGTCCTTTGGTAATTTCACACTAAGCTTTACCAATTGGTGGGCGAAGACACGTTAAAAGATTCATCTATCTTTGGACTTTGATCTGAACAAAATATATTTTCGAGTCCGTCGTCATGAATTAATTTAATCGCATATTGCAGCAGTTCGCGAATCAAACATACAACACTTACCACTACTACAGAATAATAGCTAATAATATTAAAAGTAACAAAATTAACTTATATGTACAATAATATTAAATCGATAGCGAATATCTCGGCTGAACTATCAATACAGTGAGTGAGACAGCGTCTAGTAATGTTACAGGGCGGTACTTCAAATATACGACACTGACGGGGCACGCTCGTCGCGGCGACGACGAGTTTTATTTTAATTTAAATTATTAAATATATCACATATTCGTATACTCTACGACATAAATATTTAGCGACACAATGCAAGACTCCAACTTTACAATTTTCTATCGGCATCGAATACCTTGTAAAAAAATCTGTAGCATATAATCGTTGAAATAATACGAAAGTTATACAGTATTGTATATTGTGCGGGCAAAGGTTTACATAGCGCGGCCTCCGCGCGGCTGATATATTTGAAGTACGCGTACGAAAGTAGAAAACAATATCAACAACGTTAAGGCACCGTCGGTTGGTACTTATATTAGAACCATTCACCACTACACTAGTCCACTGGTTCATGAGATCAAAGCCGACGCGGGTGAACGGTGTGCATGCGGGGGGCGGGGGGCGGGCGCTCCGCCCACACTTCAGTCGTCGTCCTTCTTCTCCATCTTGGGTTCGTACATGGCGTGCAGCTGCTCGGGCGATATTCTGAAACCATAAACATAGGTATTGGGTATTTTCATAATATGTAAAGATAATTTATTCAATGCATCTTTGATGTGATGGTTTGCGGATTAAAAGCCGCCGGCCATCACCAAGATCTATTTATTGATTTTATTTTAAAAAATCTTTAAAAATCAGGGCCCCGGCCGGGCCTAGCTCGTCGGGTTCGCGATGACGGGCAATGCTTCGGTGTGTAGACTGTAGAAACCTTTATACTCCTCGCTAGTAGGTTCGGTAATTCTCCTACAAGATATTGCTGACGATGACTGCTGCAGTCATCTCCGACTTACTGTTGAGAACTGACTAACTGACTTAATTATACTAGCGGCTGATAACTCACCCGAGCAGGCTCTGGAGGTCGCAGACGAAGCGGTAGACGTAGCGCTTGCCGGCGGTCTTGTGTATGATGTTCTTATCGTAGTAGTACCGCAGGCCGCGCGACAGCTTCTCGTAGTTCATCTTCGGCTTGTTCTTGCGGATGCCCCAGCGCCGAGCCACCTGGAATTTCAAAATTTGCTTATTAATAATCATCTGTATAGGTAAATAAAATAAATCATAAATTTTGTTAGTCAAAATAAGTTCAGCCGTTCCAGAGTTTTACTCGTTTTACTTGTTTTGCTAATTTTAATCATGAAGTTCGTGGAAGTCCATGGAAGGTTTATAGGGTAGACAATTTATGAGTTAAGTGCTACGAATAATAAAAACTAGTTAAGTGATACAAAGTTCACGGGTCATTTAGAAAACAATAAAAATACAACAATGGAATTCTTAAGACGTCTACTGACCAAAACGAATCCCTACCTCGTAAGCTTGAATGCTGCAAACCTATGTTTAGGCACTAGGACTAGACTCTAGAGCAGGAGTCGGCAAGTAGTTTTAGGTGGGGTCCGGATACTGTGGGCTTTATTATTATTATATATATTTAGCTTAAAAATATTATTTTAATTAATAAAGGTATACGTACCACCAAGTATCTATGTATTAATTGATACTTGGTGTAAAATACATTACAATATTTCGCGGTCCGAGATTCGACCTTTCGCGGTCCGCAAACGGACCGCGGTCCGCCTGTTGCTGACCGCTGCTCTAGAGTTTAGTAGACTGTTGACCACAGCCTTATGTTTTTCAATTATAAGGTGTGTAACTAGACTACACTGCGACACTGTGTGCCTTCAGTCTTCAGTTACGAAGTGAAATTCTTATGTCAAAATGCACACTTTGCGAAAACTCTATCTATACTATTGCATCTTATAACATAGTGTTACCGCGTAAACAGTGAATAACAATGCAAAAGCCGTTCTAGGGGAGAGCCACAATATTATGAAACATCGTCATGAGATAGCCGGCGCTCTCGTGTCGGTCTGCGGTTAGCCGGAAGTGGTTAATTTGTGTCCGCGTTGTTCGGCGTTTAACATTTATTGTGCGGTCATATTTTGTGACAATTCATTGTGACTGATTTACAGGTCCGACCGAATGCTACTGTGACTGTGTGAAAGTTTGTTAGTACACTTTATGCAGCAATTTGTACTAAATAAACCTGATCAGGCACAATGAGTTTGGTAGCCGTGCCTGATCAGGGACCATGAGTTTAAAATATACCTACCTAATCGGGTACAATGAGTTTAGTAAATGTGCTATCAAAAAATCTATTAACAGGCAGATTGCGGACCAACGTTATTTTGGTCGCATTATGACAAGCCCAGCTGACATAGCCCGATCGAATAACGTTTGACACAACTAATTGATATGACATCCAACCAAATAACGTAGCTCGATCCGCCATCAGCCTTTAAATCAATTTTTCTGATGATCGTGTCCAATAGGTTTAGTGAACGCACCTAATTCTGTACAATGAGTTTACCGTGCTTAGTAATCAATGAGTTTAGTGACCGTATTCGATGGTATACAATGAGTTTAGAAACCGTACTCGATGGTATACAATGAGTATACAATATACATACCTCATCGGGATCGGTGAGCTTGAACTCCCAGCCGTCGCCGGTCCACGAGATGAACCCCTGGCAGCTCTTGTCGGTGAGCAGCTCGAGCAGGAACTGCCACAGCTGGATCGGTCCTGAACCTGCGCGGTCAGTATGCACTTGCTTTACGATATAACTCACATCTCTTATACTATACGGTTTTAATTGTCTTCCAAAAATTCTTCTATGTTAGGTCGTGGATATATTTGTTTTATAATTATCGCGACATAAGGCAAACTACCTAGTCGGTTGGCACCTTAGATTTTTGTATGAAAATACTAGGAATGACAATGATGGGATTTTTTGTTATATTATCTTTTATAGTGCCAATAGTTAGGTATTCTACCAAAAAGTTAAATGAAAATCAATAAAAGTTAATCTTACAACTAAGAAATATAATAGCTGGCTTTATTAATGAAAATACTTGAGAAGTGTTTAAATTTTTTTACCTATTAAACCTTTAAGGCCTTTTTGGCTTGTCAAAGTAATTATTTTCAATTAATGTTCCCACACTAGTGTCAGGACAATAGTGGCAACTGGCTATTCATTACATACCAACAAAATACATTTATGCATTATAATTTTAGTTATTTTGAAGCTTATTTAAATTAAAAATACGAAGCTAGAAGCTATAATAGACTTTAGAAGTATTTTCGTAGACGCTCGTAGCGGCGTGCTACGGCGTAGCAAAGTTTAAATATTCGTAGACATGCCGTAGATAAGATCTACGAAGATTACTTTTAATTCGTTTAACGGCCGTTCCCAATATTCAATCTATCTCTGGTTTGACATACGACCGACCGCAGCTAACATTGAATTGACATAAAATATATGTCTCTAATGTCTAATGAGAGCTATTCCTATCTGTAGTAGGGCAAAACCAGAGATAGATCAAATATTGGGAACGGCCGTTAGACTTTTTAGCATAAAGCTTATTATAAATAAGCTTAAATGCTTCATCTAACACTTCATTGAATTTTAATTCAAATTTTTAAAAAGCTTTTATTCTACCATTGAATATTTTTGATAAAAAAGTCCTTTTGTTTTAATATATTAAGATATTAGCAAAGATTATATTATGTAAACATTATACATACAAGTTTAAAAAATATATTTTTGAGGGTAGTGTAAGACTGTGAGTGTGATACGCTTTAAAGCGCCTTTTCAAATAAAGCATTTGCTTGTAACGTTAGGTTCGAACATTATTTCGGCTAGTTACTAGTAGTTATATTATGAAAGTAATGTAAAGCAAAGTCGAACCTGGGTATTTAGTCAGGTTGCATTAGATAATTTCGACAGCGAAGTTAGAAATCAAAGATGTTTATGATTTGAAAAAACAAATCGGTAAGTTACAAACCGCTTGCGATCCCTTACAATTTTACATAGAAAATGTTTGATTTCCATCGAATGCAACACGCCTAAAGACCCTGTTACACGCGAATGCTCCTGTATTACGTGTATGTATAAAATCCAAGGTACCAGTGAAGCATGGCCCGGCCGCGGGGTAGGACAGCTTGTCCTGGGGGATCAGCGCGTGCTGGTCGGGCGCCCACTCCCCCCACTCCACCCCGCCGTACTCCGCCGCGTACCCCTCCCCGTACACCTCGCCGCCCCCGTACCGCGCGCCCGCCGCTGCAATACATAAATAATTATTAAGTATATTATGCCTATAAAATATAATTAATTAATTGTTACATACCTGCATATACAGGGTGTAACAAAACTAAGTGATAATACTTTAGGGTGTGTACTGTGTATGTGTTCCTTGTAGAGAGTTTTTTTGTGATTTTTATAGGCAAGCACCCCAGCGTCACGAGTTTGCCCATACAAAAATGAAAAAAAATGGCTTATTATCACAAAGTTTTGTTACATCCTGTATAGATAGATAAAACTCAAAACTCACAAATTGGTATCACTTCTAACTAGTGACCGACCATATTTATATTAAGAAATAGATGTCGCCCGCAACTCCGTTCGTTGCAAAGTTGCGGGAACCGTACATCGCACGGAAACCGTACAGTTTGTTGCGTTTAAGCGAGAGACTGGCCGACCTGCTATCTCCGTATGTTACCTCCGTAATGGAAACCACTAAACCGTTAAAAAACAGAAAAACTCGTGATTGGCGTTATAAAAATTTCCGCGAAACGAAGTCGAAGTCTTAACACAAGCCTAGTTCATTTTAAACTTTTTAGCATAAAGCTGATTATAAGTGAACAAGCCTAGAGTTTGACTTCGATTCGCCGAAATTTTTATAACGCTTATCATGAGTTTTTCTGGCAAAAATGTAAACAAATAAGGTCGAAAATATTATGTAGATGCAGTGATGATCAGATCATAATTTATGCTTAACCGGCTACCCTAAAGTATGTTTGTAATGTTATGTAGCGTATCACATTCCCTGTTTAATATTCTGCCAAGGTCAGAATGTCCTCGTGTGCTTATCGTCATAATATTATTCATGAATCAGGTAAACTAATAGTCTGGTCTTCATTTACATAGTATTGTGTTTTATTCGTAGCTATCTAATGTGGTTTACTGGTGACACCTTCCTTATTGACAAAACCACATTCGGTAGCGAGTAGATATTTAACGATTACTTTACTATAGTTAAATTACGATTTTGAAAAAAGCTCCATATATTTTCTGTGTGACTTTTCATTAAATTAAAGTTAATAAATGCCGTTGTCATCGATCGACAACAACAAATGTTTTAGGGCCTGTATCACCACTTCCTGATAAAGTGCCGGATAGGCCGGATTCTCCATACTTTATCTGTCAAGTTAAGTGGTGGATAGCCTATCCGGCACTTATCAGGAAGTGGTGAAACAGGCCCTTAATAGAAATAAAAATTGTAAAAAATAACAACGCAGATTTCCAAGAATTATCAGCAAATTAGTTTCGTTGGGTCCTTAATAAAAACATACGTATCGTGTTAAATATAGTTTGCATACAACATGCGTGAAACTTAATTTAAATTGCAAAATTAACAAGTCGTATACTAATAGGCTGTTTACACTTGGCTGGACTCTACCTGAATGTCCTATTTATAACTTTAACAATACATTTTCCTTACATATTTTCCTGTGATATCGATTTGTTATTGAACCTTAAATAAAATTCTATCGATAAACAAGCTTACGGTAACACATTTTTTTTTAATAAATTCCAAAAGAAAAAGATCACAAAGCTGCAAAAAACGCAATAAAATATCCGCCTTGAAAACACACAGGTACGTTAATTAAGTGTGTAAGAGACCCTTTGTTGCCGGCTATCACCTGCGATCTTTTCCTAATGACAGCCTTCGCTGAATTTTGCATAACATTATGTCACGGAGAATTCAATTCTTTGGAAACGATTTTATACATTTCTTGAAATTAAGTAGTTGAAAAACACTGTTATTATTATTACGCTGTAGTTTCACTTTCTTAGTTTATGATTGCAAAGATGTTAATTAAGGAAAGAAAATCTAAGGGAATTAAGAAGTAAGTTGCATATTTGCTCTGGGAACTCGGCTAACTTTTAGTGCTGAGTAGTCTACATACCGCTATTAGGAATGGGCCTTATCATTTGTTTGTTGTTTTTTTTTAATGTTCAACTGGCCTTGCAAATATACAACCACTAGATCAGTAATATACTAATAGGTAAACGTCGATATTAGATACTCACTTCTAGGGTAGGGCTTGGTGTACTGCGGCGGCTGGTACTTGTGCTCGTGTATGGGGGGCTGCTGGTGCGCGTGCTGGTGGTGGTAGTAGTCGTCGAGGTAGGGCTGCGGCGCGGGCGGGTACTCGGGCTGGTAGTACTCGTCCAGGGGCGACGCCGCCGCCGGCGCGGGGGGCGCAGAGCCGCCCTCCGTGTAGTACGTGCTCGTCTCCCGGGGGCCACCCGTCGTGTAGCCGCCTGGAAAAATTGAAGAACTTAGATTGTGTGAAAAGGGAAGGATAAAATATGGTTTTAATTTTTGGCGCTTCCCAGGTGGCAGTTTCAGCTGAAAACTTTCCCAAATATGAAAGAGCGGTTAGTTTGATGTGACTTTGAAAAACGAAGGGTAAAATTTGGCTTTAATAAAACGCCTCTCGGATGGGAGTTTCAGGTGGGAACTTTCCCCAACACGAAAGTTTCTCGTTTCAGTGATTCCACTCTGGGAACAGATAGATGCCGAAATAATCGGGCCTAGCTGTTGCACATCGAGGCGTGTGCGGCGCGGGCGCACGCGGCGCGACGGTCACGGTTCACGGCGCGCCCTTTGTTCTGCGCGTGCGCCGACCCCCCCCGCCCCGCGCATCCCCCACACACCTCGCACGCCGTACGTGATCGTACATAGCGTTTCAATTTACATTTACCACTATTAACGATGAATTACCACTCGGAAAAACTGCTATCACATAACACGTCTGCGGTTTTACATATAGTCTGTTCCGAAGAGGGCTGATGGAAAACTTCTTACTGTTCTTATGCATGGAAAATAATTAAGCTTTGAAAATCTGCAACATGTTGTCATTGTTTTGCGTAGCTACAATATTATTTAACTGTTGCAGCGGTATAATAATAACATTAGTAACCTATATTGCGAACAGGAAATTGCCCTAATGAAATCGGAAGGGACCGGATATAGCACGCCTATAAATGGCACAGCCGAATCTACAGATTGTACAAGAAAATGACATTATTACCTTTTTATTTTTTGTATATATGTATTGTAAGGTATATAATCACCCAATTATTGCCATTTTGAAAGTTCATTGTACCTACAGAAAATCCTACTAATGCAATTCCTAGTATTTTCAAATAATAATTTATAATCCGAGGTGCCAATAATAATGACTGCCAACGATTGAGTAGTTTACCTTAATTAAAAATATCAAAACGAATTATTATTCCTCTAATTTGCGCAAACGCAAAAAACAATTGTGGAACTATAGAATATAATAAACAAAATTTAGGTTTCCCGTAACTTTCTGCTATACAGGTATGAATGATGGTTGGTTTGCGCAACATTATGATATTCAAAAATCGGCCAAGTGCGAGTTGTACTCGCGCACGAAGGGTTCCGTACCACTACAGAGCAAAAATAGGCTAAAAATTGATTTTTTTGATGGGAGCCCCCCTCAATTATTTAATTTATTAAAATTTTATAATTAATTATTAAAGTACAAATACAATTAAGTATTTTGAGAACATTTCAATTGCCTATCACGTTTGTTGTATGGGAGACCCCTTAAATATTTAATTTATTTTATTTTTAGCATTTGTTGTTATAGCGGCAACACATATACACAATCTGTGAAAATTTCAGAAGTCTAGCTATAGCGGTTCTAGAGTTACAGCCTGGTGACAGACAGACGGACAGACGGACAGACATCGAAGTCCTAGTAATAGGGTCCCGTTTTTACCCTTTGGGTACGGAACCCTAATAAACGGTCGCTCCGCCGCGGACAGTCGGATTCGGGGTCAGTACTCTCCGCTATTGTCTACGCCGGCACACTCAACACAATATTGTGCTAACAGTTATAGTGGAACTGACGATTTGTTGTTATAAACTTAGTGCAACATCGAGCATGCAAGACATAGAGACGTGTTTATTTATTTATATAAAATGCAATAAAAAGTTTGCACTCGATGGATAAAAAGGCAAAGCTTTGTAATTGGCAAAAGATACCTTGGAAGTCACAAAAAACCTCGAAGCTTTCCAGGGGCTTTCCTACCTTTTTTGTTAGCGTTATTTATAATGTGTGTTGTCACATTTGTTCCATCATTCGTCAGCGGGGTCGGAGGTCGGCCCGCTCGGGAGCTTTTTACGGCGATTCCACATATCTGTCCCGATATACCAAACACAAAAGGGAATTGTAATTGCCCGCGCTCGCTTCATTAAAATACTCGTATTTGTCTCCCGTGATTTGTTAGCGTTCCTTTACGCGTTTTAACTCGAGACATTCATCTAGCCCTGACATAATGTTTCCTCAAAATTATCTAATCTCACACAATATTAAACTTAAAATAATTACGTGTGAACGAACGCTATTCAGCCGCTCAGCGTGGAATACGGAGATCTTACGTATTATTATGGCACATTATTATTATCATAGTAGTAAATAGGAGTTATTCTCGAGTCTCGACGATAATAGGAACTCACGTCTCCGGTATAACCAATGATGGAAAAACTACAAGTCGTTATGCATATCGAGGTATTTAGCTGTTCTGATACAATACTTGATAATTTTATTCCGAGAAGAACTTACAATAGCCCGCAGAACTGAAGCAATAAGATGACGTCACTACACAAGAACGGCTGTAATAAGTGTTACGCACGACGTAGTTTTCTATAATTACGAGGTTCACATTGATAACATCATAAGGTAACCTAATCAAAGCTATATAAATGATGAAGTTTATAAAATATCTAAGCTAATCATCATGAAAATTCGTTCTCCAATCCTACACACATACTTTGTTTGCCTCTACATAGAGCCATTTTTGTATCTTCGTGGGACGTGTACGCAGCACGAATTGAGTCATGTATTTAGTCGATCGAAGCATCGGTCGCAAGTAGGTTAGGAGCCTGATTGAGTGATAATACTCGGTAATATCGGCCAAACGAGATGAATGTGAGATGAATTAGGTCCGTTCGCTCGGCGGGCGGCGGCGGGCGGCGGCGGGCGGGGGGCGGCGCGCGGCCCGAGCCAATGGAGACCGGCCCCGCCTCGCGCAGGTCGAAGGTCGCGGCCCGGCCAGTGGCGCAGAACCGAGGTGCAATACGACCACTTCCAAATTTAAAAATCTGAGATGCTCAAATTTGAATAGATCGGAACATGTTCTGGTAGGCCGAATTTAAATAACGAACGACTTCAAAAAGTAGACGGATGTCGACCGCAGGAAAAATATCAAAGATGTAAAGATAAAAGGCGAAATATTATCAAGCTCTCGTGAAGTGTCCCGCTCGCAGCACATGTGACAGTAATTCTAGAGCGCAACAGCTGGGAAGCGCCTCGGTTTTTTTCATATTTTATTTTCATGTGTAACATTAGACCCGCGAAAACGGCCCTTTAACAAAGTTTTTTTGGTTCGCACGCGCTAAGCTTCGCCACATGTTATTTTAATGATCTACAGTACACTTGATAGCGTACCCACTATTTTAAGTAAAAATATCGTAAGTAATTTAACCTTGGTAACGGTTTCTTAGGCGATTCTTATTTAGCAATCAATTAATTTAAGTTGTGTACTTCACACGAAGATTGTAGGATTTTTTTATAAAGTTTTATTTGTAGTAAGTTGGTTTAAATAAATTCAAGGTGGAACTGGAGGAAGGTGGAAGGTGGAGGTGGTGGAACTTATGAGGTTTTACATAATTATTTTGACTCTCGTTTTTATCGTTTTTTATTCAGAAATAAATGTTATGTATCCACTAAATTAAGACGTTATTTAGGAAATCATATGTAATTATTAATTTTAGTGGTAAATGGCGCTATTTAAAATTAGAATTCAGAACAAATAACTTTTGCCGCGCCAATTCCAATTTTGGAGCGGAAGTTTAAATATGATTTTAAAAATAGAAGCGATGGCGGTTGCAGGTGAGCTCTGCTGACAGCGAGCTGTCAGTTATAATTTTTAATGACTGAATTTCAGAACAGAATAAAATCTTAACCATCGCAATTAGCAACTCTTTATAAAGTTTTTGTTAATAATAATAATTATGAACATATCACATAAATCACGGTTAAAGTAATTGTAAGAGGCAAAGGATTCTTTTATTAAGTAATACACCTATAATAATCTTCTAAAAATCGGTCAAGTGCGAGTTGGACTCGCGCACGAAGGGTTCCGTACCACAAAGCAAAAATAGGCTAATTGTGTTTTTTGTATGGGAGTACCCCTTAATTAGTTATTTAATTTTTGTAAATTTAATTATTAATTGTTAAAGTACAAATACAACTGAGTATTTCGTGAATATTTCAAGTGCCTATGTGTTGCCGTTATTGATATCGAGCAAAAAATAGCAAAAAAACACGTTTGTTGTAAGGGAGCCCCCCTTAAATATTGTTATAGCGGCAACAAATATACACAATCTGTAAAAATTTAAAGTCTAGCTATAGCGGTTCTTGAGTTACAGCCTGGAGACATACAGACAGACAGACGGACAGACGGACAGACATCGAAGTCTTAGCAATAGGGGACAAACCCTAAAAAAGTGTATTTTCTAGAATATGAAGGTGACCACTCAAATCAACAGTTGCGACTTACATAGAGTTTGGCAACAGCAAATAGTAACAAAAACCTCAAACCGAGTTAAAAATAAAGAGTCTCAAACGCTAACAAGACGGACTGAACACCAGATTCACCGATATTTATTAGCGATAAAACCCCGTATGGCCGCCGCGCACATAATCAAACGTATTTACGTGCGAGCTTTATAAAATTGTATAAAAATAATATCGTGCTCCAGTGATATCCGGTCGGGAATTTGGGCGCGTAATTTATAAACAAACTGTCACAACAGATGTCGATTACGGATTTACGTTAAAACATATCCCATCCGCGCCGGCGCAGCCGAACTTACTCGTTAGCGAGACGCTAACAAACGACGTACGTATGATGTTCCTACACTTATTCGACAATAAAACATGCATAATGATAGGTCTGTAGAAGCTTCCATCGCAGAGTTAACGGAATATTGTAGATTTATTTGGTTGGAGCTTTAATGGATATTGAGCTTACTGTTTTCAGCGTACTGTTTTCTGAACTTCATAATAAAAAAATATGTTATTTTATATGTCTGTATAATCTTACTAGAGGGAAAAGACTGCTTTTCTATAATCCTAATAACCTGCTGATAAATATTGAAACAATACGTCTAAGTTTAGATTGGAGCATATAATTTATGGAGTGAAGGTGTGATATGCTGTTAGCGGGGTTGGCAGGTGTGTGGGCACCTGCGCACGCGCCGACAGTCGTTACAACGCATATGGGGAGCGACCTGTCACTGTGACCGACACCATGGCCCATGGCATACGGGAAGCCGTTCATGTCAAATTTCATGGGAAACTTCACTTGGATTAACGTCAGTCGAACATGGATGGCCCTGTTTTAATGCAACGTTAATGCCACTTCGTTTCTTGTTTGATCCAGACAATAATTGACCGTATTCTTATTAGATGATAAACGAAAGTCAAACGTTTGGTTTGTTGCGTTTATATTGTATTAAAATAGAAGAATTAAATAGTGGTTTTAGTTTTGATGATCACTTAGATAAAAACTTTAGTTTGTGTAGCCTATTTCTAAATTATTAGTTGAATTAAATGTCGCAATGAAACCGGCGACGTTTGGCGCCGACGAGAAAAAAAGAATTGAATTAAAAGCAAAATTTATTGCGGAAACAGGTATCAAATCGCGACTCGTGAATATATAACAATTTGATTTTATTCGAGATCTTATGTAAGAGTTTAAAAAATATAAATAGGATGTAGTGGCGCCGAGCAGGACGCGGGGACGGAAGTAGAGACACTTTATACACACATTAATATAGACATTAAACGTTATTATACCCCGCTGCTTAGAATATAAAGTTAGAACATAATCCTAGGCGTACATGTTTGTTTTTGGAGCAACACAATGTATTAAAATAATTATTAATTACTATGTAACAGAATTAACAAAAAATGTAGAGTTATTACCACAAACGAACCTAATTTGGAACAATGAACTGGAATTTATCTACGCTAGAGATCTTAATTCAAATGGCTAGATACAAAGACTATTCTTGTAGTTGTACATTAGTTCATTAAGGTACGCGGCGGAAGACGGTAAAGTGGTTAGAGCGGGCGGAAGTGGCCATGCGGCATGAATGAACGTCCTCACCCCGCGCCCCGCCCCGCCCCGCACCGCCCGTGACGTCACGTATAGACAACGTGAAGAAAAAAATATAGTGCTGTTATGTGCTATGCTTTTGTGAAGATCGCTATCTAACAAAGCATTGTAAAAGGATTAGAACAGGAAATTGATAAAAGAGCCTAAAGAACATTAAACAAAATTATTATTACATAGATACTTGTTAAAAGTTATATTATGTTGGAAACTTATGCCATACATATCTAGAAACGTTTATGTATTATTTTCGCATTTCTTCCATGTGAAAATAGTAGTATTTAAATTTATTACAACCAACTCAAAACTTCTAACTTTTCTAATATTTAAAATGAATATATATTTATAATATAGAAATATAATTAATGAATATGTAAGGACTAAGGATATTCTACACGTTAGGGGTCAAAGTTTTAGTCTCACAGTTCAGTAGTTCCACAGCTGCGGGCGTTAGACAGGTGCCTCTAATACTTTATCATTGTAACGTGCTAACTATCCTCCTAAGATAATACGCGAATAAACTACACCGATACTTTATTTATAGGTTGTATTTATAGTATCGTAGGGTAATTATATTTGCTTAAAAATGTTCACGCTTAAGTAGCTGAACTAATTGTGATAAAAATTATTACATTACATTGATCTTTATCCTATTATTATTTTCCTTATCCTAATTTCTTTCCCGGTATCCAACTGGGCCCCGAAGGAAGTAGGATATATTTTAATCCCATAAAATAATGATTTTGAATGAATTTACGCAAACGAAGTATCAGACAACATAGCTACTTCTAATATAAAAAGGTTCCATAAAATATAATATTCTTCAAAATGTTCTCTACCACTTTATGAGGTTTTTAGAATTTGATATTTCTAATGTCAAGTAATTAATAAATTTTAATTAAAGCTATCATTAAATTTTCCCCATTATTTTTCATAGATATGTTGTTGGTATTCTTCCATGTGCCATACATGGACCGGTCGTTAGAGTAACGGGCTAGGCGGATCATTGATATTCGAGGACCGGCCGAGCGATCAGCGCAAGATTCGCGACGCCTGTAAAAGGAACAACTGAAAGGTTATCGACCTACACCGACTGCTTATCAGGCTACTTGCTACTTGCTGTTGACACCACAGTCTGTCATAGTTATAATGTTTATATAAAGACTGTGACAAACGACGTCTACATAATTTGATTAGTTGACGCTCTTATTGTGAGTTTTAATCAGAAGTCCCTAGTTTTTATCTTACATTATGTGATACATATTACATATCTACTATAATTATACTGGTACGTTACTTTTTTGGGATAAAAAGCAGCCTGTTTTGATCCAAAACTTAAGTTGCTAGCATGCAAAATTTCATTAAAATACATTCTACAGCTTTTGCGTCAAGACTCAAGAGTAAAAACACCTATCCATGCTTTCTTAGAAACTTTCGCATTTATGTGTTTTATCTTATTTAGTTTTTAACATATCATTAAATATTTAAAAGTATAAAGCACATAATCCTTTTTATCTTCTATTAATTTAAGTTGTCTACAAGAAACTTGGTTAAGAATACATTTTCTATTATAAGGACCAACGTATACTCTATCAAAGTGAATATTAAATAATAAAGGAAGTTGTTTCTGGTCGTTCCTAGGCAATAGCATGTAGATGCGTCGTTGGCATGATTTTCACGTAATCTATAAATGCAAATGCTCGCTATGTGACAATACTGCGAGCTTTTTATGCGTGTCACGCGACGGAAGTTCGGCGAGGTGCGCCTGCGCCGGATCCAACATGGCGGCGAGAGCACTTCCGGCCGCGCTTTTCAATGAACTTTTGTTGCCGTCAACTTGCAGTACTTCAAATGATCAGTCGCTTTTTGTGAGCTTTTAAGAGATGAATAGTGAAAGCAGGTTCTATTAGAACTGTTCATTGATAAATGATTTTAATTATCTATTTAATTAAGCATGGAACATTAGTAATAAAATTACAGTTTGCAAACAATGTAATATTAATGTAATAGTTAGTCTTAATAATTAAGAGGAAAATTAATGTTCATATCGTTAATGACTTAGTATGACCATAACAGAGTATATTAATTGTTGTACCTAAATGTTATGCGTTATAATAATTGGAATTAACTTCAAAACATGAAATTAAAAAAAATACCTTTAACAAAAAATATTAAGCAATATTTTTTGTAAGGTATTTTTTAAAAATTTAAACATGTCTAGTACCAAATGAATAAAAGTCTGTGATAATTTATAGTCTGTCAAAAAAATTAAGAAATTAAAAAGTGGCAACATCGTAGTGTCATCCCTTTCAAATCAATCTAAGAAAAAAGGGATGACACTACGATGTTGCCACTTCTTAATTTCTTCACTTTCTTGACAGACTATAGGTAAGTTTTATATTTTCGGATGTTTTGCCTATATACCTATCCTACCCAGGGTTCCAGAAACTCTACAATGTAGAGTCTTAAAAAATCATACGCGCGATGTTGCAAAGTAAATTGTTTGCCTAATATTTATTTTTCAATTTTCGAGCCTAGAGAATGTAATTAGACTATTTAAAACGTTATAGGTCGTTTGTACGAACCTGGTGGGAGGAGGTAGGTGGTGTCCGGACACAGATTGTCCACCGCGGGGTCGAACGACACTCTGTTCGGTTCACCATACTGGAGCTTGGTGGAGTTCGGGCTGACCGATTGTTCGTAACCTAACCTCGCGGCACCGAGAGACTGCTCGTAGCCGAGCCGCAGATTGTCCGTCCGCAGTACATTGTCCGTCGGCTCGTCGAGGCTCTCGTAGGGTTTCACTTTAACACTGTAGTCTGTGAAGTTGAGCTTGGTGACGGTGGACATGGGTGCGTGGACGGGCGCGCACGGGGGCCCGGCGGCTTCGCGCGGCTCCACTAGCAGCATGGCGGCAGCACCGCCAGCTGGAGCCGACTAGTATCTCATAACTCACTACCACTACTAGACCCCGCTCGTACAACTTTTAAACCGAAAAATAATCCGCGAATATATTTACTTATTTTCACGATTCGATTTTATTTAATTTTTAACGACTGTTCATCACTTTGGCAGGACGATGTAACTCGACGTGCGCGTATCGTCGGACACGAGAGCACCTTCGCGCGTTCACGCTTCGCAGTCGACTGAGCGGGATCGAGCTTTCGTAGTTCGTACTTTTGTCCTCGGGCGGGTTGCGAGAGGGCGGCCGCGGAAAATGTTCGGAGTTGGAAGTCGAGCGAAGCCGAGTTTTGCCGAGGACGGCCGAGCCGAGCCGAGCGGCGACCTGCCGCGCTGAGCCACCTGCTACACCGCGGCTCTACCAACTGTTGCGCGACCGTTGGTTTTTTGCTGACACTCGTAAAAATTAGCGAATTGCATAAAAACCAATTTTAATGTAGGAATCACGGATCCCAGAAACCAAATTGATTTATTTTCGTTTGATACAAATAATACTAACCCTACGTAACATTGTCTACAAACTAGACATATTCATAGTATGTATATATTTATACGTAAGCAAGTGAACAAAGTTCTCAGCTTTGTTAAGTTTATTTTTCCTACTGCTTGTCAATTAAGGAAAACTATAAATAACATAAAGCTAGTAGCCGGTAACATCATTATAATTAAAACAAAATATAATTTAATCAAAATTTACGATGAAATACAAAATATAAAGTTCATTAGTGTGATATGAGATTTGTTAAGGAAACTAACCGGGCCCAAGACAACATCAACTGAAATAACATGGAAAATACGGAAAATGAAATTGAATGTCACTCCAAGTGACTATTTAATGCCTTTAATGCTCATGATATTGTCCAAAGTGTAATCAACTTCATAAGAAAAAGATAATTCAAGTGTGTGTTGCAATACGACAATATGGCTGCTTATAGAAATAATTACGGAATCATTACTATTGCGAGGTACCGTGCCGGGTATCATCAAGATGCAACTTTAATTATTTTAAAGATGAGTACAGTATGAATCAAATTATTGTTGGTATTTTTTTGGCAAAACGTTCAGAGCATGACACGTGTAAGTCGATACCATTATCTTTTACAACTTTTCACTATCAAACTGAGATAGGGCGGGTCGATCTCTATCTAATACCGAGAAATTGTCAAAAGCATATTGACCAAGTTGACAATGTTTTGAGTACAAAATTGTCTCCTTAGCTCACATTTTGGGCGTCAATTTGAATATACATATAATACGCATTCGAAAAGGATGTTTACATTGTCCGATTCGATACAGATGCATGCGATATCGGTTTCGGATATCGAGTTTGCGAATTCGGTGGGAGGTTCCCGGCGGGCGGATCCGAATCCGGGTCAAGTTACAGGGCTGGGGGTGGGAAGGTCACAAAGGGCCCGGGGACACCTGAGCACGTGTGCCACCGGATATGGAGGGCCATTGTCTACCGGAGGAAGTGATTTGAGCGCGCCACGAGATCCGATCTTATTTTTTTAGACGCACATATGACGGTATATAATTATTTTTCAGAGGTATCTGGTAATATCAGCTATGTCTATTTTTTAGGTTTCATTTAAAACTCTTTATTTTAGCTTGTCAGATCAAAGAATACTATAGAAAGAAATAGGTATTATGCTATCTGTTTGTTAGATGTTTCTTTTAAATATTTAATTATATAAAATGATATTTCTCTTAAATC
The DNA here is from genome assembly GCA_905187585.1 of Cyaniris semiargus. Taxonomy (NCBI): domain Eukaryota; kingdom Metazoa; phylum Arthropoda; class Insecta; order Lepidoptera; family Lycaenidae; genus Cyaniris; species Cyaniris semiargus. The sequence goes on from LR994550.1 coordinate 5,411,725, forward strand.
AAATAATATTGAGAGGAAATAAAACGTTTCTTCAGATGTTTTTGATTTCCTATTCTTTATTTTTTTTATAAAATAAAGCAAGGGCGAGGGGAACGGAAGACGTCGATTCTTCGCGGAGTCCACCTGAACAGGATGTGTGTGGAAAATTTAAAAGCTCGACGATGACTTACATTTAGGAATGCCTCACATTTATAAAACAATGGCACCAACTTAACACAACACCTGCTAAGAATTTGTGGATGCCATATTTTAACATTAGCGAGGGTCGCCGGCTTAGCAACGATTTAGGCTTTGTTAATAAATAATAAGAATCAACGACAAAAAAAGACAAAAAGGTTAAAAAATGACTGCAACTTATTAACAATTCAAATTTTTAAGTATGAGTCAGTGTTTTAAAGGTCTAACAAGTTTTTTTTTAATTATTATTTATGTGTATTATTTTTTACATAATTTGAAAATCCTAAAAATTACATCCTCATAAAAAGTTTTAAAAGTATAGATAGGTACAGTGCACTGATTAGATAGGATAGAATAATAATTATTATAGGATGTCATTGTTCACAGTATCGTGTATTAACATACACATACTACGTTACATATTGTAGTACAAGCGCTCGGCTGACACGGTAACAACGTTTGAGCATCAATCAGGAGGCTGCGCGGTGGAAATGGCGCGCGAGGGAAATGGGTTTTTGATATTTGTACAAGCGGGGAAATGACTCGCGGGATATTGTCGACGAACAAATACCACCGAGGAAATAGAATGCTAATAGATATGACGTAAAGATTGAAATACTGTATGTTATAAGATATTGGTGTGTTTGAATGCTATGTGCTTCTTTTTTAATTTTTAACACAAACTTTTTAACAATCAAAGCTAATACATAGTTCAAATGTTTAGGGTTTTATGAGTCACGTTGCGAGGGCTGGTAAAACATGCTCCTAAATTATAATGCCAAATCTGAGATGCCGTCGACTGTGAATACAAATAGTTGCATAATTCAACTTTTTTCTGAATACCGAGAAGGGCACAAAATTATAAGAAAAATTGAATCAACATAATATTCGTGTGATCGGAATACGTAACGATGCGTCCGAGTGTCGGCGGCGGAGGTGTATTACGAATGGCATAAACGCAATGTCGATCGCTAAATACAAAGCGAAATTAAAACACCGACCGATCGATATCGTCTGTAACCCGCCGGCGATGCGTTCAAAAATACCACTTACCCAGATATTCCATGATTTGAATTACATTACCGTTAACAATACGCGTATCGGCCGCGGGAGGCGACGGAAGTTCAGATAAACAATCGCCCAGATAAAATATCGCACCAAAAACGAGTCATTAAGAATTATCATAAACAAATAACGCGTACGACACGAATCTTTTTATCCCTCGCTAATTATAAAGCGCATCCGGTTTTCGTATGCCGAGCTATTAAACTCAAATTTGAATTTCAAAGTTTACGTTCGCCATAAAATCTGGGTCGGAGGTCGGAGGTCCGGACCTAATTTGGGAATTTTATTTTGTTTAGCCTGTAAAGTCGGGAGTTTAGGTGGCATTACTTCGGATTGTGAACACGAGGCGTCTAAGACGGAGCTGCGAAGTGGTGTGTTTTAAATTGGAGCGCGGCGGGGACGTCACTTCCGGTACCAATAATTTATTTCTCCCGGGCCGGGCGCGTGACGATGCTGACGCGAGATGGTGCGAGGTACGACATTTATCCGCGGCTAAATTTGGAACGATTTCCCAGAATATTATGAATTGTGACATAATTTGCGTGGCGCTGAATGGTCTCGGATCGATCCCGCTTCACTCGTCTCAATCGTGAATTGTTCAGTTTATATTTCATTTCCGTAAAACTATGGCCAGTTCCTAAAGGTTTTTTGACACTAGTTTATCTATTCAATTGTTTATTGGTTTTAATTTAACGTTGTCGATAAGTACGTGTTAATCAATTAAAATCGCTAGTGAATAGATAATTCAGTCAAAAACTTCAGAAACCGGACAATAGCTCATTGGCCTAAGATCCCCCATAGAACGACCTTCACCGAGCTGGTTAATGGATGAAAAGTATTTTATATTCAACTATGTATGTCAATAAATATGTTGATAGTGGGTTGCCTAAAAAATTTCAGTCCAGAATAAAAAAATAAAAATTAAACTTTTTTTTTTACATTTTTTTGGTTTGGTTAATAGACAAATTCCATACCAATCGAAAGTATGAAGCCCGTAGAATATGCAAACGTTAGGTTATCTACTTTTTTCCCGTCACAGCTCTTAGGTAGGCAGGTAAATCGATATTAACGACCATGGCCCATGGAAGGCCACGCTCCTTTGAAGGCCAACTATTAAAAAGTCATAGTTATCGTCATGGTAAGACATATTATTTCTGCTACACACTTAGATCCATCAAACTTAAGGCTACAAACGCGGCGGCGAGTCGATCGCGCCGCAATTGTGGCTGTGCGATCTCACTGTTTGTAGACTTTGGTTGTCGAGGTTACAATTATTGTAATTTCCGTACACAGCAAAACTTAAGTTTTTAGTTACGTAACCTATATCTAACTCACATTTTATTACAGTGAATTGTCGTATAAGGATATATGTATGGTACCAATGAAAGAAAATCTACTTATGCCTCGATTTAAGTTAAAATATTGGTAATGTTCCTAGGAAGGCCGGTGGTTCCTTATAAAGCCCAACCAAAGATTTGATGGTTGGCCTTGCTAGGGTACATGGACTTTACAAGAAACATCTTAAAATCATTAACATATAAACAGTTATTTTTTAGTTATGAATGCGTACCGTAATAATTAAAAAAATGTTTTTTATATAACATCTTTACTTATTATGATTATTAAATTCATACTCTCATATTGAACATTTTGGCTTTAGACGGAACGGGCCCATAAGAAGGCCATTTTAGATTTAAAAAAAAAATTTGATTGCATTATAAAACGCGTTGGCAATTAGTTATAAGGTATGAATGTGATACTCATTAGTACTATTTTTAAAGAATTTCAATTAATATATTCTTAGTTATAAGATGATGTTCAAGCAATGTTCGTTAAAGTTTTTTTAGATGATATGAATATATTGAGCACTAGATGACGCCCACAACTTCGTTGCGCCAAAATTCTTTTATCGCGCGGGAACCGTACATTTTTCCGGGATAAAAAGTATCCTATGTCCTTTCCCGAGATTCAAAGTATCCCCATACCAAATTTCAGCAAAATCGGTTCAGCGGTTTAGGCGTGAAGAGGTAACAGACAGACAGACAGACAGACAGACACACTTTCGCATTTATAATATTAGTATGGATATGGATTTCACGCGTTGCTTAACTGAAAGAGAATATAATATTGTTTTAGTAAAAACAGATAAATAAATACGTGTAACTCTATTTTCAACTTAAACGACTGATGTATAATATTGTCCTTGTTTGGAGCTGTGTTACTTGCTGTGTTCTTTGCATTTGGAAGAGCTTAATAAAACTTAAGTTTATATTCAATAAGCTTAAGTTTATTGAATATAAACCTAATTACTTATAGGCTATTTAAGCTAGGTTAAAAAGTGATTTATAATATGATACCTGATAAAACAGAGCATTACTTGATAATTTGTTTCCTTTATTTATTTAGTTAGTTAACGAATAAAAAGTATTTTCACGTTAGAGTGGTCTTACATGGTCCAGAGTCCTTAGTACCGGTCTGGTTAATGCTTAATGCATATTCTACGGGCTTCATACTTTCGATTGGTATGGAATTTGTCTATTAACCAAACCAAAAAAATGTAATTTTTTTTTTTTTATTCTGGACTAAATTTTTTTAGGCAACCCACTTGCAATAAATTTATTGACATACGTAATTAAATATAAAATACTTTTCATCCATTAACCAGCTCGGTGAAGGTCGCTCTATGGGGGGGATCCTATACCACATCATAAACTCAGATAAAGTAAGCAAGTGTTTTTTGCGATCTCTATCTACTCAAAACTATCTAATACTTCCCCGGGCTCGGAAATGAGATAATAAAGGATAAGATTTTAAACCTAATCAATGGAACTGATAACAGATATCATAGGAACAATAATTTAAGGATAACATTTAGGGTCAACTATACGATTTAGGGGCATTCGCTGGCAGGGTCGCGGTTGTGTATCCCGCGTATCCCGTGGCTCTGCCTAAAGCGGAAAGTAGGAACACTCGTTGGGGTTTTAGTGGGTATGCCCGGGCGCGGCCACATACCCCGGTGGCCATCCCCAAACCGCCGGGGATGCGTAATTGCATTTCCCCAACGATAAAAAAAGGGTCAACTATACGAAAACGATCCTTAAGTCTCGTATCATATTATGTAAAATAAGTCTGAAAGTCGTATAGTTTTACAGTGAACAAGTCGTAAGGACCCGTGTCATGTGTTGTGACAGTGAACGCGTTATCGCGAAGGACAGCCGCCCACGCCGTCCGCCCCGCCTCCGCCCTACAGATAACCGCTATTATTGCCATAATTAAAATGTTCAAGCTTCTGTCTGAATTATTTTCAGATAACTCGAGTAACTTTTGCTGATAGCGCCATGTAAATAACACGTTTAACTATTTAATTTTTAGCTTTATAACATAGTTTGATAGAAAATTAATTAAAAAGGGTTGATACAAGGCGTTGTGATTGAGGTAGTCGAATCGGCACTTAATAATGGATAATGAAGAGTTGTCAAATATTTGTTCTTGCGAGGGACTCCTGCAATGAGGGACCCCGCAAATAAGGCAACTAATTGAATTCGGCGCGTCAAAGGTGCCGCGGTCGGCTTTGTCGGCGCCCGCGGCCGCCCGATATTGCTGTAGTGCCAAGAAGGTCGCACACTCTTTACAAATCCTAACACCGAGTACTCGGGTTACTTGCGAAAATGCTTTGTTTAACGCCTCTGTCCTATTTTAAAACTGCATTTTCTAAAGAATAGATAAGATTGTGCATGGATGCACATCTTTGCTGAAGACAATACTCCAGTTAACCTACACCACACTAGATTATTATTTGAAGAAAAAAAAAACAGATATCTAGGATATAAAAAAAATAATACCTAATTATCATATTATTCCAAACTGCATTCTGTTCTTTCAGTATCGTTCATTGTGTTTATCTTCTACAGTTGATGTAACAATGAGTAATCGGTCGTTAAAAGTATTGTGCCGTTTTACAGGAAAACTACATGTGACATGTCGATGTAGAGGTTATCAGAACAACGAGCATTTACTGGAATAAGTATAGGAAATATACTGTATGAAGTAAATTAAACAAAGCTGATCAATTAAAATTCCAAATTACTCTTTCTCTGTAAAGTTGGTTACTTTAAAAAAAATCGTAGCGCAAAACTTTCAACTGAAAAGTATGTTTAAATTGTCTATCTGTACCATTGAATATTATATTATTTGTGTTTCACGTACTTTTTTTGCTCGAAGAAGATGCTTTTAGGGTTAAATAGGCATTTAATTGTTTCTCTGTGCGTGGGTATGTGTACGGATACAAGACACCTGCGAATTACTAACAATAAGTGCGGCTCGTATTACAATAAGACTCACTGGATTCGCGAGCGATTCTTCTCCAAAGCGCGGGATTAGTTTTTTAGTAACTTGATACCTTTAGCGTTTTATGAACTTATTACTGCAAGTGGCTTATCGTGTACTACCTTGTAAAACCTTTTTCGCACGTCACGCCCATTAATAGTAGCCATTTTTTCGATGTATACAGGATGCAGCTTTTGTCATAAAAACTATTTGTAAACGCATATTATATCTGGTATAAGAATTATCTATTTTATGTACAGGGTTAAAATACAAAAGGTAAAATAACTTATCTTAATATTAATAAAGGTTAAACCACCAGCCATAACAAGCGAACCCCGGGGTTAAGACAAGCGATTAGTTGTAAAATATCCTGAAACTTACTAGACGTCGCCCGCGGTCTCGATCGGGATGATTCCAGGTTTATATAAGTACCTTAAATGAACAATACATGGTCATATTCTTGTGTTCTTATTTACCGAAGCACTTTATATAAAAATAAAAAAAAAAACTGATGGAAACTCAGCCGATAGGTCTTTCACAACTTCATAATAAAATAATTTATTTTGTATTTAAAAGATAAAGATCGGTTTAGCAGAGACGAGATTATCGGCCGAATCTACGAGTCGAACAACATGGGACTGACATAAAACACTCCAATTAATATTCATGATTACACCGAAATAAATTTTATTGACCCATGAAACGTTATCAATACAATTCGAACGGGTATAAAACGTTATGAGGCCGATAAGGCTCCTCGTGTTTTTTGTCCAACTTTCAAATAGCGTTCCAATCAAGGACACCTAAAATTGGTGAACGAAGAAAAGGTCTGATTGTATAGACACTTCGGGGTCGTTGTTAGGGGCTCATTGAGTACGAGAGGTCCTCGGCGACAATACGAATACGCGTATCGGAGCACCCTTGCTCTTTTAGCGGTCCCTACCCGCCGTAGGTACCCCATCGAAGGGCACATGTTTGCCCATTGTTACCTTTACGCGCCCGACAATATTTGATTTGATCCATTATGTATGAATATTATTAAAGTGTGACCTTTTATTGTAAATAAATAAGATGCACAATGGAGCACCCCAAATAATAATATTATGCTATAGAATAGCCACTCCACATTGGCCCATGATGAACCAATACAATAGATTAAGAACGTGTAGAGGGGCATGTACCATCGAGGAAATTGATTCCTAGGCAGTTGACAGACCAACGTCATTTGGTCAATTCAATACAATTCAAATGTCAATTCAATGTTATTTGTGATCTGTCGGCTGGGTTTGACATAACGCGACCAAAATACGTAGGTCCCCCATCTGCCTAGGAATCAACTTCTCTGATAGTACATCGATGATTGCCAATGATCGCCGTTGATAGTGCATGCTATAGAGAGGCAATCATGGTTATCCATAAAAGCCTAACCTAGAGAGGGGCCTTTCGGTACCTGATTAATAAAAGATTATGAATGAAATATTTATCCAATTAGATTTAATGAATATATTTATTTTATCAGATCATACTCTACTAATTAGGTATTAATTAGGTGGGTATATAAAAATACGCAGACGCGCGAAGTCGAAATGAGGAGTCGATTGATCCTCGAAATAGGATTAAGTTTACGATCGATCATGCGTAACTCAATACTCATAGAGGAGGTACTGAGAAATATACTAATGTTGATACATTTTAATCGTATGAGATAATTTGACTACGTCTACTACTAGACTAAGGAGTTATTTGAGTAAATGGAGATAGAGATAGTTATGCTAAAAAATGCCGTAAGTCTGTTATGAAAAATGCCGTAAGTCTTAACAGCTTCTGGGGAATTATAATTTACAGCAATCAAAATAATTATTTGTTTTATTCGATAAGTATGATTTTCCTGTCGGATACTGATATAAACTTGTAATTTAAATTATTCCGTTGCAATAACGGTTAAATATTCCAAACTTAGAAAAAAAACCATTGAAATATTTTTTGTTCTAATGAAGCATCCTCATTTTTGTAGTGGTTGTTCTTACCTTATTGTGCCATTTCGGTAGTATGTAGTGGCGCACGTGCGCAGGAGTGTATCGGGTTGCGCCGGAAGTCAGTTGAAGTACAATACCGACCGGATGTGGCCGCTCTAAACGACACGTATCTTTTTATTGATATCTTAGAAAGCCCAATATTTTCCTGTCGACACTCCACGACTTTTGGAAATGGCGTCGAGTGGGGTGTAATGATATTCAGATGACAAGTCGATACGTGGGCCACGTGCACTCCATTATCCTTTGCTAGTTCAACGGTTTTTTTTTAATTTTGTGGTTTAACAATAGTTTATTATTTCAGTGAAATAACCGTCATCGTAAAATAATGCTTTGAATACTCTATCTATGGTGGAATTCTAAGCTAAATCAATCTGTCAATCATATTAACATTTACATCGGTTATGAAAATTCATTTGACTACTGTATAAAGTCATGCTGGACCGTTTTTGTAGAGTTACGTAGCAGTGCCTTACTCTACATAGTTTTTATATTGATTCTTCTAATATTTTTCCTAATCAGTATAGTATCGAGTTATATTATAGGTTTTGCATAGTAATTAGTGGGTCAGGCTGGGCGGAGTACGCAGGATGCGAGGCGTAATAGGATATGACCATAACGAGTACAACTGTCGATAGTTTTCAAAACGAAGTTTCTTTTTCTCGTAGATTTCATTCTTTATAAACTTTTATATTAAGAAAAGGTCGCCTTATATCCGAAATTTTAAATTTAGACTTTTTAGGGAATTAGCCTATTACATACGCAAACAAATATAATATAAATTGGACATCTTATGAATATTATATTATAGATTTTTTTGCCTCTATTATTGCTTATTATACATAAATAATAACTACTGCGAAGTGGGAAAGCTAAAAGTGCGAGGGTGTACAATTATTTCTCCCTTTTAACGGTCAAATGCCCAGAGGTCGTTATGACGTTGCAAATTAATTTATTATGTACCAATTACGTGTATACGGGTAGCCACTAGCCCGGGCCGGGACGAGTCGGTTGGACTGATTTTAAATGATTGTGTTTGCACTATATCCATAGTAGCTCAGCAGAAACAATGATTACACTAGTCAACACGAATTTTGTGCCTGATTTTTATGTTACCGATTTGGATGTCTTTATTTTAAACTGAACAACAGCTGTTTCTTCATTCCAATTAGCTCAATTGATTCCAATCCTAACAAAACATCATTAAACATCCCAAAAATTAGCTCCAAATGAAGCGAATAAAAATGTTAATTCTTTGATTGTATTATCCTGTTTTCGTTGCATATAATCGATTAGTATTCATTAGGGAATATTTTAATTTCGCAAGTGTGTTCAGCGCGTCCGGCGCGCGGTTATGCCGCAAGCGAGGATGTGCGCGCCTTGCGACAGCGCGGATGCCCCAAGCATTGCACCGCTCGCGCATGGACGCCTTATACCAACATATACCACGCGCTAAACACTTTTTCTACCACCTTCAGATATGTGGACTACCACCTAAATGGAGTGTGACTAAAAGGGAAGTTATGTGTGATATGCATTTTTTTTAAGTTACACTAAAGTCTCTAGATTAAATTTTCAGTTTTAATGGTAGCAAGTTGAAATTAATTATGCGAAATAAATAAAAAAATCCAATAAGAATAGTCCAACAAGATAGCAAAGGATAGAGTTATTATAAGACACTTTTAAGTGTAGTCTTAGGACTTACCACGCCATACGAACAGGGGATCCAGCTCAGCTGAGTTCGCACGCGAACTCGGGTGTAAAAACATAGCTTAACCAGAGTCAAAATCTCCCATATTTGGTAACACAAACACAAGTCACTGACGGTATCGAGGTCACTTAAAATGTACAACAATAACAGTTCAAAAAAGAAAAAAAATATGTTGAAACTACTAATGAAAAAAATAAAAGAAAGAAAAAATATGTAAGCACAGACAAAACGCGCCGAAGACTGCAGAGCGTTTGGCACATTTGGCAAGTGAAGGCGGGTGGTAGGGAGCCCGTAACAATACTAAATTGCCGTACACGAAGGTTTCAAATTTAATTCTGGCTATATAGCTTTGTCGCTATTGCGATATGTCACTAGTATTCTATGAAGTTAAATGTTCTGGCTACGGCTAGTGATTTTCGTAGCATTGAAACGGCAAGAAAACCGACATCAAAACATAACAATATTATAATTAAATACTTTATAATACACACAATGAACCAGTTACATAATATTAGAAAGTAATAATAGAAGATAGAGAATATTTTCGTCTTAAAATTTTGATTCAGCCGTACTACAAATATGTTAAAAGTAACTAGAATACTGAAAATTCTTCACATTATTTACTAGATATGGCTGGCCATAAATGGTTAATTTCAGTGTACCGTGTTGATTATACTGTCCCGGCCGAAGAAATTGCGAAGATGACATGTGCTAAAACAAAGTCGATCACACAGACCTCGGACCGTATGAAAGAGAGCGGAAAAAAGGCGCCAAGGTTGTCGGTTGCGCCATGCACTCAGCCTAGCGGAAACTTCTATATGCATGTTATTTCTTAGCCAAAACAATGCTATCCTCTATGAGCACATCGCTTAAATATCAGCAACATAGAGGGAATACCGGCGTCCTAATCGCCTGCATCTTGATTAACGAAATGTCACGTAATAAAATCCAAACACGGATCGAAATGTACCGGAGCGCGGACCACCCGGCCGACGACGCGGAGAGGGCTTCTTCGCTCTTAGTTAATTTATTATTTCAGTAGCACGGAGCGTTCGCGGCCGTAGTCAAAACATCCCGCTACTTATGATTTACAAGGCAATAAACGCCCGTTTATATCTACTGGGCTTTTATTCGTGAGACTGCGCAGGACCCGCGGATAAACAGTTTAAATCAATATTAACAAGTTCTATCGAAAAACTGTTATGGATCATCAACTTCCACTCCGAGAATAGTTGAGTTACAAGCATTAGCATCAGCTGCATTCAGATATTAGCGAGTATAATGTATGATTGTCGTGATTTCGTTACGTTATTTTCAGTAATTATTATATTTCAGGATATTATAATAATTATATTCTTAATGTCGCGTTACTTCAACTATAAAATTATCTAATATCTTCATTATTAAAAATGAAATACAACATTTTATAATTAAAACAAATTTCAAATAATTGTTTGCTTCTGATTTCCATGTTAATTAATTTTAATTACTTAATTCACAAAGTTTTATGGTCTAGACTCTAGATAAACGAAAACGTTATCATTTGTGAAAGTAAATATTTCAGATAATTGACAAATTACCACAAAAAATATATTATGATGATAAAAGATAAAAAAATCTAGGTGCTGATGATTAGGAATGGGTACAGCTTCTCTGTTAAAGTTTAGGAATTCAGCTTTCTGTCAGAAATCGAGGCTAAGGAAAGTGACAACTTTCCTAAAATACCATTTGCAAATTGCAAGAGTATTTTTGGGATTCACCTATCTTTTACTAAAACTATACCGTTAATATAATATCGCGAAACAGTTACAGGCGCATAACGGCGTCATCGCGATCATAATCGTGACCAGCCACGATCGCTCAGCCCGGGTCATCCGCGGACCACGTCCTAATGAGGCCCGCTTATACCCGCGATAACTGACTACTGGGGTTCAGTTATCTTCATTACGGCCTCGTAAAATTGTAAAACCTGCGTTTATCGATATTTTAATTACACGATAACGAGTGTCGAGATTGATAATTGTTATTATTTATGTGGAAAGACACCATTTTATTTATGGACTGATAAGACTTTTTTATTACAAAATCGTTCGTAAGTTATGCTAAAAGCTCAGCTCTTTAGAGATTCGTAGCACTCTCATATTTACAAAACACATCTCTCCGATAGCGGTGCACCGGAAACCGACAAGTTATTAATACAATTTTACATCTACATTTATAAAATTTGATTGATTATATAAAGATAAACCAGAGCTTCTCGAAGCAGTCTCACAAAATCTTCTCACGTTACGATTTTAATATATTTTGATCGAAACCGTTAAATACTTTTGTTTCCTTCCTTTTACAATAATATTACAATTAATTTCTATGTCTCGGTAACTTTTTATTTCATTAAAGTTGAGACTTTAATTGCAAAGACTAAATAATCTGGGAAGTAGATCAAAAGATATTATAGGAAAATAAAATGTATGTCAGTTTTGGCCCAAAAAGCCACATGATCCTGAGAAAGCCTATAAGATAAGATACATTGAAAAAGCTAAACTGAGTACTACCTCTTTCAGGTTCACATGCGTTAGTATGGAGTACAGCAATTGCTATGGGCTTATTAAAACTCTCTCCATATTCGTATTTATGACAGTGATGGCATGGTAAGAGTAAAGATTAGCAACAACCTAGTCAACGGAAGTAGGTAATTCACAAAAAAGATTTTCTTTCCGCCCTATAAGCGAGCGTTTTCATTAATATTTTTCTTAACAGAAACCTCAGTTATATCGTATGTAGCAGATATAGAGTGTTGAGTACTGACCGGTGTTGTTGTTGTTGTTGTAGTGGTGTGCGGGGGGCGGCAGGTAGTCGGGCAGCTCGGGCAGGCACACGTTGCTCTCGTACATGTTCGGGGGCACGTTCGCGAGCAGAGACCTCTCCTTCTCCACATCTGCAACAATCATAGAGCAAAACTAAGAATGGCCTATGATGTTAATTTCATAATAGGAATATTTTTTTGTAGTTATACCGAATCAACCTTAAAAAGTGGAGCAGTTAAAGTAAAGATACCGTTCCACTAATATATGTCTTGTCAATACACAAGTCACAATCTACATTTAATTATACAGTCAATAATTTTCTAAGTTGCACTTGTTTCTAAGTCCACGTTACGACGTCGTCAACGTGGAACGGTGCGGTAACGTGGCACGGTACGTTGTCGTGACGTGAAAATTTACGTCAACGTAACGAAAAAAAGGCACGTCACGATGTAGCAATATTGTACGTCACCATGCCTTGTAAAACTTCTACATTCTTCACTACTTATCTATTCTCTAGTCTACTTATATGGACCGCACAATACGTATTCTGCTTCTGCTATCGTTAAGAAGACGGAGAGAGAGATTTAAGAAAAAAAAGACGTGGACAGGCCGTCAATCGTAGATAAGTATTTTTGTTACTCTGCGTAACGATTGCAGATATTTTTCCTCAATTCGTTTGAATATTTTGGTCACAATTATTATGCGCTATGTAAATTAAATGACGATGAAATTAATGGCATTAGCTTGCAGGGTTATGACTTAAAAGGTTTTGTGTAACTGTATGAGAAGGTATTATAGATGTACCGTACCTTTCTGTAATATCTCTAGATGCTCCCACAGTATGTCGCCCATGAAGGCGGGCGCGCGGGCCACGAACTCCTCCCTGCCCATGGCGCAGATGTCCTTGCCTTGCGCGCGCGCGAACTGCTGCAGCGCCACTCCCTCCAGGGAGAACTCCCGCGCGGCCCAGCGGAGCCACGCCGCCACGGCCGCCTCGCTCCATTGTCGAGGATCTGAACAAGAGTTTATGCAAGGTGTTTACTACTTATAATCTGGTGGTTCAAAGCTGTAGTTCAATGTTAACTCAATAAAAACATTTTTGCTCAGTCACTGTTGTCGTAAATTGAGATTAATGATGATAGTCTAATCCCTAATAAGTACAACAATAACCGAATGAGGCAAGCGAACAATTAGTCGGGCTAGCGTTGGCCAACACCGGAACTTGCCTCACGCGCAGGAAGACCCGACCTTCATGGCAAACGCACTAGGCTTCTGCTTCGACTGGTTTCCCCTTCGGCTTTCTAATCGCTCGGACATTGTCATGTGGCGCAAAACGTGCAGATTAGGGGTTTCGGCTCGCGAGTTGCAAAATCGCCCGGAAAACCGCTCCGCAGATGACAGGCCCATAAACGTACCGACGTTCACCAGCGCACGGTCTAATCGTCTCATTTGAAACTACTCGGGACTACTTTGTTCGGCGCAATTAGCGGGAATGTTAATAGTTTACGAGTTTTCACATCCAGGTCGATATAAACAGCCCGCGTGATGTGTAACAAATCACCTCGGACGTGAGATTTCCCGAGCGAAAAGCGGGCGAGTGCTGACTAATGACAAATAATTACTTTAATTGTGGCCTTTATTACGCCGCCGAGAGCCTGGGGAGCTCGGCATACGTCGCACTTTGCATTCATAGCGCTTACATAGAAAAACTAAAAGAATGGAAATACTCGGCTTGCACCTGTTACTCTATGCCACGAAGAGTCGATTCAAAAAGTGTTTGAAATCGAGTAATTCTATTTCAGCTGCAGATTTGAAGTAAAATGTAACGAGTTACGACCAATTATGCATCAACAATAATATCGACTTCTTAATTTAGCGTAGCCTTGGCCTATTTGATTAATTATAGCCAATATTTTCCTTAATTCATACTATACCATTAATATATAGCTTAGTAAAGCAGAAGATAACAAGGCTAGTACATGGAAATAGAGCAATTTCATTAACAAGCACGGCCACTGGCGCTGGCATTGCGCGGGATTTATTCGGCCAGATCGCGAGATAACATTATGCGACGACTGCATTAATAACGACCTCCACGTTACAGGTACTTTGTTCATGAAAATTACGGCTACGACTGTTTTTATGCGATAATATAAACAACCAATGAATATTAACTTTTCTTTACAAAAGAATGTTATAATATATTCGTTGATTTATTTTGTATTGTAACCAAATTTCTAGTAGCTGCACTGTTAGAAAATCATTTAGTTTTATGAAAAACTTCTGGTATAATTTCTTTTATGATGTATTGTAGTTTCAAAAGTACAATTTACTTGACACCGGTAACGGCGATCGGGGTTCGTTACTTGCGTGGAATATATTATTGTGTAACTGAAGGATATTCGTCATCGTCCTGACGCGTGACGTCGCTAGATGACCGGAAGCGCGGACAGACGCGGCGCAGACGCACGCACTTCCGCTGCGGCCGACGACCGCTCTATACTCTATTCTCTGAAGTCTATGGTCATTGGTCAAAGAGGTGTACAGTGTATGGTTGATCCAGCAACTTTGTACTATCGAGAAATTGATTGTAATTTGGCCGGGTAGAATTATAAGCATCCGGGAATAAATTTCCCTGACGGTACTTTAATCTGACCTATTTGTATTGTTGTGAATTTATCAAATCTTTTTTAATGTAAATAATGTAACAATAACATACCTAACTACTAGCATAAAATAATATTATATTAAAACATAGTCAGAACAAATTCTCACCACCGTGGGAGGTAAGCTATATGCATTCCCCATGTATGCAAATAGCTGGTGCTACGTCTAGATCCTAACGATTTTTTTATGTAGACGACCACTAGTTGGCAGCTGGGATACTGAATGTAAATTTTTATCACTGTTTAAACCAGCGCCATGTTGGCCAAGCCATGTTTTTAAATGTAAAGCCTGGAAAGAGTAAATGGTTGAATCTTCGGTGATTTTTAAGTTTGAATATATTATTATGTGGTCTTTGTTATACCTAACATAGTTTAAGTGCTGCAATGATGATTAAATAGGTATTCTTTTTTAAAGTAGACACTATAAATAAAATATATTATACTCAAGATCCGGGTAGGTTTTGGATATTTCGATGACTCTTAATTCAAATTAAGTAAATTAATAATTGTTATTTTGACATTTGGAAATAAATCCAAACGGATGTTTGTAATATATTTTTGTAGTATAAATACATCGGTTTGATCATACCACTTTAATGTCGTATCTGAAGCACTAAATTACTTGTAGTTTGATCTAGCGCGACTCGTGTTCAAGATGTTATTATTATGGTTTTATTACGTTTTCTCCTCGAACATAAAACAGATGAGTGATTCCTAATAAAATGGCATTTATGTTATACATAAAAATTTTAACTCCAACTAATGCGGCTGCGTGACGTATTTAGTGTCCAAAAATAATACTTATTTACATCAGAAGAGACTAAAGTCTATACTTACTGCATAGCGGTACTCCTTTAAGTAGGGTAAAGCTAGGTTTTCTCATTGACTATGATTTTTTTGACATGGTGTACCTACCTTTACAAGCCTTTTCCATACTCAAAATTTTCAAAAGTAGTAATTGCTGTTTATTTTTAATAGTTTCACTTAACTTAAACATTAAATAATCGTGAATATGTTCATTTATGACATGTATTACAATCTTTATAACAATTTTTAACTTTCACAAACAAAGAGTTTGGTCGTAAGTATTTTTATTGGTTGTTTCAAGATTATAAAATAGGTAACCTCATGATTACGCGCCGTTAAACTTCAGGCTGCTATTAAAAGTCTAGACACTAAATTGTAGTTTCTGCCATTTAAAAGGACTAGAAATTATTGCGGTTATTTATTATACTCCAGCTGCCAAACATTTTTAAACGCACTTAAGAAAATCTGTTGAGATTATTTAATTTTAGGTTTTTTAACATCTGAGATTTAGTGGATTCAATTATGTAGGTATTTGCCTGTTACTCGTAAGTAATAAAAACTTATTTTATTTTAATATCAACCTACCTTTGCTACCTACAGATACTTTTTAACATGTATCATCTTAATGTACTGTAAACCATATTTTTGCAAATAAAGAATATGAATTAATGAATACGTAGAGTACGTAGAGTTTTAAATTGTAACGAACGTAGACTTACACGTAGGTTAATTGTGTCGATAATGATAAAACAGATAAGAACGAGTTCGACTCGTACTTGGCCAGGTTCATTACATGTAATCTATTAGTGAAATTGCTCTTAAAAATGAAGACGTACCTATAAGTGGATGAAGTGAATAACTAACAATTTGAAAATTGATGTTTTTTTGCATGGACTGGAAAAATGATTTGAAATCAAAAAATGTAGATTTTTAGTTTGGCCATACATATTAGTTTGATGATGAAGTAGGTAAGTTACAAGGTTTGATCAAATTATAAGGGAAAAAGTCATTGCCCTTATATTATAAATGTTAGTGAAGTTCATCCACTTACGTGTTCAAATATTGAAAAAACATTTTTTTCAATTTTTTGTCAATTCAGACCCTCATTTAGAAATGCATCTACGCGTCGCGTAGATGCATTTCTAAATGTGTACTGAATTGACAGATTTTGTGACCGTGAGACATCTCGCAAATCTGTCAAATACATACAAATTTAGGCATCCATTACACGGTAGGTTTTGCTGTCAGTTTTACCACAGTCATTACTGTGACTGATGGATAACCTACCGTGTAAGAGCGTGACAGACGGTTGTATGAAGTTGACTGACGAAAATCTGGATATTTTGATTTTTGCTTCATGCAACCATCAGTCACGAATTTTGAGTGAGTTTTGTCACATTTGACAAAATTGGAAAAAAATTAGAAACGTATACCATTGAAAATTTTGGCTTTGACTGACATAAAACTGATGAGAATTGAGTGACCGTCTAATACCATTCGTCAGTCCATCAGTCACCATTGCAGTCAAACATAATCCATGACTGACGGAATTGACTGACGCTTGCATGCGCGTATAATGGATGCCTAAGAGCGTGACAGACAGTTGCATGAAGTTGATTGACGAATATCTGGATATTTTGATTTTTGCTTCATGCAACCATCAGTCACGAATTTTGAGTGAGTTTTGTCACATTTGACAAAATTGGAAAAAAATTAGAAACATATACCTTTGAAAATTTTGGCTTTGACTGACATAAAACTGATGAGAATTGAGTGACCGTCTAATACCATTCGTCAGTCCATCAGTCACCATCAGTCAAACATAATTCATGACTGACGGAATTGACTGACGCTTGCATGCGCGTATAATGGATGCCTTAGATATGCATCTACGCGTCGCGTTGCGGTCTGAATTGACCCTTAGCAAAAAGGCGGAAAATGACATACCTTTGGGTACGCCGAGGCGCAGCTGCTCCTTCTCCCACGAGGCGAAGGTAGCCTTCAGCGCTTCGGCCATCTTCTTGTTGGTGCCGGGCGTGAGCGGCGGCACCTGTGACGGGATGTCTGCAACAAAAGAGATCTACCGTTAATATTATGCTATAATATAAAGTTTGTTTAGTGTTATAGCGAAGGAACTTACAATCCTGAATCGCGCTTTCGAAGTTTCTGAAGTCGGCACAACATAAATCCTGACCGAGTATGGCATCCCAAAAAATCTCAATTTGGGGCTCGCCACCACGTCATATTCTACAATGTGCTTGGATGGACATTATATTCTGTCAGTATATCAATGAGTCAATTTAGTAGATCGAGATTTTAGTATCTCTCAGGTTTTTTATTCAATCAATTAGGACTCCAGAATATTTTGTTGAATAAAATGCATAAGGCTTTTCAAGAATGTTCACATGCAAGTAGAAACTAAATTTGTATTGAGATGCGGTCGATAAGGTTAAGGGTGGATCGGACGATCGATGCTATCTGCGATCGGAACCCGTTCCGTCTGTTGCACTCTCTACATCCATCCATTCACAATTAATTTACATCTAAGTTTGTCTTAAAGTAATCCTTATATCGACGGTATAAAGCTTCTATCAGATGCAAAATAATTCAGAACGATCTTACACGTATGTAATATTCTAATCCACTAATTAGTACACGTAGATAAATAGACGTAGATGTCGCTGCTAAAATAAAAAAAAAAAAAATAGTTTTATTTCTGAATAGATTTAAAAAAAAAATGCTTTCAGAATGTTGATACTACATGGTGCCTACCACCGGTTCGGGAACTAACCCGGCGAGAAGAACCGGCGTAAAAAACTCGCACGGGGCCCACTTTTTTACCAAAAAAAGTGAGAAAAAAATTAATCTTTTTAAATAAAATTTACAATTTTGTAACTTAAAATTATACAATGTCAACATAATTGTAAGTCATGTAACACTTATGTAGAAGTAGCCTTGCAAGAAGCCATCCTACTCCCAAGATGTGCCATCGTTTATGAAATCATTGACCTTATAATAGGCTTTGGCACACAAACACTCTTTGACTACTTTTTTAAATTTATTAATGGAAAGATTTTGAACGTTTTCTGGGATTTTATTGTAAAGGCGTATACATTGACCTTTAAAGGATTTATTGACTTTACTAAGTCTGATCACCGGCATATCTAGCTTGTGCTTATTTCTAGTATTTCTACAGTGAATGTCACTTTTAACTTTAAATTTACTTATATTTTTTCTAACATATATTATATTATCCGAAATGTATTGAGAAGCAACAGTTAGAATACCAATTTCTTTAAATTTATCTCTCAGAGATTCTAAAGCAGACATTTTATAAATAGAACGTATGGTTCGCTTCTGCAGCACAAATATTGTATTAATGTCGGCAGCGTTTCCCCATAAAAGGATTCCATATGACATCCTACTATGAAAATAACTAAAATATACTAATCGTGCCGTGTCTTCGTCAGTATATATATACATATATATATATATATATATATATATATATATTGCTATAATAATTACAAAACTAATTATGGGACGATGTAGCATGAAGGTTTCTATGCACTGGAGTCTAGACATAGTATGGCTATAGGGTTAACAAGTATTAACTTTACTCGTTTTGTATTAAGCTTTAAAGTCTGAACCTCGGTTACTTTATATTCCTTTAGTGTTTTCTCCTGTAAGGAGAGAGAAATAGGTAGTGATTATAATCACTTCCTCTCTCTTCTTCCACTTATTTAGTTAGTAGTCGTATTTCTTTACTAGACAGTGCATACAGTAAAAAGTATTAGTAATTAATCGTAAAAGGGTTTTTGAGGCTCTATTTACTCGCCGCCTTTATCTTAAATTGTAGAGCAAATGGGAATGCGACTCGAGCACAGACAATTATACCTTTTAAGTCGGAACTATATCGGCGGTTACAAAGTGCAGTCGAGAGCCGAGACATTATGATTACCGTTCGGCGCTCGTCCTCTAATCAGAAGTGGATCTCATCGGGCGATCATTATCAGTAGATTAATCACTTCATTTCAATGGTAGGTATTCGAGCGCAGTTGCGTAGTGAGCAACAAATTAAAAGTTGATTTCTTTCCGAACGATCGGCTCGGAATAAAATAAATCAGAGATAAACAAGCGAGATTGCATCGAGTGTGCGGGACGCAGGCTTCATTCATAAGTGCGCTAGTCGCGGTGCGTGTGTGTGGGTGTGTGTGAGTGTGTGGGTGTGCGCGAGTGTGCGTGCGGCTTGCACACCTGCCGACCAGTTCTGAGATGTTGAGATTTGTACTGCTCTCCCACGGTCGGTGCCCGCTTCTTCTAGTTGAACCCTCCAGATATAATTTGAATGTTTTATATTTTTATCCTTGAAGCTCGATCGCTGGCTAGCTTTTTTCCATAATACTTGAAATGAAATTCATCTTGTTCTACTACTAATTTATATTCTGTATCATTTGATTTGCCTCGAACTTATATTTTGACGAAACTACAAGAACAACTTAAGTATGCAAAGTTTAAGTTTATGTTTATTGTAGACTCTGGTAGCAGCGTTGCATAATATAATCGTGACGTTCTATTAATAAGTGAAAGACGAGGCATACTGTATGAATGTAATGTAAGTACAGGGCCTCATAGGGCAATAGTTAACCAGCCGACATGAACTGCGGTCGTGATGTACCTGTGACCAGTCACCAGCTGCGCCGGACTCAGTACATACGTAAACTTTCAGCATATTAGAAGAGAATAGAATTCTTTATTTGTACAACTTAAAACTAAACTCAAACTGTAAAACATAATATAGGAAAACTATGTACAAATAAGCGGTCCTAATGCTAACAGCAGTTTCTACCAGACAACCTTTATTATATGTACGACTCTACCTTTCTACCATTAATGTCAGATTTATGAGGGCGTTTGTTAGGAGTTTATCTATGCATTACCGCTTTTCATTGGTCACCGTCGAACAAGGTTAATCAATTTACGTACCTAATTTAACTTTAGGTCCTGTAAAACAAGTGCTTTATCACTCACTAAAGCTTAATTTTTTTAAACATTTTCGGCTATATACACGTATATTACCTACTTCAAAACTTGACGTAGGTAATAGATAGGTATAGTCAATAATTATAAAGGTTTAATTAAATCTACATTTCAAGCCAAAGTCCGAATAAAAGCTCGTTTGAAAGTAATTTATTTTAAATTCATTGCTATATAAAAAATAAAAATAAAATACTATCGCAGCAAATACAGTAGCAGATATGACACAGAGATAAGGTTTTCGTGTAAAAAATATTTTATTGCTATTCGCTGTCATTATTAATTTATTACTGAGCTCGAGAGAAGCAATGTATTTTTCTATTTCTCTTTATTATAATTCATGCATTACTTTTGCCTGGTATGTTGTTTATTTACATTTTTCTTTTTTCTAGAAAATGTGTACACACATGAATAAGAAAAGTTCACTCAGAACACCTGTGTCCATTATACTCGTGCGTAATACGCATTTTTATTGTTGTTTATTGTTCCAATAATAACAATTAATAAGTGTTATGACTACAGCATTTGAATTCAAGTCTATTTATCACAGATTTATTAAATAATAATTACTTACTTAATGTACGTAAGAATAACGTATACAGTAATGTTTTTTGCTCTACAGTCTAGAATAAAGTAAGTTTAATTTTTATTTGCCGTGTAATTATTTTGAATCCAATAATGCCAGGTGCAAGAGATATATACTGCTAGTTATTCCGAATATTTGGTTTCATTTACTTTAAGTATGGTGTTATTCCATGATAGAGCAAAAACTCGGTGGAAAGTCTTCCTTTTCCGTCATTAAACATGGCAATTAGTCCCAAATTATTTCATGTAATTGTCATGTGGTTTCCGACGTACCGCCGGGAGGAGTTTAACTGCCGGATAAGAGATCGGGTAATCGTTAAAAAACCTTAATTCCTACATCTCGGTACAGTAAAGTGCCGTTTAAAAGTGTTGATTTATGCCGAAACATCTGTTTTTAGGGTTCCGTACCCAAAGGGTGAAAACGGGACCCTGTTACTAAGACTTCGATGTCTGTCTGTCCGTCTGTCTGTCTCCAGGCTGTATCTCAAGAACGGTGATAGCTAAAAAGTTGAAATTTTCACAGATTATGTATTTCTATTGCCGCTATAATAACAAATACTAAAAATAAAATAAATCAAATATTTAAGGGAGGCTCTCATACAACAAATGTAATTTTTTTGGCCTTTTTTGCTTTATATCGATAAAGGCTGCACGTAGACACTTGAAATATTTACAAAATACTTAATATAGTATTTGTACTTTAATAATAATAAAATTAAAATAAAATAAATAAATAAGGGGGGCTTCCATACAAAAAATACATTTTTTTGCCTATTTTTGCTCTTAAATAGTACGGAACCCTTCGTGTGCGAGTCCGACTCGCACTTGGCCGATTTTCTGACTTCGGTTCAGTTAAACGTCAATGTTTTTGCTATCAAGAAGGCTATCTGTTTTCATCTTTTCTGCCGCGAAGCTTGTGTTGGCTGCTAATATTCTACTTGCATTTATATGTAATAATGCAATTTTAGTAATCCTTATAATTTATTACCAGAAGAGAATCATAAGATTACAAATATCCTATTCTTCTCTCAACAAAGCTCAATAGTACATGTACCTACGAACTACGTAGAATGTCTACGAATGTTGCAATTTTCTCATTCACTAAACAGCACTTAAGTTATGTGCTAACAAAAAGTAAATACTGATCTCACGTACATCCATTAATAATTACTATGAATGAAATACACGTGTACAGAGTAATTTAATGTAAAAATCTGCGGAAATAAAGACACTTGACGTTTTTGTTGCAGTAAACGTTCATTCTTTAGCGGCGGTGTCGCGGATTCGAACCGATCATTCGGATTTTAAAACGTTTCTCGTGTTTTAGAATTACTTTGAACATGAAGTAGAATTTACGATATCTGGTGTCCTAATGGATAACGTGTGTGAGCTGCTAAACATTTATTCCGTGGAATCTGGTAGTCGCAACAGCTTACAAGTTCGCGTCTTTTGATGCGGAATACTAAAAAGGATACGTTGACGTTATCAGATTAAAGTAAACTTTTTGATACAACAAAGAAAACATTAATTCTAGGAATTTAGATAGAAAGCTGCAGTCATAAATATTTTAACTTTATCTGAAAGATTGTGAATACTGTGGTGAATACTCTTCTTTACAATTTGAATATAAGACATTAATTTGAGGAAACCAAAGCACCTGCATTACTTTATATCTGTCCTCTATTAGCCGCCAGGACAGAAGGTAATAATGACAAGTGTATTTGCATTAAGGCCATCTCCCGAGCAAACGAACTTGACCATACATTTGACGCGTTGCCGAGATCGCACAAAAATCCTATATTTTTTACTTATCTTAGTTCAAAATTGATTTAAAAGAAAATTAAAAACAGGGAATATGTAGTTAATTTAATTGTCTAACTATTGTCGTGTGTTTTAAATAAACGTAATTTGTAAATAATAGGGAGATGCTGAAAGTATGCTTCAATTTTAATAAATTGGTATTACTTTGGAAGCTAATATCATGAGTATAATAAACAAAAATAGAAAATTTTAAACGGGGAAAGGAATGTTGATATACTGAAGATGATTGCTGTATTTTTATTATAACTTTGTAGCTTTTAAATTATGAGTTTATAAGGCTCTAAATATGGTAAATTACGGAATCTCCGTAGGGGAAGTCCCTTAATTTATAACCCTCAACTGTGTATTGGGGTAACAAATGTTTCACCTGCGCTTTCGTTTTGACGGACAATCGCGGGCGCGCCGGACGCACGTATCCAGCCTGAGCAGTGAGCCATTGTGTAACACTCAGCCTGTACAGAACACTGGACAGTCTTATCGAGACACTTGAGACAACATCAGTGTCGAAAACACAAGTGTCGAAGTCACTCAGTCGTCGTTGCTGAGATTTGTGACTTCGATGTAGAGACTAGAGGTACAGTAAAGTGGCCGGTGTTTGCCAATTGATGTTAAAGTTTTGAAAAAATAAAAAGTTAATCTATTGTTTTTATTTTCCTTTATCATCATATTAAGTGTCTGATGTGTTTTGTTAAGTGTTTATAAAGTAACAGAATGCTGCCCAGCGCTTCGTTTATAACATGGGATAACATTTTTCTGAGAATAAAATTGGTTTAGCGATTGTAGTGTGAGGAGGTAACAAACAAACAGACAAAGCAAATAATTGGCAAAGTGCGGGTCGGACTCGCGTACGAAGGGTTCCGTACCGTTATAGAGCAAAAATAGTCCAAAAATTTGTTTTTTTTTTTGTATTTGAGCCCCCCTTAAATTTTTATTTTATTTTAATATTATTATTAATTATTGATTGAAATAGACATATAATTAAGGCCTTTGTGAAAATATCAACATCAGGTATATCAGGTAGGCAACCTGTTGCCATTGTTGATATCGAGCAAAAAAAGCAAAAAAAAAATCACGTTTGTTGTATGGGAGTCCCCCTTAAATATAAATTTTATTTTGTTTTTATTATTTGTAGTTATAGCGGCAATAAATATACACAATCTGTGAAAATTTCAGAAGTCTAGCTATTGCTTTGTCTGTTTGTTTGTTCTTGAGATACAGCCTGGAGACAGACAGACAGACGGACGGACAGAAGGGCAGACGGACAGACATCGAAGTCTCAGTAATAGAGTCCCGTTTTTACCCTTTGGGTACGGAAGCCTAAAAAGATGTACCTACTTAAGCTATATTTGGCACCAAAGTTAGGCGTTACTATCTAGACTATAGAGGTTGGTCGGAGGTCAGCTGGGGCTGTATCATCGGAGTGGGCCGAATCGTGAATGGCGTAGATAAGGCACAATGGGCCGGAGATGCGGCCCGCTGCGGCCGAATAATGCCCCGCTAGCCTTCGGTCACTCGGGATTAATTAACCAATTTGCCTCTAAATTTTAACAGTTTTTGGGTGGTACGTCGTCTAATTTTAAGGTAACAAACAGATCTAAACGACCGTATAAGAGTAGCTGTAAAATTATGTAAATTCAGTATATTTTAGTCTCACATTTTGGACAAGTATCATTACAATATTCGTTGCTTTGTATTGATTAATAACTAGCATTAATTAAGTTGTGATTATACGTCGCGTTATTAATTCAAATTCTTTGCATATTCTTACGCTATTAGTGTCTACGTAAATATAATTTATGTTTGTTTATTTTTTTAATGTATGCGTCCTTAAATTTTTTTAAGTTTTAGGCTGTCTTTTCATGGCCATTAAAAAACAATGTAGCGTCGAAATTCAAATTCACTGGGCGCTGGCGGTTCACACCAGCCGTGTAATGGCAACAGGTGGTGCGAGGGTTGGGGCCTGGGGGAGCATGCAGGCACTTGTTGCGTGGCAATTTATTTGAACGGTCGTAGCAATAAACGTAATATCTCTATTTTTAAAGCTCCGCTTAACGCTAAGGGTTTATAAAACGAACGCATTAAATTCTTCTTTTGAATTATTATAAAAGATTTAACTCTGCAACACCTTTTAACTCTACCTTTGAATACCTGAATTTAAACGTATTGTATTTTAGGTTGGTGTTAGACAATCACGGTCATCTGTTTCAAGTAGGCAAATAAAAGTAACTTGACTGATTGATGTTGAACCATTTATTAGTAAATTATCTGTAGAGTCAAATCTTAATACAAATGTCTTTGTAACAAAATGTAGAGCCTCAGCGTATTTTTTATATTTTATGGATAATACGACATTTTAGCTCTTTGGATGATATTTTCCAAGTTGTCTGTTTTGCTTGTAAGTTGAATTTATATACATGAACTCCAAGACCTCTACAAAATTGTTATGAATTAGTTTAAACGCATAGGTTCGGAATGTCTGACTAATATGAGCAGTTAGAAGCATTGTGAAGACCTAATAATATACAGGGTGTAACAAAACTAAGTGATAATACTTTAGGGTGTGTACGTGTTCCTTGTAAAGAGTTCACTGTGAAAGTAGCAGCACTGAAAACCAATTTTTTTTCACTTTTGTATTGGCAAGCGCCCCAGCGTCACGAGTTTCCCCATACGAAACAGAAAAAAATTTTTGGTCTTTCAGCGCTACTACTTTCACAGTGAACTCTCTAAAAGGAACACATACACACCCTTAAGTATTATCACTAAGTTTTGTTACACCTTGTATATTTTAAGCCTTTTTTGTGGGTTGGCAAGGCACAATAGAGGGGCAGACAAAAGTGTTTCTCCGTCTGCAGCCATTGTTCGCCTGAACCTCGTCGCGTGACGCGCGCGGCGCGTGCGCCTTTTCGCATTCAAAATATTTACTCTACAACTCGTATAAATATTGGGCAATTAAAATAATTTTCCATAAATATAACATTTCGACATCTTAAATCATAGGTAATGCGTACCTTAAACTAACATTTAGAATCAAATGTCATGGTGATTATAGGATTTTTTGTCGAGTATAATTTTTATACGTACTCGTACGTATTAAATCGATTTACAACGGCTTCATAACAATGGTGTGTAATCGTCGATCTCAGCGCTGGTCGTAGGCGCTGCGGCCTGGTCCATCATCTCATTGAGCGCGCACCGGACGAGCCAATCAGCGCCGTGAATGGCCGCCCCCGCCGCCCCCGCACCGCCGCCGCGCCGCCGCCGACTCCCGTACTAGACGCCTTTGTTATACCCAATTGTTATACTAGCTACTGTATTTGTATCGTAAATTTGTCTTCGGGGATTAGGCACTCGTCTCTTTTTGATGTAATAGAAAAAGAATCGAATAAATTACTTCGGCCTTTTTGGTGCTCCGAAGATTGAGACGTTCCTCTTGATGTTGTTTTTGTTGGATGATTAATGCTTGATGCGTTTGGCCTTTAGTCTTTACGCTGTTTAATGTTTTGGCTGTCTTATGTACCTATTATATTTTATAGTCAAATAATTGATTTGACCCCTATAGGTAGAGTCGAAGGACAAAATAAAAGGCCACTGACACTCTGAAGACATCAATTAATTAGCAACTAATACATAATAATATTATGTTAAAAAAAAAGGCTGTAAAAGCATCTTGAGGCAAATCAATTTAAAATTAAAAAAAATACGTTACACACTCAAAACTTAAATGCAAAGCAACATATGTGGAGCGTTTAATGTTTATTTACACATTTAGCGTAATGAATATTCATAAGTTTGCGACTTTTACCCCGTTCTTGTCAGTGCGCACGGGTTTGGTGGTTCCCAAGGTCTTCGCTTTCAAGATCAGCAGAGCGCGCACGGCGCAGATCATAATTACGGTGATGAGCGTTACGCAAGCGACCGAGTGGCAACCAAAAGACGCACGCGATACTACAATGAACGGAAGGCTGTGCATTACTCGAGAGGGTCTTCGAGTTCAAAGTCTAGAAGATGTTTTTGGGCAAAAGGTAGTAAGTCCATTTTTGTCAGAAATAGCGATATTTGGATAGTTGGAAATATATCAGCGGACAGTTATGTTTTGAAGTTAAGCCATAGCTTAGTTTATTTTTTCAAAAAAATAAGTTAAAACAAGTGAAAAGTAAAGCTGGTAACCGACTCCATAAAACTATGAAAGGAATACCCAACTAGTCCAAGTACATAGCCGTATTAGAATCGTTTATTTTCATACATTTGTCGTGGTCACGGCGCGTTCACATGTGGTACAAGTGCAGGCGAAACCGAGAGCGTTGCGTCACACGCAGAGGATGATACATCGCTTTTCACAATACACGATACTGTTTTAAGTATATTCCAATAAATATTAATAAAATAATAGCATTCATTCAGAAGCCTGCAGACTGTTAGGGTTAGAAAATATAGAAATTAATTCAAGTACTTAGTACTAAGTACTACTGTAGAGTATTAACTTATATCCCCTTACAAATAAAACATCCAAACCGTGTATGTACGAGGGCGGCACTGAAAATTTCGAGAATCAAGGAAGTGACACAACATTACTATTTAAAAATGTATTTATTGCTTTTCAAAGTATTCTCCGCGAAATTTGTCACATTTTTCCATACGATGGAACCAATCATTGAAGCAACCACTCCATTCGGAAGTTGGGGTCTCCAAAATGGCCGTTTTGTAGGCGTCCAATGCTTCTTCAGGTGATTAAAATCTCTGACCATGCAATTTATTCTTTATTTTAGGGAAAGTATAGAAATCATTAAGGCTTAGGTCGCGGCTGTACGGCGGATGGTCTAATAATTCTATGTTTTCTTGCTTTAAAAACTCTTTTGTTCTGTGCGCGGTGTGAGAACTCGCATTGTCGTGATGAAGGATGATGCGGCGGTTGCAGTTCTCTTTACAGAGTTCAGAAACGACCTGTGGCAAACAAATGCTAGCATACCATTCTGCATTAACCGTTCTTTGTTTCTCAAGAGGAATAGTCGCAACATGGCCGGTTTTGGAGACAAACGTGGCCACCATTTTTTTTTCAACACTCCGTGAACGAACAATTTTTGTTGACTTTAACTCATTTTCGAACACCCAAACTCGTGACTGGTTTTTTGTTTCGGGTTCGTACGTATATATCCAGGATTCGTCACCTGGTACGATGTTGTATACAGCATTTGAGGATCCTGCGTGGAATCTTTCGAGAGTTCTGACGCACTAAGTAACGCGAGCCGCTTTTTGCTCTTCACAGAGCAAATGCGGTATCCATCAGGAAAACAACTTTTTTAAACCTAATTGTTCATGCAAGATTATTTGTATTTGACTCATGCCAATGTCTAAAGTTTCCTGAATTTCGCGGTATGTCACATGTCGATCTTCCTCAATCAGCTTACGCACAGCATCAACGTTTTCTTGTGTGACTGCAGTTTTTGGACGACCTTGACGGGGATCATCACTGAGCTTGACACGTCCACGTTGAAATTTAGCAAACCAGCGATAAATTGTGGTTTTGGATGGGGCTTCATCACCAAATGCAGAAATCATTTTGTGTTAAACCACTTCGAAAGTCATAATAAATCATCGCCCTAGAATTTTCTCGAGTCAATTCCATTTTCTCAACGACTAAACAAGTTTGACAAGACCTTGTGACAAGACCGAGAATATTTTTTTAAATAAATAAATGGTATTCGATTTTTAAACCCAAGGAGTTTTCAATTGAAAAGATTTTAATATGACAGGAACAGTGGAAATATTCCATTCCCGATACTTTTAGTGCAGCCTATGTAATATTTGTTTTTTATCCTTGTCTAATACTTTAGAAAAGCGGCTTGACAGACAGGGACAAAACATTGTAAAAGTGACACATCCATACACAGTGTGGAGCTCTCTTCATTAATCTGTAAGTCTTAAAAAAATGTATGTAAACTTTTAACGACTTCTGTGTTAGACATTTTGAGCATTAAACCTAGCCAGCGCAGTACAGTATAATGACTATAAAATGCCTCGTATTAGCGAGCACTGCCTGTGCGATGAGTCAATATAATAATATTGTTCCTATGATAATTTACCACTTGATTATAGAGTACGGTTTAGTAACGGTGAAGTAATAAAACGGCGTACAAGTTGGGCAACATGGACGTTCAATTGAAAATTATGGTAATGTTGGCAGAATCGCCGCTTGATGGACCACTATATGCCGTACATGCGGGCGAGAGTTGTGCAAGTTTATTGATTAATGGTTAGTCTTCTAGTTCTGATGATACCCTTATTATGGAGATTGGAGATAATTAAATAGTTTACTGCGCAAATAAACTTGTAATGCATATAATACGTTTTACCCTATGTAGAGTCTAGTGCAGGGGTCACCAATTAGTTTCGCTCGGGGTCCGTCTTAAGACATGAAATGACCTTCGCGGTCCAAACATTTGATAAAAAAAAAATTAAACAAAAGTAATTACGGAAATTACAAAGGTATTTATTTAGATAACAAAGTAACCATTTTTGTAGCTAATTATTATCTCTCTGAAGTTTGGAGTGAAATATTGGTGCAAGCTATAGATATTGACATTAAATCCTGAAGATGTTGAAGTCCTAAGATGAATGAAGATCATCTTCGAACATGCTTGGTCCGCACACAATGGGTCGGCGGTCCGGATGCGGACCGCTGTCCGCCATTTGGTGACCCCTGGTCTAGTGTATCACCCATTTTAATTAGACTGCATTCAAACCAAGCAGATTGTCAGCCACCGTTATAAAAGGTGTATTTCCAAACTTAGTCACGTTTTTTGACAATAATCAAAAGAAATTCGTAACACTGTGCGAGTATTCGGCAGACAGTCAGTTTGGTGTGAATGCATCTTACGTCTTACTATAAAAGATAAACTGAATCTATAGTACAAATAAACTTAATACTATGGCTTATGAATATACTAACCTTTAGGCTTATTAAAAGCTTTCATCATGACTTTGATTCCCATGCCTGCGAACGCCGTTCCTGGATGTCTTCCACGGCCTACGGGTTAGCTCTTCCAAAAACTGCCTTATGTATCTCTCTAGCACTACGTTTATATACATTCGTCTGAGTTAGTCTATATTCACAATTTATATAAATAATTTATTTAAATATCACACTTTGTTTAATGTCTTCCAGTCAGTTTAAACACTCCTCACTGTTTTTCATTTTGTTAATTATTTCTTGTCACGTAATGTTGCTAATTATTATCATTTGTGCTGCTATTTTTGCCTGGAAATATTGTATGCGAATGATGTATTTGATGAAATAAGAATGAATGCTATCGAAGAATATATATTGACTCAACGCAGCTAATTTTGCACTCGACTCCTCGTTTATAACCCTAATAGTCTAAAACCCTAATAGCCTAACCGAAAAGTAATTAAGAGATAAGGGAATATTCGAAACGGAGTCAGGGGGGCTGTGGAATCGGCGCATTCCCACAGGTGCGCTTCCGGCCCGCTACCCCAGTTCCCTCGCCACCCTCTACCCCCGGTTCACACACCGACAGACCGTGACGACTCGCTAACTTTTGTGGCCGAGGTTAAAGTGCACTTACATGTTTGTAACGTTCCTGAAACCGTTCAAATTGAGTTTTTGCGTGGGCCATTTGCGACTTAATTATGTGGAAGGTTTCATTGGAAAATTAGGTTTTATTTGTCACGAAATGCCTGATTATTGTTTGTTTTTGATAAATGGACCCCAGCTCAGCATTAGCAGCGAGTTGCTGCACTGATTTTCTGCTAGGACCAACGTGTAACATCACAATAATATAGTTTACAATAAAACAGAAACAAGGAGCATACTAAATTAATAAACTTAAATACTAAAAAAATTAAAGAAAATAAGTAACTAAAAGATAATTATACTATGTGCCTAACATTAGGAGAAAAAAAAAACTGTCAATTATTGTTTATGACGTTTGACGTATAGTTTGACGTCTCAACTCTCAACAAACTACAAAGAACTTAACTCAAAAGCGTTAACGCACACATTATATCTGAGAATTTTAAATGACGCGCGCGCGTCTAGCGCATCCGCGCGAATTCGCGCGAATGCGCCCGATCAACCTGACTGGTCTCGCAGAAATAAGTAAGTGCGTTACGCTCTGGAGTTAAGGTTGAATTTTCTTTGTAACAGTTTTTGGGAATTCGCTTCGATGCGCTTCGACTCTGCGCTAGTATAAATTGACCCTAACACTTCAAAATTCCTTTCAAAGCTCTACAATGTACCACGATAATAAATAATAGGCGCACTTACACAACGAATTGATTAGTGGGGCTCGTTAGACCCGCCGGTTCAAGGGTTAAATACCAGTAAACATCTTAATTTCGTCGTATCCGATAGAGAGGGCTCCCGATGAAAGTGTTGTAAATATGAATATCGGTTATTAAGTGTTAATAATGGGGTAAGTGTAACCAATTTTCACACGGTACTTAAGCAATTTACATACAGTAAATTAAAATTTATAACAAAAACAAATATTTGAGCTCCATCTATTAAGGATTAAGCTACTAAGTTATTGAGAGTGTTAAAGATAATTTAAATATTAGATCATCTCGAGCTTCAAACGCCTAATTTTGGAGTGTATACTCAATATAAAGTGCTCGAAGATGATGGGGGCTATTGGTCCCAATAAAAATCAAATTTGGGCCGCGCGAGTCTCCGCTGGGGAGCCTCTAATACGTTTCCACAATGCCCCGGCCTCCAGCTGTTTTTATTATAATTCTATTAAGCCTCTGCGTCAGAACTTCGCATTGAAGAGGGCTTGTAAGAAATTAAGAATATATTGAAAAATATGATGTAATACACACTCAAAATTAATTCTCTACATTTATTATATTAAATTTTGTTTTTACATCTTAATCTTGCGTAGCTTTTTAAACGTCTTTGTCTTATATCCTATCCTTTATATGCTCGATGGTGCGTAAAAATCGTGTGACCACGTGATCATGATGTCTCCGTGGCGATCACATGTGTACCGAGGTATTGATATGATCGTGTGCGCTATAGGCTCCATTCAATAGCCCTCTTTGACCAATATTGGCGGACAATGGACTCCTCGACTCAACCTCAATACATTGAATCACAGCTGTTAAATTATTAAAATTATTGTCAACTTTTAGCCTTCTAGAAATTCTAGCATATGTTTTTTTTTTATAAAATAAGGGGGCAAACGAGCAAACGGGTCACCTGATGGAAAGCAACTTCCGTCGCCCATGGACACTCGCAGCATCAGAAGAGCTGCAGGTGCGTTGCCGACCTTTTAAGAGGGAATAGGGTAATAGGGGAGGGTAGGGATGGGAAGAGAAGGTATATGTCGCGACGAATTACGCTCTCAATTGGATTGACTCAACGTGTAATTGAACGGATTCAACATTGTGAGTGAGGCCACCATTTTTATCTTTTTTGGAACATGAGTAATAGTATGCTTTGTATGTTTAGTACCTCTGAAGTTTATCAGTTTATTCCTAAGATTTTCTTACTTTAGCAGTATACTTAAACTAATGAATTAACTGTCATATCAACGCAAATCGAGAACAGATTAGAACTTCTATATCTCTAATTTCTACTTCGAGTATTTTAATGCAGTATTATTTTGGTGTTTGATAGAAAAAAAACTGTTTCGAATAAATGAAAAATTAATATTTCATGAAAATACTACTATTTTCTACAATTGGGGTACTATTTTAAACCTTTAAAGTTTTATCAACTTCTATCTTACTTTCGCTTACTTCAGCTATGTACTTTTAACAAAACAGTTACATAGCTGTAATACTTTGCTAATACCACAAATTTTGTACAGATTTGAAGAGTTGTAAGCTGTACACAATGAGTAGTGCTCCGCGGTCCAGTGCCCGCGGCTGTCCACTGGCCCAGCTCGGGTCAAGTAACTCGATTGTCGCGCCCAATTTGTCCCCCAGCGTCTATCACATTAAATTTGTCTCATCTCATTTGTGTCTCGGTGGATCTAACTAGATGCATTGTTATAATTCAGTTGACGTTGTTAAGACTGCGATAATGATAGATGTGTTATAGGTTCTACGAATATTATAATTTATACATCTTCGTAGCACTATGCTACGGCGCTACGGGCTTCCAAATTTCATATTGATATTTAGGTGAATATGAATACAGCTGTTGTAATGTATCGAAGTACATAATTAAAACTATATGAGGCTCTTTTCTAATATAGTTTTCAGTCTGTATAGTAATTTATTTTAAAACTATATTGTACGAAATAACACCAAAAATTACAATGTCATACGAATAAACCAAAGCTAAATCAGAGATGTAATTAAAAAGTAATAGCTCAGAACTTGATGGATGGTTAATTACAGTAAATCTTAGAGGACCGCAATTAGTGCGGTGCCCGCGGCGGTGTCAGTGTCAATTGCACTGCGACACCGGGGTCGAGCCCCGACCCCTTAATAGGAAAGTGGACACCCGCATGAATACTAAACAAATTAAACTCCTGTTAACCACGATACTCCACACAATGGACTCGAGGAAAATGGAATTCTACGAATATTCAAAACTGCTTTTGGTTTCGCAGTTTTCGATTGAGATTTTTTTTTTGGTCTCTACGAATTGTCTTTAGTTTTAGATCTCTTCGTATTTACATTTAACGTTCTTTACGTTTTTGAAATCAAAGTTTGTAAGTTCATATATTGCTTGTATTCCTGATAAAGGTAGGAACGTATTTAGAGACATAGAATCAAAACAGCTTGAAAGTGATGTTGACATCAAAGTTTTCAAACACGTTTGTTCCCGCGGATTTGTTTTGATGGGCCGTTAGCGAGATTTTAACTGTTGTGTACAACAACACCGCGACAATGGATTCTTCGGCGAAATGACGCGAATGTGGAACAATGTATTGTATAACAACTCTGTTACATTGTGTGCAGCGTAACTTAGCGTGTACAAATTCCCGAAAATAAACATCGATTATAAACAGTTAAATATTCTGGAATATTTGTAGTCAAATGTTTTCTGAAACAAGTACATGTGGATGTTTTCAATCACTCATATTAGAAATGAGAAAACTGCGTTGTCTCATTAATTTTGAGATACTTTGAGCCCCAAAACGAATTTCTGTGCAAACGGAGCAACGTCTAGTAAGTTAATAAAACAACCACAATGATATTAACCTTTTTCATAAGCGTAGTAGGTTGTACAAGCACAGATGAATTGTACAGGCGTATCGCGTCCTCAAGTGATTTGACCTTAGGCCGCGCAATTAAAATGTTATGTGGAGTCTGTGGGGTGACGCGCGGCCCGAGCTGCCCGATGATAAATGTGAGCACAATAGGTAATTACTGTACAAGTGTACAGCATCATCGCAGCGTGTCACTACTGCGTCTTTTGTTTAGAAACCTTTTTAAGCAAAGATTTCAAATGGAATATTCCAGTTTTTAATCATCGCCCTTATGAAATTCGACGAGAGTTTTTACGCGAATTAAATCGTTTTCCGCCGTAACATTTTATAAGATTTAATAACCGTAATAATCTTTATGCCCCTATCGAGACAAATTTATCTGGCCCGACATCGAAACCGACACGTCGTCGGTGTAAAAAGTGTTACACATTGAGCTCGGAAAACTTAATCACCCGATATTTGTTTAACAAGCGAGATATGCCCATATATTATGTCGAAAATACTGATACAGATATCCCCGCGCCACACCGGCCGGCGTATAAGGCGCTGGTAATTTATATCCAATCGCATTCTAGAAAAAAGTCGACTGGTTTTTGTCGGGGCTCGCGAGACTCGGGCCTTATGGTTCGAAGGATACGTCAATTAAGTACGAGACCGCTCCCATTTGCTCACTCGGAATCTACATATTAATGAAACACGATAAGTCGAGTTAAGGAGCCCCTTATCGCGGCGATAACGCGCTCGGTACTTTTATGCACCGAACGCTTCGGAAAACAACACTTCGGTAATTACTGGGTCATTAACGATTCAACTACCTACCCGAGATCGCCTCTTTGTTAGCAGTTTTTCTTTATGAGATCATTCTCGAGCCTCGTCCGAGGAAATCGGCTCGCGGAGCGGCTATAAAGTTTTATGGTTGAATAGGTCGCTACTGGTCTTAACTAGCTTCGGGGAGAATGATTTATCGTTAACTAGCTCTGGAGACTTAGAGATTCGAATTATAGTTTTAATTGCGAGCAGGTGGCGGGTTCGGATAGTTTTTTGCGGACGCCGATTCCGCGATATCTATTTTTTATACGAGGAAGTTTTTGCTATTTTTGGGGGCCATTGTTTGTAAATTACGTTTTATCATGTGTGTCGCACCGCAATCCGAGGGGTTAGCCGGAGTATAAATAGCGGGGATCGATTGGCACGATACGAGCTCATTAATATTTTTCTTGGAACGTATTCGGGGCGAGGCGGGTGATGCGGTGGATTTTAGAGTCGTGGGTGTCTCGATAGTCGGGTGAATTAGACAGCGAGGCGTGCTCGCGCGAGAGGAGCGTGGGGCGGGCTCTACCGCGATTGGCGAACGCCTCCCACCGCCCCCGCGCACGCGCGCGCCGCGAGAAAAATCTCCGCGGAGAAAATCCTATTTTTCACCAACGGCGATACGCTCGTTTCCCGCGTGGGCGACGCGATAGCCCATCAGGCGGCGACCGACCGCCGACTTTACGACCTTATCAAAATTTCGCATTAATTGCTGCGAAATACGCGGTAAACGCAATTTTATTAGATCCATAAAACTCGCGTATAAATCGATAAATATATTATCTACATGGTAACTTGAAGCATTACTTACGTAAGGCCCAAGCACGAACATAATAGTTGCAGTTACTACTTCAAATGTTAGCCAAAGTAGCAATCTTTGTAGATGAGGAAAACGATTTCAGAGCTAACTTTTCATCAATGTCACACACCAACAGTTTAAAATGCCTTTGCTATTTATCTAGAATTTCATAATTTACAGGCAAACAAAACAAGCCTTGATAAAGGTAAATTTTAAAGTTAGAACAATATTGATTCACATTTGAATACGTCCCCAGCAGTTTTATTGGGCGAGACGATTAGACATTTAAATGTATGCGTTTTCAGTACTTTTGTATGTTAATTCGGTAGGTGAAGTTCAGTGTCGGGCCGTGGAGCCCGCTCAGGAACAATACTATGTGGTAAATGTTTGCCACTGCTCCATTTTATCACATTTTTATGTAACAGAAGAATTAATTCTTATTGGCACACATTTTAACTATGTACAAACACTAGAAAAAAAAATTGGCAATGCAAATTGCAAGATACCTTTTGAAAAGGTACTTTAAAATATGTATGAGTTAGAGTTACAATCATATCAACAATTATTTCTTAATATGTACAATAAAATTAGTATTATATTGTTTTTTTTTACCCAATGAAACTTATGGCGTAGCGCAACATACCTACCTACATAAAATAAAAAAGAAATTGATAAAACACAAGCAAAAATTCAAATTCGTTCTAATTTTTAATTGGTATCAATTAGTTTTCGTCGTAAAGTTTGGGGCCGTTTACAAAAATAGGCCGTCATGTTAAACGACGGTGGAAGCTATTAACGCCGTGTTACGGCCGCCATACACCGTTTTACCCTATTCAACCGAATTTATGTGTATATTTATGAAATAGTTCTCCATCATACGGACCCTGTAATTATGCTCCTAATTTGACATATTTTATTTGTTAAAAGAATCTTCACTAATTTGTAACGTGATAATTTATTTTAATACAATCTATTATGTCATATTCATCTGCTTGTTAGTAGTTCTTTTTACGACGCCTAAGCCCAATAATTCTTGTTTGGTATAAAATGTTTTAATTCTTAGGTAGCTAAGAATTTTTATATTAAAAAAGATTCATGACAAACAAAACCCTTTTCGTTATTAATTTCAAAAGTGTGATAAATTTGAAATAGCTGGAATCTTGATGTTCATCAAAATGAGCCTATGCTACGCTTGGGTAGCTGCGAAAACAAGGTACAACGCATTACGCACAATTTTGTCATCTCAATTGAAGTTGTGATATTAAAAACCAGTCGAATTTGAACAAGTATTTAATTATTAATACTTAAATATTTTTCGGATAATTAACCTTCGAAGCTATAAGTTAATATTTAATTTAGAAACGTATTAAAATTTGTCTAATATTGTAACATATTCCAAAGTATCAAATTTAAAGCTCTATGTAGAGTAAGTTGTCACAAGTATGTATAATAATGATTATGAATTACATTGAAAATTGATGCTCTAAAGAATCCTTTACAGAGAAAAAAGCTGGTTACAGTATTTCATAAAATTGAGCAATATTTTCTTAGTAAAGTTCTCGTTGTAGAGCCCAAATTCCCAACATACTTTATTGAGATGAAGTGAAGTGGATGATTTCAAAGTGTTGTACAGGTTTAACAATGTTGCTTATGAGGTGGTGTGGAAACGGCGCGGCCGGGAAACGCAATAGTTTACTTTCGGCAACAAATCTTTGTTCTGTGAACTTGTGTTAAAATAAACAATGGCCGGTGATTCATCGCTCGCGGGCGACGGGGATGGACGAGGTGATTTACGTTTTTTATTTTATTCTTCGATGCTACCTACGGGTTAATAGATTCCGTGTAAAACGACGATTACTTTTCTAACGACCGCAGCCGTCAAAATTCATGGCCGGTTGGCAAATAAGTTGCAGGAGGAGCCACTCGACTGAAAAAAGTGAAGCAAGGATTTGCAAGATGGCGACCGGGCACCTGTATCCGCCGCAGTCGTAGTGCAATTGTTGCACCGCTTCAATTTATTGCTCATTATCTTTGTCTCGTTAAACGTATTCGTATTGCATTCGATATGCAATTAAATAAATCGTGCAACCCCAACTGTTGCATTTGCGACGTCGGAATATGCTAGGAATTTCTGTTGCTACGAAACGTACAAACGAAAACACAGACACAATTACTCGAAGGTATCCTAAATGGGGTCTGACGATACTCTTATCTGGTCGCTATTGTTTAACACGCTTTTTTCATTCCCACGGTCGTCGCGAGCGTCGAAACTCGCTGATAAGCCGTACCTGTACCTCTTAAATAGTTCTCACTCGGTCTTGTAAAGAAAAAGGAGTGCCTGGGCTTATATTACTCGAGTGGCAGAACGCGCAAAACTGTAGTCAGTATAAATTATGACCGAACGTAATTAGTTTCTTATTATTCTGGTACAAAAACTACGCGTATGCTAATCGTTTCTAACATTATTCGGTGCACTGTTTATTGTTTAATACGTAACATTCAATATCAACGAACAATAATATAGAACAAAGGGGGTCAGGAGTCAAGTGCAAAATTCAGCTCCGACCTACGTAGAAGGACATACATAATGTATTACATAGGTAGGTGGTTCCGAGCCGAACCATTTATTCAATGACGTGCAGCAATTACCCATTAAATATAATTCGGGGCATCGCAAACGCGTCCACGCGACTCGTCCCGGTTCCCGGCGTCACTCACTCAGATGCACCAATTCGAGAAATCACTAGTACTTAGCGAACACTGCGAGAGCACAGATAGGCCGGTCGGGTCGCGAACCGGTCATTCCGACTGGCGGGCGGGCATCCAGACCGCGAGGAGTTCCGCTGCAGGCTGTGAGGGCGCGCGCGAGCGTGTCTGCGGCCGGTGCGCGACTACTCGCCGCTCAATGGGCGCCGGCGGAGGGGCGAAGCTCGCTATATTTCACTCCTAATGAGCTTACGAAAATCACCAATTGTGCGAGTCCTCTCGTTAACGGCGACGACACTATCGCGGGCTCGATTTTAGCGACTTTCAGCACGCGACGCGACCGGACGACGAGGTGCCGACCGTCTATATTTAAGATTCGTTTCCGACGCCGAGCGGTACGAGTTTTTTCGACGAGCTTCCGATGAAAGCTCCGGAGCGGCGCTCCACATCCGGTGCCACTTGCTCGCACTCGATAAGAAACTGCGCGTTAGAAGGAGATGAATTGATCGATCAGAACGCAGACCGGATGGCGGACTCGGTTATGAATGAATAGGCCGTCCTCGTCGCGCTCGCGGGCTCGCCTATCGCGCTCTCCCTCGGCTCAGGTTGTCACCGTAGAGGAAGTGAAAGGGACGGGAGGTGGCGTAGTAAACATTGCGTTCGCCCAGTATCACTAAAAGAGATTTGGTTTTTGTTCGGTGACAAAAGGTACCTAACCTTACTCGTAGATTCAATAGTTTTTGTCAACACTTGCTATCAATGAAGCGTCGCGATTAAGAAGGAAAGATTGAATTAAAGAGTCCAGTTATAAATAAATAACTGTATTACAAGTTTATCTGATACGCTATTATTATGATATGAAACATATTTCTTCCTAGCTATTACGGTAATCGCTTTTGTAGCTAGGTATATACCTAGCTACAAAAGCGATTACCGTAATAGCACGTATTTATAATTATTACTAGATGACGCCCACAACTTCGTTGCGCCAAAATTCGTTTATCGTGCGGGAACCGTACATTTTTCCGGGATAAAAAGTATCCTATGTCCTTTCCCGGGACTCAAAGTATCCCCATACCAAATTTCAGCAAAATTGGTTCAGCGGTCTAGGCGTGAAGAGGTAACAGACAGACAGACAGACAGACACACTTTCGCATTTATAATATTAGTATGGATATGGATACTTGTTACTTTGTAACATTATACTTTTAGTAAGTTACATTCTGCCGCAACGACATACCAAAAAAGATCAATCTTATTGACTCTAATCTAACTCAGATCTGGCTAAGATTTATGGGTAATAGACGTCTCTGTGCGCAGGCTGGGCGCGGCTAGCTAGGGGCCGGGTATTGTTCGACGGGCGCGGCCACAATCGGCCCGTGTCGGTCGCACGTGGAACTCCTTTGTTACTCCCAGTACCTGCCTCCCTAGTCCCCAAATACTAATATGACTCATTCACTAGCTAACCATAGACAATAATCCATTTTTTCGACTAAAGAACAGAGATGACATCACTGGCCGCAAAAAAAAAAAAAAGATTCTCTATTCAAACTTAATTGTTGACTGTTAATTAAATTATTTTTAACTAACAGTCCTCAGTATCTAATTAAGTTTTAATATAATGTAAAAATATATAATCTTTAGAAGTAACTCAGTTGGTCTTTGTTATTATTTTATTTCATTCATTCGGATTCAGAGTATTTACACGATTCGATTCATTTAGTATTCATACGATTAATATTCAAATCAAGAGATATGGGAACAAAAAATATTCCATCTGATACACAACTAGATTGGTGAGTTGTTTTTACAAGAGAGATCACGTGATCGCCGATTTTCCTGCATACACTCGTAGAGAGATAGTCTTAATTTCAATTTAGGGTAGACAGAATATAAGTTTTCTTTAAGTAAGAATATTCAAGTGGTAAATCGTAGAGTTTAGGTACTATGAAAAGCTTTCGAAAATTTCAGTCGCAAAATTAAGGTCTTTAATTGGTAAAATTACACAAGCGGGGTTGCCCTCGTGTCGCTTAAACAAATGGCCAGCAACGTAACAATCGACTTTCACTAAGACAAACAAAGGATGTGGCGGTATTGTCATCGTCCAAGCTCCAATGCCTCGATCGGGTCAACACCACATTGTTCTAGACGTTTCCTAAAATTACAAGCTTAGAATAAACATTAGCCGTCCCGCGATTTGTATGGATATCGCATTTATGGGAGACCTTGCGAAATTTTCGATTTAGGCTGCCTAGGCCTTGAAATAGTTGGGCAATAAAAAAGCTTAGATGGCAAACCTCACGTTTAAAAGCTCGCTAGAGAGTTTAGGTCAGACTCAAACAAAAGTTCTATCAAGCAAAAACATCTGAAATTTTCTTGAGTCCAAAGCAACAACGAATAAATATTATATTATTAAAGGTTCTTAATCTACGTGTATCTGCCGTAACATTGAATCAGATAAAGAATTAGCGAGTCCATAAACAAAGCGAACAATTCGAATCATCCGTTCGCCAATGGGATTATAAATTTAAATCCATAGAGGGGCAGCAAATCAATGGGATCCTGTAAGTAACCTCCGAGCGCCAGGTGCTACGCGGGAAGTGTCCCCCCCTCCGCCCCCTCTCCCCCCCTCGAGCGCCTCTCGGCCGAGCACTCACCCTCACGGAGGAAGTTTACACACTCTCCCAGGCTCTTAGCGATGTGAAATGTTTTTTATTAATGATATTGCGTGTGCCGTTTTCGGTAACAAGTGAATGTTTGTCTATGATTAAATATTGTTTTGGGTATTATGTTAGGCCGTATTTAGTACTAATTTTTCTGTTTTTGTAATTCGTAGAAGTATCAGTGAGAATCGGTATATACTATGTCCAAACTCCAAAGTCCTAGAAAGTAATCCAAAGTCCTATAAAGTAACGAACCTGAAAACGAAAACTTGAAAACTTTCACATTACTAATAATAATTATATAGGTGCTGACCACCTAGATCAGATTATTCTATAAATAGAATAGAAATAGGTTATTCTTTAGCAAGATATTTAAATATAGAGAACGAGTTATAGTTAGTGGAGTTAAGGTATTATTGGAGGCGCTTTCGAACTCCCAACTCGATTACAACCTGTTCTAATGTATACATTACTGCTACATAGTTGCTTTTAAACATAATATGCTTCACTTGTCATTGATTGTAGACGAGCTTCATTCAGATATACTTCCTCTTTTTATTTGCTTTCTTTTAATATTTTTTTTTGGTCGTGGGCTCTTTGACTATGACTGTCTTTTCTTATCAAAATAAGTGTACAACAAAGTGTTGGTTTTTAAACTTTATATTACTACTTCATATAGCGTTGAAGGAAAAATTTAGAGTAGGAGTGTCAAGATATTTAGAACAGCTAAAGTTCAAACTTAACATAACAAAAGCTATCACGGTAATATCAGCAGGAACAGAGCCAATATTTTAGATCGATATAGTTTTTAAAGCCTATAGTTGAACATTAGCTAATATTATGTCACAATAATAACTAACCCAACAAGGTAGGTAAGGTGTACACTCTCTATATTGATAATCACTTATCACGATAACAACTGATAAGATTGATCAACAATCGATAGCAGGTTTCGTTATCAATGGAATGTCTTGTACAGCTTAGCCAGCTTACGCTCAAATTATTCATCATACTGTTAACAAAGAACATTATCACCAGGTAGCGAAGGCTACACAATATGTCCTTCCGGTGTATGCATCGAGGATCCCGTTAGAAAACAAACCTTATTTTGGTTACCTGAGAGTCAATGTTTGCGTAAACGTCAAATTTATGACATTTAAAAAAATGGCCCGGAGAATAGTTTGTTTGACTAGCGACTGTTAAGCGATATTGAATCATGTTCAATCATAATAGAGACTAAATTGGGTGTAAACGAAATAAAAGTTTGTAACCTGATGTAAAGTTGCCGATCATCCGGTGTAAGGCGATGCCGTGGGGAAGCGAGGACCACTTTGGGTCACGAGCTACCCTCTTAAAGTCATATTAGTGGTGTGATGATAGTTGATTATCTCATTCTATGGCTAACAAAATGTTTGTAGAAACTATTAGCTGTCGCTAGCTACATCATCCCAATACTAGTTGATTGAAATTTTAAATGTGTTGAAGGAAATACTGGTTAAAGAATATGCTGTTAATTCTACAGCTCTACATAGCTCTACTTTGCCAAAGTATGGCCGGTATCGAACAAGGTAACATTTGATTGCCTATTAGCGTCTTTGCAATTTATTATTTCATCACAAACATCGGTATGCATTCATTTTCAATTCAACGAGAGAAGCGTACGATATAAGTACCGTGGAGCCTCCTGAAGCATAATAATTATAGTCTCATATAATATATCCACGCAAGGCTTCGCTAAGCCCAATTTTCTCACCGATTGGCAATAAAACTCATTCAAAGTTCAAACGTATTGTGGACGTAAATAATTCAGGACGTATGTAATTTGTGAGCGCTTTTAGCGAATGAAAGGAATCGCGCTCCTATTCTGTCGGGACTCCCATACAACCGCGCTCATTTGTCCGCGCCGCGATCTAGACTCGCATCTCGAACAGCAAAATGTGGAACGGATCCATAAAAAGTCGAGTAAAAGGCGTCGAAAGAAGGCAGCGAATTTTGAGGCAAACCAGTTTAATGGGGGTCGTATTTAAATACGAAATAAAGCGGTTCCCACGGCGTCATTCACGGGAACGGAAGCCTCCGCGATGTCGCCGCGACTGCAGTCGTCGCGCGGTGTCGCCGCTGCCTGCGACCCGCGATGGATCGGCGACCGGTTATGCGATCGGACAGGTCTCAGCTAAATTATATGAATCGAATATCAAGTTTTAGAATTCAGTTAGTTGCGGGGCGGTAGCGTGAGAACATTATTTGTAAATAAACAACGATTTGCATATTGACGCCGCTCTATTTTAAAAAAGTTCGATAAACGTGGGATCTCTTTCCCAATTTTGTCTCACATGCTAATTTGGTTTTTTAATGTTTTCAAATGAATAATGAATATGATGTGGTATCATTTCTTTATTGCATGACATTGAAATGTTATATACCTATTTATGAATGGATAGTTTTAATAATATTATAATAGGAGAAACCGATACTTAGTTATAAAAATATTGGCAAATTTTAATAAGCAAATTACCATGTAATTATCCTCTACGAAATTGCTACGTACGTGCTACGAACTCGTAGATTTCGTAGACAATGCACAATAATATTGTTTTTTTTTGAATCTATAAACAAAGGCACTACATAACTTTTAAAACTACACAATATTTGAATATGCTTTAAAATGTATTCGACTTGCAAAAAATTCAAAATATTTGTAGTAGAGGAAATGGTGCAATTTGAAATGTTAGTTTACACAATGAGTATTCACGGTCGTATTGAAGTCCTCGTCATCTCGGCTTTCGTGGAAATGTCGCAAATTGACTTAACGAAATATACACGGTGTATACACACGCTGATCGGCTTGTTTGAGCTCGATGGTGTAAACATGACCTTACTCGGCTGTGTGACGACGCCTTTATTTGAACAAATTACCCCACAAATATGGTTTAAAAGGTTGTATTTAACGTGTTTGTCCTCTTAAAATGAATAACAAGTCGAGAAAATAAAAGTTATACAGCTTTATGTCATAGTAAGAACTTGTAGTATTGTATAGCTTTTATAATGATTTATTCTCTGAGAGATGCCGATTCACTTATAAGTGCTACTGAGCTGGCAATAAGAACATGACAAGCAGGAAAACTTAGAATTAATATAATATATCAGAAACCTTAAACCTCTGTTCTACAACTCAAGTGTGTTAATTTCATCCATTTTTTTTTTTTTTTTTAATCTATATTTATTTGGGGATTTTTATCCGAAGATATGTCAATCCCATTATACCCTTTACATAAATTTACACTTATAATTAAAATTTACACTGTATAATCGATATTGGCAAAAATACGGAAAAACGAACTGGCTTCTTCAGAAGTTGGTTCCGAAAGAATGGACTGCACGAGCCCCATCGCATAAAGATTAAAATTAAATTTTTCAAAAACTGACAATCTTTGGGCCTGATACTTGACACATTCCATCAACAAGTGTTGAACGTCTTCGATTTGACCACAAGTTTCACAATTCGGTGAGTCAGCCTTATTCATTAAAAATGCGAACTTTCTTGTTGGAATGTGTCCAGATCGCAGTCTAAACGCTAATTTAACTACATTACGACTCAGCTCAGGCTTTATAAACCACGGTATACGAGGAGGCATCGATTGCATTGTTTTATACCAAATACC
The DNA here is from genome assembly GCA_905187585.1 of Cyaniris semiargus. Classification (NCBI taxonomy): domain Eukaryota; kingdom Metazoa; phylum Arthropoda; class Insecta; order Lepidoptera; family Lycaenidae; genus Cyaniris; species Cyaniris semiargus. The sequence continues at coordinate 5,456,580 of LR994550.1, forward strand.
TTTTGATTTTGAATGTTCATCGAAATATTCTCGCCAATGTTCGTAATTGCAGGTTTTGAATAAAGTTAAAATTTCGGAATAATCTTGTCTACAGTTAATCAACCTACCTTGTAATATACCTAATTTTGCCAATCGATCCGCCTCCTCGTTACCTCTAATACCAACATGTCCAGGAACCCATTGCATTCTCAGAGTCCAACTGTACTCTTGAAGATTAATTATCTTCTTAATAATTTCGTAGGCTACCGGAACACCTCTTTGTCCAGAGGCGCACCGAGCCAAATGTTGAAGAGCGGTTTTGCTATCCGAAATGATCACAACTTTCTTTTGTATATTGCTACTGTTCCTCAACAAATAAGACAGTGCCTCCGAAATAGCAAAAAGTTCTATGGACATAATTGATAAATTAGATTCTATTTTAAAACACCCTGAAACTCTTTTGCTAACATGAAAGAATGCTGCACCTGAACCACCGGCCTCTTTTGAACCATCGATATATATACAATCCCATCCAATGTACTTTGTAGAAATTTCTTTTACAACCTCTGATCTTAGGGAGTTTACTTCATATCTGTTCTTACTAGTTACAACACAGTTTAAATCAACATCTATTATTTCTTTAAGGTTAATACAGGACATCCACTTATTCATTTTGAACATTTCCAAAGGACTCGAAGCATACACATTAACATTTTTGGTCTCATGGAAGATTTTGGTCAAAAGGGGCTTATTTTTATTTTGCCAATACCGACATAAACTAGACATATGTAATTCACTTATAATATCTACAGTAACATTATTTTGCCATGACAATGCCTTTAAATAAAACTTATACGCTAAATATTCTCTTCTTAAATGTAGAGGTGGTAAACTTAACTCACTCTGCATTACATGAATTGGAGAGCTCTTAATAAATCCGCCAATTACCCTTAAAGCTTGATTTTGCAGCTTATCTAACTTTGACAAGTGAGATCTCGCACAATGATCATAAAGAAAGGATCCATAATCCATTCTACTTCTAATAAGTGCCATATATAATCTTCTTAAGTGTTTTGGATGAACACCCCAGAAAGCGCCGGATTAGAGCCGGATAAAATCTTTAAAAGATTGATAAACTTTGAGCATTTCTCTGAAATTTCATTTACATGCCTGCGCCACCTAAGACTTTGATCTAATAACATACCCAAATATTTTATATTTTCAGAATGGGAAATAGGATTACCGGAAATATTCAAACGCGGCAGGATCCGTCTATGCCCGCGACTAAAAAGACAAAATTTAGATTTTGAGTGAGACACACTCAGGCCAAGTTCATCAAAGATCAAAACTACAGCGTCCAAGGCTTGCTGAACATTATTTTGAGATACATTAATATTTTTATGACTAAGAAACAAAACAAAATCATCAGCAAATTGAGACCTCATAACATTTTGAACGACCTTGCAAATTTTGTGCGTCGTAATATTAAAAAATAAGGGTGAACTCGGGTCACCCTGTGCTAATCCTATATGTGTGTGTCTTTTTAAAATATAATTTCCATACTCATCTCTAATAAACAAATATCTATCACTTAAAAATGACCAGAAATATTTGCAAATTTTTTCTCCAATTTTGAGTTCGTCTAAAGTCTCGACAACTTTGTGTATCGAAATATTATTATAAGCGTTTTCGACATCCAAAAAACATGCCAACGTTGGAGTATTTTGAGAAAATCCTATCTGTATTTGGCTAATAATTCTAACTAAACTGTCTATACTTGAAATAGACCTACGAAATCCAACTGTGAAAGGTGATAAGATTTTATTTTTCTCCACGTACCACTCTACCCTTTTACATATCATAAGATGAAAAACTTTACAAATGCAAGAGATAAGCGAAATCGGACGTAATTTTACAGCAGCAGTATGATCGGTACTAAGTTTTGGGATAGAAATAACTTGTATATTTCGCCATTGGATAGGTACACAACTAGTTCGTAAAATAAGATTATAAATTTGAACCAAAAATCTCTTAGCCACATCAGGTGCATTATATATCATGGAGTAAAAAATTCCATCATCACCAGGTGAGGTGTCTTTTTTCTTAACTGTATTATTTAATTCGGTAAGTGTAAAATCGCATTCCATCATAGAGTTCTCAGAATAAAATACAGGTTCTTTGTTAAGAACTGAATCGGGGGTAAGACTAACTAACAGTTCTTCCTGTCTTTCTTTAGAAACAAATGATTTTTGCCGTATGTAGCCCTTAAACCAACGCATCTTATTCCACATGGTGGATGTTGTAGTCGTAATTTCATCCATTCGATGATACTTTTTGCAAAGCATCTCAAAGTGCTGACGAGACATGATAGACGAGATATAGATGAGATAGCGAGATGTCGAGATTGTGAGATGTCGAGATTGAGCCGCGGTTTGTTACCTGTGGCGGACCGGTTGCCCCCGCTACCACAGATCATGAATGAACCTCTAGCCTACTTTATAGTTGCTAAACCAGCTAGCTCACCATTCATTAGCGTTGTGAAATTTATCAATGAAATTTTAGAACGGACGGACAGGATGTGCCAACATAAAAATTCGAATGCGATTAACATTTCACACGTGACTGAGATGCAACCTCCGCTCGGCGCTTGTTCAGATTCGCTCACTTTATGTATTCGAATCAATATCACAGATAATATTATGAAGAACATAATATTTAACAATAAGCACGTCTGTCGTAGCCTTCGTTTAAGTTTATTACCTCTGTGGCTCAATTGGTTGAGTGTGTGGCAGCTCAAGCCGGGGGTCGCGGGTTCGAATCCCGCCAACGGAACAAAAACTTTTGAATGTTCCCGGGTCTGGATGTGTATTAAATATGTGTATGATATAATAAAAATCTTAAATATATGTATAGTATAAAAGTATTAAATATATTTCCGTTGTCTGGTACCTGTAACACAAGTCCTTCAGGTACTTAGCACAGGGCCAGACTGACGTGGTGTGAAGCGTCCATAGATATTATTATTATTTATTTTATATTTTTAATTTTTGCCGAAGTTAACAGAAAATTTTCCATGTTCCTTTGTATTTATATCCTACTAATATTATAAAGGCGAAAGTTTGGATGTATGTATGGATGTTTGTTACTCTTTCACGCAAAAACCACAGAACGGATTTTAATGAAACTTTACAATAATATAGCTTATACATCAGAATAACACATAGGCTATAATTTTAACCGACTTTCAAAATGGAGGAGGTGTTATGTTCGTTTTTTTTTTATGTACAACGATTACTCCGCCGTTTGTGAACCGATTTTCAAAATTTTTCTTTTGGTGTATAGCTTATCATCCCAATTTAGTACCATATTCATAAAAGTGGTGACCTGATGAAGGGATCCATAAGAAATCGAGGGAACTCCTCGAAATTTATATGGAAACATGCGGTGACTTCGGTACATGTCTGATTTATCAATAATTGTTGTATATATTTAAGTTTTATTGTAATTTTTGTGCACAATAAAGTATATTTGTTTGTTTGTTTGTTTGTTATTTCGTGAGCAGTATTCTAAGCATATGCTACCAACAAGTAAGATTTTGCACCAAGATATACCATGGTTTCGAAGGCGCTGAGAGAACTCCTGACTAGTGATGAGCAAAATAAGACTCAGACAGTCTTGGTTTTGGTATTTCTAGTAAAATATTGGTCTTGGAATTGGTCAAATCTGCCTGATCTCGGTCTTGGATTTGGTTTTTTTAGTTTTAGGATAGCTGAGACCAAGGCATTGTTTTTTTGCAAGACCAAGACTGAGGCTGCAAGACCGATTTTGCTCATCACTACTCCTGACTCTTTATAGACACAAGTTTGGGAGTTTCGACGTTGTTTTTAAGAACGGAAAGCATATTATGCTACTATGCAAATTAAATTCATCATCATCACTACCATAAACCATTATAGAACCTTGTATCGTCCCGTTTTGACCCTATTATTGGTGCTTTTCGTAGCCTTTTATTATATATCACTTAAACCGCGGGTAACACCGCGGGGCACAGCTAGTTATAAATATATGTTTTGTATTTTGCGCAGCAAGATAAAATAACTGTCCTTTTGTTTTGACGGGAACTCGCAACCTTCCAGTAAAGGTTCACTCTGTTGGACCCCCAGGGACCTTAAGGCTATCGAAATACGGTTGAAAATAGAATACACAAAACGACATCATGTGTACGTGGTCCAAGGCTACAGGACGTATCTTGATTTTATAATTTAAGTAAAGGAATTAATCAGACGAAAACTGAGAAAAAACCAAACCCCGTAGCTTAAGATCGAGTTAAGATTATTTAATTACAATCGCAACATTGTTACATATTCTTATGCTTATAGTATATTGTCTATAGTAGGATAAAGAGTCGTCATTTTGTCACTTGTAGAGTTGATCGTCATTTTATCACTTGTAGAGTTGGTAGTCTAACCTCTTTAGAAAAATAATAAAATTCAGAGGATATAAGGCGATAAGGAAAGATAATAGAACAATTTTGCGGAGAACTATTAACACTGCTAGTTGCTACTAATTAAGAATTTGTGCCTTAACAGAAAGCTCCCTCCTTATTAGGTATACGTAATTATACTGATAGAAGATAGTGGCTTAGACATTCGATAATATAGTCTGTGGATAGATCTCGAGATGGTAACCACCATTAATACTGACCCCAGCACTCGCCGCGCTGAACTGCATTGACGTCAAAACTCAACCTCTATTGGCGCCTTCGTGGGAATAGTCTAAACCATTCTAAACTGACACTTCCTCTGCTGACACTCAACACCGGTGTACTACACTTCGGCGTATCAAGTTATTTTGGTCCGCCAGCCTCAATCAAGCGTCTGACTCATTAAACCTGTATATTGGCGGTTTGGGACCGATGAATACATTATCTCGACTAACCGTATTTATATTTGTCTCGTGAGAAACTGCTGTAACTCTCTTTATGAGATTTATGCAATGTTACCAATAACATTTATACATATACCAATTTATTATCCGTTTTATGTGCTTTTTCAAGTTTTTACCGTGGGAGAGATGGATTATCCTGTCGTTCACCCAGATACATCAACACTTTCGGCTTGTCGGAGCAAAGTAATTTTATGCTACATATTGTGTGAATTTTTTGTAGAATGATTTTACTTCTTTACTGAAAATTTGTCATAAACAAAAATTATTACAAAACAATAACAATTATCAATGTGCAATTTGAGTCTACGTAAATAGAGCTTACGCGCACGACAATTAGCGTTGGGCTTTATGCTACGCGGTTCTAAAAATTTATGGCTCAGTCGAAAGTAATTATTATACGCATAAAGAGCAGTCCATGACCATGAGTTTGTCAGTGGCTAATAAAAAGTTAATTTGCAGGTTTAAATGCGAAGTAAATTGCGCCATTGAGCGCGGCCGGGCGAGGAGCCGACAAAAAGCTGCGCGTACGCACGTACCGGGAATTGATAATAAACTCCCCGATAATGTGCGCTCAAACATCTATCGCGGACTTCGTTTAAGAGATTTTGAAATTGATTTTTTCGTTGCACCGATTATGTATTTGGAAACGTAATTATTAACTCGTAAGTCGTAACTCGTAAGTAAAGATAAACGACTTCTTAACGATTACGTTCCCCCAAATCGGTCTCGAAAGCCAATCGCTTAAGCGCTTGTGCAACATTTAATTGATTTAAAGTAAAGCAATAAATCGATTCAGTTAGCTGTCAATTTTTTTTTAAGAGCCTATACTGTTCCACTGCTGGGCAAATGCCTCCCCCAAGTCCTTCCATTCATCCCGATCCATCGCCACCGTCGGCCAATCTGGCTTGTATGTGTCAAGTTCATCACGCCATCTTTTTCGAGGTCGACCACGGCGGCGTCGTCCATTATCAGGTACCCAGTCTGTGGTGATCTTTGCCCAGCGGTCAGGATGCATGCGGCTAATATGTCCCGCCCAATCCCATTTCAGTTTGGCAGCCTTTATGCCTATGTCTGTTATACCAGTTTTGGAGCGCAGCGTGCTATTTCTTATTCTATCTGTTAATCTTACTCCCAAAATGCTGCGCTCCATCGCTCTTTGGCACGCCCCGAGATGGAACCGCTGCGATTCAGTCAGTGACCAGGTCTGTGCGCCGTAGGTTAGGACGGGCAGAATACACATGTCGACGAGTCTGCGTTTCAGGGAGATTGGTAGATCTCCCTTCATCAGCGTCTTCATGGACCAGTAGCTCCTCCAGGCGTTTTCTATTCGTCGATCGACTTCCTTACCCTGTCTATTATCAAAAGAGACTAGCTGGCCGAAGTAGATATACTCGTCGACATATTGTATTTCTTTACCGTCTACCTCAACCCTACGTTTTTCGCTATTGGTCATTATTTTCGTCTTGGACTGATTTATCGCTAATCCCACCTCGAGGCTTGCCTTGCTTAGGTCTTGAAGCATATTTTGCAACTCCAAGGCTGTAGGTGCGAAAAGGATTATGTCATCGGCAAACCGAAGGCTGTTAATTGTGATAATAATAATTAAAGTGCGAAAACGAGCCTCAGTTTCGCCTGGAAGCGGAGGAAACTCCGAGTGAAATTCAAATGAACGATACTGTTAGGTGAACAGGAAGTGTTCGCGTGAAAAACCAGAAAGTCAACATCTCCATAAGACACGAGAATATCGCCTTCCGCTAATTATTTACGATATATTGCGTAACGGTGAAACGACGGGAAGGACTGGAAAAAACACGATCTACAGGACGCCGTGTCGCCAGCGCCGAGAGCGCCGCGCTCGACATCCCGCCCTAACGCGAAGCCCTACGGCTCAAAATCCCGCAGCTGGGTCTCGCCATATTTAGAATAACTTTATTCATAATACTCCGAACGATCTCGATAGCGTAGAAGCAAAGTCGATAGATCGATGCGATTATTACGTGATTTGCGCTTTACGGCCGCGACATTAGGATCGATTATCGCATCTGACGCACGCAGGACTGGTCTGTTTATGCCGGCTCATAATTAAAGATACCATAGCAGGAACCAGGAAGAGTGTCGTACTATCTCAACAGTTAGCCGGAAGTCGCTCGATCTGTGAGTTCATTCATAAATGAACGCTTCGACGCGACAATGTAACATGACGACGCGATCCACCGAGCCAATATGGCTCCTATCGCTGGGAGCGAACGGTTCACATTCGTTACAAGGTTCAATCTTAATAATTAATGTATGAATGAAACGAAGCATTTAATTGAGTGGAAATGCGAACTAACATTGTGCTATCTGACACTATTTTTGCATTACGTACCGGCTAGACTCGAGAGTATTCTAGAATTTAACTTTATGTTACACATTCGGGTAGGTTCATACCTACCCGAATGTGTTAAATACTCTACCTAGGTATTACAGCTAACAACTAATGATACTACAAAATGTTATAGGTACATAGATATTCTACTGTTTTTCGAGATAATAGGTAGAGAATATCGAGAAGGAATGTGTTGATGAGCCAGTTAACTCTATTGTTAAACAAACTTATTTTACATGTTATATACTTATTAAGAGTCTAAAAAAACATATTCCTAAGAAGTTCTTAGAAGAAGAAGAAGATGACTGATTCATAAAAGTACTTCCTATTTCCAACAATACTGATATTGTCTCGTTCATTGATCGCCAGCTCGCGGTAATAGCGTCTGGCGCGATCAGACGACAGGGCGTCAGGCGAGGGCAAAGGGCGGCTCTGATTGCCCTAATCGAGTTAAGACGAGGACAACTAAACAAAAAGAGTAGCACAATTAGACGGCGCGTGGGCGCAGGATGCTCCAACTAGTCCACTAGCGGCGGAATTTAATTACGAGTGCTTTTGTTCTGCAAACAAACATGTATACCTCGCGCGATAATGCACTTTACTGTATTGTTTTAAACTCCACAATCCTGCAGCATCGTTTCAGACGAACAACTGAATTTCCTTTTAATATTTCTGCAACGACTTTCGTTTTTAAACGAATTACAGACTTATTTTTAATAACATCCTTGGGGTTGCAGATTCGATTGTGTTTCGATTCAATTAATAAGTTTAAACGAAAATGGCATTTCGGCTGTTTTTATTCAATTGAAAGGAACAACATGTGAATAGCTCCATGTAGTGTGTCAGAAGGGAACACAATATCTTACCAGTTAACAGTTAAAACTTTCTTTCAGTTAATTTCTTGATACTTCGTAATTATCATCAAAAACTAAAAAAGACACCCAAATTTTAGTGCCACAATAAAACTTAAGATCATTTGATAATGATATTAATTGATATTACGGTTTAATTGAATGTTTCCCATCGTTCAAGTGGAGGTCTGCTGTTGATTTAGTAAAATATCTGTTTGATGTCTTTAATATTTAATGGAAATGCGCAATTTCCTTTAATAAAAATCACTTCATCCTGAACAACGTTGTTTTCGTGATTAATACAAAACATTAATATAATTTACACAACAGAAGCTATTAATTTTATATCTGGCTGTGGTCCACTTCCTCGCCAAGATTATTTTTTTAATTCAAAATTTACATAATCCATTCATAGTTTGTAATGTATTTAACAGCTATTTGTAGTTTTGAGAATTAATGTTTGCTTGTAATTAAGTTTGACGACAATGTCAAAAGATGTAAATGACCTACGAATAAATGACAAATAAATGTTAGTGATGGTTAACTATGGATTATTATTAAGGTTTAATATTAACTATTAAACAAACTCAATTATTGTTCTCGGTAAAGTTAAGTAAAGCTATTTTTTGTAACCAAAATTACAGAAAAAATATTGGCTTTACTTGACTCGTACATGGAGTAAATAAAACTAATTAAAAATTTAATTAGAACATAATGTAACCGATACTGCATTTCACTTGAATTCGACTTCTTATCACTTCTGTATAAATATTGTTACGCATTTGATTGATTGTGGCCAGCAGACATTGGCGTTTGATTTCTTTTTGAGATTTCGTAACCAATAACCATATCCTGCTACTTTTATATATTTTAGAAACCGAAGCCGCAATTTTTTAGGACTCTATCTGTAGACTACATCTAAGTGTTATTTATTTAACAGCTGTCTTTCATAGAGTGTCCAAACCAAACACATAGGGATGTAAAAGACTAGCAAATTGTTACTTTTTGACAATAAGTACTTATTGTCTTGCATACAACTAGTATAATACTGATGTCAGTTGATCGATATGAGCTGTATCGATAGTGGTTACTGGTTAGTCGATACAATCGCAGGACGTTTCTAGCCGCGGCGCTCGCGCAGGCAGGAAGTGGGCCGCCGGACGCGCATATCTAGCTACCGTGTCTATCTCATTCACTTTACTGCGTTGTCATATTCCACTCATTCGTTATTTATCCCTGTCCGACTTATGAAACGACACATCTCCGTCCCGCTCGCACGCCGTTGCATAATGAGGCAGACGAATTTTGATATGCACCGTTATAAACATTACATCCATCGGATTTTATCGAAGTTAACTAAGGTAACGAAAAAAGAGCAAGTTTATTATAATAGTTTTACGGCATAACGTGTTTATGACATGTAAGCAAGAGAATGGAGGTGAAAAAACTGTCTAACTTAAGGTAGGAGCGGTAAGACGGGTGGTAATTTAAAAATATAATTTTCGATTGTACTGGACAGTGCAAACATAACAATTACCAGAAGAGTTCGAAGCTCACGATAGCATAAATAGTGAGCTTTTGCTCTAATGTCGACTTTACCAGCATATAAACACAAAACGCTCGTCCGAGTGACGCCTTTCTCTATAATCGCCGTTTCAATTTCTCCTCAATCTCAGTAATTTATCATTCACGCAGTGTCTAGTTCTGTTCCAGGTAATTTCTACAGGTCGCGGATACATAATCTAAGTAAAAGGTACGACGTATTTATCTCCCCATGTAGAGGCATGCTACGAGAATGCTCATCGTACCATTTCATGAAGTTTTCTGTAGTAGCTTGCTAATAAATGTCATATTATCTCGTTATTTTTAAATGAATTACATAATTAACAAATATTTTGTCGGCGACAAAGGAAACATCGATTGTTAAAAGCGTAGTTATAGGTTAATTAATCGTCTCATGTAATGCTATAGCGTAAAATGCTAACAGTTAGCCTTCGAACAGCCATAACGTGTCGTAGTATCCTCCAGCTAGAAATCATCTCCGCGTCCGCCCGACAGTAGCTGCCATTTAATTATTAATGAAACTGGCCGCGCGGGAAAGCCGCAGCCCGGCTGTACTTCCGCTCACGACGCTGCGTTTCATTCATAAATTCTACATAGCCGGCCGATACGACGTAACCGCCCGTACCGGCTACTCCATATTCGACCCAAACGCGATCACTCAGAGTACATTTTGTTTCGATATCAAACGAAACATACGTCGGTGGTCACTAGTGAGCGTGTAGCCAGAAATAGACGTAGAAAAAAGGTGTAACTCGCCGCACGAGCAGACGAAAGTGGTTACTCCACCCTCCGCAGAAAGTTGTTTTGCCTTTGAGGATGTTTCCTCGCGAAGCCTTATAAGGCTGGAACGTTCTCGGCCGGTTCGCTGGTACTGAATGGGCCGCGGTCGCGAGGTGCAAGGTATATCGCCGAGTTAGCCGGCTATGATGTGCTCGGCCGGCGCGAGATGAGCTCCCGACTACGTGGTTACTGGTTCCGCCTCATTAGGCGTTCGTTTCAGATCACAGAGCAAAACGAATGCCTAGGTAACCGATGTATTGAAATAAAAGAACAAACAACGCACAGAATATACTTATCTCTATTATAGGTACAACCACCTATTGTGGAACAACCGAGTACGTCGTTCTAATCTCTACAAATGACATCAACTTATGTTTAAGGTACGTTAGTTGTATAAGGACCTGGCTTTCTATCTGTTAAGGGTAAGATAAAATCGTCCGGATAAGCTTGCGTTATCCGACAATGGTCAAGTACCTACTTGCGGTACCAAAACAAAATAAATCATGGTACAAGAACGGCCTACATCCTGACAGGTCCGTGGAACAGGTAAAGGTAGGTTTAATGTCAAGTGGCGATGCCGATGGCGTCACTGCCGGATGTCCGACAGTCGTTTCAGCAAAAAAATTTAATTATACATTGATTGCCAACGATACTTAGCAAGTAAACATGTTTGAATGTATTTTGGGTGTAAACCAAAATTCGATAGGTTTATACGAAGTCAGTATGGCTCAGCACTAATAAACTTATCCTTATGCATAATGAAGTTCAGAACTTTCATCTACATTCTTAACTACACTTAACAAACTTTTCAGGCTTTTTTTAGTATTAAAACGAAAAAAATACAACATCCAACTGTTGTCTTTATTTTATCTTATTTTTAATGATTTGACATGATAATTCATTACTTTATTAATTTATATAAAAAAAGAAGTCGAAAGATGAATCATAATATACTAACATTTTAAAACAACTGACATTTGTAAAGACTTATTAAGTTTTAATTTGATGTTTTACACGTTTAACGCAGTGTATTTTTTCTATTCGTAAAGTATTTGTATGCTAATTATATTAATTTGAATAAGAATAAAAACAGACATGACTCACTGAATAAATATTATTTTATCGCAAAATAAATGATAGTAGTTAGGTTTATTTTTCTTACAATAATAATCATACATTATTATTTTTTAACAAAAATTGAAACCGACTTCCAAGGTAAAAACAATATTCTTAAAATATGATCTAAAAAGTATGAAATAATTCTTATTCTTCATTAGTGCCTTTTTTGAAATTCGACTAAACGTAAACTAATTCTGTACTGAATTTCCATTCGTTTGAAGTCGGTACCAGCCCAGAACTTAGATACTTAAGACATAGAACTTAGCCAGTACCGACTTCAAAAGAATGGAAATTGAGTACAGAATTAGTTGAGGTTTAGTCGAATTTTGAAAAGGGCACTATGAATAATAAAAATTATTTCATACTTTTTAGATCATTTTAAGAATATTGTTTTTACCTTGGAAGTCGGTTTCAATTTTTTGTTAAAAAATAATATTTTTTCTCTTTTTAGTTATCTACATGAAAAGGCTTTATGCGTAAATAACCACTACGAATGTTAACTATTGACATTATGTTACTGTAAGCGATATTGTGGTAAATGCTTGCAGTTATCTAAGCGATGCTGCAATTTCCAAACTTTTATCTTTAAAGGTTCAGGAGTTCTGTTCAGTGCCTTTGAATCAAGAGACACCTTCGTATGAAATTTCACTTATTTGTAACATATGTTTAAGTTACTAGAAACAACATTTTAACCACCATGTGTGTTTTAATAAATTTCAAGGATTTGTCTCGAGTGCTCATAGATCCCATCATCAGATCACCACTTTTGTAATTGTTATACAAAATTTAGATTATATCCTATACAAAAACATAAGAATTTTAAAAATCGGCCCACAAACAGCGAAATAATCATCAAAAACATCTGTTTCGATGCAAAATATCATGAAAAGTACCAAGAATTGGGTCATGATGTGATGACCCATGGTGAAATTATCGTTGTGATGATGATGATTAATCAAATTGATATAATATTGACTTATACCTTCAGTTGTTTAAACAACGCCAAAATCCCCGAACCTGTATCTATAAGGATTCAAATTATATATATATATACTAGCTGTGCCCCGCGGTGTTACCCGCGGTTTAAGTGATATATAATAAAAGACTATGAAAAGTACCAATAATAGGGTCAAAACGGGACGATACATGGTTCTATAATGGTTTATGGTAGTAATGATGATGATGATGAATGTAATTTGCATAGTAGCATATGCTTTCCGTTCTTAAAATAACGTCGAAACTCCCAAACTTGTATCTATAAAGAGTCAGGAGTTCTCTCAGCACCTTCCGAAGCATGGTATACCTTGGTGCAAAATCTTGCTTGTTGGTAGCATATGCTTAGAATACTGCTCACGAAACCGAAGTCACCACATGTTTCCATATAAATTTTGAGGAGTTCCCTCGATTTCTTATGGATCCCTTCATCAGGTCACCACTTTTATGAATATGGTACCAAATTGGGATGACAACCTATACACCAAAAGAAAAATTTTGAAAATCGGTTCACAAACGGCGGAGTAATCGTTGAACATAAAAAAACGAACATAACACCTGCTCCACTTTGAAAGTCGGTTAAAATTGTAGCTCATGTATTATTCTGATGTATCTGCGTCGCAAATTATCTATTTGTTGACTTCTGTTGTTCGCTCGACGATTCTGCATTGCCAACCGAGCTGTTTCACGGGCTGCTTCACTTTGCTCTCGTGATTGAGAAGCACGAAGTCGAGCCATACTATTGCGGCGCTGTTCACGTGCAATTTCTTGTTCTTCTTCAGTCCTTTCATTTGCAGTATTTTGTATTCTTCTTGCATTACGGCTTTGTCGGGAAAGATTCGATCGTCTTGGTCGCGGCATTATTAATTAAACTTCACTTCACTTCAATCCACTTGTTAATTATTTATTTAATAGAAATAGTTTTAATATTGATTTCTTACAAATATCAAATTGTCATCCATACGTCATTACATAGCTGTCATTTTACGTCAATTACATAGCTGTCATTTGCGTTTTGTTATTCCAAGTCTGATTCTTTTTTGTTATACCACGTTTTATAGTGACTGACGTTTCATGTCAAGTCACACAGGAACGCTGTCGAACGGGATAAAAAGTATCCTATGTCCGTCTCCTGGCTCTAAGCTACCTCCCTACCAATTTTCAGCCAAATCTGTTCTGCCGTTCTTGAGTTATAAGTGGTGTAACTAACACGACTTTCTTTTATATATATAGATATATATATATACGAACGAACACATAACCTCCTCCTTTTTGGAAGTCGGTTAAAAAGTTAGCTGCAAGTTTCAACTTCATTGTTTATAACACATTGTATGAATCACACACATTTCTAATTAATAATTTTATATTAAGTAGCATATTTATTGCATTGGCAATTATTAGCATAAAGTTTTATTAAAGGTACTTACCGGTGACATTTGAGTTTCCGTTTACAAAACAAGTCACGGCGCTACGAGGTGCTACGACGCAATCAGATTTTCTTTGCTTTTTTTTTTATGTAATAAGGGGACAAACGAGCAAACGGGTCACCTGATGGAAAGCAACTTCCGTCGCCCATGGACACTCGCAGCATCAGAAGAGCTGCAAGTGCGTTGCCGGTCTTTTAAGAGGGAATAGGGTAATAGGGGAGGGTAGGGATGGGAAGGGAAGGGAATAGGGGAGGGTAGGGAAGGGAATAGGGTAGGGGATTGGTTATTCTGTTTTAATTTTCTTGTATTCTTATTTTTAAATTAAAGAAACGAATATTCAAAAAAAGAACATGACGCTTAATTCAAGCTCTGAAACTTTACATATTTACTTAATTTATCACATAAAATATTCAGTACTATAAAGTTAAACCTTAAAAGTGTTCGATAGCGGTAGGTTCGTGGAAGCAATCGACGATCGTCAATTTGTGAAGTATTTCTCAGGAACAAAAAGAATTCGGTGCCAAACTGTCTGTATAAAAGGGCGATGTTTTTTTACAAATACTACCTTGGATGCAACCTGCGCGGATATTTTCAGTTCGCCGCTATTTGTATAAACATAAGGCTTATATTTACTGCAATTTCGGCATAATGAGCATCGTTTTTATGTTCCGATGTGCCACAATATGCTCGGCCTAACCGGATATAGGATTGTCCTTAGGATAAAAAGCATATTTACGATTATGCACGAGCGATTTGTCGTCACTCGATACGGTTTGAAGCCCGGGGGCCTATTATTGTATCGCGTTACCTTACTACACTACAATAGATTCGCAGACCTAATGATTTATCACTATCAATTAAATACAACGACATATAATACAAGCAAAAGATTTTTATTATTCTCCGTTACATCAACAGGGAGAGTCCTAACTCCTGATTCCTGAATAAAACAATCTAAAGTTACTCTCCAAAATTTCGCCTGCGTAAAATTTTGTAATTTTTTCTTGGTGTTCATCTTAGTAGTGGAATTAAAAAAACCTTTCTTATTAGATGTTTGATTGTAAACTCAAAATAAGCAAGCACCTATTAAAGAATTAAATTAATTATGCCCTGATACACGACGACTTAAAAAAAGCCAAAAGTTGAAGTGAATCACAATTTTCAGCTCAAGTCGACACATACTAAATGTCGCTGAGGTGCTAAGCGATGTGGTAATTTGTAAAAACACAGAATATGTTTTATTATTTCAGCCAAGGTAGCTAAAGTTTTAAAGTTTTTAACTATGTAAAATGTATGTTTTATTTATGGTAGGTACGAAGTAAAAGAGGTGTGAGAAAATACGTACTGAAATCTAGTTTTTGCTAATTGTAACATATTCTTATTGTAATATATATTGCATACAATATTAATACTAATATTATTTAGGTGGGATTTTTAGGCGTCTACAATCTCGATCTCCCTGAAAGCGACATTATACTATAGGGCTACGAGCCGATACAAATTACAGCGTAAACACGATTAATTTAAGATACCGATTTAAATATTATTAATTATGTGGTGATTAAATATGAAGCGAATTACGAAATTATAAGTGTTAATATCCTTGTTAATTTATTCGGCCTATAACAGAATGGCAGCTGAAACGATGGCGATATCTCACTCGCCGCAACTAATCACCAGTCACCGAGACTCGAAGCCCACCAGCAACCCAGTTTCACCAAATGATCCATCACCCACCGCAGTCATTTCTCAGAGATTTCGGGATCAGGCCCCGATTCTCGGGCGTCGAATGTCACTCGCTCGCACGTGAGACAGCATGTGCAGAATCGGGTGAGACGATCTGCGATTGAAACGACATTCAAGGTTCGAGAATCGGGCCCCTGAATCGAAGGTAAATATAGCCGGGAGGGCGAAGTGTCGAAACGCCGTGACAGTTACCTGCCTCGCCGATGTTTTTCATATTTAATTTGTTGATTTATACCCTAAAAACCTTTCAGCGGTTATAATTTATTAGGATTGCATAATTTTCATATAATTTTCGAGCTATTCTGAAGCTTAGTTAAATAACCACACTTAATTTTTCATTTACGTTGTGTCGTACGTTGACTAAGTTAAAGGTGTAAATAATGTACGCTTGCTCTTGTGGCTAAGTCCCAAAATATCTGTCAGTGTTAGCCGTTTGCCAAAATTCATACGAGGAGCAAAATAGATAACAAGACATTTAAAAAAATATTCACTTAACAATCAGTGATAAAACCACTAAGCTAATGTCTGGCACTTTAAAATTTTATTAGTAGTTTATTGTTTAGAGTTTTTAATGCAAACGTGATTGATTCAGTGATCCAATTCAATCCCAATTCCGATGAAATAGATAACTACTGAAACCTTTAGGGCCGTTGGTAATAATTAATTTTAATTTAAAAGTCAAAGTCGTTTGGTTTTTAATTTAAATTCAAAATAATGCAAATCACTGCACATCCGCCGGCCGGTCGACACATTTACGATTTTTTTATCAATCAACTATGACTCACTATCTCATTACTGCGTTTCGTAATCCGTTATAACTTATATACCAGAGTCCAGAATAATTACAAAAAACATGAATACAGCAGTCAATAAAATAACAAATATTATTATTTTTATTGGCAAGAACGGTAGGAAATTTTATGTAACAGCGGAAAATGTATATCATAACAATTCCTTGTTATTGTGACTTAATTTTTTGTAAGTCTGTGTCACATACTAAGTATTTTCTCTATTAAATACTGAGAAAATTGAGAATTTTTAGGCTCTCTACAAATTCACTGAATTTGTAGAGAGCCTAAAAATAAAGGCACTAAATTATAAATGTCGATAGTCCAAGTCGGTGCCAGTGGCGTCAACATAATTTTATGCCATTCAAGTTTACATCACTAATTTTATGCCAAAGTTAATTTTTACCGGAAAACATCCGGTCCGTGTAAACAGGAAACAGCTTTTGAGATAAATATTAAATGGCCGAATCTCGAGAAAGCCATTTTGCTGAATTTAAATAATCTAGAGAACTAGCTAAATTTTTAAAATGCATTTTTTTATTTTCGTTAGTTTTATTAGTAAAGGTATACTACTGTTTTAAGTTTGTGTATTGGGTACACTTATCATTTATCAACATCATAATGGTAGAGTCTCATAAAGGTCCTTTAAAGAGTTGACATTAACTTAATATCAGCTATTCTCATAGGTTCTACTAAAATTAGGATGTTCCTAATTGACGACATTTAT
Source organism: Cyaniris semiargus (assembly GCA_905187585.1). Taxonomy (NCBI): domain Eukaryota; kingdom Metazoa; phylum Arthropoda; class Insecta; order Lepidoptera; family Lycaenidae; genus Cyaniris; species Cyaniris semiargus. Next base: position 5,473,868 of record LR994550.1, read on the forward strand.
ATGTGTTACATGGCATACCAGTAGTGCATTGCAGAAAAGACACTCCCAACAATATAATGCTCGGTTTAAAATACCACATCACGAGAGACTATTTCAATGTACACGATCGTTAATCAAATAAGAGGTCAAACTTTTTCTAGTCGAAGCGGAGCAGCTCACCGTTAGTGAATGAACGAGACCGGTTTGTCCGGACTCCGGGCGTCCGGCCAGTCCGGCCGCCGCCGTCACGAACCACATGGAATTACAGCCTTTATTGCTGCCACTGTTTCACATAAAACCACATAAAAATAATTGATACCTGGAAACTAATCTTCAGATACGCGCGTAAAAGCGTTTGACGATAAAGCCCATGACATTTTATTAATCTACGTAACTAGGTAGCGCTGCAACTTTTTACATTATCGAAACATAATATGTTTTATTATAAGAGTTAATTGAAGCAAATTATACTAACTCATATCGCCCGATGATAACTCTATATTTAAAGTTTATTGCTTAATAGCTGATTTCCGTGCCCCGCTCGTGGAGCTGATTAAAATTAAACATTTTTAAAAGCTACTAGTCGCGACTTAAAAGTGTTATAATGTTGGGGAAAGAGTAGTTGTTTTATGGGTACCACTTACCCCAGAATATCCACGGCTATTTTGTGGTAACTGGTACATTTAGTTGACAGACTTGCAACTAGCAATTAACGGGGCGACTAACCCAAAATTGACGATTTTATAATACATTTGTATACTTGAAAATAAGCCCCGAATTGTTTCATTTTCTAAACATAGATACTACATTATATTTCCAAGAATTTTATCTGAGCAAAAACACGATATCAAAAAATTTTCTCGATAGAAAAAAATCACAAAGATCCATATAATTTTCATGAATTTTTCATATATTGCCATAACCGTACATTAAACTAAGTTAATATTTTAACACATTGTATAAAATTCTATCATTGAGACACTGACCTGGCGGATTTTTAAAATGCTGTATATTTATCGAGTTATTAAGTAAAAACTAACTTGGCGATGATTCCGCGTCGTCCTTTTTCACCTGGCATATGAAAGACGGGCGTGAGTGTGAAGAGAGAAGGACGATGTTTGATTTTTTGGGTTAGTCGCCCTCTTGTATACTAGATGACGCCCGCAACTCCGTTACGCCAAAATTCGTTTATTACGCGGGAACTGTACAATTTTTCGAGATAAAAAGTACTCTATGTTCTTTCCCAGGACTCAAAGTATCTCCATACCAAATTTCAGTAAAATCGTTTCAGTGGTTTGGGCGTGAAAAGGTAACAGACAGATAGACACACTTTAGCATTTATAATATTAGTATGGATTACACAGTGTAACATGATACATTAAGTTTCTCAGTCGACTAGTCTCGATATTCGGCGAACGAAACGCCACAATGAGGTAGGAAGTTACGCCAATCGAATATTGTATAGGATATTAAGTAAGTTTTCATAAAGGTTCATGCATCCTGTCCGAATTGAAAGCTGAATAGATTGCAAATCGTTTGCATGCGTTGCGTAACATGACTCTTGTAGTATAGCGCGGCGGTTTCAGTTCTATTGAATACTGGACATTGTGCCACGCCCTTATAATATTTGATGTTTAGCGAAACATTATCATAGTAGTCTGAAGATTATGTACTGTTAAAGTATATTTTTTTGTAAAAATAAATGTAAAGTCATCGAATTTACTAATTGCCAACAAAATTGTTATTTAAAAAGTGAAAAATGTATTAAAATTATTGTTTAGATATCTATCTATTTGCGAAGTACAGATATCCTGGTAATAATGACTGAACAAAATATTAACTAGAAATAAAAATTATAAACAACAACTACGATTCATTGGTTTACATTAATTAAGGAATTAAAGCTCAATTAAATTTCATTCAGCGAAGGAAGTCGTTAAAAGTGACAATTAGTAGGAGACTATGAGGCATGTCCACCTGAAGTTCAGCTCGGCCTGCGGAAACCGTCCAACATAATATACCCTGTTTATTGTGCAATATTTCAATTCATACAAGCCAGATATTATTAAAATGACAAATTTTACGACGCCCCATAAAAATTTACATCTAAATTATGTTGGAATCGAGAATAGCGTTCCTTATCCTAATTTTGCTTCTAAAATAGTAAATATTTTAGATAATTTACTTATTACGAATAAAAATAAGAACTTTTTTTTTTAAACACAGATGGTATATTATGTACAATGTGAAATGGCAACAGAATCTTCAATATGCAAATAGTTTAAAAACGGTAAAATAAGGTACAAAATGGCGTTAACAAATACAATCTACCTTATATCTCAGTACATAATCTTCCAACATCATCGTTATAATAACAATTGTAACTAGTTCTGGAAATAACCCTCTCACATGTGTCGGGACTGTCGGGGGTAAAACGTGTAACTGTCACCTTTTTTAACTCAGGAAGGGGCGGAGCCATCCGGCGTCCTCCAACGGGACAGATATAATTGAAATTTGATGCCAGCCTTTTGTATATCTTGTCTCTATGTAACCGTATAATGAACGTGTTTATCAATTATTTATATGGGGTCACCTAGACCCCGCTAAACATATTTTTACACATTGTAAAAAAATGGGGTAAAATTGAGAAGACACAATGTGTTTTGTAAGGGTGTATACAATGAGATGTTAAACCGTTATCATTATTATAATTCATGTTTAATATCGTGTTTCTTTACATACATAATATGTACGATTATGTTATTATATTCTTACAATTGCAAAATTTGTCAACTCAGAGCTCTTAAAAGCTAGGTAAGCTTAGTTTTTATCAATGAATTAAAAAATGGAATATTAATGCCCGTGCACTCATAAATGACCGGTTTTAGCGAGCAAGAATTAAGACAGATAGTATATCACGTGATTTTTTTTCTATATTATCATAAATACAACAGAAAAAAATAATATTTTTATTCTTGTTCGTAAAAATATATATTTTTCTAAAATACTGAAACTGAAACCGAAGTAGGGTGGAGTAAGTTTTTTTGTGAGTTCTTATTTCATAACAGACAAACATAATATTAAACCGTTAACACATTATTTTGCAATAATCGGACGTTTAATTTTAATTAATATCCATTAGTATCACACTAGAATAGTTTCAAAATTAATATCACTTAAAATCATTGAAAACACAATTAAATAATAGCGCGGGTCCATCTCAGAATTTTCTTTAATTTCTTTACAAATTAAATTTATTTTCATTACCGATGAAATGCGATAAGAGCAGTAAATTAAGAGACATCGTGAGAAAAAACGGCGGCAAGGATTACTCATATTACAGTTTGTCAATAAATATACTGCCGAAACTCAGTCTCACGCTCATTATCGCGACGACTCGGTGAAAGTTTCAATAAAGAATTACACTATTTCCTAATTAAAAACTATCAAAAAGGCGAGTCGGCGTCCTTCCGCGTTATTTGTGGTTAACCCTTCCGTCCTATTAGGGGACCGCGGGGTTAAATGGGACATTTTTCAAAGCGGCCGATCGCTGACGGCCCTAATGAGACGCTCGCGGGTTATTTCTGGATCAAACTTTCACAAAAAGAATATCAAATCTACATAATGAGTTCTTATCTAAAAATGGAGACATTATCTTACTGTATCAAAGTTAGTCACTTTGTACGACAGAACCGCCGACTCGTGTTGATACAGTTATTAATTATGTTATGTTTGTTAACACTTTTATTTAGGGATTTTAGTACGCTACTAAATAATTAGGGGTCATTTATCTTTGTAGAGGCTTACGACATCTGAAAGTGTTTGAAAGGCAGTAAAATTAAGAGCAAAATGAATACTATTATAATTTATTCGTTCAACGAAATTAACAAACTTACCAATCAAAAATTCCGATAATTTTGAAATTCGAAAAAATTCGTAGATTTCACACCTTACTAGATGCTGGTTGTAGCGAGAAATATATAAAAATAGAGTTCAAAAGTTTCCTCTTGAAACAAGTAAGTTTCCTCTTTCCCACGTTCGTCAACAATAAATTAATGTTTCATCATATTCGATGATGCATATTTGCATAATACTGAAATGAATGTAAATCTATAATTTGACATAATATTATGAACAAAACAAATTCAAATTTTATAAGCATAAATAAAACAGAATATAATTCTCAGAGACACTTTTGTAGATAAAAATTAGGTAATAAATTGTATACTTTCCTTGATACCAGCCCAGGTGTTGTATTTCAACTTGTGTTATTTATTTGTATGTTCCGTATCATCATTAACGTCTTTCATCAGGACATCATTCACTAATGAAAATATCGCATTTTACTGACAGAAATAGCAAGTTGTATTATAGTTGTATTTGTGTTAAATCTAATTTATGGGCTGACTCAGCTTAGAATAATTTTTCACAGGCCGAAAATTGATGGGGCTAACTACAAATATTATAAAAAAAATTCCACCTGTAAGTCTACTCAATACACGACTAATCAAACATGTAACTGCTTTATGAAATTCAACTATGAAGACCGTTTCCTTTGAAACAATAGCATTGAAGTGTAACCCAACATAATATCGTCCAGATTTATGTGATCCAGCATAACGCCGTCCAGGATTTTGTCCAAGTGCGATCCAGGGTTGTCTCCGCATTAATTTGAGTCGCGTGGTTGGCAACCAGTTTCGCGCTGTGCAGGGCGGCGCGGCGTGGGAACGCGGGGTTGCGTCGCGCTGCCGGCGCCAGGACCGAACTTTCACTTCTTATATTAGCATATAAGCTGCTTTATAAACTCTTTCGCGTTATTATCCATGTTGCATTCATGGAATGAACATCCTTTAGAGGCTGAGCAAGAGTGCGTCTGTATAAAATATCGCAAGGATTAACTATTTACGTTAGCTAGATATTTTATCGGTATTATCTCCATAAAAATCTATTATAAGGATGCAGTGGAAAATTGGTAAAACTATAGAATTTTCCTCCAGTCCGACTGTTAAGTGTAGAGGCTATGTTTTAGGTAAAGCCGTTATAGAGAACTCGAGATAGCTTTGATAAACACATGAACCATGTAATACAAGTTCATCAAGCATGTCTGTCTGTGTGTGTGTGTGTGTGTGTGTGTGTGTGTGTGTGTGTGTGTGTGTGTGTGTGTGTGTGTGTGTGTATGTGTGTGTGCATGTATATCCATGACGAATTGATCGAGCTACCGTTACTGTATGGTCGGTCCACTTCTAACAAATTGTTCGTCTGACCGCGTGATGCGACCTCTTTTTTGACTCCACGATAATAATCTAAAAAGTTATTAACGCTACCGACCCGACATGCGAGAACACACCTATTATTTTGGAACAACTAAATTGATGTAAAAAATATCATAAATAACATTACCGAAATAATGATGCAGCTAGGTTTTAAATCGATGAGGAGAATCCGAAATAAATAAAGAAGTAATGAAATAAACAATTTTGTCAACTTAATGGATCTATTTCAGTTGGAAATGTTTGTATATCCTTACATATTAAATTAGAAAATGCGTTTTTGAATCGACACTTTCGGGGCTACGGTAAAACGCAAATAAATTGTGAACGCATTACGGCACTGTGATGTATGACGTCCTCCATGAACCCTTTTACGTGAGCGCCGTATATCAACCGAGTGCCCGACGTGCAGTGTCGTGACTCGTGAGTCGTGTCGTAGCGGCGTCGTACGAGTAGCGGTGTTGTAGAGATGTCATCTATAGGTATGGATATTAAATTTGCAGTTTGTAGTATCGTTGCGAGTGTCGTGAGTCGTGTCGTAGCGACGTCGTAGCGGCATCGTAGCGTAGTCGTAGCGGGCTCGTAGCGATACATCTATAAGGATTTTAAATCTAAATCTAACAAGTTTGAAGTTAAAGGCAAAGTAGAAGTCCATTTACACAAAGCGGTACATGAGTTCCTATAAAATATGAGACGGAATACCATTTCACGAACAAGATCGCAGGTGGTATCTACTAAACTAGATTGTTATGAATGGCTAAACGCTGGTACTGATAAGTTACTTGCGTATTAGAATCAGGATGTTAATCATAAACGTTGGTGTAATTCCTTATTCCAGTGTATTTCAACCTGTGGGTCGCGAAGCTTCAGTGGTCGAGAGAAATATTACAGAAAAATGATAAAGATTAATAAAGATTGACATATTAAGTAGGAGAACTTTAATAAAAGGATGTATTCATAAAGGTAGGTATATACTTGATAAAAAAGCAAAGGGAGGGTCGTGAAATATTTTTTCATACCGGTCGCATTATAAAAAAGGTTGAAAAACACTGCCTTATTCCATAGTAAATCTCGTCGTGCGTTGATCTCGGCGCCGGCGGTGGGAGGAGGCCGCGAACACCTGCCCACAGTGGGACCGGGACCAGGGCTGAGGTACCGGGACAAACAGCTGCTAGTCCAACCCGGGACAAAAGAAACTAAACTATATGCTTATTAGAATAAAGTTCCTATTAGATCGGACCCGCCCACAACATACAACCTCTGCTTCCATCATCGTCATAGCCAACCTAGTCGGGCCACAAATCTCCCGGAGATTATCTGCTACTTTTACTGAAGGCATTGAATTAAAGCTGCAGCTTTAATGGGCTTACAAAGCTTGTATAGAATTATTGCGAGCTTCTGCCGACTTGGGGCCGATAAATAAATTGTATGTTCATATTCATTTTTCCGATAGCATATTGATGGCTACACAATATGCGCACATCGCTTAGCAGCATCCTTTTCACATCTCACGACATAAGACATTATTGCTAAATATTACACATACAGAAATAATCCGACCAAAATCCGACATGTTGCACACGTCATATAAAAATATTTATCCTAAATTTGACGAATTTAGACTAAAACTTGCGAGCATTTGAATTGTTAGCGTACTTTTTGGCGTTATAAAATTATCCTATTTTCCTTGTTGGCCGTTGGGACTCAAAATATTATCTCTATAATAAATTTCATCAAAATCGATTCTGCGGAAACATGGAAAGGTAAAATAGTATATCTTATGCATTTTTAAATTTCCAAGTACATAAATAGTTTTTTAGTAGATGGGTTCGCATATCATATCAAAGTTACTGGTTACGGTTTATTAACTTTAATAAATAAAAAAGGTTTTTGAGATTACTTAACCTGCACTTTAGTCTATACAAAACAGTGTTTTACTGCTATCTAATGGCATGGTGGGTAATAAAATCATCAAGTATACTCTACAATCATTAAAGAGGTAGGTATAAGCATTTGATAATGTAACATTAGTGCGTCGTAAAAAATACCACACAAGGCGATTAAAATAACTATAATTGAAATAATAAAAAATGGCATTTTTATCAATTAAATCTTGTAAATCAATTAATATTGAAGTGTCCTTGGTATTTAAGTTCCTAGGTGTATAATGTGTTTACTTGAAGGCATTGATAAATCAATAGTTTTATAGTTCGTATTATTATTTAACTGCGATAGTAAACATTTGTTTTAGGTTGTGACTTGTGGCTACTCACCTGGGCTCCATGATGGACAAATACAAAAAATACAAGACGATTACGAACGTGTGTATGGGTATATTAATCCGTACTAATATTATTAATGCGAAAGGTTATCTGTCTGTCATATGTTACCGCTTTACGCCTAAACGGTTGAAATTTAGTATAGCTAGAGAGACTTTATGACCCCGAAAAGGTCATATATTTTTATCCCGCAAAAATGTACGGTTTCCTCGCGCTACACGCATTCAGCGCAACGGAGACGGATTCATCTTGTCTGTAATAGTTGCCAATGATGATAGTGACAATCTTGGTTATCTATGGCCCAACGTGAAGGGTTATATCTTATCATATTAATTTACAAAGCATAAGTGTTAAAAGTAATAAGGTTATGCGTAAAACGGGAGAATCTCACACCTCGAGAAGGTCAAGGTCAAGTCAACGACCGGCGACTTTCCCTGACGCATCATTCACCTGTGCCCATTCTTACCCAACTTCACCAGAAGGAGGGTCGTGTGAAGTATGGCCTGCTTTAGAAGCTAAACGGTTGCATTTGAGTGATATTTTACAAGATGGCAGTATTTTTTTTAATTACGCACCATAAGGACCTTAAAGAGCTCTGTAACTGAAGCACACGTGAGATATTGTCAGCTCCTCATCAGTGGAGTTAGAACGGAGTGCTTTGTCTATAACTAATTTCAAAAGAGTAGTTGGATATTCAAAATGTATGTACTTTGACACAATACAACACAAGTGCCGTGACATTTTTGAGATTTAACTTCACTGTCCAGCAAAAGCAATACGAGTATAACTAACTGTCGCACTCAGAGACATTTAATGATGGTTAAACTTTAATTTAATGAAGATTTTGACAGCTGTTAATGTATGGGGCTTTTGTCAAAATCTTCGTTTAATTACAGTTAAGTAATTAACTTTCGTCTCTGCATGAGTGCGGCAGTAAGTCTGATCTTAGATCTCAAAACTCACAGCATAATAACAATATAACTTAATTTGTAATTTGTAGTTCCATTCTAGACCTAGATATGCCTAGATAGTTCAATACTTATTGAGATGCGAGTTAAAGTAGTTAAACAATGTAGAGATAAGTTCGAAATCGGTTCGGTCGAAACAATGAGCGATTTACCTTCGGGCAGATTCATGTTGCTGGAAGATATTCATTTGATAGTGGTTTTAATTCCGATCAGAGATTGCACCTGCTTCGATCACGAATCTCTTGAGTACAGCGCACCGCGCAAGTACAAGTATAATATAATACATATTATTTAGGTTGTATCTTAAATCGCCTCTCCTTGCTTGCTCAGATGCCTAGACCTAGCTAGGTACTGTAATTATCGTTATAATATGAACCAGTTTAAACTAGATCTAGTTCTAGATGTGTTTTGATAATTTATTATAAATTATAATCTGCCTTCCTCCGGCCGATCTATTTGCATATCTCAGAGATTTCTCCTTGCAACTTGTATTAGAAGTATGAAATATTGCTACTGCCTACTATAAATAATAATATTTTATTGATTTTTAGACGTCGTAATTTTTTGTAGTTTTTGTAGTAGTGGACTTTGCGCCAATAATATCCCTATAATTGGGAATAAAGGAAATGTAGAGTCACAGTAGCAGTTGTAACAAGAGCCTTGGGTTTTCCCACTCTCAATCCTTTTTATGACTGTCCATAAATATACAATAATATTTATAATAATACTAAGTAGATCACTTCCGCAACTCCATTGTGCCAAAATTAGTTTATAAAAGTATCCCATGTTCTTTCCCGTGACTCAAAGTGTCTCTTACAGACAGACAGACACACTTTCGCATTCATAATATTAGTATGGATATTATTTATTTATCAATACATAAACATATTATAGATACAATCACAGGAGAGCATTTGACGCCGGCGATCATGTAAGATAAGAGATAATGTAATGTACCGGCCACTTCAAACACCCCCGAGACTATCTACGATTGCTCCTGATAACATATTACAATATGTCTTAATTTCATTGAACAATATGTGGCCTAGTTTCAGACGTGGACGAATTTATTATTAGACGATTTCCTATTTATAAAGATCTAATATATGTATTTAAATATACAGTTTAATAAGTACGTCGTAGGTATAGTATTTTCCATTGATTATGAAAAAAACTCTTTACACAAACTTAACAACGACTATCACTGTGGCTATAAGTGATTAAGATTAACATCAATAAACTCTACCTCAGACTCCGTCGGTGAAAAGAGTTCAGCCGAAGCACTCTAATATTATAAATGCGAAAGTGTGTCTATCTATCTGTCTGTATGTCTGTCTGTTACCTCTTCACGCCCGCTGAACCGATTTTGCTGAAATTTGGTATGGAGATATTTTAAGTCCCGAGAAAGGACATAGGATACTTTTTATCCCGGAAAAATGTACGGTTTTAACTAATTTTGGCGTAAGGGAGTTACGGGCGTCATCTATTTTGCATAAAACAATATCATTTATCGATTCCCGGTATAACGTCTCGCGAAGTAGCTCCCGTATCGCACGTTCTGGGAACGCGCGTGCCTTTCATCCGCCGACAAACGCGCCGCTTATCTCTACACCGCGACGCCGACGAGTGACAATAACGCTCTTTGTGCTCAAACACTTTTTGTACATCCCTCGAGCTGGCAAACATACACGAGGAAGTAGAAAACAAAGGTACAGCCTATTCGCGTTAAGACAGCAAGTGTCAATAAATCGAGTAGGTATGTCAAAATGGACGTAATAATTGGTTATTGCGGATACGGATATGTCATTGGTAAAATATAGTTTCTTGACATTTTAATATCTTGCCATATTTCTTAAAATACTACTAATTCTAGTAAGTACTAAGCATAAATCTAGTCCTAAAGTTCTACCAAAATTTCGTTATTGCAGCTCATTTTATGGCCGACATAAGTTTTGTATAAAATGTCTATAACTACATAACTGCAGTCTACACTCTACGGCTATAATGAACGTAGACAGTCCGCATCGAGCGACGGAAGTGGCTGTTTCGAAATTAATGCGACACTAATTAAATAAGCATCTCCGCTCCGCCATTGTCGAAATAGAACAAGTAGGACGGCTCAGTGTCTCTATCAAACTGTTTTAGTCCAGTTGGACTGTTTAACATGACAAGTGCTATTATTCCTTTATTATTATCCACACATACTAATATTATAAAGTGTGTCTCTCTGTCTGTTGCCTCCTCACACCCAAACCGAAAAGATACTTTGATTCCCGGGAAAGGACATAGGCACACATAGGTTACTTCTCATCTCGGAAAAATGTACGGTTCCTGCGCGATAAACGAATTTTGGCGCAACGGATTTGTGGGTGTCATCTAATTACTAATTAGAAGCATAATTATTCATGAAATATTCAAAGTAGTGACAGAAATTATATGTTTTTGCAATAAATGTGCTTATGTTAATTCCTTTTCGAGACTCTGTAGAACGATTATATAACACTCCTCAATAGAGCGATCCATACTAATATTATAAATGCGAAAGTGTGTCTGTCTGTCTGTCTGTCCATCTGTCTGTCTGTCTATCTGTTACCTCTTCACGCTCAAACTGTTGAACCGATTTTGCTGAAATTTGGCATGTAGTACTTTGAGTCCCGAGAAAGGACATATAGGATAGTTTTTATCCCAGAAAAATGTACGGTTCCTCCGCGATAAACGAATTTTGGCGCAACGGAGTTGCGGGCGTCATCTAGTTTCTTATAATATATTCGTATTAGTAACTACATAATAAATTTTACTATGGTAAATATTTTGCTCTTGTTATGCTGCCATATTAAATGCCGCTTATATTGAGACTTTCAGGAGTTTATTCATGCTAAACTTTGTTGCTATTTGAGTGCACTCTCCTGTATTTGTATAGTGAATGATTTGTACTTTTGTTGACAATATACAGTTTTACTAAGTGCAGTGAAATACTGAAGTATGTACCTTTCCATAGTGATTAGCAAATGATACGCGTGGCGCGAACATCGCAAGGTCGCGGTGGAGCAACGTATGTCCTTTTCCGCTCCAGAAACCACGCCAGTTGAGTAACGTATTTTTCATATTTATTATAAATACATTGTTTAACATTTGTTTATTTTGCAACTAACCTGCGACAGTATATGAAAGCGGGGGCTCAGTAAATCTTAAAGGATAAATGAATCAAACGAATAGAACGAATTTAAAGATGAATAATAATTCTGCTGATGCGAAACGTTTATTTATCGCAGGAAGAAACATTTGCCGCGGACCGATAAATAATTTTAAATATTTAAATATTCTTGATGTAGGTCAGGTAATTCAGCCGCCGATATTTTATAGACAGGATACAAAAGACAAAAATACGTTCTCACGAGCGAAATTTTCTGCTCGATTTATGCTACCCGATAATTCATATAAATATGAAGCGATTTCGAGTTAGTTCGCTTGTAAAACTGTTATGAGAGTGATAAAATCGGTGAAAATATGGAGTGAAAAATCATAAATATATTATGACAGGGTTTCCGGAAATGCAGCGCGCCGGACGTGGTACAAGTGGGTCAGTTTATTTCTGCGTTTGGCGGGAACCGGCCGGAAGCGCCGCCATTGTGGGGGGTGCCGCGGTTCCCGCTAACGTAACCCAACGCGCCAGGAGCTGTTGGCAAACCGCACCTCAGACACTTTTCTCGGTAGCCGAAAACAAATATTTAAATGTATCAATCGGACATATTGTTATTCGGAATGGACGTTTGTTTGTTCCTTTTATTTTCGTATCTAATCTTAATAGTTACAAATGCCCTACATTTCTAATACATTTTGTAGTGATTAACTGACTGGGAACCGTATTAATTTTGGCGCCTCTACAATATAAAGTTCTATAAAAACTTCGCGAATGCCTTAAACATATTTGATCCGTAAACGTAATCTACTTGTAGCCCGAGTACTAATTTACAAAAAGTCTGAGTCCTGGGAAAGGACAAAAGTTTTTTAAGTATGTGCTAGTGCGATAAACTAATTTCTGCACAAAAATTGTTCACTACACTAGTATAAGTAATGATATATTTTTGCGTTCAGGGATGAAATATTGCACAGTTCTCATATGAGGGTAGAGTCCCACCAGTCCCACGATGCGGGCCGCTGCGAAGGACTCTTAATCACAACTAATTAAAGACAATTCAGCAGCAGAATAAACGGTCACTTAAACATAAACGAGATTTATTATTCGCTAAGAGATTTCGTGATTTTATTAATTGTGAGTACGATGGTGTACAATGTTGTTTTAATTAGCAGCTTAAGTATCGATGTTTACGCTATTGATCATGTATGTTCGTATGTTGACGGTGCATTAAATTCTATGTTTTATGCGGCTCCTCTTTATTGCCCATAATGGTTAAAATGTTTCATTACGTGAACCTGTAGATATTCGTCAATATTTGTTTAAGACCATCGTGGATTATGCATATAGATGGCTTTGCTATCATTGTTGTCCATCGTGTCAAAGTCTTGAGCCTTGAGACAAAGACCACCGGACTAAGAGACACAATGCGCCATTGACATGTAAACAAAACGCCAAACAGATATGTCACTGAAAATTTGGCGCATACACACAATTTGAATTCCCCAACTCTATTACTAGATTCCGGCTGTACTAGATTTGTTCGGATTGTTCCTTTGTTGATCCAGAGAATCAAGGACGATGCTGCACGAAAGAGTAGAATCGAGATGTAGTGCTCGAGACTGTAGGCTAAATTTTATATTTATTGGCAAAAAAAAAAAAGAAATAAAGGTGAGTAAAACAAAACAAAGAATTTGTACAGTCTGTGCCCGCAGGGTTTTGTTGCACCGAGCGTGAAGTGCAGGTGTTGTACAGCATGTATCTTCAGTTTACATTTTAAATTCGCACAAACATACACACAAAATTGATATTACACCACATTAATGTATGAGCACTCGTTGGAAATTTCGCAAAACTGTAAAAGCAGCTGCGTTACATTATGAAACTTTTAATGTAAGACAAAGCTATAACACACTGTATTTAAAGATTTTCTAGTATCTTCTACAAAAAAAATCTACGACCTGTTATATTTTACACAATGTTTTTTTAAGCAGCTAATATTTTTAAATCGTTATTTTTATTACGTAGAGTATAATTATTATTGGCGAGTCATTAAAAATAAAAGTGGGCGGAAATATTATAATTAACAAGGCTATTATTTAAAATAATGTGTGTTTATTACTAATAATATATTATAACAATTAAAAGAACTATTGGGTTATTTTAGAACAAATAAATTTATATTTGTTCAATTTTTTCTTTAAATCAGGGGCTGCAAACATTCGTAGCGTTTTGTTTTCGAAATTCAAAACTTTCAACCTGAATCTAAAACAGTAAGGTTACATGTTAAATATGAGCAAAATTTTATGCGTCCGTGGGTGAGTGGGTACCAGAAATCTGTAACATTATATCGTCCTAAAAGGGCCAAAACATAAACGTCGGCTGCGCACGCGATCCGCCAGTTAGCCCTCAGCCCAAATGGGCTTAACGCGAAAAATCCCTAATTGAGAATGATGACAATTTGACTCACAATCCTGACATTACGAGTCCGATGACACCGAGTTTTGAGAGAAATATCAAAAGTTAATGAGACGTCGTTAGGACGCAGCCACATTGCAACGTTGTGTTGCGTTGCAACGCAACAACGCATTGAATGCCTCATATCTGCGTTGCGACGATGCGATGCTGCGACGAAATATTGCCAAATGTTGTCACAGGACCTTCACTAACCCACACTCTTCGCGCCCTTTTTTATTTTCTGTCAATCCATTGAAACTTTGTGTTCGACGACCCAAAGTCTTAATAATAATAAATTATGTCGAATAACAAAAAAAAAAAAAAGTCAATAAATTAAGAAATTAAAAAAACCCCCGCCAAAAAACTTTAAGAAGTAATGAAATAATATTGCCTTGCCTATATACACCTTGACAACAATTATGGACTAAAATATTACTTTACACTTAGGAATTATTTGAACTTAAAGTCAGTAAATATTATTTAATTACTTTTTAAAGTTTTTTGGCGGGGTTTTTTTTTTAAATTTCTTAATTTAATTTTATTTCATGCTTTTTAAACTTGTGTTGGTTATAGTACAGAATAATTCCAATCAGCAGGATCAAAGTCCCATGATTACCTTTGAATACCGATAAGAGGGCGTTTATATAAGCCCAAACATGAAACCTCCACTCTGGATTGATACGGAGCTCGGCTCCTATAGAATCCAGGTGATGTTGCAGCAGCAGCATGCAAATATTTACCGTTTATCTACATCTTACTGGTTGTCGCAATTAAAATGAGCCCAAAAACGAAACCACTGCTCTAAGTTGGTGAGGAGTTGGGTATCTATTGATTACCAGGTGATGCTGCAGCACCAGGTCAACTTCCCATTAATGTGTATGTAATTCATAAATATCACGAACCAGAATGCAAAATATAAAACTCATCAAAAGACTGCAAGTTGCTAACGGCCTTTCACGAATCAGATAAACCGCGATTTTCCAGCACTGAGCAGGCTGATGATGATGAACTATAGCTAAGAACACTCTCGTCTCTGTCAGCTTTCAAACAAAAAAAAAAACTAGATCAAAATCGGTCTACCCGTTTGGATGCCACGATGCCACGGACAGATACACACACAGACAGGCAGACACGTCAAACTTATAACACCCTTCTTTTTTGTCGGGGGTTAAAAAAAAGCAGCGTTGACGCTGCGACCATGCAACGCAACGGAACAATGTGGCTGCGCTCTTATGTAAAAACTTCAAATGCTTAGACTTGAGATGCCTCTCGGCTTTAAGTATAAATAAGCGTTTAATTATACTTAACGATGTCTCAAGATATTCTCTAATAAATTCTACGCGGTCTAACATTCCCCAATGTGTTTTTATCGACATCTCACCGCACATTACCGGCTGCCGCTTTTGTTTATTTTTGCAGTAATTTTAAATATGGCAACAATTTTAAACTGAATGATTGCCATAAAAGCAAATCAAACATAATCTCTATAAAATCTTATAAAATTATTTCTGCCTACCGAAATCTCATCGCAAAAGTTCAAAAGCACAATTTAAGAAGCTAATGAGCAATCAGTAATCTCAGTTAAGTACATAATTGTGATAATGAGCGGCGGTGATAAGCGCTCAAGTTACCGATCGTGTCTCACGCGACTTAACCTTCAGTTAACGCCCTGATTTTTTTAAACGACTAATTAAAACCTTTTTGTAAAACTATTATGTTATATTTAAAGTGTACTTTTCCTAAAGTTGCTGAAGAATATAATATGGTCCTTAAGCTAACTATGAAACGCGTATTTTTTTTGTTAATTTTACTCTTACATTTTGCATCTTCAACTTAAGGTGACACATTCCAACACAAAAAGGAAAATTAAAAAAAAACATTCAACATCCAAAAAAAAAAACTGTTACTAAATACTTATAAACAAAGCATACTCCTATAATAAACATACATTACGTTACAATATAACGTAACTTTTCCTCTTTGTTTGCACAATAATTGTGCACAATAGGAAAATCGTAGCGAATGCTGAATAAGATATTGTCGATAGTTTTCGTTTTTCAAAATGGCGCCCGCTCTTCCTGTCATTATGTAAAGTTATAAGTGAAGTTAAAAGGAGTGTCGTGTAATTGCAAATTTCGAAATGCACTTTACTGTGTAGTTCGTAACTTAATTATTTTCAAACGGTTCAACGGTCTCAGGCTTTTGTTAGGTTTTAACTTGACATGTATAGTGTATAATATAGCATGCAGGAATGAGCTAGGCATCTCGTTCTAAGGAGCTTTTTTATCTTTGAACCGCAAGCTTTTCTCGTCATAAAGTACCTATAATTAATTAACAAATCGTTCCTAACATCATTCTACTACAGTAATAATATACACTTTTCATGCACTTTTTCCACTTTTATTAAATTTTAAAGTGCATGAAAAGTGTATATTATTACTGTGGAACATGAATTTCCACCAAGAAGTTATGGTACATTCAATATCATATCATTCTACTACGGCTCTATTTTCATTTATTAACATAATTTTACCATTTGCAGAAAAAAGATTTTGAAATCCCACATATGAAAGTATACTCCTCCATACCTGATTATAGGCTGAGATGACAGACAGGCCGGTAATAAACAACCATTACACGTATGACACGCAACTATTCTATACTTACACCAACATTTGCAATGTGTTCTAATTCTTTGTAGACCACCGATATGTCAGGATTTAACTAGATTTTTAAAGTTACAATTTTCCGTAGCTCCGTCAAAGAAGATGGTCTACAACTTTGATGTTATGCCTCTCTGTACGTGGCATAGAAGCCCCAAAACTACATTTTTTTGTAGCTGACTCAATCGAGATTTTTCTTAGCACAAATCAATTAACATGCACAGCTATTGCTTAGGCTATGTTTCCACCGGAGCTGTGTTATGAATAATGTGTTTTTAAGATCCAGTATGCAATAATTTGAATTGTTTCTTAATATCTATCCATTGATAATAATAATTTTACTAGTCATTGTAGGTGTGACAGCACATCAAAAACCCACTCTATTGGTCGATAATTCTCAATCATCTGATATCGAAGTTTTTACAATGACCAATAGAATTAAAGGTCGATCACTCGATACTCGAATTTTGAGGAAATAATGCACGTTTTGAGTAATTAAAAAGCTATAAAGGAATTCGTGTAATTACTTGGGCGTTTAACACTTTACTCATTAGAATTAATTTGTACCCGTTATCGCCCGGGGCCAGTCACGTCACTAGTAATGATCACATATTACTACCACATCCTATATCATACGAAATCCGACCACCATGCCCCGGATTTACTGACCATATTCGCCTGCACTAGATTCAGAAACAGCATCAGTTCTAAAATGTAAGTACTCGCGAATGTGAACTTTAATTAATCTCAATAAAGCCTAGTTTCCTTCGAAAGATGTTTCAGAAAGTTCATCTAACAGAACTTCTTCTTTCTTCTTTAGCTACGCCTAGTTTTCCACCGTTCACTTTGAATCAACTGTCAGTCAGTGATGTTAGGAAAACTATTATGTCGATATCGTCAAAGGCTGTGGGCAGCGACTGCATTGGGCGTGACATGCTTGTTCCTATCCTCGACACAGTTTCTCCAGTCATTACCCATATATTAAACTTTTCACTTACCTCCAAAGTATTCCCAACCTCCTGGAAAGATGCAAATATCATCCCTCTGCCCAAAAAAACAAATCCTCTATCCTTTTCCGATTATACATCTGCTTTATATAGTTTGGTCTCCGGAAATATGATCATATATCAGAATACCGGACTCAACTAAAGTGGCTCCCTGTCAGAATGCGTCGGAATGCTTACATACTTTATCTTTTATATAACATTCTCTTCAATCTCAGCACCCGTAGCATGGCTACAGTAGAAATACGAAAGTATAGACAAACAGCAGAGATAAACTGAAGGTGCCTTTCCGATCTTTACCGCGGCTAGCCGCGATCGATAAAAAATCAAATATAATGCCACTTTATGACATAGACTATAGTCCTTAAAATTCAAATTAAATCCTACTTTATGACGTAGACTAGTCTACGTCATAAAATAGCATTTTAATTGAATTTTTGTCGATTGCGGCCAGCCGCGGTAAAGATCGGAACGGCACCTTCAGTTTATCTCCGCTTTTTGTCTATACTTTCGTATTTCTACTGTAGCCATGCTACGCGTGCTGATCTCCTCACTATTTGAAATATAAATTCACTTTTTTTGGTCATAATAACCCTATTCTTCGGTCGTCCAAAAAACTTACTCTTGCTTTTCCCTCTCATAATACCGCTCACTATGGCTCTTCCTTCACTATTTCTGCTATACGCCTATGGAACGCTCTACCTGAAACTATCCAAAAGTCACAAACAATAAATATTTTTAAGAAACGAGTTAAGTAATATTATCTAAATCTGTCATAATAGTTAACTAACTATAAATGTACTTACCTTCTTTCAAATATTATATTTGTGTAAATTTTATGTAGTTTATATAAATATTTTTTATGTATTATAACATGTTATTTAAATGTAGTAACTACGTTATATGTAGTATATATTTATTATTTAGTCATAATATGTTAAAATTAAAGGTTGTCTGGTAGAAACTGCTGTTAGCAGTAAGACCGCCTATTTGTACATAGTTTTCCTTTATTGTGTTTCACAGTTTAAGTTTAATTTTAAGTTGTACAAATAAAATATTTTCTATTCTATTCTATTCTAACAGAGATTATTTCACCTCAAATATTAATACTGTATAATATCAACCACCTATCATTATGGATACTTTAACGTCTCGCATATAATTAAGTTCGTCTACTATAAACTAGTATTTTAATGTGGACATAATTTTTAATAAACGCTACTGTACTTACTGATTGGTAGTTTAATATTAATGTGTGTGTAATCTCAAAATTTTTGAATAATATACAGGTAGATTCCTAATTAAAAATTAGAAAGAAATGCAGCATGTTTATTTTATTACCTTATACTTCGTAGCCTTAGCGTCATTGTCGTTCAACAGTTCAAAATGCTATGATTGCCGATTGCGATATGATTTAGTTTAAGGTAGTTATTATCTTCCATGCATAGGGGAATTGTGCTTAAGATGACATACTTTTTGTTTGAAGGTAAATATTTAAAGTAAAATAAGTCACATGAGATCAGTAACTTACTTTTATAAATAAATGATTCATAAACAACTAAATTAAACAGTTTTAGAAAAATCATTTTAATATATTATAACATTAAAAAAAAACGTAAATTGCACGTTAGGTCTACGAGTGTAAGATGACATATCGATATGGTAAGACGACATACTATGATTCCTTAGACTTTGATGGTATGTCGTCTTATACAATACGTAAATGCAAGCTGCATTATCATCCCTCTAGTTGTCAGTGGTGTAAGGATTCTTAAGTTCTTCATCATCGTCAAAAAATATACAATGTTTCTGTTACCGATTTGGCGGGGACATAAGTAATTATAGTATGTCATCTTAAGCCGACGTTTAGTATGTCATCTTACCAAATAAGTAAGGGCTACCGCACACCTGAGACACGACTGTCTAAAGACAGACTATCGCATAGTAAAATGCACTAGATGCGCACATTTGAGACAAAACGTCTCATAGACAAAGTTGTCTAATGCGCCCCGCGACAAGTCTGACTAACGACTGTCGGCTTCCCTTTGAAGTGTATGCGAGCGCGCACGTCTAAGACAAAACTGTCTAGCCACAATAGACATAACTACCAGTAGTTCGACTCAGGGCTCGGAAACCTGGTTAATCTTCGCGATCCTGTTCGTTAGAAACGCCATACATTTCCAAAAGAGCGTTTTCATTTCGATTCCGCTCTGAAGGGACCGAAATTATTTCTGGTTTTGTTCTAAGAGCAAAATTAAATTGCTCACTGCTCAAATACCGTTTAGAACCGTTCGCGGTTATGTTCGCCCCGCCCACTCACACACACCACGACCATCACCCATTGTCCACACATAAACAAGTTATGGCCTATTGGCTATTAGATGGTGCATTAGAAAGGGATAGAAGATATCACTGCACTAGTTACTTTCCGCGAGAATTTAACCAGGTTAATTTCAGAAGCAATACCGCTCGCATCTCTATTTCGCTCCAAACGAACACTTATCCAAAAACCTGGTTATAGAGTGTTTTAACCTGGTTAAAAAAATACCGGTTTCGAGAGTTACTTTCCGCGAGAAATTAACCAGGTTAATTTTAGAAGCAATACCGCTCGCATCTCTATTTCGCTCCGAACGAACACTTATCCAAAAACCTGGTTATAGAGTGTTTTAACCTGGTAAAAAAATACCGGTTCCGAGAGTTACTTTCCGCGAGAAATTAACTAGGTTAATTTTAGAAGCAATACCGCTCGCATCTCTATTTCGCTCCGAACGAACACTTATCCAAAAACCTGGTTATGGAGTGTTTTAACCTGGTTAAAAAAATACCGGTTCCGAGAGTTACTTTCCGCGAGAAATTAACCAGGTTAATTTTAGAAGCAATACCGCTGACAAGCCGCCGTCGTAGTGACAAGTTAACAACCCTAGCGATTTTTGTCATAATACGTCAAATTTAAAAATTTCTAACTTCTAAGTCGGCATACTCTATAACTCTGTCTACTCTGTCCGGGCGTTCTCTACTGTTTAATATACAATTGTATGCGTTGCGTCATCGTAGTCAAGACAGTTTTGACTTGGTGTGCGCCACGTGATAGACACAACTGTTTGGGCTACCGCACACCTGAGACACGACTGTCTAAAGACAGACTATCGCATAGTAAAATGCACTAGATGCGCACATTTGAGACAAAACGTCTCATAGACAAAGTTGTCTAATGCGCCCCGCGACAAGTCTGACTAACGACTGTCGGCTTCCCTTTGAAGTGTATGCGAGCGCGCACATCTAAGACAAAACTGTCTAGCCACAATAGACATAACTACCAGTAGTTCGACTCAGGGCTCGGAAACCTGGTTAATCTTCGCGATCCTGTTCGTTAGAAACGCCATACATTTCCAAAAGAGCGTTTTCATTTCGATTCCGCTCTGAAGGGACCGAAATTATTTCTGGTTTTGTTCTAAGAGCAAAATTAAATTGCTCGCTGCTCAAAATACCGTTTAGAACCGTTCGCGGTTATGTTCGCCCCGCCCACTCACACACACCACGACCATCACCCATTGTCCACACATAAACAAGTTATGGCCTATTGGCTATTAGATGGTGCATTAGAAAGGGATAGAAGATATCACTGCACTAGTTACTTTCCGCGAGAATTTAACCAGGTTAATTTCAGAAGCAATAACGCTCGCATCTCTATTTCGCTCCAAATGAACACTTATCCAAAAACCTGGTTATAGAGTGTTTTAACCTGGTTAAAAAAATACCGGTTCCGAGAGTTACTTTCCGCGAGAAATTAACCAAGTTAATTTTAGAAGCAATACCGCTCGCATCTCTATTTCGCTCCGAACGAACACTTATCCAAAAACCTGGTTATAGAGTGTTTTAACCTGGTTAAAAAAATACCGGTTCCGAGAGTTACTTTCCGCGAGAAATTAACCAGGTTAATTTTAGAAGCAATACCGCTCGCATCTCTATTTCGCTCCGAACGAACACTTATCCAAAAACCTAGTTATAGAGTGTTTTAACCTGGTAAAAAAATACCGGTTCCGAGAGTTACTTTCCGCGAGAAATTAACCAGGTTAATTTTAGAAGCAATACCGCTCGCATCTCTATTTCGCTCCGAACGAACACTTATCCAAAAACCTGGTTATGGAGTGTTTTAACCTGGTTAAAAAAATACCGGTTCCGAGAGTTACTTTCCGCGAGAAATTAACCAGGTTAATTTTAGAAGCAATACCGCTCGCATCTCTATTTCGCTCCGAACGAACACTTATCCAAAAACCTGGTTATGTAGCGTTTTAACCTGGTTAAAAAAATACCGGTTCCGAGCTCTGAACTTTGACTGCAAAGAGACGGACAGGTTTCAATATATTATGTCAAATTCGTCGGGTTTCACTAAGATTATGAATGGAATGTGCCTCGCGCTGGCTGATATAATTTATTTTTAAATACTAATTATATAATATTTTAAAATAAGATTCTGACAATTTTAATCACATGTGCCAAAACAAGAGTCCAGCGATCCAAGTACCTACTATCTTTCCCGTCGAGTCTTTCCCGTTTATTTTTGAAGTTATTTTTATCCGAATGAGAACTTTTCTATCTATATCTATAAAATCTTTCAGAACTGCTCGCAATAGACGCAAAATATATTTTTCAGTAACGTAATAAGTACAACATTTTTTGTTCTTTTTAACCAACTTAAAAAAAAATTCAATTTGAGCCTTGCGTATGTATAATATTTCTAGAACTGCCTAGTTTTCGTATATTATGAGTATATTTCATCAGCATCTGAACAAACCGCCATTTTCAGGCCGCTTGATGTTCCGTGAACTATCAAACTAAGGCACTAGTGATGTGGTGTGATGCAGATTTTGGTATCGATATTTTTATCGTCATTTTTATGCGGTTGCGTTATTATCTACACTAATATTATAAAGCTCAAAAGTTTGTTTGTTTGAACGCGCTAATCTCAGGAACTACTAGTCCGATTTGAAATTTTGAAACATTCTTTCAGAATTAGATAGCTTGTTTTTATATAAAGTAATAAAAGTTAATGAATATTTTTTTTTCATTTCAGTATTTATTTCCGTTATTTTTGAAGTTTACATTACTTTGGCGGACGACTGGCGAAGAATAAATTGATCCTGTTTTTTAAGCCAAAGGCTTCCCGCTTAAAACTAACATTTGTGTGCATTTAAGATGTTTCTCTTGGGTTTCTGTAGTATATTCTATAAATGTATGAAAATAATCGGCCAAGTACAAGTTCGTCTCGCGCATGAAGGGTTCCGTATCATAATAGAGCAAAAATAGGCGAAGAATGTGTTTTTTTGTATGGATCCTTAATTATTTAGTTTATTTTAATTTTATTATTAATTGTTCGTCAGTTTCGTCTTGATGTGCGCCACGTGATAGACACAACTGTTTCTCTTTAGGGTCAATTCAGACCGCAACTTGACGAGGCGAGGCGCGACGCGACGTGACCGTATGGATTTGACAGATGTCGTGAGCATGAGACGTCTTGCGAATCTGTCAAATCCATACTAATTAACGGCCGTTCCCAATATTCAATCTATCTCTGGTTTGACATACGACCGATCGCAGCTAACATTGAATTGACATAAAATATATGTCTCTAATGTCTAATGAGAGCTATTCCTATCTCTAGTAGGGCAAAACCAGAGATAGATCAAATATTGGGAACGGCCGTTAGAAATGCATCTACGCGTCGCGTTGCGGTCTGAATTGACCCTTAATCGTAAGACTGACTTGTCTATGTGAAACAAGACTGTCTAAAAACTGTCGTGTCTCCAATGTGCGGACTGCGGTCGCACTACTATTTTCGTATATTGTGAGTAAGTCACAGGTTACACGGTCAAATTTTCATCAATCTGATCCATCAATCTGATTGACGGAATATTGATGGTTATAAAAAGTTCATATTAAAAATACGATCAATCCATCAATCCGTGGGTTAGACGATCAAATTTTCGTCAATCTGTACCGGATTGATGGATCAGATTGATGAAAATTTGACCGTGTAACCGGCGACTAAGTATATTTAATCAGCATCTGAACAAATGCTGCGGAGCTACAAGTCCGATTTAAGTAATTCTTTTTTTGTTTTGTTGACTTTGTTGTGATAGGTATTGTTCAATTTAGGTAAGTTTCATCAAAATTGGTTCAGTAGTTTTGAATTCGGTTTTAATTTTATTAATATACAACTTGTTATTTGTAATACCTAAGTTGTAAACATAAATTATTTCAAATTGACGTGTTTCACATCCCGTTTTTAACGTGTTTAACATGTTTAACATCCCAGAGAAATACAGTAATAGGAAACCCTAATGCCTGTAATATGTTATAGTTTTAAGTTCGTAGTGACAAGTTAACAACCCTAGCGATTTTCGTCATAATACTCGTCATACTAGTCAAATTTAAAAATTTCTAACTTCTAAGTCGGCATACTCTATAATTCTGTCTACTCTACAGTCGTGTCTCCAATGTGCGGTCGCTCTTTCTCTTTAATCGTAAGACTGACTTGTCTATGTGAAACAAGATTGTCTAACTACAGTCGTGTCTCCAATGTGCGGTCGCTCTAATAGTGGGTACATTTGACTTTTGTAAAAAAATACCTATCGTAAGAACACGGTTTTATTAATATTTGTGGCCTATAAGAATCCATGTCCATAATAACAATTTGTAATAAGGAAAGATTCTGACCTTATACGTTTTTTCACCACAAAACAAAAGTGTAAGAAATTTTTTCTCTCATCAAAATTAGGAAAACCTTTATTACTTTGTAAAGTACGGTCCCTGTCCGGCATTCTAAGTTGGGCTACTAGGGGCACACTGAGGTGCTCCATAAAACGTCACAGAAAGCACAATTATTTAAACGAATTTTGCCGATGTGTCATCTTATCTGACTATGCCATCTTAAGCACAATTCCCCTAGGTATAAACTATAAAGGCAAGCAAGTAGCAACGCTGATTGACTGATCAATGCACAAGTAATGAACTAGCAGCTTGAAACTGCAATTAATCTTGCCTAATTCCTATCCCAAGGGTGTTGAAATAGGATCACAGAAAATCAATAAAATCAATCATCACAACTTGTATATTCAGAAATAAGAATCTTTTCCAACAAAATTGTCTATTCACAGTTTATTGATAAAAAGTCGGTAGAAAATTGCGAAACGAACTTATCGGAGTGACCCGCGAGGACATCAAAGGGCGAAATCTCGGAGGAATCTAATTTTTGTCGAGCAGCCGCCGGCGTCGGACGAGTGCATAATTCGTTTACGAGCCGTAAGGTTTTTTAAACTTTGTTACCGCATAATGTTTCTGGTTCCTCCCTAACGCTGTTATCGGGCAGCCTCAGTTTTGCTAGCAATTTGTGAAAAACATTAAAAAATTATAAGTTGCGCAGAGCTAAAAGGTAGGTACGGGCCGTACGGGGCGTAATGTTTTTGTTGTGGTTTGTAGTTGCTGTTGCTCGCGAAATTTTTTCCGTATTATGAATTGTGCTATTTTATACTGCGAAAAAATTTAGGTCCTACTTCGTGGTCTACTCTACATCTTTAGTCAAAATTGGTCTATCAAATTGTATAATCATAGGTTGCTATTCGATGCAAACAAGCTAGCTAATAAACTTCTCCTTGTACTAACTACTTATATAGTTTCTTAGGGTGGGTTGCACCAGAGGCGTGGTTAAAGTTAAAGTTATGGTCAAAGTTATGGTTATAGTTAAGGCTAATTTAACTTTAACCTTAACTTTGACCACAGCATTTGACAGAAGACGTTGCTGGTCCGACAAGGCTTTAAATGAACGTGGGCGGGGGCGCTGCTGGTAAAGGAGAACTGTCAAAAAATTAAATTAAGAAATTTAAAAAAAAACCCCGCCTAACAACTTTAAAAAGTAATGAAATAATATTTACTGACTTTAATTTAAAATAATTCCTTGGTGTAAAGTAATATTTTAGTCCATAATTGTTGTCACGGTGTGTCGGGGATTAGTGTCGAGCTCTATGGTTATGGTTAAATATGGCGTCCATTTTTGACTTTAACCAAAGATTTGACTATAACCTTAATTTTAACTACAACGCAAAATGAATTGTAGTTAAAATTAAGGTTATAGTTAAAGTTACAGTTATAGTTAAAGTGTGTTGGTGCAACCCACCCTTAGATTGTAGTTACAAGCGTCTATGTCTCTTTATTTTCATTAAATTATCAGGAGTTAAAATAATAACAATATTTTATGAATTATAGTATGAATTTAATGATATTATAGAATGTATATTATTATGTTACGCAAAATTAACCTTTTATGTCTAATCTCTACAAAACTTTTAAGCCCACTTGACCAAGTTAAAGTTAACCCTGTGTTAAAATAATGCCTGTGTTAAAATATTATGTTCTTTCTCTCATACATCGTATGTAGAAACATACGATGTATGAGAGAAAGAACATAATATTTAACAAGGGGTTAATTACTTTAAATCAGGTTGGCGTAAGTAGAACTCAGTGGGTCAGGTTAGACCCTGTCCTGAAGCAACAGCTGGCAGCTAGGTTCATCAGCTGTTAACGGTCCCATACAATATTGTAAGTATAAACATGTTGTACATACGTGTTTTGTACAGCTGTAGTTTACTGTACTTATGCCTTGTTATAACCGTCTATCAAAAGTATTAATTTTATTTAAACTGTAGAGTGTAGAGCAGCTAAAGAATAAGTGTAACTTTTGGCAAAAATAAAGTACGAGAATTGCAGGTTCAAACTACAACTCTACTACCTATCTGCTAAAAGCTAGTTAGCTCTGAATTAAACTCTTTAACAAGGGATTTCAAAGTTTCATGTCCATTTTTGTCAAAGTGCATGCTAAGTATGATCAAAAAGCACTGGCTATTTTACATCTATTGAAAACATTATTGAACTCAATATTTTTTCAAGTAGCCAGTACCCTGGTTCTAGGGGTATCATTACGGAGGAAAACGGAACTTTCTCAATGGCGTCTAGTTGGTTGTGTGTGTGTGTGTGCGTGTGTTCAGGATCAGTGGCCGGCGCGCGCGCACCTGCTGCGCAGTTCCCACGCCTCCGCCCCCCCGCGCCGCCGCCCCCGCGCTCGCAGCGCCCCCCTGACGTAACTCCACACAAACAACGGTTCGCAACACTTGTTTTATTAGGGTTCCGTACCCAAAGGGGAAAAACGGGACCCTATTACTAAGATTTCGATGTCTGTCTGTCCGTCTGTCTGTCTCCAGGCTGTAACTCAAGAAAGGTAATAGCTAGAGAGATGAAATTTGCACAGATTATGTATATTTGTTGCCGCTATAACAACAAATACTAAAAACAAAATAAATTAAATATTTAAGGGGGGCTCCCATACAACAAACGTAATTTTTTGCCATTTTTTGCTCGATATAAATGATGGCAATAGATAGGCACCTGAAATATTCACAAAATACTCAATTTTATTCATACTTTAATAATTAATAATAAAATTTAAATAAAATTATTAAGGGGGGCTCTCATACAAAAAACACATTTTTTTTGTTCTATAATGGTACGGAACCCTTTGTGCGTGAGTCCAACTCGCACTTGGCCGATTATTATTACCACATACGTGGGGTTGTTTATTGTTTGGTGATTTTTACTTAATTAACATAGACAAGCGGTAAGTTATCGTATATCAAAATGATTGAAAATGAGAATAATTTTAAAAATAGTTAAATCTATTATTTGCATGTTAAATTACCTAAGTTATTTATCACACACACACACACACACACACACACACACACACACACACACACACACACACACACACACACACACACACACACACACACACACACACACACACACACACACACACACACACACACACACACACACACACACACACACACACACACACACACACACACACACACACACACACACACACACACACACACACACACACACACACACACACACACACACACACACACACACACACACACACACACACACACACACACACACACACACACACACACACACACACACACACACACACACACACACACACACACACACACACACACACACACACACACACACACACACACACACACACACACACACACACACACACACACACACACACACACACACACACACACACACACACACACACACACACACACACACACACACACACACACACACACACACACACACACACACACACACACACACACACACACACACACACACACACACACACACACACACACACACACACACACACACACACACACACACACACACACACACACACACACACACACACACACACACACACACACACACACACACACACACACACACACACACACACACACACACACACACACACACACACACACACACACACACACACACACACACACACACACACACACACACACACACACACACACACACACACACACACACACACACACACACACACACACACACACACACACACACACACACACACACACACACACACACACACACACACACATACACACACACACACACACACACTCACATTTATTTCTTTCGTACTTTCTCTCAAAATAAAGTATAGTAAGTTTAATATGAGAATAAGATATAGAACATACCTATAAAAGTATAAACAGAATACAAACACTATATTTTTAAATATATTTTAACTATATTGCGTAAGTATTGTTTTTATACATTATGTCCAAAATTCGGATTTAATTAATTTGGTAAAATAAAAAATAATAATAATAAGAAATTCTTCAAGCGGTCGTTTTATTACCCAAAATCAACTCTCTACAATATCTCGGCGCATAATATGATAATATATCTAATATCATAATATGAAGATTATAAATAGAAAACAAATAGTAAAGAAAAAAAAGTATGTACAAAATGAGTCGAAAATTGAAATAAAGCCTGCGCACACTGTATTGAAAATTTGTACGTACAGCGCCATCTACAAATCAATAGTCAAACTATAATGCTAAACTGAAACAGCGCCACCTCTTGGAAAATGTCAGAACTAAGGTGTCCACCAGCTTCGGTTCGTTGAGTTGTCGCTCCCATTTGACGCTAGGTGGCGCTTACACATTTTAACGAAGCTTCTAAATTGGAAAGCTTTATTTTTAAAGAAATGTCAAGAAAATTCCAGTGCACTATTTTACTTTAATTTTACTATGATCATTAAATGTATTTTATTCAAATATAAGGCTGTGTAAGACATTTTTCACTTCAATACGTCTACGAGCTTTTTTAAAAGCTCATCGGGTGATATTCTGACTGTATTTTTGCCTTTATAACCTACTTAGTTTTTCGTTTGTTATCGCTTTATGAGTTGTTTCTTTAAAAGTTCATACCGTACGATTGTATGATTATAAATCCTGCATTTATCTAAATCTTTACATTTAGCTTTCTGAATATATAATATAATTAATTTTCTCTGGTTTTCTTTACGATTTTTAATCAGTTTGACGTGTATTTCGATTGTTGAAGCGCACACGTATAGGAGATTAATTAGTATGCACACAATACGACAATGCAGAGGCGAGAGGTGACGACGGAGCCATTTGGATGCGCGCGCGGACCCTCCTACATGCCGCGCCTGCAGATCAGCCGACTTCACTAAATTTATCATATTAATAATAATATCAATGTGTCTTTTAGTTTTATGGCCAGCAGTATTTTTATGGGTGTCTAGCGCCATTGATAATCTTGAGTTTAATTTGGGTGTTTGTATTCAGTTTCAAAAAAACATTTAATACTGCGCATACGCTTAAAAAGTTTGTTTCCGAGTTGTGATTTGACGTTAAAACAGCTTACAATGTATATTTTGAATATTTAAAGCCTGGATAACTTTGGGACAAAGCCAACATTACATCCATTACTTTTTTGGACCCAATCATACTGCGTAGTTTCCCAAATAATATATCGAGTTGTGTTTCACAACAATAGCCCACGCGGTTACCGCGGGTGACGCGGACGGGTCGGAGCCGGGAACGACATATCGGCGAGCGCCGGCCGGTACCAGGCGAGCAGAACTCATTGAGAGCTTTCGCTCGCACATGAATGAGCCGTCTGTGTGCGCCTGCGCGGTGCCGACGACCGCACATGTGCGTGGTACGAGAACTCTACATGTAATAACACCTTTATGCCAACGCCATAAGAGCCACTTGCATAGAACGTCCTAGGTAATTTAACTCCGAACGCACCGTAGGCCGTTTATGAGAATTTTCTTGTGTCAACATCTGAACTCGCTTACACCGAAATAGCTCGCTTTGTTTTCGCAATTAACTCCGGCGAAACCGACATAAACATCACTGAAACATTAATATTGTATTCCCAATTCCAAGAGAAATGTTTTGTTGGACTTACTGCATGAAAGTCGTTAGGTTTTATTTAGGTAGTATATTGTGTCCTTAATTGCAATGTGTTTGCAGTCATGAATCACAGTGACAGTCACTATTGACGCATCAATCAGACTAAGCAGATAGATCTAGAAGTTTTTAATGTATGATAAGGTAGTTAAAAAGAATGAACTATTAGTGAGTATTGCCAACATACCAATATGTAAGAAATGTACAGCTAAAAGCTTTTGGGTTGGGACTTTTAAAATGTTGGAGGGACTAGCTAGCCTTCTTCTTGCCTAGAGCCAATACGGCCTGCCCAGTGCCCGCATGATTTACGTTACCTTGGCATTCTAGAGGGATAATATCCAGATAAATAGTTTATCTAGTGCAAAGTTGCAAAAATCCAGAAAGAGGTCACAGGGCAAAATTTTTGAGAAAAAGGAAGTCTGTGAACATCTAAGCTTGTATAATATTATGTTTCGAAGTAACCAACGTATTTAAACTTTCCCACTGTCTGCAACATTTTAAAATTTGTAATTTAAGTGTACATTATTGGAGCAGTGACCACATGGTCACAAGTGGTGATCGGGTGTCGCAGGTTTGTTTCCATCCGGCTGAGCATAACACTTCGTCAGTCACCATAATATAATGTTTCTGTACCAATCATTTTTTAAACGGTTTATAAAGGTCCACACTCGGTTTTGCTTGTGGTTAACATAAATTCGAGCCAAAGATTTTCATTTAGATTTGAGAGATATATTTTTAGCTTGCAAATGAAATATATAGATAAAATCTGACTAAAGGATATTCTAAACTTGTTTCAATGTAAAATATAAAATGTATAAGTAAGTACTTAATTTTGAATTTCCGACATTTATCGCGCACAGAAATTCGTATATCCCACAAGAAAAAATTCCGGGTTACAGGTGTCTAAATTTTAACACCTCCATCGTGGGTATCGCAGACACAATAGATTTTCAATTGTTATGCGGCAGCCGGCTGCCGCTTGGGGATTGATGGGTTAAATTATCCAAAGCCCTTTCCTGGTACTCAAGATCTCCAAACCAAATTTCATTTAAATTGCTTGAGAAGTTAACAGACCGTTTTAAAAACCGATTCAATTTGTTCGATCAAGCCTTACTACTTACTTATAGCAACAAAATACGAATATTTCAGGAAGTTTATGGTATATAGGTTAAATAATCATGCTATGTGTAAACATGCGTGTTTTGGCAACATTCTGTAGATGTTATGGCCGAGTACGGGGGAAGTAGACACCGCAACATCCGCGGGTGTCGGCTGACAGCTGACGGACATCAGAATCCATCTCGAGGGTTGGTTTTGCTATGAATTTGTTTCGATCCGTGGCTGATGAACTGATATTTAAACGGGTTTTTTACAAATCTAACCTAAGAAAAAAATTCATATTATAATATGTTCATTTGCGAAGCATCAAAACGATTCTGGCCTGATGCAAGAGTGACATGGTTAAAAATACACGTCGAGTCAATTACAGCATCCTTTTGAAAAGTGTCGTTTAGAGAATCCGTATCATGCAAAAGGATGTATTTCTAAGTTATAAAGGATGTTGAAAAAATTACTAAGATGCACTTTTTGCACTCGTCCGTATGCAATGTCATTTAAAAGCCATAGAAAAGCTTTCCTTCCTTGTATAAGACCACTCTGTTTCTTTAAATATTTTTTCATAAAGTTCGAATCAATTAAGATTTTGCAGTTTCAACGAACCTATTTTACCAACATTATTATCACCTCATATCACCTCATAAACTTAAAAAAATTCACTTTGGTCTTTATCTAGATATAATCTTTTCATTTTTACAATATTGCATAATAATTACATTGCAATTACTATAATATATATTATTTTTAAACATTACTTAAAAAACTTACATAGAAGCAACACCGTCATTTCTATAAAGTCGATGGTGGTATACTGTCTATAATATTTAGTAAGACCAGTGTCACCATGAGTTATTTCATAGGTCCATTTAAAATTTTCCAGCATGTTTCCAGTATGAATAAACATCGTACCGGCCGCGTTTTTGCAAGATATAGTAATATGTGGATTTACGATACACTATAATCTCCAACATACTATCACGACATCCGGCTTCGCTTACACCTTACACTATTAATTTTATCATAATATCCTTCCTGTAGTACGTGATTATTGTAATACATTTTCGACATTATTTTCCTTCTACTAACGACGAAGATACGAAAATGTGTTATTAACATGTCATTAGTCCTGATAATGGGATAACTTTTAACAACCAGTTAATACACCTGTCAAACGTCACTTAGGTACAAGGTGTCATCATCATTGTTAGGGTTAGTTTTCATAATGGTAAGTTAACATGAACTTTATGACCCAGGCTTCAGGTTTCATTTTGCTCTACGGCACTAAAAAGCAGCGGCGGCATGGGTCGCCAGACTAGTGTCGTAGAAAATTAAACTTATGCCATAAATTGGCATTTTATTTGAATTTTTGCCGGTCGCGATCGCTTGCAGCAAAGTCAGGAATAATTTGGCACTTTCATATATTTTGTATTTCTTTGTACAGCCTGTATAACACTGTCTCAAAACGGATTCAGGATTTAAGATTGGAGTAATTTGATAAAGTAAATAAGAGCTGAATGGAGCAGCAATCAGCAGCCCGCGGTCACAAAACCAGTAATACAACCAGCGAAACTGGATTAACGTTGACGTTGATTTTATTAACGCTATCTGAAATAATCGGCCAAGTGCGAGTCGGACTCGCGCACGAAGGGTTCCGTACCGTTATAAAGCGAAAGTTGGCAAAAAATTGTGTATTTTGTGTGGGAGCCTCCCTTAAATATTTATTTTATTTTATTTTTGTAATTAATTATTAAAGTACAAATATAATTCAGGATTTTGTGACAATTTCAAGTGCCTAGCTGTTGTCATTATTGATTACGAGCAAAAAAGATCAAAAAATCCCGTTTCTTGTATGGGATTAAATATTAACTATATTTTGTTTTTAGTATTTGTTGTTATAGCGGCAACAGAAATACACAATCGGTGAAAATTTCAGAAATCTAGCTATAGCGGTTCTTGAGTTACAGCTTGGAGACAGACGGACAGACGGACAGACATCGAAGTCTCAGTAATAGGGTCCCGTTTTTACACTTTGGGTACGGAACCTTAAAAACGGTAATTAGCACACTTTTGAGAAAAAGAGATAGGATTATAAAATAAAATCGCATTCACACAGAATCAGTGTTTTGAAGTAAGAAACAATGGTTGTGATCGCGATTCACGTTAAACTCGTCGCATCTTTAATTTTAAGCGTATAAATTTATTGAATCATTACGTATTTATCACATATATATATATATATATATATATATATATATATATATATATATAATAATATAATAATGTAATGATTCAATAAATTTATACGCTTAAAATTAAAGATGCGACGAGTTTAACGTGAATCGCGATCACAACCATTGTTTCTTACTTCAAAACACTGATTCTGTGTGAATGCGATTTTATTTTATAATCCTATCTCTTTTTCTCAAAAGTGTGCTAATTACCGTTTTTAAGGTATATATATATATATATATATATATATATATATATATATATATATATATATATATATATAGAGAATTTTATTATATACTAGACGTTCCGCGCGGCTTCGCCCGCGTAAATTAGATATTTCACAGACAAATCAGTCTACAAAAAATAGCCTATGATCCTTCACGTGCTCTACTTCTTATCTGACCCAAATAACAGAAAAAATGCTCTAGTAGTTCGTGAGATAAGCCCTTTCAATATATATATATATATATATATATATATATATATATATATATATATATATATATATATATATATATATATATATATATATACATATATATATAATATAATTTATTTATCAAATCATTTTTAATACAATAAAACTGACCGTGCCAACTGCGAGCCCCCGATAACATTAAAATTTAACAAATTGTACTTCTCCAGTACCGATATCCTTATCGATTCACAGAAATACACTTTTCGTTCCCTGTTATGTGTGGGCTTTATTAATGAAATAACTATGTATAATAATTAAATAAATAGTAACATAAAATAATTGTATTTTGTTACTATATTGTACCTACTACTAAACTAGGTTACTTTTCAACTTGCTCTACATTTCAGAACTCTATACTGGACTGTATTCTATAGACTACAGTATGTATTTGTTAATAGAATTTCATTATATTATACTAGACGTTCCGCGCGGCTTCGCCCGCGTAAATTAGATATTTCACAGACAATTCAGTCTACAAAAAATAGCATTAAAAATAATAAATAGTATTAAAAATGGTCTATTTCTTATCTGACCCAAATAACAGAAAAATTGCTCTAGTAGTTTGTGAGATAAGCCCTTTCAAATAATTTCCCCCCCCGTTTTTTACACATTTTCCTCTATTTCTTCGCTCCTATTAGTCTTAGTGTGATAAAATATAGCCTATAGCCTTCCTCGATAAATGGACTATCTAACACTGAAAGAATTTTTCAAATCGGACCAGTAGTTCCTGAGATTAGCGCGTTCAAACAAACAAAGTAACAAACTCTTCCGCTTTATAATATTAGTATAGATATTTATTATTATTATATTTTTTAACTTTGCATATCTTAATAAATCATAACTAGTATTGTTATATAATTATTCCAATTACTAGATGACCCGGTGAATTTCGTGTCACTTTAAAACCTTCCCTGGACTTCAAGGATTATTTTAAGACTAAAATTAGTAGAATCGGTTCAGCCGTTATCGAGTTATAGCGTTACTAACACAATTGAAAATCCATATATATATATATATATATATATATATATATATATATATATATATAACTTGCTCTACATTTCAGAACTCTATACTGGACTGTATTCTATAGACTACAGTATGTATTTGTTAATAGAATTTCATTATATACTAGACGTTCCGCGCGGCTTCGCCCGCGTAAATTAGATATTTCACAGACAATTCAGTCTACAAAAAATAGCCTATGATTCTTCACGTGGTCTATTTCTTATCTGACCCAAATAACAGAAAAATTGCTCTAGTAGTTTGTGAGATAAGCCCTTTCAAATAATTTCCCCCCCCGTTTTTTACACATTTTCCTCTATTTCTTCGCTCCTATTAGTCTTAGTGTGATAAAATATAGCCTATAGCCTTCCTCGATAAATGGACTATCTAACACTGAAAGAATTTTTCAAATCGGACCAGTAGTTCCTGAGATTAGCGCGTTCAAACAAACAAAGTAACAAACTCTTCCGCTTTATAATATTAGTATAGATATTTATTATTATTATATTTTTTAACTTTGCATATCTTAATAAATCATAACTAGTATTGTTATATAATTATTCCAATTACTAGATGACCCGGTGAATTTCGTGTCACTTTAAAACCTTCCCTGGACTTCAAGGATTATTTTAAGACTAAAATTAGTAGAATCGGTTCAGCCGTTATCGAGTTATAGCGTTACTAACACAATTGAAAATCCATTATATATATATATATATATATATATATATATATATATATATATATATATATATATATATATATATATATATATATATATATATATATATATATATATATATATATATATATATATATATTATCCTATCCTTCCTACTTAATATTATAAAGGCGAAAGTTTGGATGTATTGTATGTATGTATGTTTGTTACTCTTTCACGCAAAAACTACTGAACGGATTTTAATGAAACTTTACAATAATATAGCTTATACATCAGAATAACACATAGCCTACAATTTTAACCGACTTTCAAAATTGAGGAGGTGTTATGTCCGTTTTTTTATGTTCAACGATTACTCCACCGTTTGTGAACGTGTATAGGTTATCATCCCAATTTGGTACCATATTCATAAAAGTGGTGACCTGATGAAGGGATCCATAAGAAATCGAGGGAACTCCTCAAAATTTATATGGAAACATATAAATTTTGAGGAGTTCCCTCCTGGTAGCATATGCTACCAACAAGTAAGATTTTGCACCAAGGTATACCATGGTTCGGAAGGTGCTGAGAGAACTCCTGACTCTTTATAGATACAAGTTTGGCAATTTCGACGTTGTTTTAAGAACGGAAAGCATATGCTACTATGCTTATTACATTCATCATCATAATCATCACTACCATAAACCATTATAGAACCATGTATCGTCCCGTTTTGACGCTATTATTGTTACTTTCCTAGTCTTTTATTATATATCACACTACAAATTCGTCTACCACATAAAGTGTTAAAAGGTAAGAAGATGTTCCGAGTTCCCACGTTTTCATACATGTATGGTATATATGATGTTGAGAAACAATGATCCCGTATACTTAGCCCACCCCGAAGCGGGCGGGCTCCAAGTTTGATGAACTTCTAATATGTACAAATTAGCCTCATCAAAATTCATGCTAAAATTTCGACCTCACACGATTCCTAAATTATTCAATCTTTCAAAGAGAGAAACAAAGATATGTAGAGTTCGCAGTTTTGTTACAACTTGCAGTTGATGCGCGAAGTATGAATAAAATCTACAAGGATATTTTAAATATTATGTAAAAGAAAAAGAAGCTGAAAGTCTACTGCATCAGAATTTAATTAAATAAAAATGAATTTTCAAAATTTGTTAGTCTCGCTAAAACTCGAAGTCGGCTGAACAGACTTGGCTAGTTTTGGTCTTGAAATACTGCTGGATGTTCAGGTAAGGTTTATTATACCTATTAGAAACAAAGCTACGGAATTCACCGTGTCATCTAGTCAGGCATTGAAAAGGTAAGCATTCATTGCTCTGTATCGATTTGGGCGATACATGGTTTGGCATTCAGAAACATACAGCCCGATTCCGGTGCAGTAGTTTCAAAGCTCGAAAGGTTAATTAAGAATGCACCTGACCCTAACTTGACTACATACTTAAACCTAGATCTCAAAATCTGTAAGGTCTAGAAAACTGATTTTTTTACACAAGTAACTTCAGTTCATGAAGATTAAATGCTCAAGACGAAAACACGATTACTTACTGAAAAAATGCTCGATAGTTTATTTTTTACAAAAAGTCTTGTTTTAGACACATTTTTGCTTGGATCTTCGAAGTTTGCTGTCTTTTCTTTAATATTTTTTAATATCTAAAAAGGCATTGATAAAACCTAAATTTGCTCAAAATACTTTTTTCATAATCACTATAGTTCGTCTTTTATTCATAGTAAAACTAACTTGGCGATGATTCCGCGTCGTCCTTTTTCACCTGGCATATGAAAGACGGGCGTGAGTGTGAAGAGAGAAGGAGTATGTTTAATTTTTTGGGTCAGTAGCCCTCTTAATATTATATTAACACTAAAGTATGCAGAAATATACTAGGCGATCAGAATATCGGTAAGTAGGTCATGAAACGCGCATCTGAAAGTGCAGTAACAAGGATGCGCCGCATTATCCTATTCCCCGCACCTACTGCTAGCTGCAGATACAAAACGTACTAGACCCCTAAATGATTAATGTTTTATCATAAATAGCTGACGTAGATCATTCTAGATTGAGCCATGGGCAGCGGCAGAAATAATTTCCAAGGGGTGCAGATTTAAGTTTTCTTTCTTTTATTTTATTTCTACTTTTTACGAACAACAGTGACTGTCTATTTACGTCAACAGAATACATTTAGTGCCGAAACATTACGAACTATCTTTGTACGGCACGGTAATAGGGTTACAAAATGTTCCACTGGCGTGCGGTTGACTGTACTAATAACTACCTATTACATAATCTTGGCTCGAAATTTACAAAGTTAATTTAAAAATTAGAATACTTGATCTAAAAAAGTATAAAATGAAAAGAATCCACCAAAACCCATATTTCTCTTCAAAAATAATTTCCAATAGACGGCTTTTTATTTCAATAATTCCTGTTGATCCCGAGATTCCCAAGGGGTGCAAGTGCACCACCTGGCACCCCCCTGCCTGGATTGAACCGTGGAGGTAGTTTTAATATTAATATTTCAGATTCTGAAATAAGATTACAAAATTAGGAAGCTAGCTATGATCACTGAATCATAATATTCTTCATTTTCAAATTCAAAATCCATTTTAATAATATTATATATTCCTATTTTCCCCTCCATTAACATAATATTTTGTTTTCTATAGACCTATTTTAATAAGTTTGGCATGTAACTCTGAGTCGCAGGATTCAATAAAAACAAGGCAAAGAAAATTGCGTGAAACATTTAGTAAAAATTCCTTATTTATTGCAAAAAGCTTACAATGTTTGTTTTCTATACCTAGCTAAGTACTTAGTCCATTAACTGGCTAAATGTTTGTGTAGCTACAATGAAGTGGCTTATGCTAGCTGCGTAAATTATATTTCTCTAAATTTCGTTGGTTAGCTTCAGAATTATAAAGGATATCATGAAACGACAGGATCTAGACGTTTCCTTTAATAAAGACGGTGACGATTGAACCTATCAGCCATCAACCTTCGGGCGAGGAAATAGCGAATGAAGATCGGAATCGCAACACGTACAATATACACACTAGCCTATCTAACATCTCGTAACTGTAAAACACAGTTACGTTTCAGGTCTAGTATTCCATTCATTATATTATTTTGATCGAAATGCGTCAACAGGTTTAATATTCAATATTCATTATATTCATGGTATAGGATACGCTATTTAAAATCGCGTTGCGAAACTGAAGAGAGTGTTCAATATCCAAAAACGTACAATTACTAGCAATAAATTGTAACGGACAACCATCTGATTGCGATCTACTGATAATGATCGGCTTGATCACTGGTATATAGAGATTTTTTCTACAAATAACATTATTTGCAGCGACATCTAAAAACTACTTTTTTCCTAAATATTCAAATTTCGAACACATATCACTGTATTGGTATATATATTTTTTACTTTGACCTGTAAGAAAAGAGGTTTTGCCATGCATCATAAAAGGTACTTACCCAGCGAAGCTTCTGGATCGGTGAGGTCCGACAGAGACGGCACCTTCTGCATCGTTCGCGGCTCCTCGGCCTCCGGGGGCTCAGTCTTGATCCCATCAGCAGCGCCGCCTCCTTCGTCCAACTGAAAATTACAAGTATCATTAAAAAGAGCAATAATAAACTTTGAAAACTGTGAGTGATCGTATCCAAATAAAATAAACTCCTTCTTTTTGGAAGTCGGTTAAAAATACTGTATTTTTCCGTTTTGAGAGTTTTTAGTAATTATACTCTTGAATATAAGCAACTTTTTCTATGGCAGCAACTTTCCTACTTAAAAGTTTAAAAATTAAACTTTGTTGCACTTGTGTTCTCTACATATTTTATTCAACAAAGCCTCGAAACTGAAAGGTATAAAATACATATTTGCAAACGGCTAAAACTTCGTAATCATTCAAATTCATTGTTTAAGGCTAATTCTTATTCAATATGTAGCGAGCTAGGCGAGAGATATCTCGTTCATCAAGTCAGACAATAGGCTCGTGTGGGGACAGGAACCATTTTTTACACGTCCCTATAGCTCCAGTCGATATTCCAGTCAGGCCGGCCGCTTCCGTTTGTGTCGGAACATACCCGGGACTCCGGGACGTGATATTCGCAAAGACTTGTACGAATTTTTGTGTAAAAATCTACTCGATTTTGATTTTAACTTTTAAAAATGTGAGTTCTAAGGAATTCGGTCTATATAAATTTAAAAATTGTTGTAGATTGCATTATTTCAGATAAGTAAGTATAATAGAACTCTATCATTATACATGTATAGTCTAAGTTCTATATCTGAAATATCTACCACGGGTTAAAACTTTCGTGCTAAAAAAAAATTTATTAAACGCCACTAAAAAGGGTTTCAAACGTAGCACGAATAGCTCAAAATGTCCTCAGTTCCTTACACATTTCAATTAATTCCTTATGCATTTTACTTAACATTGCTTTTAGATAATCTTTGTCAATTTCCTAACAAACCAATCGCAAGATATTATCACTATGATTGTGTTCTAGTGAATATTTGATGGATATGAACGAGTTCCATGACATGAGTCACCGCATCTCCATTCAGAACACGAAATCGGCTCCCGCTCAACAATTTACATGTTTCATTTGTAAGCGCATGAGCGTTATGGGCCTATAAATATCCATTTAAATTCTAATAAACACTTTATTATCCTATGATATAGTAAAACGATGATGAAAAATATTGTAAGAAGAATATTGTTTTCCCGCCATGGTTAAAAAGCCGCGCGCCATAATAAGAAAAAAAAAAAACTTTGGGATCAGGTGTATCTAATCAGGATAAGTCATGGCTACCTGTTGATATAGGTACCTATTGATATAATAGAATCATTACTGTTCTACTATTCTTAATATATGTCACAACAGAGGGGTCCCGTAACATCTATAAGGCCAATAAAACCGTCAAAAACGAATCACAGCATTCCCCTCGCCTCAATCAGGTGTCAGGACTCATGGCAATATGTCCGACATCAGTGATCAGACCCTTTTATTTAATCTTGTTTGGTTGACTTCTCACCCCTAGCCTGTACAATTGACCTCCTAATATCGAATAATATTTATTGCTTATTGATTACCTTATTTCTTATTCATGGTTCGGACAACGAACGGCATGAGTTAGAGATACAATAAATTTTGTACACGCAAGGTTTTTGATTCATGATAAGCGGGAGATCGTTTTTTAGGGTTCCGTACCCAAAGGCTAAAAACGGGACCCTATTACTAAGACTTCGTTGTCTGTCCGTCTGTCTGTCTCCAGGCTGTATCTCAAGAACGGCTATAGATAAACTTCTGAAATTTTCACAGATTGTATAGATCTGCTGCCGCTATAACAACAAATACTAAAAACAAAATAAAAATAATATTTAAGGGGGGCTCCCATACAACAAACGTGATTTTTTTGGGTTTTTTTTGCTCGATGTCAATAATGGCAACAGGTAGGCACTTGAAATTTTTACAAAGGCCTTACTTACATGCGTAATTTAATAATTAATAATAATATTAAAATAAAATAAAAATTAAGGGGGGCACCCATACAAAAAACACAAATTTTGGCGTATTTTTGCTCTATAACGATACGGAACCCTTCTTGTGCGCGAGTCCGACTCGCACTTGGTCGATTATTCTAATTAAATATTAACCGATGATGACGTACTAAATTATAACGTGCAAATGTTGAGTTTAATTTGCTTTTAACTTCTAAGAGGAGACCGCAGTTCTAAACTACCATAATTTGTACAAAATCTTGTATGATTTTGTACAAATTATGTATGGTCAAGAAAGGTGTACCTTTCTCGATCTTACATGATTTTAGCGTTTTATATATTTTCAGGGTCATATTCTTTCTCATTTTCAGTAATTCACGCTCCTTCGATCGTGGATTCTTGGAAATCTATTGTTATTCTATTGTTGTCGCGATCACCGGTGATCTTATGGGCCTTGATAGGTTAATTTGTACAAAACCATTCCAATATGTTTTCTTGTCCTTTTAGGGTAGATTCTCAGTGACAACGACATTAGCCGTAATTTGAACCTTCCCTTAATGATGAATCAATCGTCGATGCGTGAATGGTGATGGAATATTTTTACCCCGGCGGCCGAGGGGCACGCTCTTACGTGGGGGCATGATCCCAATTCACCTTTCTATTTGTTCCACTCGCCCTAATATGAACCTAAGTGATGAGTGATAGAAATGATTACTTTTGTACGGTTTTCTGGAATATTTGAAACAGATTTTCAAAAAAAAAGGAAGAGGAAACATCTTTCAGTCTGAAGGAACTCTGTACAAAGATTAACGTACAATTAGAAAAAAAATTAAATTCACGAAAGTAAATATGTTTTAATACTGTATTTAATCGTGTAATAGTCAGCTCATATTTCATACACTAACAAAGCCCATGGATCTTAAAAAATAGATACGTCTGATATTTAAAGGAAGCGGATCGGGGTGTAAGGTTAATTGTCTATTTGTAACGTCTCCATCGGCTCAAACTGTCGCCCTCCATCACGCCCGGCCTTTTTAAACATCTAGCCGTGTTTACTGAGATTATTTTAAATTACACAGCAGATTAGGAAGTCCAGGGGGATATACGTTACGAACAAGATATATTTATCACCGTAGTGCACTGTGCACTTGACTACGACATGTGATGTATAGTACCAAAATAATTTACGTTATTTATTTAGACGATTTTGTAATTTTGGTGGAAAACATTGAAAAAATTTTGTGAAAGAAATATACGAGTATATATGCCAAAGACTAGTAAACTAAATGTCTTTCAGATGTAACAAAGGTAACTACGTATAATTTATAAACAAACTATATAGCGAAAAGTCTGCACCCTGAATAAAGATTAAAGTCCTTTGCAATAGTAGACGGGGCTGTTTACAAAACACATCTATTATTCTTAACGTCCTTGGCTGGTTTATCGCAATTACTGCAATAACCTAAGGATTTGTAGCAATACGTAATTCGAACTTGATTCCCAGAAAGATTTATAATATACCTAAGTACATATTATATTATGTCCCAGGAGGAACTAATTGACTTGAGAGAGTGAAAGTGTCGAACTCAACAACCGGTGTGTAAAAATGTTTTTCATTTTAACCAAAATATTTAATATTAGGCCTTTTAAACTTTTTGTAGCTCACTGCATTAACTATTTTTAGGGTTCCGTACCCAAAGGGTAAAAACGGGACCCTATTACTAAGACTTCGTTGTCTGTCCGTCTGTCTGTCTGTCTGTCTGTCTGTCTGTCCGTCTGTCTGTCTCCAGGGTGTATCTCAAGAACCGCTATAAAAAAATATTACGAAATTCGTCATTTTAGGGGCGGACATAGTAGTAACGGACCCTCTAATTAGCCACCGGATATGGCGCCCCGTAATGAGCCACGCTCGGATTAACTCCGTAACTCCGACCCAGCCCAAATAATTAATCAATAATTACAAATACATTTTTTATATGACGTATGTACATATTATGTATTTATATTTTTTTCAATAACGGCACAATGCAATCTTGAAACCTTAAAACAATATTTAAATATTTAATCGGAGCACCGAGTTAAATAAAAAGCTCAATTTTAAGGGTTCCGTAGTCAACAAGGAA
This sequence comes from Cyaniris semiargus, assembly GCA_905187585.1. Taxonomy (NCBI): domain Eukaryota; kingdom Metazoa; phylum Arthropoda; class Insecta; order Lepidoptera; family Lycaenidae; genus Cyaniris; species Cyaniris semiargus. Next base: position 5,517,184 of record LR994550.1, read on the forward strand.
CCCTTATAGTTTCGGTCTGTCCGTCCGCGGTTTTGCTCAGAGACTATAGGACCTACAAATCTGTAATTCGGCATGAATGCACATATTAATGATGCCGACAAAATGGTACCTACATAGAAACTTATTTTTTTTTATGGTACCTCCCCTACGCATCAAGCGGGGATGAATTTTTTTTTCGCGTCCACCCGACCGTGTGGAGTGTCGTTGGATAGGTTTTTTAAAAATATTATGAGTATTCATAGATCATTTTCCGATTTAGGGATCCATTTGTGAAATATGAAGTTTTAAAGTGGAAAAAGTCGTTAGAGTCTAGTGTCCCCCCCTTCTACCAGCTAAACGGTTGCTTCTGGAAATGTGAAAAAATTCACGGGAGTAGGAAATATGCTGAATTTAAAAGGAAAACTATCACGGCTAAGAAGACTTCATAAGTTTTTGAGTAATAGTCGATCAACTAAAAAAAACGATTCGGCGAAGTATAAAGGAACTTTTCGTTCAAATTTTTTTGAACGTAACTGATATGATGTTGTTAGTAGTGTAAAACACGTTATAAATGTATATTCATTGACCACACAAAATTTTTCAAAAACTAGCGGTACTACGGAACCCTATATTGCGCGTGGCCCGACACGCACTTGGCCGGTTTTTTATCTTATTTTCTTTGGGATAACTCCAGTAGAAATCTCGTCTTCCACTACTGGACTTTTTTGACAGTTACTTCTCACTGCCAGACAGTAGACACCCCTAAAGGGCCTAAAGTAGACTTTGAGGTGATAAGAGAAAACTAAAGTAATTGTAACAAAGTACAGTCAAATATTATGTAGAGTGCGTTCAAGAAGTGAATATTCAGTACAGTTTTATAAAAAAAGTAATAGCAAAATAGATCACCGAATGATTAAAACGACATTAAATTAAAAAGTCCAATTTAATTGATGTAGAGAAAGTAACGCGCAGCTTGTAGCGGAAGTGACGTGTTGGTCGGAGACAAACATTCAAAAACATCCTTTTCTATTTTAATTAAAAACTAAGGACACGTTTACTTTTTACTTTTATATAAACTCGTTAATAAGAAATTTTGTTTATTTCTTAACTTAATATTATAATTTAAGTTAATAAACTTTGAATTTGAAACGGAAAGCCTTAGTCGAAAGCTTAATGAATGCAAGCTTATTTGCTTTAGCGAGTAAGCTTTCAGCGTTTAAACGCGAAGCAAAAGTAGCAAACAACAATAAAACCATCGTCCTTTTAGTTTTTTTTTTTACCCTTTTACCGGTGTTGTGTGTGCAATAAATCACGTCAAGTTATTGTTTATGGCAACACTGGCGCGAGGTGTCAAAGTCATAACTGTCATCGCCCTCACCTCTCCAGCTATTATTAACAACCCTGGTTATTATTAACAACCCGTGGTTCCTAACAACCCGCTCTTGAAAATATGATTTAATGTGAGTCTGTCTCGGGCAACCGAACTATACATTAATAGCTATGTCCACACTATGCGCTTTCGTCTTCAATTTTCGTCATCTTTTTTGTATTCAACTCTTGTTTGGCGCTTTCAATAATTGAATGCTTCAACGAACGCAACGCCAACATTGTCATTTTTCTTCAGTTGCTGTGTCTGTCAGCTTATTGTAACATGTGCGACGAGAACATTTTAATGGGTGGAATATGTGCGGCTTATTTGTTATAAGAAATTCAAGAAAAAAAAAAGAACTAAGCGAAAGTTTTCGATACGGTCAGAGAACTCAGAGCGCATGCGTCGCGGGCATGCCTCACGTGCGCTGTTGACTGCGCTATGACGCATGCCTTTGACGAACAAAAAAAGGCACAGTGTGGACATAGCTATTGTTTGTCTTAAAAAGGTAACGAAGTAGAGATTAAGTTGGTGATGAATTAGAGGGAGGGGAAAGGAAAAAAATGTAGATGAATAAAGATATGGAGCAAGACTGAAGATTTATAAAATATAATATAACTAAATGGGCATAGCATCTTAAGTAAAGAAAGTTTCGAAAAATCCACTATATTCAATAATATAGAGACGATAGAGTTAAGGAAATTTAAACAAAAAACTACTGAGCATTAACGTTGTGATCCACTAAAGTTACTTCAATATTTGCTAAACATACTGTGTAAAACAAACAAAACACTGTTTATTGTTTATCTTGTAAGGTAATAGTACATACATATTTTAGATAATAATATTATAATGACAACTCTTAGCATTACATGTGGGGGCTCTTATGTATAACATTACATAAGAGCCCCCGCAGACTATAGACTTTTAGTCGGCAGATAGTTTGACCAAATTGGGGTTTCAGTACATTATTATTATCGGCCGATACAAATCGTTTAGTGTGCGCACCTTTATACATCTTCGTACTGATTAAGCTTTCGATCAAACTATCGGCCGACTAAAAATCTGCAGTATGCGGGGGCTCTAACTCTTTCTCAGAGCGTCTCACGACAGTCATTTTTTCGTCGCAGTAAACTAATGTCGAAACTCATTAGGGCCGCATGGCGTCAGTGTCAGGGACACGTTTAAAAATACACAATAAAAAATCGGCCAAGTGCGAGTCGGACTCGCGCACGTAGGGTTCCGTACCATTATAGATCAAAATTAGGCCATAAATTGTGTTTTTGGTATGGGAGCATCCCTTAATTTTTTATTTTATTTTAATATTATTATTAAATAATAAAGTACACATATAAATAAGGATTTTGGGAAAAATTCAAGTACCTACCTGTTGCCATTATTGATATAGTGCAAAAAGGCCAAAAAAATCACGTTTGTTGTATGGGAGCCCCCCTTAAATATTAACTTTATTTTAATTTTGGTATTTGTTGTTATAGCGGCAACAGATATACATGACCTGTGAAAATTTCAAATCTCTAGCTATTACCGTTCTTGAGTTACAGCCTGGATACATACAGACCGACAGACCGACAGACAGACAGACAGACAGACAGACAGACAGACAGACAGACGCACAGACGGACAGACAACGAAGTCTTAGTAATAGGGTCCCGTTTTTACCCTTGGGTACGGAACCCTAAAAAACTCGAGGTTACAAAATGAGTAATTTCATTTGAAATTAGAACAGAGCTTATTTCTATCGGTGATATTAAACTCATTCATATTTTGTTATTTTGGTTCATGAAATAGATTTGTTTGCGATATTAACATACGTAAGCTTTCTAAGCTATGTTATGCTGAAAAAACTGCTTGGAATTTTGTTTGTGCAATATTATGAGCCCATAAAAGCTCGTCTAAGTAACCAAAAAGCTAAAACCTTATCGTTATTAATTCATTTAATATGTCAGTTAAAAATTCCGTTCAAGCCTTGGGTCAATGAAGACCTGAAAAAGCTCGTCTAAGTAACAACAAAATTAAAGCCTCGTCATTGTTCAACATCAAATGAAAGCTCCGTTCAAGCTTCGGGTAATAAGTTTTTCTACTCTATAAAATTGTCCTTTAAGCTCTAACAATCAGTGTCCCCTCATATATTTTCAAAGTGCAGTGCAGGTCTGGTGTCAAAAAGAACGATGTCGCGTCACGCTCCGGTGGAGTGCGCCGGCGCATCCGCCGTGCCCGGGGAGGGGGAGGAGGGGAGGAAAGGAGAGGGGGGAGCCCCGCGGCCTGCCCCAACGTCGTCAAGCTATGAATACTAACGGCCGCTGTGATTTCGAAGGACAATTGAGGAACCGAATGAAAATTGAGTCGACATAAATAATAATAATATTACGATGATATTATAAATATCATAAATATATAAAATAGTAAATATAGCTACACTTTAAAACACTTTGTACAAGAAATCGAAAAACTTAGACTATAGTGTTTTTCATTACAGCATGCAAAAATTTTAAGTTCGATTTTTCGAATCAATTGAAATCAAGTCCCGCAATAATCTTGATGCTTGTGGCTCAATGCATCATCAGAAAAAGCAGCTCGAACTGAAATAGCCCGTCAATACAAAGAAGTGTTGACTTGTATGTCAGAACTAGTTCAACAGCTTCCAGTAAGTCATTACCACAGCCCTTGATTGGCGGTTAGCAGGATACACGGACAGAATAGTACACTATGTATATTATGTACATACACACAGTATATACAGTAGAGTAACTCTGGCGTGTCCTTGAAATCAAACTCCATGAACATAGAGACAAGTCTTACGTGCTTGCGACTAGGTTATATTTTTTTATTTATATTAGAGGCATCTATGAGGTTTCTAGCGATAACCTTTTTGTCTCATTAGTTTTTAGTAATATTTTTAACAGGGATTTTATTTTTTTGCGACATTGTTTTTCAAGGAATCTGAAATCACGCTTATATATGTGCGTGTGTCCGATTGGGCGATCTTGTAAGAATACGGTCTACTGTATATTATTTACATTATGAAACACGCATGGAAAATTAGTCCCTCACAATCAAATAGTATTTTTATGCCCACGTACTCTCTACTTTTCATATTCTCAGTAGCAGTTTGTCTAATAGCTGTGGGACTGGTATTAGAATGATCTTAGTATCCCGATGTGAACTGCAAAATAGTTATTATCGAGGTGTTGGAAATTATAGAAAATGGAAAGAGACACTAATTTATGTTTTTACTCTAGCAGAGACTCGGGTGTTAATAAAAGAGGAGCTTACGAGGTGTTGTTGTTTCCGGCTACCACACTATTTAGGTTCTTTTTGTTGTTTTACAGTTTACTTTATGTAGAGACAAAAAGTAATCCATATACTTTACTAATATTATAAATGCGAAGGTGTGTCTGTCTGTCTGTCTGTTACCTCTTCACGACCAAACGGCTAAACCGATTTTTCTATAACTTGGTATGGAGATACTTTGAATCCCGGGAAAGGAGATAGGATACTTTTCATCTCGGAAAAATGTACGGTTTCCGCGCGATAAAAGAATTAAGAAGTATAACAATAAACTCTCTACATTTAAACGAAAGTTTAAATGTAACATAATTTAATTGAAAAATTAAATTATGTTATTAAGGGCCTATATCACCACTTTCTGATAAAGTGTCGAATAGGCTATTCACAGCTTTTTTGACAGATTCTCCATGAACTTGACAGATGAAGTATCATCTGTCAAGTTAAGTGGTGGATAGCCTATTCGGCACTTATTAGGAAGTGGTGAAACAGGCCCTAATAATATTGAATTGCGTAATAACATGTATAGAAACATGTCTTTAACTGCACTATTATAGTAGGTTTAAATGCGTTGTTTCCATAACAATGCAAGACCTGCACTTTACACTGCGAAGCCTCTTTCTCTACAAAATGTAGAGATAACATATCACAGTGACCCCGTTCATCTATTATTATGCGCAGTTTATTATTTCAGCACAATAAACTTAGGAAAAATGTTATACCTACTAGCATCGTTTACCGCGCGGGAACTGTATATTTTGTCGACATAAAAACTACCCTTCGTCCTTTATCGGTATACAAAATTTTATCAAAATTTGTTCAGTAGTTTAAGCGTAAAACATTGAAGCTTATGTCGCAGGAACCGTACATTTTAGCGGCACCAAAACTATCTTGTTCGGGACGCCTTTGAGTACTTTTATTTTCATACCAAATTTCATTCAAATCGGTTCAGCGCTACATTTAGCGGTTTACGCGTGAAGGGTTTACAGACAGGCGGAAAGACCGACTTTTGCATTTATAATATTCGTATGGATATATGTTTCGTTATGCATAGTTTCGAAACCGGTAAGTTTTCTAATGCTATCTTCAAGTTTTCCCCGCAACGGATTTCCCGTCTTTAAACTAAGAACAAGGTAAGCTGGGCACTATTAGAAATCTTGATCTTGTATGTCTAGGTATCGTTGTCACTAGAACATAAACGTACGAGTAATGTGGTTGCTTGGCCTTTTAGAGGCTTTCATTCATTTTTCATCCGTCCTAAGCTTCGCTTAGGAATTATGAGATAGAATATAATTGAAGGGAAAATATAAGAATATTAGCTGCTAAAATACGTATTCAATTATTGTTGTTCCAAGTTACCGATTGATAAAATACTAATTGTGAAAAGTGTCTTGAAAAGCATACGGTCTGACCTGACATGAAATCTCAAAAACGAAAGCATATTTCCTCAACAGTTTGTCTATCAATTTTTAAATCTGTTCATTTTACGATGATCAAAACCGTCAATTAATGCTACGCAGCTCTGGATTTATAAACAGGTCGTATAGGCCTCGACCTAGGGGCGGCAGCGTTCTAGGGGGGCAGCAGATTTCTTACATAGGCAGATACGAAATAAAGTGGCCTACACTCATAAAAAATCCAAATCCGGCACTGATGCTACGATAATAAGTGTGATAGTTACCAAGTCGAGTCGCAAGCTGAAGGAGACGTGCTTGCGCTGCGGCGCAGGGGGAGCGGCGGGCGCCTCGTAGAAGGCCGCCTCCTCCAGCCCGTAGTCCGCCTCGCTCTCTGTCCACTCCAGCTTCATGGCGCTGGGACTGGAAAAGAACAGCATAATTTAAAAAAAATAAGTACCTAAATAGGCTAATTTTCGCCTTAAACTAACTGTCCCATGTATGAAATGTCAGTACAGTAAGCTACGCGTTATTCAAAAACGCTTCCAGGTTTTTCATAGATCTCAGGCCTTCAGCGCCAACGGTGCGCGTACTGTCAGCGTGAGACTAAAATCAGCCACGAACACACATTGACATCACCGTAAATGCGTTTCATTCGGATTCAAATGAAGATATAGTAAAAGTCGCAATTCACAAAATAGCCCCTATTACGATGACTTCCTCAGGGAAGTTGATAATGGCTGCTTGTTGCCTCCTTGGGGCGTGATGGAAAATTACAGGCAAACATGTAGATAGTGGACGATTAGATAAAGCCAAACTTTTCGAATTTAAATTAGTAGCATCAATGTCATCAAACAATCAAAACTCGACTGAAGCAAATTAACGCGAAGAAAATTAACGTGAAGAAGATCGACATACAGCTGCATTATCGTGGTGGCAGCTATGGTGCCAGTGTAGAGGAGCCATATTATAGTCATCAAATATTCCAGAGAGTTGGGACTAGAGAATTCTAGTGCAAGAACCTATAGTACATTCAATGACATTCACTAGAGAAACAATATTTAAAATTATTGTATGTTTAATCTAGAGCAATGTAAAATTTACGAAACGTGTATATTATAGCAGTAGAGTTCGTAGCAAAACTAGTTTGTTTTCTCACCCGCCAGGTTTTTGCTGACATGTTTGAAGCTATTCATAAAAATTAACATATCGACTCGTTACCAACTGTACCGTTATGTGGCTGCTTTAGTTTATTTATAAAATGTATTTATGGAAAATCATCGATGAAATATCGATTTATATCTTGATTTTAATACCTACTTATATGATTGAGTAGTATATTTTACGTGTTTGGAATTCACAGTGAAATGTGGAGCAATGAAATAGGTTTACATGTATAACACGATTTCATTTTATTTCTTAGAATTATGATTCTTTTCAGTAGAGAATAATATTGTAAATATTTACGATCTAATTATTATACAATATGCAAGGTAATGAAAATCAGTAAGATAATATAGCTGAAAATGCATAATATTATTGTAAATGTAGAGCTCAGAGCAATAGTTAACGCTAAGTGCTAACAAATTGAATAAACTAAATTAAAAAATCAAATTTTAGAATTTGAATTTTGATGGTATGTCATATTGTGTTTATTATAACAAATATAACCAAATCAACTGTATGAAACATAGACATAGACATTACAAAAATATATGTTTTGGACAAAAAATTTATTTCACAATATTTTTTTTTATCTTGGCAATTATTATTTTTGTGACACCTGTGGAGTCGGTCTACATGCCGCAGCTGTTACAAAATACTTTATTGGTTATATATATATTTCATGCGGTGACCGTCGTAAAAACTCGGCGTTATCGTCAACAATATCAAATAATTGTGATGGCGACCGCTCAGAAACAATAGGGTTTCACTAACCGCACGTCTCGGGGTGCATCAGAATCGATGGCCGTCCCTCTCGTTATCCTTATATCAGAGAGGGACAGCACGAGCCGTGATGAGAATACCTGACGAGGAACAACCTGTTCCTCTATCACGGTTGCGGCTTACTGGCGTACGGCTTCTTGTAGCTATAAAATTAATTATTGAATTTCACAGCATCAAATCGACAGCAACCGGTTTTGTGATAGACATTATGGAGATTGTATATCGCATATTAATATCCTTATTTTTATTCATTAAAACTGAATATATATTATGTAAAATTTGTTTAAGCTGTAAATGTGATTTATATACTGTATGTTATTTATTGTACGTATGAAATGCAAGACGACTACTGAGTTACTGGCCAGTGTAAATTTTTATACATATATTGGTAGAGAGGCAAAAGAAAGAACACAAAATGTTGCCACTCTTATAACTGGTATTCTAAAAGCTGAGGGTATGGTAGACAAAATAATGTTCCCACATAATTAATCATACTCGATTTAAATATAAATCCATATTCAAGTCGAAAACCGATCACAATAGATCGTCCGATGCATACCGTAAACATTCATTAATTCCATAAGCGAACGATCAAAGAGATCCGAAAACAACGTCGATCCGGCGGAAACGGCGCCCAAACCGAAGTACCCTTCTATGACACGGAAATACTCTAAAGTGGATATTTCTGTGGAAGAAATAGCCAGAAGTTAATTTAAATGTGTCATCGGAAGAATCGGCGGCGCGTGTGCATCCGCCGGATACGCCCAGATTATTGTCTTGTAATTGAAGCGGTGTGACGATTTGTTCCTCATTAGCGGATGGGGTGAGCACCAACCCCGAGACAATTCACGCTTCAGCGAACCACGTTGATTTAGTATTAACAGGATTTTATTAACGATGCTTCTAAATACAATGGTGACTTTGTAGCATGACATTGCAATTGATATTTGAGAAGTTTAAAGACTTTAAATTCAAAAATACTGTAGTGGCAAACAACACGCAAAACTTTGATAAGGATGAAAAAACCCTTCCTCGCAGAGACGGAAATATTTTTAACCAATAAGTACTGAAAACGTAATGCAATATTAATAAGTAGATATTTTCTATTTATAAAGTTTTTTTTTATTGGAAGCACGTCTTAACGTAAAGAGGATTAACAGGAGCAAGAGTCGAGAGTATAATTAAGTTTAGCTGCCAGCTTCACAATTTCTAATATAATAATACACATAAAGGGCATAATTCATATAAATGGACACGCGAACCTGTCAGAACTCAAAACCGCACGTTCCCGACACATCGTAAATCGCGCACAAAAGCAGTTAACACTCGGAACTTCGCAGTCTGCTTAGCTGTACCTATCTTGTTATATACCTATGTATAATGAGCTATCAGAGAAGTTTATTAATGCTTCAACTCCGATTCTCCGGTCGAATTCGACCGCGATAACAATAGATTTCCAAGAATCCGCGATCGAGGGATCGAGGCAGATGGAGGACCTGAAGTAAAAGCGTGAGACTTCATCGGCACATCAGCTGAATTTGACATAACCCCATTAATTTTCCTATTTCCATATTTGCTATGAATGAATTTCTTCTTTGGTACCATTAATAGATATTATGTTTATGCTAAATATATAGAATTATCTCCATAAACCGCTATCTAATCGCGTTTATCAACCTCGCCATTATGAGCGTTAATATTTGATACTAAAGTCTTAAACTTTCCGGTAAGAGCCGCAGGACTTCTGAAAATGCTAATACGAAATTAACAGATGCATAGCCATAAGGTCCCCGACCGGCATAAGGCACACGCAAACTCGCATGTCGGCCAAATCGATCACGATAATCGCTTTACTTATACCTGATTTGATAAGTGGACATATTTCAAGCGATGTTGAAATTCTTGGTGCATTTCGGTACGACAAATATTAGGGTGATATAAAATGACAGTTATCTACGGCAAAGGGAGATTGGAGCTTGCAAGACGAGCCACAGCACAGTGTCAAGGAATCTCTATCAAGATTCAAGTTGCTTTGGTATCCCTGTTTTAGGAGATGCCTCGTCTTCTTTTTCTTCTTAATCTCCGTGAGTTGCTAACGCCAGTCTCATAAAATGTTAATATTAATAAACTCTTTGTTTCGCTCTTCTCTTCTCTTTATTTCCTAGCTGTAGCGGTTCTTGAGTTACAGTCTGGAGACACACAGACAGACAGACGAACAGACGGACAGACGGGCAGACGGACGGACGGACAGACATCGAAGTCTTAGTAATACGGTCCCGTTTTTACCCTTTGGGTACGGAGCCCTACAAAATGGCGTCAAGATAATGTTATTATATTGACGCCATTTTTTATTTAGTTTGTATTTATTTTTCAAAAAATCCATTGACATAAAGAAAATCCAATTGCTTTACGCCGCTAATCCTAAAAACTAAATTCATAGAAAATTAAAAAATATTGATGCCATTTTTAAAACATCAAGTTCACACCATAGAGGAATATAATCAATTAATCATACATCGGGTTCACACCAATCACACCATAAAGTTAATATACTTTATGGTTCACACGTACACAGCGGCTAGCTTGGACATTGGCTAGAAGTGCCTTTATTATTCAGTTATTTTCAGTGTCGATAACCATTTCAAGCCTGAGTAATAATGGCAAAACGCATTATAAAGACATATTTTTCAGATTGGGCAAATATGGAAAAGCTGGTGCCAACTGAAGAAAAGTCCAAATATCTGGCTTTCAGATCCAGATATGAAACATATTTACGACGGTAATTTACTTTTTTTATTGATTTTGAATTTTTTTATCACATTTTTACACAAAGCATATTGGACAAAATCAATCTGATGCTTACGAACTGAAATGTAATCAATGCTTTTAACGTATCATACACATTTTGTAGAGTACGATCTCTCCCTGAGGAACCTTCGAAAATCGACTGGGAAAGCTACAAAAAGCTGTTGCCTGATGAGAACATCGTGAACAAGATGAAGTCCTCATACGAGGCGCTCCAGGTGCCCTTCCCGGAAGACACGCAGACGTGTCTCATTGAAGAACAATGGACAAATCTAGAGCCGGAGATAAAGGCGTTCTGTGAGGACATACAAAAGGACATTAACGAGTAATGTTTTTTTTATTTTTTAATAAGCTAGGCAATTATAGTCTTAAGTAGCACGATTTACAATAACCCATTTTTTAACACTTTCGTAAGCATCGTGTAGGACAATTCCAAAATTCTTAGTAGTAACCAACCTGAAAATAAAAAAATCATTAAAATTTTCTACGTTTTCTGTCCCAGGACTCAGGACTCTAAATAAATTGCTTTAATTTTTTCAGGACAAAAAAGGAGCTCGCTCGTATCAAAACGTTGCCGAATTTCAGTGATATGACAATGGAGATGTTTGGCGACTCTTACCCGGACTTGGCCCTGGATTCCGTGAACAGGCCCACCTTTTGGCCTCACACCCCCCAGGACCAGCTGGGATATAAAATAACAGAGGCAGAACTCTATAGCCAAGACGACAAATAAGGTGATGTTAAGTAGTGGATTTTCTTAGGGATAGTACAGCCTTAACAGTTATTTTTCATTTTATTTACCTAAATGGGTTGTGTAAGAATTATTGCAGATCTGCTAGTGCAAGATCCAGGAAACGAAATATATAAACTTTTCGGACTTTAAACGCCATGAAATATGCACAGGAGCAGTGAAATAATACGCCAAATTTTTCACTATGCAAATGTGTTTTAGTATCGCTAATTGGCTGATAATTAAATACAATTTGATTTTACCTGAGACATCATTTCCTGAATGTTAACAACATTATTACTGAAATATTACCGAGAGCACTTCGATGCTTTCATAAATCGGTCGCGAGTGTTATTATTTGTCAAGTAGCAGGATGAAATACAAGCAGTCCTGGAACGTCCATGGATCAAACGGCGGGTGAGTGATTGTCTATGGCATGAAAGGGCTGCAGGGCTAAATATAGCGCCCAGGGTCACGCCGTTAGCCAAGAAGTCGCGCGTGGCAAATTGTGACTGATTATTGTATTGGGTTACGGGATTTATTTTTGACAGTAACTCGGATTTAATTTTAGAATTTTTTTTTTATGAAATAAGGTTGCAAACGAGCAAACGGGTCACCTGATGGAAAGCAACTTCCGTCGCCCATGGACACTCGCAGCATCAGAAGAGCTGCAAGTGCGTTGCCGGCCTTTCAAGAGGGAATAGGGGAGGGTAGGGATGGGAAGGGAAGGGAATAGGGGAGGGTAGGTAAGGGAATAGGGTAGGGGATTGGGCCTCCGGTAAACTCACTCACTCGGCGAAACACAGCGCAAGCGCTGTTTCACGCCGGTTTTCTGTGAGAACGTGGTATTTCTCCGGTCGAGCCGGTCCATTCGTGCCGAAGCATGGCCCTCCCACGTATAAAATTTTTACGTGGTAATTTGAAAATGATGAAGGGAGGTGGAGAATGTAAGAAGAAACACTGAATAAGCGCCTTTTCTATAAACGAAAAAAATCGATTTGGGAATCATAAAAAAAACGGCTGATCTTAAAAAATCGGCCAAGTGCGAGGTGGACTCGCCCATCGCAGCAGCAATAAGGTTTATTCATATGAAATTAAAAGGTTTTTCATTTAATTTTATATTTCAGTTGATTTAATGAAAATTAAATTAAGGTTTACCATTTATGACGTATAAAAAAAAGTACTTGCTAGATCTCGTTCAAACCGATTTTCGTTGGTAGTTTTTATAGTAATGTACATCATATATTTTTTTAGACTTATCATGCCCATAACTTTGGAAGTTATTAGGGGGGGGACACACATTTTACCACTTTAGAAGAGTCTCTCTCGCAAACTATTCAGGTTAGAAAAAAATGATATTAGAAACCTCAATATAATTTTTAAAGACTATCCATAGATACTCCACACGCATAGGTTAGATGAAAAAAATTTTTTTTTGTTTCAGTTATACCTATGGGGACCCCTAAAATTTTTAATAATTTTTCCATTTTTGTATCAAAATCTTAATGCGGTTCACAGACTACATCTACCGACCAAGTTTCAATAGTATAGCTCTTATAGTTTCGGAGAAAAGTGGCTGTGACATACGGACGGACAGACAGACATGACAAATCTATAAGGGTTCCGTTTTTTGCCATTTGGCTACGGAACCCTAAAAACTAAAAAAACCGACATTCTTTCTGTTGAACTGTTATCGGATTTCAGCCTAGCAATAAAAATTTACATAAACTCAACCCAAAATATTACACAATATTTATAATGAGAGCAAATAAGTCATTGTAAAATCATTATTTACCAGACAGAACACAATATTTTCTGTATTTCAGGTGCACTTACATTTAATATGCAATTAAAGTGGGTTAGATTTTATGCCTCACGAACAAAACACAAAACAAGCTATAAAAACGTTTATTTCGTAACTAATTTCCAGAAATAATATAAACGTATACAAATAGACAAGAGTAATGTTTTCTGGCAACGCTCTGCGCTCATGAATGGACGCGGTTATTCGAAAAGTGGGAGTATTTGTGTCTATAAATGAACAAACGAGTGAACGGAGAATGAATGAAGAACGGATAATCAATGGAAATTGCATTCGTTAACTTTTTCTTTCGTTTTCGTAATTGTATTTTTTACCGGCCAGCATTACGTGGTTGTTTGGAGCCGCAAGTCGTTCGGTTTACGATAGGTTACGGCCCATTATGTATTGGCATACGTCCAGTTTGAAACGATTTCCCTACCTAATTTCGGGACATTGTCGCCCGTAGTAATATTTTAACGATCTTCATTATCCATGCGTTTTATTTTTCTTTCAGAATAAAAGCCACTATTAAAACAGTGTCACATAATGAGTTATTAAGAAAACAATACCTAAATAATCAAGTTATCAGGTGTAATTATTGTTATTTTGTTGCATTTCAAAAAGTTGGCAAGAGCGTAGGGATCAATGAAGAAAATTCAATATAAACTTTTGCTTTTTTTGCCATGGTAGTTGTAGTTGGCATCAAATACAATTTACATAGTGATCATCGGCGGATACTTTCGAGTCAGAACGACGCATGTCTTCATTAATTCAAATGCATTCATCCTTTTCTGTCGATCGTTAAGTTACTTCGCAGAACTACAACTTTCCTTGTACCCATATCTGGAGTGAGACAAACGTTAATATTATCTTACACTTTGAACGAGACGATTATGTATATTTTAATATTATAATATTTCCATAAAATTCGGTATAAAGGATGTTTTAGGGAAGGAGAAACAATCTAGCAAAATTAATTTTATTCTTGATAAAAAAAATCATTTACTTCTATTTTTTTAACTGCAAGCAAAGCTCGACTCTTTAAATTACAAGCCAATAAATATCTTGAAGCTGTGATAAAAGCTCTGAATCTTACATCAATTCACATCCGGTGATTTTTCCGAAAACTCGTGCCCTATATATTTATAGGGCACCCTTCTTTTACCACAACACAATACTAAAAGCACAAATCTAATTCGTTCGGCATTTATGAAGTGTAGAATTATTACTGAAACTCTAGCTAGCGAGTAGCGTTAGATAAGTTAAGTGCGAATATTCAGGCCTAGCTATTTCTGGTTTCATGAATGCAAATGAACGAGCAACAAATATCAGACAAATTGTTACAGTTTCTCATGTTCTGAAACTGTAGTTTAAACTTTAAAGGCAAGCATAACAAGACTTGCTTGTGATTATATTTTGTTAGGATTCATAATATTATTTATCATCTAAATAAGAATATAATATAGAAAATTTATATTATTTCGTATGGTCTAAACTTTAAACCACGAGCCTTTTTATGAGGTTTTGTGAAATTGTGATTCACCTTGTTTTTTAAACTGAAGGAGAGAGAATAATCGGCCAAGTGCGAGTCCGATTCGCGCACGAAGAGTTCCGTACCGTTATAGCGCAAAAACAGGCCAAAAATTGTGTTTTTTTGTATTGCTCCCTTGTTGTTATAGCGGCAACAGAAATACACAATCTGTGAAATTTTCAGAAGTCTAGCCATAGTAGTTCTCGAGTTACAGCCTGTAGACAGACAGACATCGAAGTCTTAGTAATAGGGTCCCGTTTTTACCCTTTGGGTACGGAACCCTAAAAAGGTGGGATACTAGTGAATTAGAAACAGCACACAATAAAATGTACAAAGATTTCATTTATGTACCTATGAACAGTTATGACAGTCGATAAAATAAACATAGCGTAGGCGATTGACCCAGCCGAGTCACTGCCATCTCATAACATTATAACAACATATTATAAAACTGCCCTACGCTAACATAGCATAAAAGTTAATATCCATAACAATATTATTATCATAGAAATTTACACTACAAGTTAATTGCTTTCTTTGTAATACTACATAGAAAGCAATTAACTATTAAGGCGAGCACTACCTCAATCCGACCGATTATACGTGGGAGAGCCATGCTTCGGCACGAATGGGCCGGCTCGACCGGAGAAATACCACGTTCTCACAGAAAACCGGCGTGAAACAGCGCTTACGCTGTGTTTCGCTGAGTGAGTGAGTTTACCGGAGGCCCAATCCCCTACCCTATTCCCTTCCCTACCCTCCCCTATTACCCTATTCCCTCTTAAAAGGCCGGCAACGCACTTGCAGCTCTTCTGATGCTGCGAGTGTCCATGGGCGACGGAAGTTGCTTTCCATCAGGTGACCCGTTTGCTCGTTTGCCCCCTTATTTCATAAAATAAAATAAAATAAAAAATATTCCAAAACGATAACCTTGCGAACGCGAGTGCCAAGCGTGTACGCATCGCAATAAGAATCATTTTAGCTTAGCATAAAATTGTAGTTACGACGGGCGGATTTTCTCTATTTTATTTTTCGTGTGTTTTTTTAAATATCTTTCGAAATAAATACTAAGAAAAAAAAATGTTCGGTTAAAAGTTTTTTAATATAGATTCATTAACAATTTATTAAAATAAAATGTATGTTATCCTTGTTATTTCGATGATAAAGATTTTTGTCGGAGGTGAGTTTGTTATTTAATTACAGCCAAAGTATTACGTTTTATTAAAATGTTTATGGTTTAAAACCTTTTAAATATTGTGCTTTATATCTCATATTTTTTACATTTCGTTATTATATTGGAACTAGGTAAACCGGGAGTCAATAAATAACAAAATGGGGTTTGTCCTCGCCTTAAGTACTATTACCACTACACAAACTACATCACTTTTTGTTGACAACATCAAGATGGGTTGCAGATAGAGTTGTAATATAAGTCTCGCATGATCACTATGGTCCTCCACCTACCAATTCGGTATTTCCTACTTCTGCAGAAAACTATAGGTGTACCAAAATCTCATGGCAATTTTTGACAGCAGATTTAAAAAAATATCTAATTTAAAAAAATAAATTTAAAAAAATATAATTGGATAAATTTTTATATTTACATGTTTAACATACAGAATCAGCCGCTATAAGAAAAAAAACGGATCAAAATGTTTTATTCCAATTACCTAGAGTCATTTTATTTTCTCACTTTTTGCCATCAGATTCTGGTAGACCTATACCATTTCTATGGTCATACCAAGCTTGCAGATACTAGCAAAAGAAGCGGAAATAGATGGCGTAGCTTATCAATGAAGTTGGAGTAAGAACGCCGACTGCCGAGATTGGTTACAGACGTACAGTTGTGCACATTCATATGCGGCGTGGGTGGAAGGGTGAGGACCACCTGTTGCAGACGCTCTATTTATAGTCACCCCCCCCCCCCCTCTCCCTACCAGCCCCCCGCGAGCCTCACACCCCGCCCTCGCCCTCAGCCCGTGACTAACTTGCGAAGTAGAGTAGTCATAACTGCGGATAGGTCAACACTACATAAATTAATACAAACACTGTTGTGTCTATTAATACCGCACGTGAGTGTGGTTTATCTTATGTAATAAACATCAGCGAAGGCCAGAGAACTCAGACAACTCGCATTCGATAATTTCGACAGACAATAATTTAGGAATGCCTGAAAAGTGAAAGCAGGAGGAGTCAAGTACATGCAGTAACTACATATTATACATACTGTTCAAAATTGTTTTATTTTGTGGAGTCTGCATCAGTTCCTGCACCCGTAGCACGGCTACAATAGAAATACGAAAGTATAGACAAACAGCGGAGATAAACTGAAGGTGCCGTTCCGATCTTTACCGCGGCTAGCCGCGATCGACAAAAAATCAAATATAATGCCACTTTATGACATAGACTATAGTCCTAAAAATTCAAATAAACTCCTAAGTACTTTATGACGTAGACTATAGTCTATGTCATAAAGTGGCATTTTAATTGAATTTTTGTCGATCGCGGCTAGCCGCGGTAAAGATCGGAACGGCACCTTCAGTTTATCTCCGCTGTTTGTCTATACTTTCCTATTTCTACTGTAGCCGTGCTACGGGTGCTGCAGTCGAAAAGCGTCACAAGTTTTCGAAATAAATACATTTTTGGGTGTAACCACGGCAGATATAGATGTACCCTACTGTTCTTTATCTCTGTGCTAAACTGCTAACTGCTATGTTGTTGATTTTGGAACGGATAAGCTATGACTATGCACGAAATCCCGTTTCAAAATTGCAAATCTCCAAATAAACTGAAAACGAAGGAATAAAGCCAACTTTGCTCTACATAATGTTGATAGCAGATTTATGGGCATAGCACTAGGCGCCGAGCGCGCCAATACGCCGAGCAAAAAAAAGATTCACGGCTGGCCTTCTGAATTACCATTCAGCATATAAAATTGCTAAAGATGCATTGTATACAAAATATATTATATTAATCTCGAACGTGCGTGTTTTACACTTTAACTTATCCAGGACGGAATCAGCATTGTAAATGGTTCATTAAAGTTTGTGTTTGGCCAGCTGAATGCAAAAACGGTTTGATAAGCGGGGTGCTAAAGTTTATAGCTGTTGTAAACATTGCTACGGTATTTTTAGTGCTAGAAGCAGAGTCGAGAGTTAAAACTTACAAGTGTACCTACGTCCTGCTATGGGAAACCGCTTAAAAATAAACCAGAGTTCCCGGAGAGTATTTCGGCCATTGTATAAAAAATAAATAGATATATTTCATCCTATCACAAGCGAAATGTAAATAGCCAAGTAACATTGTCCTTGCATAATCTTCGACATTTCTGCATTTAGTCCTTGGCTCTCAACTAGACATAAATAAAAGATGCTCTCGCGCTTGTAAACACGATAGTACTTATAGACTAGTTGGTACTTATTTTAATATAATAAAAAAATAGACATTTATATAACTCAATTCCCGCATTATAAAGTACTAACTACTAGATGACACCCGTAACTCCATTGCACCGAAATTCGTTTATGGTGCGAAACCCAACATTTTTCAGGAAGAACAACTGGTCGCTGTTAAGCATTAGTGTCCTAACCCACAAAAAAATTTCATTTTTTATTTTCCAAATCATCTAAAGAACATTACTGAATTCATAACTCAATACGTATTTTTTTTTTTTGTGGGTTTGTACACGAATGCTTAACAGCGTTCAACTATCCTTTGTCCTTTCCCATCTCTCAGAATGTCTCCATACCAAATTTCATCTAGATCGCTACCTACAGCCTTTTAAATGTGAAGAAGTAACATACAGACACACTTTCCCATTTATAATATTAAGTGTGGATTTAAACACTCGCAGTGACGACGTGCGGCTCATAATATCTACCACTCTGTATTCTCGGCGTATCTAGATCGCTCAGATAACGCGAACCTTGACTGCCACTGACCTGATATTTCTACGAATTTTTTACAATAGATTACGACTTTATTTGTACGTTTATAAGCCTTTTGAAATACAGAAGCGAAATAGTAGCGTATAGACTTATAAACCTTTGACGTTGAAGCAGCTAGTAAAGATCTTTATCGTAGAGTAAAACGAAATATGTAATATCGAGTATATACTCGAAAATGGATACACTCCGAGGTAAAACGATATGTAACTATTTGATTGATATTTAATATAAATAAAAATGAATTTTTAATTTTGTTAGTCTCGCCAAAAATTGAGAACGGCTGAACCGATTTGTTTAGTCTTGAAATATTCGTGGAAGCCACGGGAAGGTTTATACGGTGAGAAAATTTTGAACTTAAGATGCGACGTTCACGGGTCATCTAGTAGGTAAACACTTAATTCTGACAAAGGTCAAAATCAGCCGTGCTATTTTTAAGAAGAAAAAAAAAACTCAAAATAAAAGCCTAACATAAGTATGTAAGAAAAGGCTTAAAGCGTTTTAAACAAAGCGTGCATTACTTTGTGGGTGGGGCTGACACGACACAATGAACATAATATGCAGCACGTAATGATAATTGATAACATAATATAGTACGAGATACGCCATATTAATATAATATCAGAGTCGTCGAACTCTACGGCGTCAGACGCATACATTATGCAAAGGTGTCTGTTACATCTGGATTCATCACATTTTGGTTCACACCCGTCTTAAATTATGGCCTTATACAAATTTGTAAAAGGATTACCTGCAGAATAATTCTCTTTTGTTTCTGGGAGGTATTTTATGCATGTAAAATAAGTATAGGGATTAATTTGTTTTCCATTTAATATTTTTTTATATTGTACTTAAGCCCATTACAATGAAATCGTAAAGTGCACAATACTAGCCACCAAATTACCCTAAATCTTTTCAGAGATTCATGTACACATAATCAAGAATAGTGTATTGATAACTTAAGTACAATTAACTAAAAAGAAGCTTTAAGCTTTAAATTCGTTCAAAACTGTTAAAGCTCGCCGTTTTAAAGAGTTATAAATTATAATATAAACTAATATTAAACTGTAACGCGGATTAGGCAAGTCCATGATACGTATCGTCACTAATTAATTCATAATTAAAAATTCTATTGCGCCCGCGCAGACGGCATCGACCAATTACCCTGCCCACGCGGCGCGCGCCAAACTGGACTCTATCCCGTGGGCATAAGGTCAAAATAAAGAGTTGAAGACTTCGTATGAAGGGCAAGCGACAGTTGTTTTATTTTGTACTATATTTAGTAGTTCGACGGAATTGTTACTGTGCCAGCTTTCGAGCTATATGCGGCGATCGACGTATTTGATAAGTTTTCATACAACTCTATGATATGTGGTGCTAATTGCTAGCAATTTGTTTTGGTTAATTAAGTAGTAATTGGCAACTATTTACTACTTTATTCATGTAAATATGTCGTAGTTAAACTACTACTTACAAATCTATGAATAGTAAAAGCTTTCAATCACTCTTTGTTGGGTGCTCTACGTTGGTAGAGCAGTTCATATATTCTGATGTAAACTGTTTTAAACAGCCTAAGAACAAAGTAAAGGCAATGGAAAACAATTTTTCAAGAAAAAAATACGTTTTATGCTATAAAAATGCTTCGTCTTTTTAAAAAAGTACTACGCAGCTTTTGTAAGTTCTGTTAAAATACGATAATTGCAATACTAAATATCTTTTTTTGTATTAAACTTTGACACTCGTTGAGACATTGCATATAGCCTAATTTTATAAAACTTGAGAAACTTTCCACTAAATCTCGAGAGTACGTGTCTTGTCGAGGTTTCGCCGAGTGTAGAGTGTGGTGTGTGGTGTAGACACAACATCGTCGACGTGGCGTAGGCGTGGGATAGCGTTACATAGGAACATCTGCGTCTGCGCAAAAAATGTCGCCCAAATATTACGAACCTTAATCCTGTCTAGTGCTTTAATGCTATTAGCTCTTGTGGATTGTAATATTTTATTGAAGACTGTGGCATACTCCTCAAATATGATACAAAACAGTTGGTAGCTAGATAACACTTTTGTTTCGTTTCAGTTACAAATTAATATTTACCTACAGAAATATAAAGGCAAATAAGTATTATGTAATTATTGTACTATAATATGGTACCACCTTAGAATAAAGGGTACCACTTTTTATTGGACATCGATAAGTATGTTTTACAAAAATATAATAACGTAATGAATTATGATTGGTGTTTGCTTATCATTCGATTGAAATATATATTTAGTGGGGTAAATGATAGGAGTTATTTTTGCAAACAGTGCTGGGGAATTTTGTTTTATCGCAAGGAGTTTCGCTATACAAACATAAACAAGAACTAATTATTTATCTTATCACGATACGGTTCTAAGAAACCAACTGTTTGGCCGCCATTGTGTTCGAATTTTAAAACGTCATGTTTTTAAATCATGCCAGGACCATTTCTACCTGCTCGACGGTTGCAAGGTGCACACGGAGCACACACAGACACACACACACACACATACGCACACTTTGCACACGACGAACCCGCCAGATGTCATGAAATGAAATCAAAAAATCGTGATCACACATGTGTTTAATCTCCATAATATTCTTGTTACAAAAACGAACTTGAGTCAGGACTCAGGGTAAACTTATAAAATCCTGCAGCAGGAGGCGCAAAAACTTGATATTATGCACATATTATGTTATTCTTTGAAATAAGAACAATTTCAGAATAGGTGCCTTATCTAAATGTTATGTCAGTCGGACGAGTACGCAATATTAGGTAAGCTGATAAAAAACTGTCAAAGCCAAATTGTAGGTTTCCAGTAGAAAACTTGTCGTTATATGGAAGCTAGAAGGATACTAGCTAAATTTCTATTTAGAACATAAATTGAGTTCTAGCACAGAATATATATTAGTTGTACCAAGTTCTAGTAACTAATGTTTAAAAACCTACCCATGTCCATTAAACACAATTTAAAAACGGTTTAGTAAAAGTCTAGGAACACTTAGTACAAACATAAATTGAGTTCTAGTAACTGATGTTTAATAAATTATAAACAAAAAACTTTTTAAAAAAAAGCTTTTATTTAAATAGTCTAAAAAGAAAAAATAAATTTCTCCTTAAAATTTTTAACTATTAAGTTATAATCCTCAATATATTATACATTTTGCATGATAATAAAAGCTTGTCGCGACTCGCAAGACCTAACAATCTATCAGTACTTGATAAATTTATTAAAATAAAAATATAATATCAATTTACTCAGTTAAATTGGTACTTACTAGTTTGTTTACAAATCACGCGACAAGCTTTTATTATCATGCAAATTGTATAATATATTGAGGATTATAACTTAATAGTTAAAAATTTTAAGGAGAAATTTATTTTTTCTTTTTAGACTATTCAAATAAAAGCTTTTTTTCAAAAAGTTTTTTGTTTATAATTTATTTTTTGTTTTTTAGTTATCTCTGGCCAGATTTCTTAGTCTGTTTGATAGTAATTTGTTATGTTTCAAGAATTTGTTAAAATCTGATTAAGTCCTTAAGAAATCGTACTCGACTTTGACAATTGAAAAATCTATATTTAGCGAGTTGTTATATTCTGTTTATTTCTGCATGACTAAAAAGTTAAATTTCATTTAACAAAAGTGACCGGATTCAACCGGGCATTTTCTGAAACCCGGGTGGATTTGGCTTGATGTCACGTCACGTCATTTCACGTCACGTCACGTGACGTCACGTAAAGTCACGACACGACACTACACATCACGTCACGTCATGCCACGTCACGTCACGTTACGACACGTCACTTCACGTCACGTCACGACACGTCACTTCACGTCACGTCACTTCACGTCACGACACGACACGACACGACACGTCACGTCACGTCACGACACGACACGACACGACACGACACGACATGGTACGCCACGACATGACACGACACGACACGACTTGACTATTACTTTTCAATTTACTCTCAATGAGCCCTTTTATTTGATACCCATATTGCAGAAGTGGCAGCTTAGCCAAGATAGGGGAATAGCTTAAAAAACTATTCCCCTATCTTGGCTAAGCTGCCATATTGGATATAGAATGACATTACATTCGTTTCCGAGTTACTCTCAATAAGCCCTTTCATTTGATACCCATATTGCAGAAGTGCATTAAAAATAACTATTTCCGTATCTTGGATGAGCCGCCATATTGGATGTAGAATGACATTACATTCGTTTTCGAGTTGCTTTCAATGAGCCCTTTCATTTGATACCCATATTGCAGAAGTGTATTAAAAATAACTATTAACTATTCCCCTATCTTGGATGAGCCGCCATGTTGGATGTAGAATAAAATTACATTCGTTTTCGAGTTACTCTCAAAAAGCCCTTTCATTTAATATCCATATTGTAGGACTTTTTTAAACGGGCAAAAGGCCCACCACACATTCCCACCACTGCAACTCCTGTGTCGCCAGGATCAACAGTGGTAACCAACCACGAAAACCCTTTGATATGATCTCAGGGATGCCCGAGGGACAAGCTAAATCTGTCTTGGGACCCGCAACGAAATTAATCAGAAGAAATGTAGGAGGAGTAGGAGATATCCAATTTCCCTCCCCAAGCAAAGCGGGAGACAGCCAAAATTGTAATGACATTGATGTCCGAACAAAAGGGGGAAGCACCACGGGAAAAATAAATAATTATGCTTAATATAATATGCCTACTTCATAAAAAAAAAAAAAAGACATTTATTTATAATGGCAAACTTGTGTTCGATTGTTTCCAATAGAATTTATGACAAAAACGTTTGAAAGCACGGAAATTCTTTGCGCTGCCTACGAGGTCATCGTAATATACGACTCCAGAGACACATTGGAGGCTGTTTAATAAATCGGTTCTTTCCTCATGCCAGAGACCGCACTCCCAGAGTATGTGATGAGCAGTTTGTTCTTGCGGGCTGTCTTCGGTCGAGCACTCGCAAAGAGGAGATGGAACTAACTTGAATCTATGAAGTTTAGCTTTAAAATATTATAGGACTGCATAGAAAATTATTATTTCGCTATCTTGGATGGTCGGCCATATTGGATTTAGAGTGATGTCACATACCATATCGTGCATTGTCATCCAAACTAAACGCGTATGCAAAATTTTAGCTCAATCGGTTAGATATATTTACTTCAAAATTGAGTTCCAAAATTCCACCGTAACACACATACTTACATACATACAGAGCAAGTTAAATAAAAGCTTTTAAAAACCTACCCATGTCCATTAAAGAATTTAAAAACGGTTTAGTAGAAGTCTAGGAACCCTTAGTACAAATGACAATGTAAAGCTTAAACTAAGAGCAAAAACAAAGGAATTTGTTCCTTTGTTTTTGCTAAAATACATAGGTACTTAATTGTCTCTTCAAGCTTTAGGGGAAGAAGAAGCAGAAACTTTATACAACTATCAAGTCTTTCAGAAAAGAAGTTTAGTATATAAAACTCGATATACTTATCACTTATGATCAGTAAAAAATTACATAAAGATTCCTTAATTAAAAAAATATAAACCGCGGGCCACCCAAGGTAGTAATGGTAACTATCTAATATTAATGATCTCACTTCTCTAGCGATCAATTAATATTCGCTTCCACTCTCTGTGGCTGGGAACATTAGGATTATTTTGGGAATGGCAAAATTACAATCAATTCACTCGGATCACTCCAGTCATTAAAACGTTGCGTCAATGGTCCAAAGTTTTTTGATCTTTTGTTCTATTGAAGCTTGAACGCCTATAAATCGCTTTTATTTTTACGAAGGAAGATAACGATATTAAAAGTTCTATTTCTGAGGTGAAGATTTAGCTACTTTTAATATTTAGGTTTAAAGTTAAAGTTATTTCATGGGTTCCTTCAGAAGTTAGAAATAGATTAGTAAGTAGAGCCTATGCCCCATAGGCTTCTAAAGCTTACAAAGCTGTATAAAGTTTCAAATTAAGTATTTATTATGCTAGTAGTTATTTCTCCACATAAAAGTTTAAACTTTATCTAATAAGTGCGTGGTTGAACTCCTCTGAAACGGCTCGACCGATTTTCGTGAATCTTAGCGAGCATATCGGCTAGGGTTGAGAATCGGACAACATCTACTTTTTATATTGATAAGTGCATTTGTTGAATAAATACTTACATAATAGTAAATTATTACAACTCGAGACTGACGGCGACCATTGTTTGTGTGACGGGATAGCGATGGACGTTGCCATGGTGACATACTTATTTATTCACTTCAATAAAATAATATGGGCGAAAATCGAAATACTTTATACGGCAAAACAACATTTGCCGGGACAGCTAGTCTAATATATAAAATTCTCGTGTCACGGTGTGCGTGGTTGAACTCCTCTGAAACGGCTCGACCGATTTTCGTGAATCTTAGCGACCATATCGGCTCGGGTTAAGAATCGGACAACATCTACTTTTTAAATTGATAAGTGCATTTGTTGCATAATTATTAGTAAATTATTACAACTCGAGACTGCCGGCGACCATTGTTTGTGCGACGGGATAGCGATGGACGTTGCCATGGTGACATACTTATTTAGTCACTTCAATAAAATAATATGGGCGAAAACTTTATATGGCAAAACAACATTTGCCGGGACAGCTAGTATTACATAATATATTATTCGTCTTTATTTTTGAATGTCCCTATTACGTAGCTAAAGTTTTTTACAGGCAAACGGCAAACCAAATTGCTAATTTAGCTCTCGTCAATCTTAGGCCCCAGACGTCGTATCACGTAGATTCTGAGGGTTTTTGACGACAGTTTTTCTAACATTAGCCAATCAAAATCGCCGCTAAAAAGATAAACTCCTGTCATCGATAGTGAATAGAAAATACCTCAGACATCGAGCTGTAGTCTGTGCTTAGGGTGAAAGGTGTTGTTCTCCCTCAAATGAAGTTTGTGATTTACAGTAGCATCGTTACAACTTCATTTATGAAGTACTACTTGTCATATTCGTTTAATATTTTATCGCCTGATAAATCATACAAGACGTAATTTATTGTTTCGTAGATAAATCTTTGCTCTTGTTTGAGTACGAACTTGGAAATGTTTTAATGCTTCTTAAGATTTAATAAAATTAAATTAAGAAATTTAAAAAAACCCCGCCAAACAACTTTAAAAAGTAATGAAATAATATTTACTGTCTTTAAGTTTAAATAATTCCTAAGTGTAAAGTGATATTTAGGTCCATAATTGTTGTCACGGTTTGTCGGCGGACCGCCAACAGCGACTTTTGTATCGCCAAGTCACTGATTGTCTCGATTCGGTTCGCTGTGAACTGACCCTTAAACTATAATGTTATGTGAAACCAAACATCTACATTAGCGGTCCCCCGACACACCTTGACAACAAGAATTATGGACTAAAATATACTTTACACTTAGGAATTATTTAAACTTAAAGTCAGTAAATATTATTTCATTACTTTTTAAAGTGGTTTGGCGGGGGTTTTTTTAAATTTCTTAATTTTATTTTATTTCATGCTTTTTAAACTTGTGTTGGTTATAGTGCAGAATAATTACTATCAACAGGATCATATCCCAATGAATACCATCTATGAATGTCCTCTTGGATGAGATCCGTTAATATGAGTCCAAACATGAAACCTCCACTTTGGGTTCATATGGAACTCGGCTCCTATAGAATCCAGGTGATGCTGCAGCAGCAGCATGCAAATATTTACTGTTTATCTACGTCTTACTAGTTGTCGCAGTTAAAATGAGCCCAAACACGAAACCGTTGCTCTAAGTTGGTGAGGAGTTGGGTATCCTATTGATTACCAGGTGATGCACCAGCACCAGGTCAACTTTCCATTAATGTGTATATATTCATAAATGTCACGAACTAGAATGCAAAATATAAAACCCATCAAACTATTGCAAGTTGCTAACGGCCTTTCACGAACCAGATAAACCGCGATTTTCCAGCACTGAGCAGGCTGATGATGATGAACTATAGCTAAGAACACTCTCGATCATGTCAGCTTTCAAACAAAAAAAAAAAACTTGATTAAAATCGGTCCACCCGTTTGGATGCTACGATGCCACAGACAGACAGACAGACAGACACGTCAAACTTATAACACCCCTCTTTTTTGTCGGTTAAAAATTAAAACTCAATCAACGGCATTTCAGAAATGGAAGCTCCTCTTCTACGGATATTATGGCTGGGTCTGATCTATCTGGGTTTAAATTAGAAAGCTAAAGTTATAATTTTAAATAAATTCTAATCAGGCTTCTTCGCTAAAATCCGTAATCTAACATGAGTAATATGAACCTATTTAGCAGTTTTATTTCAGCACCTATTTAAGCATTAACAAAAGAGCAGAAGAAAAGTCTAATTGTACGGTATTACTAGGCATATTTCTGTAAGGTGATATCTCCTAGGTTGAACCGACATTTCCGGCTATATCCGTCTCAGTTTTATAGCCACGTAATAGGGAGATAAAAAAAATCGGCCAAGTGCGAGTCAGACTCGCGCACGAAGGGTTCCGTACTGTTATAGAGCAAAAATAGGCCAAAAATTGTGTTTTTTGTATGGGAGCCCCCTTAAATCTAAATTTTATTTTAATATTATTATTAATTGTTAAAGCACACATATAACTAAGGACAAGTGCCTACCTGTTGCCATTATTAATTACTAGCAAATAAAGGCCAAAAAAATCACGTTTGTTGTATGGGAGCCCCCCTCAAAATATATTAATTTTGTTTTATTTTTAGTATTTGTTATAGCGGCAACAGAAATACAATGACACAACAGTCAGTAAAAAATTCTGAAGTCTAGCTATAGCGGTTTTTGAGATACAGCCTGGAGACAGACGGACAGACGAACAGACGGACAGACATCGGAATCACAGTAATAGGGTCCCGTTTTTACCCTTTGAGTACGGAACCCTAAAAAAAGGGAGGTGGAGAGAGAAAGGGTACAATACTGAATTGAATAAATGCGTTAAAACTTTAGTAGTTAGAACTTAAACAGAAAGCTCTAGTTACGTGGCAATAGTTGAACTTATTACTGTGGATAAGTCCACTGTCCAACTAACCTTTCGACTAGTTAATAGTTAAAAGTTGTTAACCAATGAAAAATGCACATCCTAGTATGTTTATTGAGATTTATCATATTAAAAGCTCAACTTAAGAAGTACTAAGCGAATAGACTAAAAAGACAAACTTTTGGAATCTGGACATGTCACATGGCTTGAAGTGATGAATAATATCTAATATACTGAAGACTGCCGCACTCAGAGACATTTAATGATGATTAAACTTCAATTTAAAGAAGAGTTTGTCAGATAATAATGTAAAGGGCTTATGTCAAAATCTTCATTTAATTACAGTTAAGTAATAATTAATATTCGTCTCTGAGTGCGGCAGTTAAATAATATACATAGAAAATACCTTGTGTATCAATTTGATGATGAATGAAACGAGGAAACTTTACACTTGAACTGAGACGCTGATTTGAACATTGTAATCTGATAAAAATGCTTATCACTTGATATGAAAACACGCAACATTACGTCACTGTTTTCTTATGAAAAATATAAATGGTACTCGCCACACAAACTGATATAAATAAATAAAGAGAACGGTACAAATCGAAAAAAGCTCACAGAAACTTTCCAAAGCTTGGTGAATCGTCTTGGTTGATTATCTTTGTTTACATGACTAGCTTTTAAAATTCAGCCCAGTTCATACATTGTTTATGATAAAAAATTCTACAAATAGGTTGGTACTTCCTTCCATCGAGACTAGCAGGGTGCATACTCGAAATGCGTCCAAACAAATTGCAACACATCGAGGTGTGGTTTTTGTAGTCTCCTACTGACGAATAGCGAGCGGTGTTGTCGAGTACCGTAGCGGCTGACGACTCAGGTAGGCCGGGATAAAAACAACACTCGAAATGGAACGGACGCGGCTCCGCTCACCTAGATAACGCTCTCGACCGACATCGCACCACATCGCTCGTCTAGATCCTGTCGATATAACATCGGCTACTCAATACTCATACGACACGTATCGACGATAAAATAGGTTCTAGCGTTCCATGAATGAACATGTAAATTCGACGGTCGCAAATCGCGGTGCGTAGGCGTCGTTCGAAAATAAACAGGCAATGCTTACCTCTCGATTTTGATTAGAGTATCCAGATTAGCGTTTACACACAACACTGGGCAATACGTAAGTCAGTTCCACGGGGGTTATGGGGATATAGCACTGGCGGCGGCGGCGCGGGCGGCAGCGGTGTACCGGGCGGCGGGATGCACACTGACTGCGCGCGCGCCGCCGCCGGCCGCACGCCGCCCGCGCCGCGCGGTGGGGAGGGAGGGGGGGACGCGCTTATGAATGGACGTAGTGAAACCCGGCCCGAACAGATACCGCTGATAAGCTAACGAGCATTATTCACCGGCTCACCGCGGTCCGCGATGTGCGCTAGGCTGCAAACTACCGATTCGGTAAAACGTGATCCGTTACGAAATAGCATAATAGGTCAACTGATATTTCGCAACGTTTGTGGGTTAAAAATTAGGAGCGCTAATGAAAAGAACGATGTAAACATTGAATAATTAATAATGCTTTATTGTTATATCTGTAATATCTAATAGCGAGTATTGTGGATAATATTTGTATATTGTATAATATTCCTCAGTTCGCCAGGCCCTTGAGGAAGTTGGATAACTTGTGTGTCTTGTAGTCGGAGCGCAGCTGGATGAAGTTGAAGAGGATGGAGTGGTCCAGCTCCGCCTATAATAAAGCAAACAATACATGAGGGGACGAAATAAAATAACAAACAAATAAGGGAAACATCATTGGTTAACATTTCTTGACTTAAATATTTTAACTGATATGACACCACCATCAATTTTTATGTTGCTCGCAAGTCGCAACTCAGTTTGGCCAGCGCCAAAATGACTACACAGTACCGAGTACAGAGATAAATCATACACTCACAGGTAGCTAAGTAAATTCTAATTGTATAGCTTAATTACATTATTATTATGTGTGTACCAATAACAACTGACATTATACTCTAATATTTAATTCTGAAAAATATAGTATGCAGTATGCTACTACAGTAGTAGGAAGTAATTTACTAGTGAAGTAATTTACTAGTTCTCCACTTTCTGTACAAGGTCTCGTGGTAATGCTGATGATGGTTAACGAACCACTTCCCCTGCCGTTCCGGGAGGGCCAAGGTTAAGGGACATGAACCACTAACTTGAATAATTGAAATTTACTTCATCTCACAGTCTACTTTTTTTGAGTCAATAAAATATTATGTTAAATGTATTTCGTCGTTTTCCGCTCACTGAGCGTTTTCGGTCTTTGAGCGTAGCATAATTATATAAAGACTAACTGTCCCGGCAAACGTTGTTTTGCCGTATAAATTATTTCGATTTTCGCCCATATTATTTTATTGTACTGACTAAATAAGTATGTCACCATGGTAAGGTCCATCGCTATCCCGTCACACTGCACACAAACAATGGTCGCCGTCAGTCTCGAGTTGTAATAAATAATAATTTATTAATAATTATGCAACAAATGCACTTATCAATTTAAAAAGTAGTTGTTGTCCGATTCTCAACCCTAGCCGATATGCTCGCTAAAATTCACGAAAATCGGTCGAGCCGTTTCAGAAGTCGAGGAGTTCA
Organism: Cyaniris semiargus; assembly: GCA_905187585.1. Classification (NCBI taxonomy): domain Eukaryota; kingdom Metazoa; phylum Arthropoda; class Insecta; order Lepidoptera; family Lycaenidae; genus Cyaniris; species Cyaniris semiargus. The sequence goes on from LR994550.1 coordinate 5,547,711, forward strand.
ACCACGCACCCCGTGACACGAGAATTTTATATATTAGATTAGCTGTCCCGGCAAACGTTATTTTGCCATATAAAGTATTTCGTCCATATTATTTTATTCAAGTGACTATTTAGTTAGTATGACACCATGGCAACGTTCATCGCTATCCCGTCGCACAAACAATGGTCGCCGTCAGTCTCGAGTTGTAATAATTTACTTACTATTATTTATTCAACAAATGCACTTATCAATATAAAAAGTGGCCAGTAGCCGATTCTTAGACCTACTGAATATGCATATAAAATTTGGTAAAAATCAGTAAAGCCGTTTCGGAGGAGTATGGTAACTAACATTGTGACACGAGAATTTTATATATAAGATTTATGTTTGTAATCTATTGAAATGTTTAGATACATCTAAACATTTCAATATTGTTATGGATAGCGGCGGTATATACTATACGCTAATGCATATTTTAACAGCAATTAACTTGAGATCGCATGTTGTGACGCTCACTGCCGCACTCAGAGTGGAACATTAATTACTTAAATGTAATTAATACAAAATTTTGACATAATCCCCATACATTATCTGTCAAACTCTTCATTAAATTGAAGGTTAATCATAATTAAATGTCTCTGAGTACGACGGTCAGACTCATTTTAACTTATCTGATTATCCGAGTTTATTATTTCTGAGCTACTGGGTTAAATATTCAACCTAGCAAATTGTGTGTTCTTCCTTTGTGTTCTAATAAACTTATACGACGACTTCTCGATTTCACAATAAAACCGATGTGACATAATTCGAGGACGAGTTTTGTTGAATGCTCGTTTATAAGGTTTAGACTCTACACTGTAGAGTGTAGTGTAGAGTGTTACAACATAACTTAACTTAGGGCATGTTTCACCACTTCCTGATAAGGTGCCGGATAGGCTATCCACAACTTATTTGACAGATACTCCATAATGTGTCTGCCAAGTTAAGTGGTGGATAGCGTATCCGGCACTTATCAGGAAGTGGTGAAACAGGCCCTAAGTCTAATTGCATTCGCTAATTTCGATAGCGAAGTTAGATGTACGCAAATATATGGGACTTCAGATTTGTCAATTAATGAACAAATTCAAAAGACCAAGCATTTAGGCTTGTCTCATCGTATACCACGGCAGTCACAACTCACCAGCGTCTCCCCCTCGCACACCTGGTGCAGGTTCTCCGGCTTGACGAGCAGCAGGTTGCACAGCGCGTGCAGCGCGTCGAACAGCGCCGTCGCCGTGCCGCCGCCGCCGCGCCCGCACACCGCCGACCGGTACTCCTTCACGTCGCAGATCGCTATCATCGCACCTGCGAAAGTTGACTTTATCAGTGGTAGATAAGGTTCGATTTTGTTTGTCAGTCCGCCGTGAACTTTGAAAACTATGAGCCAAGCTACATTACTTCGTTGCGTTGTTGCGCGTCGCTGCCATGTTGTATTGTTTTGTCGTGCATTGCAGCAACGTAGTTATGATGCGTTATTCCGTTCCGACGACGCAACGCACCGCAACGCAGGGAGCAACGTAGCTTGGCTCACATGTCGCACAGGCGTTAGACCCTGCATTTGCACATTTGAATTCACGATAGCGTCGTGTTGGTGTAAAACAGCCTAATAGCAACTTTACATAAGGTTCATTCTTACCTGCGGAGTTGAATGTGAAGTTCTGGAGGTGGTCGTATATGACGCGGTGCAGGCGGACGGCCAGCTCCAGCGTCAGCAGCTGTCGGTTGTCGCCCTCCAGCGCCGCGTGCAGACGCTCCGTCGTGGAACTCAGGTACGACACCACGCCCAGACATGCCTGATAACAGTAACAGAGTTGAAACCGCACTAGGCGTAACTACACTGCAGCGGAGCAACGCGACACGTCACGGCCAAATATTATTCGTATGAAATCGTATGAGTCTAGCCGGCAGCGGCACTACGCGACACAAAACGTCGGTAAAATGGAACGTGAACGTGAAGTACACGTCGCTTCGTAGCAGCGTAGTGTCGCTTAGTGCGGTCCTTTAACGTTAAGAATTTAGTACCTTTAACGTTAAGAATTTTAGTCATTAACGGTAAGAATTAAGATTATCACTCATTAACAAGTTATCGTCTACTTACAGTTATTTCTTTTTAGGGCAACAGTACGATTTCAAACAAAGTTATGTCATGCGTTGCTAAGCCGTATGTGTAATGACTAACGTTATGCTGTAGATCCAATATAGAGTCCTCTGATAAAAAAGAATCCCCGAATTTAGGTGTCTGCCGAGTGACAACCTTTACGAGACAGTCTTGACTCAAGTCAGAGTCAAGACTGTATTACAACTGCAAGCTTAAGATTGTAGTTGAAATACAGTGATCAATAAGTTTTGTCTATAAAAGTCAATGTCAATGCGATGCTATATTGTGTTATTTTTCTTTATAAGGCCGGCCATAGACGGCCCGCATCTTGCAGTCGAAACCGACTGCAAAATGCGGTCGCCGCACGGCGATCTGCAGTTTTCATATTATATTCATATCCGCCATAAACGGACCGCTCTAGAGCATGGCCAATTTAACAGTCGCTATATTATGACAACACCTCTACCTATAACATGATATACCTTAAAAATTAAAGTCACAACTCACAGGCGAGGCTATAGTGTCGATGTCGCCATCGGGCTTGAAGTCGGACTTCTTCTGTTCGGTGTGGAGGTGCAACTTGACCCAGCCTACCACGGCCGAGATGGCGCGCTCCAGACCCAGGTCCAGCTTGGTCTCCAGCTGCTCGATTATTGTGTTCTTGCGCTGCACGCACTCGCTGTGTTTGCTGTATGAGTCATTTATACATTATAATACGGTGATTGAAATAATATAATAGTATAGAATATCTTTCATACTCATTAAGAGCCGTGCGTCGACGTAACGCTGACGCAACGCGCCGTGTGGACTGACTCTAAGGCTCAAACATGACTCCAGTTACTGTCATAAATACGCAGCTAGGGCAACAAAAAGTGTATGACACATCCTATAGCTATAGAAAAAATTTATAGTGACACAAATTTAAAAAAAAATTACCTCATACAGGGCAACACGGATTCTTGAAAATGTTCTATGAACATGTTAACAATTTTATTAGCCTGGTTGACCGTGTCGAAAAAGTAGATCTGAAACACAGAAGAACATCAAATTCAAATACATAAATTATAAAATCTACATGTTGATTTAATTAATTATTATTATTGAGAGGCGCAACACTTTATTTTTATATCATTTGTTTTTATGGTAGACTGCAATCAGACGGTATCCACTATCATGTTCTGATTGCGAGCTACCAATGTCCGTACAAATACCAATACCATCATTGGTGGCTATTAAAATTTGTAATTATTATATTATATGCGCCGATTTCTTCCTGCAATTCTTCAAGTGATGTTAAAGCTGTCGTGATTCTTTACTATAACTGTCTTAATTACATACAACATGGTTTTTTAAATAAAATAAGGGGGCAAACGAGCAAACGTGTCACCCGATGGAAAGCAACTACCGTTGCCAATGGACACTCGCAAAATTAGAGGAGCTGCAGGTGCGTTACCGGCCTTTAAGAGGGTACGGTTTACGCTCTCTTCTTGAAGGTTTGCAGGTCGTATTGGTCCTGAAATACTGCTGGTGACAGTTCGTTCCAGAGGTTTACAGTGCGCGGCAGTATGTAAATGTTAGTAAATTTTACCTGTGGCGGCGACTTGGTCTCGGCTATGGGTATGGACTGCAGGCCGAGGTCGAGCGCATAGTCCACGTGTTCCACCAGCAGCTGCTGGATCAACACTTCCAGCAGAGCTATCGTCGTGCCGGACACCTCGCTCGCGGTACATAGCTAGTGGAAAATTAAAAATTACTCCTTTAGCACTGCTACTTTCAAAGTGAACTCTAAATAAGGGACACATACACACCCTAAAGTATTATCACCTATTTGTTACACCCTGTATATGGGAAAGCTTACTCACAGTTCTACATCTCAAGAAGGAGGTCTGAGCGTCACTCAACATCTTCCTCGCCAGCTGCTCGCTGAGGAATGTCTCACCGCCGTAGTTTTCTATCTGTGCGATGTTTATGTTCGCCCGAGTACCGATCACCGCTTGCAAATCCCGCCGGAGCTCTTGGAAACTTAAATTAAAGACAATATATTAAAACATTTTTGTGTAATATGTTATTTAATTATGACCATAATAGTAAAAATATTTACTCTCCATTTACATTTACTTATTTGGCTTTCATTGTCTGTCGAGTGGCTTGACCAATGTATCAGATAAAGACAGAGACATGAAATTCATATGTCTCTCTATCAGATAAAGACAGAGACATATGAAATTCATATGTCTCTGTCTTTATCTGATACATTGGTCAAGCCACTCGACAGACAATGACAAGACAGTTCATGCTATGCAGAGCATACTGCATAGCATGAATGTGTTATCATAATTTCAGTCAATGCCAGAGACAACAAAGTAAACTTAGGAAATAGACTCCATGCTTTAATTTTATTCGAAAAAAGTATGAAAATATTTATAACATGGTAGCATGATACATACCCTCCTCCTTGTATTTGCTTTTTAACATGTTGTTTCTCTGCATAATACGCATTTAAGGCATTAGACAGAACAGCCTTCAGTCTTCTTATCTCCAGTGCAGGGTAGCCCTCGTTGGCTCCAGCCATGGCTCCGTTGATGAGTGCTTCCCGACGTAAGTCTCCGGTGGAAGCATTTCCGTCAGCAGACACTAAGTTCTCGGCTACCAGCTCATCAGAGACATGTTGAATACTAAAAATATATTAAAACTGGCAGTTGTAGCTTATTGTGTCTCTAAAAATATTATGTAATCAAAAATAAGCATGTTTATTGACAGTATAAGCACCAATTTTAAATTAAGTAAACAATATTCATATATAAAGTTGTGTGATATTTTTTACCTGGTATACATTTCATACAGATTTTTCAGGTATTTCTCTATATCGCTCTTGTCTGCTAGTTTAGTCTGTACATACTTCTGTAGCTTCAGGTGGAATATATTGAGCACAAATTTACTCATCACCTGATCAGGGTTAGGGAACACGCTGCTGATGACCATATAGTTCTTCTTACAGAGAGGCAACACTGATGAAAATATATCCTTTCCGAGTAATGTGTTCTGTAATTATAAAAATTACAATCTTTAGAGAACTGTAGGTTAAGCAAAAAATGCTATAAACTTCAACAGAACCTGAGATACAGTTAATTATTTCTTTTGACAATATATAACAAAATTAAAAAATAGAAAATCAGAATTTCCACACAAAAAACTATAGTAATACCCCGCTTTACGCGACCCCGTTTTGCGCGGTTTCACTATAACGCGAAATTTAAATTTCGCGCTCATATACCTCGCATTACTCGAAAAAGTGTGTATAAACATAAATGTAGTCATCGGTATAGACAATGATGATAACTGTGTCTTGACCGTGTGTCAAACAATTAAAAAACAGCATTTATTTACGTTCTTGTAACATACAACCTTATGGTAGTAACGTAAAAAAACGCTACCCAAAAGACAATAAATATATTTTTCCAAAAAAATCATTAATGGTATGTATTTCGTAAAGTTCCTTTAGAATTAAAATGATTCATACTTTTTTATTAAATTTTGACTAGTTTAATCATAAACCCCGATATACACGAATTTCACTTAACACAATTTTTTCCGGAACGTATCCCTCGCGTTAAGCGGGGTATTAGTTATTACTGTATATGCAATATAACAATTTCCTCACCATTTGACTAGTTTCAATGTAAGCGTCAACACATTGAGAGTATCCCTTGAAATTAGTCATGATACTCGCTATATCCTTCATTTTTGTGACATTGCCTTGATTTTGTGCCCTCACAAACTCATCTATAAGATTCCTTTCGATCTCATCATACTTAGCTTCTATTTTATTCTTAGCCACATCAAACTTATCTGGAGGGAGCTCTTGAGCAATTGTGTATAGTTTTTGTATCACATCTGCTGCTTCATTTAGCTAAAAATAGAAAGATTTAAATTGAAGTAAAGTGGGTAAACACTGTTAACGTTTCTTAAATTCCCTGACATACCAGAAAATAGACATTAGACACCCTGATAAATTATTATGTACAGTAAGTACACTTTGTCTGTTTAGAAGAATTTCTAAACTGACAAAGTATACTGTAAATTATAACTGTAGGTTTTTATGACATGTGAAAAATTAAAAAATGTAATTTGTAAATGTATGCTTTTTTAATGTTGATTTTTCAAGATAAGATTTTTCAAGCACTTGGTTAAAATTGATTTACCTTATTTGGATCATTAAAAACATCAGACAGCACTGGGCCAGGGTTCAGAAAATTGGCTAGATGTGACAGTAAGTCCCGGGCTGCAGCTGACCTAGCCCTGGGAGCTCGCGCTGCTCCCAACTTCTCTCCAATGTCTAGTGCCCGACCCCCACATCTTGACATTCTCTCATCTAGTGAGCTAAACACATTGACACAATGCTGCAATACAAATAGAAATTAAATACCTCTCATAACTAATATTATGTTCATTATTTCATAGATAACATAAAAAATAAAAAATACTGCAATATGAATAAAGAATATATATTATAGAATGGTATTTTTTTAAAGATTCTGGCTTACTTTGTAGCCTGTCTGTACTTACAGTATGCTGATCCATTATTTCTGACAGTTTTGCAAGATAAACTTTTTCCTCCTCCTGAACAGCTTGTTCTAACCTTGCACATTTACGTTCTTGTCGTTCCTGTAGAACCTAACAAACCAATACACAATAAAAGTACTGTGATCCAATTTATGAATATACACATGACTACTAGCAAGTGTTCCTAGAACTTCTCTATTTATTTTACTTGGTGAGAACATGAAATAAACTAGTTGATTGACCATTCCAAGAATCCATACGATAAGCTACAATAAATACAGGCTAAATGCAAACCTTTAAGTCTTGTATAGCTTGAGTAAAAATGTCATGTATCATTTCAGGATCAAATTGATCATCTTTAAGACGGGACTCCTGCATACTCCGCCGTACCATCCTCTCAACAAACTCATCGGGATCAAAAGGATCCTAGGAATATAAATAATAAACTTATTAAGAATCAAATCTCACACTTTCTAATCTATGATAAACATTTGATAATATGCCTTACCTGCTCAAGCTCTCTTAAATATTGGTTCATCATTTTGAGGCCTTTGTTAGTTCTTATTATGTGTAAAACATAAATTTAAGAAATTATTTTTATGTAATTTTATTAAATAAAAGAAATTCGAAAAGTAGGTAATAAACGCCTATTTTTTATATTTTGATAAATGTCATTTTTGAAATATTATGTCAATGTCAACTGTGAAGTACAAAAATTTGACATTTAAATTTTTTTACGTGTCCCGCTCGTGGCCAGGGCTTCATAACGTTATCGAATACCAGAAAAAATATCGTTACGTATCGTTATTTTCATAATGGTAGCCAGATAACGGTATTTTTATAAACGATATATAGTAACATAACGAAAAAATATCGTTATAAAATACCGGTATTTTTACCGGTAAATATATCGATATTTTCTGGTATGCGACGTTGCCAGCTCGACGCGACACATTTTATTTTTACCGGTATTTTTTGGTATGCGAATTGCGACGTTGCCAGTTCGACGCGACACCTTCCGTTCAATGTTTGTAAATACACGAAATCAGCATTCAGCAATCTCACTCGTAGCCCAACTTTTCTTCTTTAACAACCAGAGTTTTTTTTTGCGAGATTTGTGCTTACCTACTTTTAGGAGTTTAATACATAGAAAAAAATATAATAAAAATACTAGTTATTGTTTTGGAGTAAAAATGGGCCGTAAAAAGCAAAACACTATATATTATAAAATCGGCCAAGTGCGAGTTGGACTCGCGCACAAAAGGTTCCGTACACAGAAATAAATCAAGATTTCTTTATTTATTTCTGTGGTTCCGTACCATTATAATTATGTCGAGCAAAAATGATGGCTAAGGTTTAGAATCATACCCAACGATTTTGGTGGTGAGATGGGTTGAGGAGGGATGGATTGGATGAGGAAAACCCTCCCGTACCACTCCCACCCTCAGGAGACCCTCCGTTTATGAGAAATTCGTATTTAAAATTTTCTTAATTTCGAGGTTAGGTCATCTGTTCTCTGGTGTTTAAGAAATGTTTCCAAGGCATCACAAGGCTGTGGTGAGTGGAGGACTAATATTTCATCATTCCAAAACTATATACAGGGTGCAATTAAACCTTCCTGCCAATTTTTTTCCAGGGCTTAGGTATCATTAGGAGAGTCCATTTAACCAAAAAAATTTGGGTGTTATTTTTTTTAACGACATATTTTATCCCATTTAAAATCCTTGCAGAACGTTTTTTCAAAAAGTTGGTATGATTTCTGTTCGTTGAAATCTCTACTTTCCGATGGTGAAAAAAAATTTACTATAGTAAATCTTCTCAGAAAATGAAAAAAATCGAAAAAAAAAATTCAAAAAATTATTTTTTGATCATTATGAATAATTTCATGTATAGATCTACCAGAATCTGATGGCAAAAAGTGAGAAAGTAAATTGACTAGCAATACCGGGGTAATTGGAACAAAACATTTTGATGCTTTTTTTTTCTTATAGCGGCTGATTCTGTGTGTTGAACACACAGACCTATGTTAAACATGAAACTATAAAAATTTATCCTATGATCAAGGATATTTTTTAGAAATCTGCTGTCAAAAATTGCCATCAGATTCTGGTAGACCTATAAAAATGTTATTGCTGCAATTTGTTTCAATTAAAAAGTTGATTTATTTAATTTTAATTACATTTCTGTCATAGAAAATCTCATTATATTATATACATAAAATATAAATGTAAATCTATACTTATAAAATAACATGTCCTGACTGACTGACTCATTCATCATCGCTGAGCAAAAACTGTTAAAGTTACAGCCACAAAATTTGGTGAGTAGGGTTGTTTTATTAAGTAGACGTAGACATCCACTAAGGAAGGAATTTCGGACATTTTACACCGAAAGGGGTGAAATAGGGGTTGAAAGTTTGTTTGAAAGTCCGTCATTTCTTAAGTTAGAAACATGAAAGTTTATTTTTGGGCAAGTGATTAAAAATGAATGGATACGACGTATTTAAGCGGGGGGTGAAATCGACGGTCCCTACGTATAAAGAGACATGTCAAAAGTAGTGGTTTTCAGGAGAGCGTTTTTAAGATTCAAACTGTTACTGTAGATTACCATAAAACATAAACACAATTATTTTTGTTGATCTGTAAAGCTTAATGTAGGCCGTTTGTCATGATATAACACAATTTTAAATATTTACTGTATTTTCGCCAAAATTGCAAGATGACCGTTTTTACGGTGACAATTCAAGACTGCCCATAACGGTTAAGTTGTACATGTCCGTTTTTACTTTGGAAGAATTAAAATATTATATTAGGTCCTAAATTCATTCAGCACTATATAAAATGATTCGTATTGTCATAATAAAACATAACATAAAAGTAATACAAATTCTGTCTCTTGAGTAAGAAAAACTAAAAAACACAGACATATCTTTTTATACGCTGCTAATTTAAGTAGTTTTTTCTATGTCATAATGAACGAATAAAAGGACATGTCATCAATTAGTTTAGGTCCATAATGAAAAATTCTAATAAAATGTGATTATTTGATAAATTAAACTGTTTAGTTTTAAAAAGTCTACAAATTTTAGTATCTATGTATTAATTAATTCTTTTTTACTAAAGGGTAAAACATAAACATAGTAATGTTGAAGATGAAGAAGTTGTATTTTATTTGTAACAAAATGCATCGTTGCTATGATTTAGATTTTTTATATAATATTTTTGAAAATTTGTCAATGATACCTGCTGTAGAAAAAAAAACTTTTAACATATTTTACATGTCGAAGATAACGAATGCCCAGATACTTTGCCTTTTTCTTCTTCTTGGTCATTTCGGATACTTGAGCATGGTCAATTCCTTTTCCAATTTTGAGACCTAGGTGACCATTCACGACCTTAGACTTTTATTGCATCTTACATGAGTAAATTCTTTGAGGTTTCGTTATAACTTCTACGGTAGACAAGTCTGGACAGTAAAATATATTTCTTAGTCGATTATTATATACAGCTTTAACTGACTCTTGAGCTTTTCTGAAGGTCATAATTTTTAGTATTACCGTTGAATACAGAGCTGCATTGATGTAATCGTCTAACACGTTCCTCACAGGAAGAAAATAGTATTTCATCCCAATTTGCGATTGCTAAATTGACTATATATTATATTATACAGCTGAGATTTGTTTGTTTGAACGCCCTAATCTCAGGAACTACTTATCCGATTTGGAAAATTCTTTCAGTGTTAGATAGCTCATTTATCGAGAAAGGCTATACGCTATAAATTATAACGCTACAATTAATAGGAGCAAAGAAACAGGGGAAAATGTGAAAAAAACGGGGAAAATAATTTAAAAAGGCTTATCTTACAAACTATTGGAGCAAAAAAAATAGCCCATAAACTTTTTAATTTCTAGGTTAATCATGCACCGATGTCACTTTAGATTATTTAATATGAGCTTTTCTGGAATTTTTTTCAAGCCCTTCTCAACCCTACAACCAAGCGATACCGCGTTGTAGAGGGAGTCCATCTATAAAGTGAACAAGGAGTGTTCTTAATAGTTTTTTATTAATTTTATATAGTTTATTAGCGTTTTTAATACTGTTTTATATAAAATAAATAACATTCATATTCATAATTAAACAAATACATATCAGACTTCGCTTTCTATCTGTCGTCCGTTCGTCTATCACCAAGCTTTATCTCAAGAACCGCAATAGTAGTAATTTTACAATTTAGTAATTTTCACAAATTAGGTTTTTTTGTTGGTGATACTTAAAGAAATATAGTAAAATTAAAATAAAATGAAAGACTATTGTGGGGCCTCGTACAACAAATGCGATTTTTTTGCTCTATATCGATAACGGTAAGGTCCAGATAGTTGTTCATCATGAAAACAAGCCTCAGCCTCCGTTGCAACTATTATTTCACCTCAGCCTCCGTTGCAACTATTATTTCACGTTGCTGATTATTTATAACACTCAGATGCTCATATTGGTTTGAAATTAATTGAATTTGTGCCACGAGTCCCACTGAAAAAGAACTAAAGTCTCATAGTAACTGAACGTAAATGATAACAAGTCTATAAATAATTCGCTACCTTAGAGGTAGAAACGGACATGTACGACATGACGCGGAATGGCGTGTAATTTCCAACGCGGTACAAGATAGTAAGTATAGATGTCCGTATATACAACAGTAAAATCTAATACAACTCCCAACTTGTCCTCATTTACGTCTTTTTATCTTTGGAATTACTTGTGATAGAAAAATAATAATAATGTAGGAATATGCGTCTCATAATATACGGAAATGCATGATGCAATAATTTTTTTTTGCTATTTTGGACATGATTTTTTATACGTAGGGACCGTCGAAATATTGGTTGAAAGTTGAACTGAAAGTCCGTCATTTCTTAAGTTATCAATTATCATGTACTTTAGCTTTTAGTTTACTACTGATAATGTTTTAGATATTGATATGTTGTATATTATTACTAAATCTCAACTGGATAGTTAGAATTGTTATAGTTAAGTAATTTGTAGTTAACGCCGTTGGTTCCGTAGTAACTAAGTTTCTGTTTATATATACAAGACAAGACGTTCCGCGCGGCTTCGCCCGCGTACATTAGATATTTCACAGACAAATCAGTCTACAAAAAATAGCCTATGATCCTTCACGTGGTCTACTTCTGATCTTACCCAAATAACGGAAAAATTGCTCTAGTAGTTCGTGAGTAGGGATTGCAATCCGGATACTTCGAAATCCGAAAAATCCGGATAATCCGGATTTTTCAGGGCTACGAAAAATCCGGATTTTTATATTAGAAAATCCGGATTTTCGGTTTTTTCGAATAGTTGGTAAAATTATGAAAAAGAAGCTTTTACGTAATATAAAATTAATTAAGATGTATTGTGTAATATCTGACATACAAATTCACATTTGTTTAAAGGCGCTATTACAAATTTGCGTGGTCAATAGGTACCTAACTCAGTACTTCGTATGTCCAACATTGCATTGTTTAGTTATTTGGCGGTTGTAAATTGTTTATTTAAATTTTTTAATCTTATTTTAAAAAAAGGACGACATTTTTTAATTTCTTATGACCTACCGTTTATTTAAGTACAATATTTTACTATTTAATAATATTAATGATAAGAAATGATTAGAAATGTACAATAATTCTTTTAGAATATTGTCACTATTGATTAAATGTTTTTCTATAAAATCTTCTGATTTGTAAGTCTGTCTAAAGGAAAATAATAAGATTTTATAAAATAATAAAATGTTGTATATGTAATTGATTGTACTGTTGGTTCTTAGTGGAAATTCATGTTGAACACTAATAAAACACAATTTTTCGTGCACTTTTTCCACTATATTAAGAAGTTATTATAAATTTTAACAAATTACATGACCGGTTTCGAAATAAATCATCTTCAGGTGTATCGTATAATCGTATTGTTAAAATTTATAATAATTTCTTAATATAGTGGAAAAAGTGCACGAAAAATTGTGTTTTATTAGTGTTTAATAAAATGTTGATTTGACCCTTCGATCGCAGATTCTTGGAAATGCTATTGTATTCATTGTTGTCGCAATCACCGGTGCTCGTATGGGGCTTGATGAGTTAAAGCTTAAATAATTATTTTAAGTTATTTATTCTTTATAATAGCCTATATTATTTAAATGCTGGGCAAAGGTTCCCTCAGGATCTTCCTCTTATCTCGCTCCAGCGTCACCGCTGATATGCCTCCAAGAAGGAGTTTGCAACCATGTTCTAGGCTTTGCAATAATCGGTTGCTCACTAGAGAGCCAAGAGATGGCCGTATTTAATAAAAATATTTTCATCTTATCTGACAGTCAAGATGCACTTAAAGTACTGACTGCAGCAGAAATTTCGTCCAAATTGGTTGTAGATTGTGGTGATACGTAAAACATGTTGAAAGGGAACAACAATGTCTGACTTGTATGGGTACCGGGTCACAGTAACGTCTTTGGCAACGAAACCGCTGACGAGCTGGCTAGGCTAGGGGCTGAGAATCTCATATACGGTCCAAAAGTGGTCTGTGGAATATCTCCCAGTACTACAAACCAAGTGCTCGAGGAATGGGGTCGCAGACTAAGCAAACAGCAATGAGCTGAGACCCCTTGCCTGGTAAATTCTAAGGCACAATTCCTGGCTTTTACAAAAAACTGTCAGAATTAATACTTACCATGGGTAGGAAATAAATAAAAATCCTTACCTTTAAATAATAAGTGTTAATAGAATTACGACTTGCAGATTCTGCGAGGTAAAGGGCGAGACACCTTTTTATCTTGTTTTGTTTTTACCTCGATGACTCTCCTACTCTACTACATAGCAAAAACTCACCCACTCTACTAAAGAAGTAATTAGTGGCACCAATTCCAACCACATCGTTCAATTAATGAGGATTAGGGAGTAACAAGAGATCCTTGAGGGTTGTCGTGGCATCAGGGTTACAGTAATCTGCCCTCGGAGGGAAAAAAATGCCTCTAAGAGTGTCGAGCTATCTTTTCCTAGGCCTAGATACCCACTCTCTCGATATCCAGCCTAGATGCATGAGGATAATACGACCAGTGCCACTTTAGCTTGGCCGTTTTGACTTTTAAGTATGTGATTCTTGTTTGGATGGATTTTTTTTATTTTGACGAGACGACTTACTTCCAAGTTACTGCGCTCCATTGCTCTTTGGCAGACCCCGAGTTGGATTTTGTGTAAATCAGTCAATGGAGTTTGCGTACTGTTGGTTAGGACGAGCGAAATACTCATGTCGATGAATCTGCGCTTCACTGATGTATTTCCGGATAATCCGGATTTGAACATGTCAAAATCTGAAAATCCGGATTTTTTTAAAAATCCGTTTTTTGCAATCCCTATTCGTGAGATAAGCCCTTTCAAATAATTTCCCCCGTTTTTTCCACATTTTCTTCTATTTCTTCGCTCCTATTAGTTTTAGCGTGATAAAATATAGCATATAGCCTTTCTCGATAAATGGGCTATCTAACACTGAAAGAATTTTTCAAATCGGACCAGTAGTTCCTGAGATTAGCGCGTTCAAATAATCCCTTTCAAATAATTTCCCTCCGTTTTTTCCACATTTTCCTCAATTTCTTCGCTCATTAGTCTTAGCGTGATAAAATATAGCCTATAGCCTTCCTCGATAAATTTATTATCTAACACTAAAAGAATTTTTCAAGTCGGACCAGTAGTTCCCGAGATTAGCGCGTTCAAACAAACAAACTAACTAACAAACTCTTCCGCTTTATAATATTAGTATAGACTAGACGTTCCGCGCGGCTTCGCCCGCGTAAATGAGATATTTCACAAATAAATCAGTCTACAAAAAATAACCTATGATCCTTCACGTAGTCTACTTCTTATCTGACCCAAATAACAGAAAAAATGCTCTAGTAGTTCGTGAGATAAGCCCTTTCAAATAATTTCCCCCGTTTTTCCACATTTTCTTCTATTTCTGCGCTCCTATTAGTCTCAGCGTGATAAAATATGGCCTATAGCCTTCCTCAATAAATGGGCTATCTAATACTGAAAGAATTTTTCAAATCGGACCAGTAGTTCCTGAGATTAGCGCGTTCAAATAAGCCCTTTCAAATAATTTCCCCCCGTTTTTTCCACATTTTCCTCTATTTCTTCGTTCCTATTAGTTTTAGCGTGATAAAATATAACCTATAGCCTTACTCGATAAATGGAGTATCTAACACTGAAAGAATTTTTCAAATCGGACCAGTAGTTCCTGAGATTAGCGCGTTTAAACAAACAAACAAACAAACTAACAAACTCTTCCGCTTTATAATATTAGTATAGATTTATAATTATGTACTATAGTTACTGTTTGTTAACTTCAATAAATAAATAAATAAATGTAATAAAATGAAGGAATTAAACTTAATATAATCAAATTAGCGACATTAGGCATAGATTGAAATGCTACCTAGTTGCGTAGTTAATAAAGTTGCATTTTATTAAAATTTACTTATTTACTCGCATGTCGCGGATCTCTGCGGCCATGCGACGCTGGCCACGTGGTTATTACAACGAGTGACTTAGACCAAAATGATAGCTATAATCGTGTCAATAAAGTAGCATTTTACTTGAATCTGATGATGGGATCTATAAGCAATCGAGGAAATTCTTGAAATTTATAAAAACACACATAGTGGTTAAGATGTTTTTTCTAGTAACTCAAGCATATATGTTACAAATAAGTGAAATTTCATACGAAGGTGTCTCTGGATCCAAATGTGTCGAGTATAAATACTTATATGAAGAAATTAAATAAATGTTGAGAGTACAAAACTTTCTAAGTTTTATCATGTTGTTTAATAATAAGGATTAAAATTGTAAAAATATGCAAAATATACCAAACCTTCTAAGTTTTTTATACTTTTATTGTGACTGATAGTGATAAGACCTTAGTTTTCCAGGTTTTATTTAGCAATAGGTTGTTAATTAATAGATTTAAATAAAAAAAATTAAAACAAACAAATCATTCTAAGTTTTATTAATATTAATTTTTATTATGACTGATAGTTATACTTAATATTTATTTATATTTGTAGAATAAAAGCCTAATTTATAATTATTATACTCTTAATGAAAAGCCCATAAGATTTATTAAGAGTGTAACAGAACGCGCCCGCGTTAAATTTTAAAATTACCGCGAGCTGTAAAGCGAAGGTGGCGTGGTCCGCGCTCGACCAATCACAGCGCAGCCCGCGCCACACATTTTTTCACGGCTGCCATCTTGCGAGAGGGGTGCCGGTGTCCGCTAGAAGTTTTGAGTTGTTTTTCGTAGTTTTATGTAATGTTTAATACCATAGTTGTAAAACTAGTGAATAAACTTTTGAAAAGTAGTGGTTTATGTGTTTACTTTTGTTTTATCGCACAATCTCCACTATAAATGGCGCTCCAACTTTGGGCCACGAAACACGAAACTTTTGTTGCAAAAACTTAAAAGTGTCGCGTGAACTTTGTGT
Source organism: Cyaniris semiargus (assembly GCA_905187585.1). Classification (NCBI taxonomy): domain Eukaryota; kingdom Metazoa; phylum Arthropoda; class Insecta; order Lepidoptera; family Lycaenidae; genus Cyaniris; species Cyaniris semiargus. The sequence continues at coordinate 5,563,903 of LR994550.1, forward strand.
AAACTGTGAACAGTGACTTTTGTTGTGCCTAATACTGGTAAATACAGTTTCTTACACAATGCCGCTTACACGTAAAGCATCTGCGGGTGAACGCGATCGTGAGATCGACGACGAGACGCGTCGAAACATGCCGGCCGGCAGCGACGCCCGAGCTCCGTCCCCGGGGGACGATCGTCTGCTCCAATTCCTAGAAGCCTTCGCACGAGCACAGGCGGAATCGAACAGACAGCTCTTGGAGTCCATCGCCGCGCAGTCTTTCCGCGCGTCTGATCATCATGCTCACAGTAGCACGGAGTCACCGGTTCCATTCCCGGCAGGCAATGCAGTGATGCCGCAGGGCGGTAATTTTGTCAAATGTACGGCACGATTTGACGGGGCCTCTGACAACCCCGAAGCCTTGGAAGCGTTCTTGGATGCTGTGCTGGTCTTCAAGGAGTGCTCCAGCGTGAGTGACGAACACGCTTTACGAGGGCTGCCTATGCTGCTGACCGGGGATGCCGCCGTTTTCTATCAGGGAGTCAAATGTGACGTCAAGTCTTGGGACGATGCCCTGCACCGCCTTAGAGCCATGTACGGCACCCCGCGACCCGCTTATAAACTGTTTCGCGATATGTTCGCGTCCGAACAAGGGACGGAACGAGCTGACGTGTTTATCGCGCGTTTGAGGGCTACGCTATCGAAGTTGCCGTACGAGTTGGAGGAGTTAAAGTCGACATCATCTACGGGTTGCTGGACCGACGAATACGAAAACGTGTTCAACCTGACGCAGTATCAAGTGTCAATCAGCTGGTCGAGAAGGCCAGGTTGATTGAGGAGTCGCTTGCGGAGTCCACGTCGCTGACGCCGAAGCCACCACAGGGAGCAGCTGGCCGGAGTGTGACCACGACGGTGCCCACGAGCGCCGCGACGCCGCGCGCCGTTACGGCCGCGCCACAACTGTCGCGCGCCGCCCGCGCCGACGCCGCGCCCGGAGCCCCGGTGACGTCCACAGCGGCTGCGGCTCTCCCGCGGTCCCCTCATACTTCTACTAGCCAGGTGGTTACGTCGAGACCTGGTAAACTTTTCTGTGTCTACTGTAAAAAGCCAGGACATGTGCGGTCCGATTGTCCAAAGCTAATAAACAAAAGTGATAACAGTGATAAAACCGAAAAATCCGTATTTTGTTATGGTTGTGGTGCTCGGGATGTAATACGTGCGAATTGTGGTAATTGCAGTAAAAACTCTAAAGACAATCAGTTTTACGCATGCGATTTTATTGTTCCATCTAATGTTTATCATAACAAAAATGTATCTAAAAATAGACTAAAGGATAATGGGAAGTTTACTTGTACGAATGGTCCTAGTGAGGACAGCAATATATTTAGAACAAAGGATGATGGCAAGTTAACTTGTATGTATGGCCATAGGGTCGATAGTAATATTGTACATTCAAACGAAATGTTATCAATGTGTAAACAAGACTGTAATGCATTACATAATGGCATTCAAAGTATGCTTCAGGCCAATGTTAACTTTTATTCATTTGATACCAATGTTTATTCTAAGTCTGTTGATACAAATTGTTATTCTTTGAAAGATGGTGTCGTTGCTAATTGTGTTGATCCCCGAGTCACTGCTCGGCCTGTTTTAGATATAGAGATTTTAGGGTTCCGTGGAACGGGTTTAATAGATACCGCCACGAAGCGTAGTATTGCGGGTCATACATTGTATGGGTTACTTAAACGAGTTAATCATCCGTTTCGCGACAGTACAATGTCTGTTAAGCTCGCTGACGGCGTGGTGCGTAGTTTGCCAGTAAAATTTACCGATGTTATGGTTAAGTTACAAGATTTAGCGGTAAACATATCGTTTGTTGTCTTTCCGGACGCAGACAACAACGAAACCCTCTTAGGTATTGACTTCTTACGTAAGGCGCGATTAATCTTAGATTTAGGGCGCGACACGTGGTCGCTCGCCCATCGGCCTCAAATCATTCATCCTTTAAAATTCGAGGGCTTGCGTAACGTTTTAGGTTGCGCCGCTGCAGACGCTTTGAGGTCGGACGAAGGTATGATGCTTTCTCCAGCGCAGAAGGACGACCTGGCGGCGTTACTGCAGCGTTATGAGGATATTTTTAAAGAGCAGGGGGAGCCTACCCCTTTTGCGGAGCACCGGATCGACACAGGTGAGCATCCACCTATAGCTGTGCCGCCTTATCGACTCACGCCGGCTAAGAAAGCTATCATGGAGGCTGAAATAGAACGCATGCTATCGCCGCCATCTTGCGAGAGGTCAGAGGGGTGCCGGTGTCCGCTAGGAGTTTTGAGTTGTTTTTCGTAGTTTTGTGTAATGTTTAATACCATAGTTGTAAAACTAGTGAACAAACTTTTGAAAAGTAGTGGTTTATGTGTTTACTTTTGTTTTATCGCACAATCTCCACTATAAGAGTATATAATAAGTTTAAGGTAATTCATTAGATAAGATTTAAATTTTAAAAATATTTCAAACATACTCTGGTATGTTTGAAATATTTTTAAAAAAACCTATGTTGAATATAAGTTTGAATAAATAAAATAATTGTTAATAGAACAAATTTTTTAATTTTTTTTTATACTTTTATTGTGACTGAAAAACCTTATTATTTATTTGTAAGAATAACTGAAAATTCTAGTCTCATTGATTATTTACTGAGAATAGGTTGTTACATAGGTTTAAATAAAAAATATTAAGTTCACATATAAAGCATTAGTTTTATTCATTAGATAAGATTTAAATTTTAAAAATATTTCAAACATACCAGAACCTATGTTGAATATAAGTTTGAATAAATAAAATAATTGTTAATAGAACAAATTTTTTAATTTTTTTTTATACTTTTATTGTGACTGAAAAACCTTATTATTTATTTGTAAGAATAACTGAAAATTCTAGTCTCATTGATTATTTACTGAGAATAGGTTGTTACATAGGTTTAAATAAAAAATATTAAGTTCACATATAAAGCATTAGTTTTATTATTAACTTTTATTATGACTGATAAGCGTACAATTAATAATTTAAAAAATATATATATATTACATAATTTATACACTCTTAATGGATGGGATATTCAAGACCTTCAATCTTATAGGTTTATATTTATTATGAATATTTTATTAATTGATAGATTTGAATTTTAAAAATATTTAAAAGAAACCAAAATCTGGGTTATGTATAATACGAATAAATAAAACAAATTGAATCTTTTATTTACTGTGTTTATTAACCACTTCCAGCACATCTTTCCAAAAAATTTCGATGTTTTTTTCTGGTATTTGATTGAGCAGATATCTAAATGTGACTGCTTAATACTTTCACATTTTGTGTACGAGCATAATGCCGCGTTTCCACTGACGCAGAGCGGAGCTTAGCGGTGCCGAATTGACCAATCACCATGCTCAAAATCTTCGCTCCGCTTTGCTGTCATTCCGCTAGAATAGCACGATTGTTTCTGAACTCCGTAAAGAGAACTGCAACCGTCGCATCATCCTCCATCACGACAATGCGAGTTCTCACACCGCGCACAGAACAAAAGAGTTTTTAGAGCAAGAAAACAGAATTATTAGACCATCCGCCGTACAGCCCCGACCTAAGCCGTAATGATTTCTATACTTTCCCTAAAATAAAGAATAAATTGCGTGGTCAGAGATTTTCATCACCTGAAGAAGTTGTGGACGCCTACAAAACGGCCATTTTGGAGACCCCAACTTCCAAATGGAATGGTTGCTTCAATCATTGGTTCCATCGTATGGAAAAATGTGTCAAATTTCGCGGAGAATACTTCGAAAAGCAATAAATACATTTTTAAATAGTAATGTTGTTTCACTTCCTTGATTCCCGAAATTTTCAGTGCCGCCCTCGTAGTTTCCTTTTTTTCGTTATTTTATGAGGTGCCAGTATGGATTGAGATTCGTTGTCATCTTCAGGATCGATCTGCGCCGTCTGCGTATATATATATATATATATATATATATATATATATATATATATATATATATATATATATATATATATATATATACATACGCAGACGGCGCGGGGCGGCAGCTAGCTCTATTCTCTCTATCTCCACTAGAACGAACCTCCTGAACTGACTGCCTCCACCCGTCGTGTGCTTTGTGTACCTACGCGGCGAGGGCAGCCGCAAACATCAACGGGCAGACGCGGTCTTTATTCCTTCGTGGACAAAAAGCCCGCCCCGCCCCGTCGTTGCAAAACAACAGAGTCCGCCCGTCAGCCAGCGCATGGCGCACGTACTAGCAATACAACAATTTACTATACAAACCATAAATTAGTAATATTTGAACAAAGATACTGAGTACTGAACTACTGACCATGTCATTCTCATTGGACGTCATTTTCCTATATACCTTTACCTACAGCTGGTCACCAGACACGTCTAGTTTAACTTTGTGCAAACTGCATACTGAACTGACTGATTAAATTAAGTATTTTACAAAAGGTAACGTTATCAAAGAACATATATTTACCGTTATAAATCCTATTTACCGTTATAACATTTACCGGTATAAATTCCAATTTTTACCGTTATTATTAATACCGGGTAAATTTTCATACCGTTATCTATGCCCTTGAAGCAGTAACGTTATGAAAAAATACCGGTATTTGAAGCCCTGCTCGTGGCGCCGTACGTGTGCGGTGTGTACACTGTACGAGCCGCACAAAATCATTCCTTAAAATATACATTACCTCCTGGAGCAATCGGGTATTACTTACACTATAACAAAATTGTATTATTATCAGTAATTAATAATCTCGTCAAAAACAGGAGGTAGACGATCACAGGTAAATATTATGCTCCTCTAGTCTCTACACGTTGGTAAATTATTTGTATTGGTCCATCATAATAATATTATGATAGGCCAACGTGTAAATTGTAATAGAGAAGTAGGTTTCTACCAGTTTCTACTTATGAGTACAAAAATAAAATTTTATAAATTATCCCCTTTTCCTTCGGATTTGACCGAAAATATTAAAACTTATAAACAAAAATGAGAATCAATATGACATTATTACGTCTATTTTTACGACATTTTCTTGTTACTAGCACTTCAAAGGATTTTTATTTATATCCAAATTTATTGTGTTATTAAAGTACTTTTAAATTAATTGTGCTTTCTACTCTGCTTTGATTCAGAATAAAATCAAAAACAAACAAGACAGCATATTTTACAGCAAAAACACTTGACACTGAGCAGCATAAAACGTGAAATGTCCAATGCATCGTAGACGGGGAAAAATAAAATCGAAGGACCTCAATGGCTGAACGCCTCAGTCCTCGAAGTTCTGAGCTAAATGCCTTGGAACAAAGAGGGTACTTGATCGGAAAAAAAATTGGCCAAGGTTCATACGCCACAGTCCATCTAGCTGAATATTGCGATGCTTCCAGTCCTAAGCGTATGAACTTAGCTTGCAAAATATTCGACAAAGAAAAAGCTCCGAGGGACTTTTTACAAAAATTTTTTCCTCGTGAATTAGACATACTGACCAAAATTGAAAATCCCCACATAATTCAAATACATAGCATTCTGCAAAGGGGACCCAGAGTATTCATATTCATGCGCTATGCGGATAACGGAGATTTATTGGATTATATTAAGCGACATGGAGCGATAGCAGAAAATATGGCCAAGCTTTGGTTTCGACAGATGGCAAGTGGGCTGCAATATCTCCATAACAAGAACATTGCTCACCGTGATCTCAAGTGTGAAAATATATTGCTATCAAGACGTTTCAACGTGAAACTGGCTGATTTCGGATTTGCTAGATTTTGTACTGATGGCGAAAAAAGAGTCTTAAGTCAAACCTACTGTGGCTCGGCCGCTTACGCTGCACCCGAAGTGGTGAGCGGTACACCTTACAATCCTAAGCTCGCAGACGTGTGGTCCCTTGGAATTATTTTATTTATAATGCTAAATGCGTCCATGCCTTTCGATGATTCCGATCTTCGCAAGCTATTGAAGAACCAAATGTCCCGCAACTGGACTTTCAGAACTAGGATACGGGATTCAGTGTCACCGATGGCAAAATCTATCGTCCGCCACATTCTGGAGCCGGACATAACTTTACGATTAACTCTAGACCGTGTTTTGTCCCACGAATGGACTCGCTCCCGGAAAGACAAGAGCTCGAGCTTGATGGGTAGATTGGCGCAGTCGAGTGCTACGCCCACCGGGAAATTTGATGAAGCTGGACCCTCGGCTGCGACCCGAGTTTCTGGAGACCATAGGGATACGGGACGGGATCGGCACGATGACATACGCATGCGTTCTCATGATTAATCTACCCTACCAACAGCTTATTATATATCATAATATTCAGATTTTAAAGAACTAAATCTGCTTATTGATTTTTATTTTATCTTTTGACGATATTATTATTGTTTTATCGCCAGTATAAAAATTAAAAATACATTTCTAACACAGCATTGCTTTTATTTTACCTTTGTGTGATCAACATTACCTAGTTAGTTTTATCAGGCGCAATGTTCACATCGCATTTATTTAGTTTATTTTTTTATTTTCAGTCAAGCTTTGTTATCCTAGGAGTATATTCGGTGTCTTCCACGTGTGATATATTGTGGCTACACAGCTGGTAGGTGGTGATGATGGCGTTGCCAAGGTAACGCCCGGTGGGATCCTGGCGCACGACGTGCATGTAGTCGTCACCGAGCGTGAATTGCACCTGTGGTGGAGCAGCCCAGTCGCAGACTACTGTCACTGCTTTGTTTACAGCGGGCGGGCTTATGCAGAACATCTGTAATGTTTAAAAAGTCTGGGTGATGATCTTCAAAATAATTATGGATTCTAATAAGAATGGAGTTATGGTAAGAACTCAACGCCAGTGAAGCTTATTTCGGAAGTAGCACAAAAATATAATAATATTATGAACTCGGTTTGTTCAAGTCTTGTCGATAGTGCATTTGAAGAGATTATGAAGCTGTCATCATTTAGTAGCTACGAAAAACTGATCCATCTTTATGGGCATCGATCATGTTTAGTGTTTCTGGCATATTTTGGGCATCTAAGGTAAGTCCAAGTTTTGACCACTACTGGCAGTCTGCTGGTTCTTACTTACCTGCTGGTAAGCTTCATGTTGTCCAGGTGGAATGTACGCCTTCGGGTAATCCAGTTTATATTTGGATACATAATCAGTGTCTGTAAAAATAATCAAATCAAATAAATAAACATAATATTTACTCGTTTGAACGCCGTAACTTTGATGCCTACCACCGCCGGTTCGGGAACTAATCCGGTTACAAGAACCGGCGTAAGAAACTCTGACTCCGTGCTAGTTTTTTTTACCAAACAGGTGGAATATAATTTTAAAGATATTATGTAATAATAAGATAAGCAAAAGATAAGTATCTATTATTTTCTCTATTGCATTTTATCCTCAACTCAATTACAGGAAAAACACTATGTGACTCTGATAGTTGCTATTAGAAGATAAGTACAAAGTTCAAAGAGAACGATAGATAACCTTCGACTTACCTTTAGTCACTTGTGTGCAATGTGGAGGATTCATATGTTTCTTGGATTTACCTTCGACGCACACGACGATAGTTAATAGCAATAACGAAAAGGTTAAATTAAATTTTTTCATTTTACAAATGCTAAAATAGTAAAATCAAATAGACACGCTCGTCGTCAAAACTAAATTGTGACTGAGATGCTACTTATCAGTTACCGTACTTGTTCAAAACAAGCTGCTGTCCGACCGATCGCGATATAATTATTATTTACATAGTAGGTAACAGCAGTGACGGATTAACCCTTAATCAAATTAAGCAATTGCCTAGGGTAGGGCATCACATCTGAGATGCCCTAGGCTTGCTTGCCAAAGGGAACCACAAAAAAATCCGTCCTTAGGGCATCACTCTCTTACGTCACCAAAAACCTCACCAAAAAAGTTTCTAGGAAAAAAAACTAAATTTGTTAGGCGGTAAAGGTTTAAAGACCGATTTTAGTTGACATACGGAGGGGGCCCCCTTAAGGACTTGGATTGCTTAGGGCAGCGGTCGGCAACACACGACCCGCGGGCCGCGTGCGGCCCCGAACGGTTAACTTGCGGCCCGTGAATGTTTTGTGAATAAGTTATAAAATATATCAAAAACAATGTTTTCTAATATTGCCAGTAGTTATCGCAACCTAAAAACGTAGCTGTTTGTGTCTGTCTGTCTCCAGGTGTGTCGAGAACCTCTATAGCTAGACTTCTGTAATTTTCACAGATTATGTATTTCTGTTGCCGCTATAACAACACATACTAAAAACAAAATAAAATAAATATTGAAGGGGGGCTCCTATACAACAAACATTTTTTTGTCATTTTTTGCTCGTAGTCAATAATGGCAACAGCTAGGCACTTAAAATTTTAACAGCATTCTTAACTATATTTGTACTTTATAATTAATAATAAAATTAAAATAAAATATATATTTAAGAGGGGCTCCCATACAAAAAACACATTTTTTTCCTACTTTCGATCTGTAACGGTACGGAACCCTTCGTGGGCGAGTTCGACTCGCACTTGGTCGATTTTTTTGAATTGTGGTCTAGAAAAGCCCTCGTTATGCTTAGGTATCTTTAGGCTTCTCGGGTTAATACGAGTAGGCCTGCGGCCCGCCTTTAGTTTGTTTTGCCACCTTGTGAGTTGTGGCCCTTGCCTGCCAAAAGGTTGCCGACCGCTGGCTTAGGGCATCAAGTAGTCTTAATCCGTCACTGGGTAACAGGTATACTTTCCAAAGGCCCCTTCCTCGAATCTTGAAGTGGTATTTAATAGAAGATAGGATTTTATACGTGCTTCTGTTTAGATAAGGGCTCACACATAACTGCGAATTCACATCGCATCGCAAATATCTGCGACAATTAATATAATTGTCGCAGATATTTGCGATAATATTAATTATAATATATAATTCATAATAATAAAATAATTGGCCAAGTGCGAGTAGGACTCGCGCACGAAGGGTTCCGTACCGTTATAGAGCAAAAATAGGCCAAAAATAGTGTTTTTTGTATGAGAGCCCCCCTTAAATTTATATTTTATTTTAATATTATTATAATTATTAAAGTACACGTATAATTAAGGACTTTTTGTGAAATTTTCAAGTGTCTACTTGTTGTCATTATTGATATCGAGCAAAAAAGGCCAAAAAAATCACGTTTGTTGTATGGGAGCCCCTAAATATTATTTTATTTTGATTTTAGTAATTGTTGTTATAGCGGCAACAGAAATACACAATCTGTAAAAATTTCAGAAGTTTAGCTATAGCGGTTTTTGAGATACAGCCTGGAGACAGACAGACGGACAGACAACGAAGTCTTAGTAATAGGGTCCCATTTTTCCCCTTTGGGTACGGAACCCTAAAAATGACATTACGATGCGATGCGATGCGAATTCGCAGTTTTGTGTGGGAGCCCTAACTGATAAAGGAACTAATTATTTATTACCACGGACTAGGAAAATAATAGTTAAAATTTATCGTTCAATGTTTATTTTTTAATATGTACCGTTTTTTACCCACGTACTTTACCCAGCCTATCATAAATAACAATTAACCAGAAATTTAAGATCTCCAATCTAATTTTTCATGAATGATGAACATTTGAATGTAGGTATACCTAGATTTAAATTAGAAATGTTGACTTTTAAATGAACTACAATATGGGAACTCGTAATTATCTACTAAAAATTATTCGTTTTTATTAGGCTTCTTCAATTCTTCTAAATCGTACCAAATTTGCGCATGGTACAGTGCCGCTGTTTCGACCTCCATTTCTGCCGCTGCCACTGTTGGTAAAATTAAACATAATAATATTATGACTTATCACTATAATATTATTATATTTCTGACGCATACCACTTTAAATATAGATAAAAGTGTATCTTACTTCGAAGACTTGTCGACATTGTTATATTTTTCTTTAATAGAGCTAAATCATACTCTATTAATTTTTGTACGTTATCATAGAAGTGAATGTTATTAGGATCAATATCACAAGCATTTAAATTTATATCGTCAATTTCAATATTTGTATTTGTAACAGACATGGCTTGTAATATTACCTATATAAATAAAGTTTGTAAAATGTTATTACAGTGGGTAACAAGTAGGTAACGAACATTCATTTTTAAATCACGGTCTTCACGGAAGAAGACAATTCCAATGAAATTTGGAATAAATTTAAATCGATACACTTTTTATGTATAGACAGTAGGCAATAACACTATTAATTTATTGAGATAATATAAATGTAGACAAAAACAAAATATACACATAATATTATACCTTCCGTACTTTCGTAAAAGAAGCAAGCTATGCAATCATAATTCCCGGGCCGCACCTGCGTCGTGCGTAGTGCTTCGCGCTTAAAACGATACCATTGGACGATCTGCGTGTATCGTCCAATGGTATCGTCTTATTATCTCATAGCACGAAGCTTCGTACGATAGATGAATGTGCGGCCGCGGCATTACAAATTTTGTTTAACAAAATTTGTAACAACTTTTGTTCTCAAACCATGAAAAGTATAGGTTTTTGCTTAAACCGACGTTAAAAAAACATGATATAGAATCTGTGCAAATATGCATGCTGCTTGCATAATGCATGCTGCTTTGTAAATAAAAAAATAAAACTGTCATTGTCTGTCACGCGTTTCGATCCGAGTTCCGATGTTGAGATTTTATCTAAAAAATAAATCATTTACCTATTGGTTTGCATAAATAACTCAGATAATTGATATTGTATATATTTAAAAAGATAAAACTTTGTGCTAGATAAACAATAATAAAAAATGAGTGACGACGACCGCGATATTGATATCGAGAGTGATGTTGGTATTTTCCTTTTGTCCTACGTGCATTTTGTACCAATGATCCTCTTACATTCTATTTTTGTGTAAATTTCCAGGCTGAGAATGATTCGGATTCCCGTCCTCATGCTAGGAACAGCCTCGGCGGGGGAGGTTACTATTCACAGGTATCGTTGGTGGTCAATACCCTGTAGGCGTGGTAATTACGTATGGTAAATAGTTTTTGCAGACTAAACATAAAAACAAATTTGCATTTCAGGCCGAAAAGAGAGCCCACCATAATGCGCTCGAAAGAAAAAGAAGAGATCACATAAAAGACAGTTTTACTTCATTGAGAGATTCTGTTCCTGCTCTGCAAGGTGAAAAAGTGGTATGTAGTTATTTTTATTGGTACTCGCTAATATAAAACTCAACGCTGCTGCTAATCTTAATGGGTAATGGTTTACTCTCACCTATTTAAAATTAAAAAAATACATTGATAACATGTCATGATCCACAAATTATTCCAAAAAATTAAAATAAATAATATTATATTATTGTATATTATGGGAAAATAAAATTATGTTAAATTTTGTCCTAATTTTCATAATAAAACCATCATAGAGTGTTTTATTTACTTGAGTTTACATCTTTCAGGCCAGTCGTGCTCAAATTTTGAAGAAAGCGGCAGAATACATCCAATTCATGAGGAGAAAAAACAACTCTCATCAACAAGACATAGAAGATTTAAAAAGGCAAAATAATTACCTTGAATCGCAAAGTAAGTTTCATATTATATTTTAAGCTAGCTATGAGTTATGTTCCAAAATTTTGGTAACCTACTCATAAAAATACATTGTTATTGATACAATGTATATAAATATGAATGATAATTATCATCATCTGACATTTTAAACTTATCTTTGAATAATTTTGCAGTACGAGCTTTGGAAAAGGCAAGGGCAACTGGAAACTACATGGACGCACATGAACTAGGGCTTGGAATTAAATCGGAGGATAGCTCACATGATACTGATAGTTCTGATGGTGAAGGCACAGCTAGGCGAGTAAAAAAACTTAAAATCAATGGTGTAAGCGTTTAATGACAACCCGAATTTTACAATGTATGTTACATGTTTGTTTTTCTTGTATATTTTGCCAAAGTTCATTTTTTTAATAAATGGATGTTGTGAAATACATTAACTTACTATGATAGAGCTTACTCAACTTAAATAGTAATGTAAATGTCTATATAATGGAGCATCATAACCTCCGTTTGAAGACCACAAAGACCACCTAACCTGTTAGGTGGTCTTTGTGGTCTTCAATTATGATCATCTAATTGGTAGCAATAGAATAGTGTCAAATTATTGGAATTTCTGTTGTTTGTGGTTGATATTCAATCAGTGTTAATCGTTTAATGTCTTCTACTTCATGTTGATTATAATAACCAAAAGGGTTTATCAAATGATTTTCGTTATACAAGACACCAATAAAAAAAGATGCAAATATTTTTATTGCATTTTATAAAACGTTTTACTGATTCCATCTCAAATTGTTTTAATATTTAATTGATTTGCCAATGGTTGTACCATTATAAAATTGTATTTGTAAAATACCTCATTATTTGCATGGATAAAATAGTATATTGTATAATATTTGTGCTACAATATTTTTAATAAATATTTATGTTTTGATAATTTTATAAAATATCCAAATTATTTTTTAAAATTATCTTACAGCAAGTGTTTGCAATTTGCACACTTTATTGAAATAATAATGATGAAATTATTCTAATTTTTTAGCAATAAATGTTATGTTCCATGGAATGATAATTTTTTACTGTGCAATTAATATAATATTTTTTAACTTAAATGCTCATTGGTTTTAATTATAATTTCGAATTCCTTTATAAACATAATGGCGTGATTATGTAACATTTGATTGACAAGAGTCAAGACAAATATATTTCTAAAAATGATCAATTTGAATAAGTATAGTTATGAAATGATAATGTCATCTTTGTAACCTTTGGTTGTCCATTAATGTTTACTTTTAAGCTGTGTTTGTGTATTTACTCAAACATTTGAAAATCAAAGAGTAAATATACTGACATTATATCTGTAAACTATAAAATTGTATAATTTAAGTTTTATATAATTTACCTATACATAATATAATTTACAATTTAAATTCTAGGTATGTTTTTATATTAATAAGATTAATTATAATAGGTGTAAAAAATGTTAAATGTTAGCTCTAGTGTTCTATTGAATTGGTAAAATGTATGGATTTATTTGATAAGATGATTTCTTCTTGAACACACTAGTAAAATATTGCGAGATTTTTTGTTAACAATTTCATTACGATAAACATTTTCATAGTGCGGGTCACTTTGATGCTTTGCAGTTTTCAGCTCCTAGATGGAGGTTTTCATAGAATGTATCATAGTATCATGATTCATAGATAGTAGATCTATGAATCATGATACTGAAATGTCTCAGTTGTTATTTAAGAATTTACCTACAGTTGTTTCTGCTCTAATATTAAAAAGTACCTCAAAATTATTTTCATGTGATTCTATGAATTCAAATATTTGTGTGTGAGTTCTTGAAGGTTGTTCTGTCAAATAATGAGATATTAATACCTACTATATACCTAATACTTGCTTAATATTAGATATAATAAAAGCAATTCAATTCACATTATTTTATTTACTGTACCACACAGCAATGAAAATAATAATTTTAGAAGTATTTACCGATTGCCGACAAATAATCTTAAACTTATCAGCTGTAGCCAGGTCGAACATTTTATAATTAATTATTTAAACAACTTTCCAAGTGGCTTGTGTTAAAATTGAATTTATTTTGATGCCAAAATGTTCTAAATTCGTCAAAATGTCCGTATAAAGTTCGCTGGGTATACACCGCAGATGCACGCTTGGTAATACTTCGATAATCTTCTTGGTTACTAGTGATACTTTATCCACTTGACCGGCGTTCTGTAAACAAGTCTGTGCTGAATAAACCTAACAGAGATAACCATATCGGTCGATAGTTCATACTTCATAGTTCTAACTGCTAGTATTTTCCTAGTTCAAGTAGCAACTATTAACATTGTTAGTCGATATATTTATGTGTGCCTTATGTCACACACGTATAGACCCAACAAAATGTTTGACATCTGTAAAATGATTTAAGCGTCTCCCAGACAGACGCGGCCTGCGGTGGCGGTGGCGGTCAGTTGAATGGCTTGGCCGCGTGGCCGCGTGTGTCTGTGTCGTTCCTGGAACTCTCAAGTCATTCAACTGACCGCCACCGCAGGCCGCGTCTGTCTGGGAGACGCTTTAAATAATTTGGTATTCACACTTACAGAAATGTCAATAATAATAATCGCTTACTTTGCCGCGATACATTACGATACATTAGTGCGAACTAACAATTCATTGATAGGCAGATGTCAGACTTTTTTTAGTCGGGTGGGCTTGACACAACCCAACCAAATTACGCAGGTCGTCTGTCCATTATCAGGCCATCTCTCTATGAATCAATTTTTCTGATGGTACACACATTCTTATTCAAAATTGTAGTGCACTTACATCGAAGGTAACAAAAGTCGACACGGCGAGTCGCATAAGTTGTAATATTTCGCATCTTCGGGCGTGTGCAGATAGATCCTCTAGGATCGTCGTCATGTCGTTTCCATGTTTTTGAACGTGTACAGTGTAAGTAGTGCTGGTGGAGCAGGCGCCGAGACTGTCGCATGCTACCACGAACACTTCTGTGCCATTGTCTGTGAGTATATTTAGATTAAATAAGTACTAAACTCTGTTTAGATCTAGTTAAACGAAAATAGTTATGCGAAGAAATTAATGCGTCGTGATCTAATAGCTTATTGGAATTTGTACAATTATTGAGTTGTTTAAATAAATAAATCAATAATTTTACCAATTCTAACATCTATCTCGACTTTCGTTCAAAGTTGAACTAAATTAATATAACAGATAAAAATTTCCTATGCAAAATGTCTCTTACAGATTTTTGTCCAGCAGAGCTTATAACAATAGCTTTTCTACTAAAGCTTTTGCCACTGGCAGAAGGCTCTTAGTCATAAGAAGAACGCCCTAGAGCAGCGGTCGTCACACTTTACTGGCCAAGGGCCACACATGACAAATGTGAGTGCCAGCACCGGGCCGCAGAGTAAATGAAGAGCGCTCCAAGAGCGGTTCCACACTAATGCATTTTTACACTGCCGAGTAGAGTGGCGAGACAGTACTCTCGGCTAATGGTAGAGAACATTATTAACCACTCTACTCGGTAGGTGTAATCAGGCCCTACCGAGTACCGAGTTGTACCACACCATAAAACAACTGGATTAGTTTATTATTATGACATTTGTTAACTAAACTTAACGATAACCGGCCATAATTGGCGGGTTACGTTTATCGTTAAATAATATGGCGTAATTTTAACCATTGTGTAGTATAGTTGACTATTGAATTTTGAATTTACTTTATCGCGGCCCGCACAAATAACGGCCTCAGGCCGCATGCGGCCCGCGGGCCGCAGTTTGACGACCACGGCCCTAGAGTCTAGACTATAATATACAGGTATTTCGATGTTCAAAACATAAAGCTAATATAAATGGTGTTATAGGTACCACACGCTACTTGTTACTTACGAATGTAAGGTAAATAAGTCTCCACAGCATAATGCTCCAAGTACGAGGCCAGTAGTAAGGTGTCGTCGGTTAGCTTGCAGTAGAACGAGTAGACCACTGGCTTATCTTTGTCTATTGCTACCGAAGTACTAATCCGATATAGAGTCTCCAGCGCTACACCCGATTCAGGAGTTACCTAAAGTTTCTTTTAAATATATTTAGGTATGCACGTTTTTTCATTTTTAAACAAAATTTCTTTACTGGGCCAAAAATAGGGTGGAACAGATGTGCTATCAGAGAAGTTGATTCATAGGCAAATGGAGGACCTACGTAATTTGGTCGAATTGTGTCAATCTCAGACGATAGATCACCTCTATTCTAATATTAATCTGACATAGTATAGTTAAACCAAATGACGTAGGTCTGCCATACGCGTATGAATTAATTGCTCCGATGGCACATGATAAATAGTAAGTATTATTAACATACCAAGTACCAACTGATTAATTTCATTTTCCTTCAAAAAGTCATCTGTTTAAAAAAATGTTAATGCGCTTTTGTTATCCTGTCACGATTACGAATTGCACTATTCTATAGACTATAGCAGGGCTTCCCAAACTGTGCGTCGCGTCCCAGGGGCGTCGCATGTCGACACAACCAAATATAGTGAGCCCCGCGCGCATTATGTCATTCATACATCCCGGGCAGTATCCCCGCTTTCAGAAGCTATGCTCAGAAAAGCAAGCGCATCTTTCACATTAGCCAGCCTTGCTGGCTTTATCTTTCATAAATATCTGTTTTTGAATTTTTATGCTTATGTTTTGATTTGGTCATTATTTCCTTATAAAAATAAAAATGTCCATAGTGTTTTTATGATAACCTATGTAGGCTGGTTCTAAAATTGGAAAGTATTTTTGGGGGGCTGGGTTCAGGGGCGTCGTAAAGAAATGGCAAAGTCTCTAGGGCGTCACAGTACAAATAAGTTTGGGAAGCCCTGGACTATAGTGTATATTCATATTCATATAATATAGTGACTATAGGCATAGGGTCTCTAAACATTCTGAATTAACATCTTACCATAACTTCGCCAATCTTAGGGCTCTCGTTAAGTTTGAAGTAGACATCGGCGTAGCTGATACCATCATCATCACCGCTGCAGTTCACTACGAGTCTCGCTCGGCCGGCGAACGCGGTGACGCTCGCCGCTACTTCCCTCTGATCCGTCTCGTTCGTGTAGTCCGCGATTTCGTTCAGAAAGCTTTGTTCCAGTGAAAATATTGTTGTTATTTCTGATATAAGCACGAACTAAAACATAGACAATAATAAGACAGTTCTTTAATTTTTCTTGAGGTTTATGTACTATGAGATGAAATGGTTACCATAAGGTTGATCGATCGGCAGATGGCGGATCTTTGTTTGGTCGGGTTGTGTAAAATCTATCTTGACTTTACATAATTAGTTATCATCCCGATGAGCAGAGATCTTTCCACTAGGTTAAACAATCCGACCAAATCAGAGGTACAATTTCTCTGACGGTACCTACAAAGGTCTAACTTCTATCGTCACTTACTTACCTGAAAATCTTCAGATGTTTCGTTATTGGATATCATCAAATTCTCATCATTAGTTATGTACCAGGCAAAGGTGCAAAATGGTGTCAAGTTACTGACGTTTGCTATTAGATATACTTCGCTGCCTTCATTTTTCATACGTGCTGTAGGGGCTACCTATAACAATATATTTTTACCATGGATCACCGGATGTTCTAAGAATTTTCGAGCTCTGTATGTTGGAAAATAAAAGTTTATTTACAAAATAACAGTTAAAAACGCATATTTTTTATTGGCAGACCTTGAATTTAAAGCTGCACCGCGCTGTGTAGCGGGGACAACCCTAAAAATAGGGCGTCGCGTCCCGTCTCGTTTCGATGAACTGAAACTTAGGTACAACCTTACCTCTATGACAGGTAAATTCTTGTCCAAAGCTATTATAGTTGTGTTCGCCGCTGCTGATCGTTGTAAATCGCTAACTGTTACCGTGATATGGTATCTGAAATAATAGAAACCAAAGAAAAGTATCTTAATACCTTAATACTAATTCATAGGATATTATTATAAAAGAAATTGTACTTACTCGCCTGCATTGGGAAATCCTTGGGGAAAATATAACAAATTGGAGTTGGCTATGTCGAAAAATGTACATTCTTCGTTGTTATGGACGCATTTCCATTCCACCTGCAATGATCCTACTAGTAATATTATAAAGGCGAAAGTTTGGATGTATGTATGTATGTATGTATGTATGTATGGATGTATGGATGTTTGTTACTCTTTCACGCAAAAACTACTGAACGGATTTTAATGAAACTTTACAATTATATAGCTTATACATCAGAATAACACATAGGCTACAATTTTAACCGACTTTCAAAATGGAGCAGGAGTTATGTTCGTTTTTTTATGTTCAACGATTACTCCGCCGTTTGTAAACCGATTTTCAAAATTTTTCTTTTGGTTTATAGGTTATCATCCCAATTTGGTACCATATTCATATAAGTGGTGACCTGATGAAGGGATCCATAAGAAATCGAGGGAACTCCTCAAAATTTATATGGGAACATGTGGTGACTTCGGTTTCGTGAGCAGTATTCTAAGCATATGCTACCAACAAGCAAGATTTTGCACCAAGGTATACCATGGTTCGGAAGGTGCTGAGAGAACTCCTGACTCTTTATAGATAGAAGTTCGGGAGTTTCGACGTTGTTTTAAGAGCGGAAAGCATATGCTACTATGCAAATTACATTCATCATCATCATCATCAC
Organism: Cyaniris semiargus; assembly: GCA_905187585.1. NCBI lineage: Eukaryota > Metazoa > Arthropoda > Insecta > Lepidoptera > Lycaenidae > Cyaniris > Cyaniris semiargus. The sequence goes on from LR994550.1 coordinate 5,582,218, forward strand.
TACCATAAACCATTATAGAACCATGTATCGTCCCGTTTTGCCCCTATTATAGGTACTTTTCATAGTCTTATTATATATCACTTAAACCGCGGGGCGCAGCTCGTACTTTATATAGCAAAACAACGTTTGCCGAGACAGCTAGTAATACAATATATTTTATAAGTAAATGTTTAAAGTTGAGTCTCAAACTTTTTCAATTAAATAGAATAAGGCGTTACTTAGCGCTCTTTAAATATTTATTATTTAAAGGGCGCCAAGATTAATCTATACTAATATTATAAAGCGGAAGAGTTTGTTAGTTTGTTTGTTTGTTTGTTTGTTTGAACGCGCTAATCTCAGGAACTACTGGTCCGATTTGAAAAATTATTTCAGTGTAAGATAGCCCATTTATCGAGGAAGGCTATAGGCTATATTTTATCACGCTAAGACAAATAGGAGCGTAGAAATAAAGGAAAATGTGGGAAAAACGGGGGGAAATTATTTGAAAGGGCTTATCTCACGAACTACTAGAACAATTTTTCTGTTATTTGGGTCAGATAAGAAGTAGACCACGTGAAGGATCATAGGCTATTTTTTGTAGACTGATTTGTCTGTAAAATATCTAATTTACGCGGGCGAAGCCGCGCGGAACGTCTAGTTAATATTATAAAGCGGAAGAGTTTGTTAGTTTGTTTGTTTGTTTGTTTGAAGGCGCTAATCTCAGGAACTACTGGTCCGATTTAAAAAATTATTTCAGTGTTAGATAGCCCATTTATCGAGGAAGGCTATAGGCTATATTTTATTACGCTAAGACTAATAGGAGCGAAGAAATAGAGGAAAATGTGGAAAAAACGTGGGGAAATTATTTGAAAGGGCTTATCTCACGAACTACTGGAGCAATTTTTCTGTTTCTGTTTCTGTGTTCCAAACACAGATAAGAAGTAGACCACGTGAAGGATTATAGGCTATTTTTTGTGGACTAATTTGTCTGTGAAATATCTAATTTACGCGGGCGAAGCCGCGCGGAACGTCTAGTTTAAATAATAATTACCTTAAGATACTGGTCTTCATAATTTGGTTGTATGTAGGAGGATAAAGCAAATTCTTTTCCAACTGTAACCACCAAGCGATCCACACTCATGTACACTTCTAGATTTCTGTATAGAACTTGTATTGGAAAGATACTCTGTACACGATAAAAAATGTATGCTATAGACTGGGTGTAAACTATACTTAATTAAAAAACTAAGCGTAGTACCTAATACAAAGATGTTGTTCCTGGTTTAATATGCTAGAAGATCGTTAAAAGTATTATAACATCCGTTATAAGGTATGGCTTAAATGCCACAATAAAGTCTTTTTAGGGTTCCGTACCCAAAGGGTAAAAACGGGACCCTCTATTACTGAGACTTCGATGTCTGTCCGTCTGTCCGTCTGTCTCCAGGCTGTAACTCAAGAACCGCTATAGCTAGACTTCTGAAATTTTCACAGATTGTGTACCTATTTCTGTTGCCGCTATAACAACAAATACTAAAAACAAAATAAAATAAATATTTAAGGGGGGGCTCCCATACAACAAACGTGATGTTTTTGCCTTTTTTGCTCGTAATCAATAATGGTAGCAGCTAGGCACTTGAAATACTCAGAATATTCTTAATTATATTTGTACTTTGATAATTAAAAATAAAATAAATATTATTTTCATACAAAAACACATTTTTTTGCCAACTTTCGCTCAATAACGGTACGGAACCCTTCGTGCGCGAGTCCGACTCGCACTTGGCTGATTTTTTTTGTAAAGGGGTGATAGCAATATTTAGTATTTACCGTACCTCTGTTATGATCTTTCCATTGCTTTGTTTAATGACTTGACACCTCACAGTATAGTTCTGCCCGGCCTCTAACACAAACGCCGGGACCACAAGCCTCTGACCACATTCAGTTACATTTATTAAATTATTTTTCGTATCTGTTAAAGTCCACTCGAACTAAAATTTAGGAAAAAGTATCTCAACATAATAACACAACTTTTCCACTTATTCAGATTTTTACAACTATTTAAAATAAGTACACGTGACCGCTTTCGAACAACAACGAATCATCAGCTGGTGTAAAATTAGGGTAAGTTAATAAAAGTAGGTACCTACATTGAAAAAAAATTGTTACAAATTAATGTTGCCCGTTTCAAGTTGAATATGAATTTCCCCCAAGATAATAATAATTTTAGCTTCTACTAGCAACTGTGCTATCACAATAAATATACAGCTAATAGAAATTCTTACATAATAATCCTGAGTATGAGCGCATGTGGTCACTTTAGCTTCAATGATTAATCCCAAATCTGCATACGTCTTCTGTCCCCCTAGCAGCTGGAGAGAGAACTTGTCGCTTCGGCCTTCTACATCCAGCAGCTTCTGGTTCCCAGCACTGTAGTCTATGGAGAAGGTCTTCGTGGTATTTCCTTCATGACTAGCTCCAGTAACATTAAACATGTAGGTCACACCGCTCATTAGCTGCAAGGTGTGCTATTAAGTACGAGCTATAAATCTTAGGGGCTTAATAGGGTAAAAAAATACCTTACAAGTAGAATAATTTATTTATAAGTAGGTACTTATTGTACTATCAGAGGAATTGATTCATAGGCAGATGGCGGACCATCTGCCTATAAATCAATTCCTCTGGTGATGGTGGATTATTTGTTGGAGTTATGTCAAACCTAGTTGACAGATCATATTATAATAAAGGGTGTCCCAAAATTAACGCAAGATTTGAATTAAATAGAAAACAAAGTTTTTAGTCTTTTGATTGTAATTTTTTTATTGATTCATAAAGTACATACGATAGGGTTATTTATGGAATAACACATCAGGCAAATGGCCTCCGCGGCTTTGCATACACATACGCATTCGTTTGTCGAAATTTTCCATGACCTTTCTGCATAAATGTGGCTGAATTTCGTTGATGCATTGAATCTCCGTCTTTAATGCACGCGTGGTTGTGGGCTTGTTGACGTAGACCTGTGATTTTAAATAACCCCACAAAAAGAAATCTAATGGTGTTAAATCACACGATCTAGGGGGCCAATTCTGATCACCGAAACGAGAGACTACACGACATGGAAATGTCTCATGCAGTAATTGAAGTGTTTCACGGGCTGTATGGCATGTGGCACCGTCTTGTTGAAACCACATATTGGCCACATCAATATCATCCAATTTCGGCAAAAAGAACTGTCTTATCATGTCGCGATATCGAGCACCGGTAACAGTCACTGAATGAAGGAAAATGAAGAAAAACAATGAAGACACGTTGTTCTATTGCGTAACGACAGTTTAGGGTTAGTAAAAATTGAGTTTTTACTAACCCTAAACTGTCAACTGTCGATTTATTTTGTTTTAGGTTTGTCAACACTGTACCGCATAAATGGCGGCAAATTATTATTTTTGGGACATCCTATATTATTATCAGTCATCTGCCTACGAATCCATAATATCTCTGATAGTACAATGGGACAAGCTTACCTAGTACAGTTTGTTTCTGGTTACCTCAGAGTCCTTGATGATATAAACGAAATGTTCTAGTTGTGGTCCGTTGAGTTTCTTCTCCAACTCTCGGATGGTCTTCCACAGCATTATCGTGAAGCGCTGAGTGGGAGCCACAATAGGTTTCCACCTCACAACCCATGTAACTTGTAACTCTTCACTAGATTTTATGCTACAAGATTTTTATAGAAGCACTTAAGTATATTTGCTAAAATGTTGTACACATGGTTCTGGAATGGATCTTTTTTGTTGACGTCCCAAGAAATACTTAAAGTTAAATGAAATATCAACGTTTGGTATGTTACTACTTACAACAGATAATCAGGGTTAGTTTGGCAAAAAAGTAGACGAGAGATATGGGTATAATTGTTGCCTTACGTAATATAAGACTGGTTGGATGCTTTGGTCTCGTTGGTGGTCGGACACACGAACTGCGGCGCCAACACACGGTACTCCGGAACTGTGCATACCTGCAATTATAATAATAATCCTCACAATTTTTTATTTCCCAATTGCCATGTTGAAGGATGGGCCAGCTACGCAGGTGTTCTTTTTATGTTGCCCTAAGCTGCACGCAATACAAGAGAGCCATATCTGATTCTTAACGTACTAATACAGCTAGATACCAAACTCGACTGGCGAGAGATGACACAGGACCGACATATTTTATGTTCATGCCCATCCAACTTAAGTGTGACGTTTGTATTGGAAATGGTTGCCTTAGTTATTATAATTATTATAGGTCTACCAGAATCTGATGGCAAAAAGTGAGAAAATAAATTGACTCTAGCAATACCGGGGTAATTGGAATAAAACATTTTAATCCTTTTTTTTTCTTATAGCGGATGATTCTGTGTGTTAAACATACAAATATTAAAATTTATCCAATGATCAAGGATATTTTTTGAAAATCTGCTGTCAAAAATTGCCATCAGATTCTGGTAGACCTATAATTTCCTTATTCAGGCAAATTATGAAACACTATAGTTTCTAAAGTATATAAAGCTATTAAAATGTCCCTATTATTTAATTCTAGTTGTATGGATAATTCAATTTAATTAAAAATCAATAATGTTATTCAAATGAATGCTAAAGCCACAGCTTTGCGTCGTAAAAAAGCAATTCCCGTGTAGCCTTAAGTCACGCACCTTGGTCATTTTAAAAATGTACTCCATAATAAGGCTTTGAACTATCAAGAAGTGAGGTGTGCTACTTTTTTCTTTAAAGTCAAACATTGTAGTCCCAAATATTTTTAATACCATAATATTTTTATTTACAGTTAGGCTTGGTTCACACGGCACAATCCTGCACGTTTTTTTTGCAGTATACGTCTTAACGAATAAACAGTGGCGCATACAATGTATAATGTATATGGAACCATTCACACGTCGATTGTACTGCAACAAATCGTGTATCAACAAATCCACTACAAGCCTTAGACAAACGAATACAAAAAAACGTGCAGGACAATGCCGTGTGAACCTGGTCTTATAAATCTAAGTAGCTACGTAGATATAACCGAGGTATAAATTAAACGTGTTACGTTACGTGACGTACGTGAAGTTATGAATATCTAAAATAACAGTATTAACCAATTATAGTAACAATATTCAATATAGGTATGTAGGTATAGGAAAAAATATATCAACACCATGCTACGCCGTAGACGCTCTACGGCGCGTAGACTATCTACAGTGTGTAACAAAAATAAGTGATAATACTTTAAGGTGTGTACGTATTCCTTATAGAGAGTTCAATGTGAAAGTAGCAGCGCTGAAAGACGAAATTTTTTTTTCACTTTTGTATGGGCAAGGGCCCGAGTCGAGCGTCACGAGTTTCCCTATACAAAAGTGAAAAAAAATGTTGGTCTTTCAGCGCTGCTACTTTCACAGTGAACTCTCTACAAGGAACACGTACACACCCTATCACTTATTTTTGTTACAACCTGTATATAGCCCAGTAGAGTTAGATTTTTTGAAATTAATTATAGTCAGAAATTTTTTTGCAACAGTGTTTAGAGGAGGTCACAAATAGCTTAAATTCAAAAACTCGACCAAATCCGACGTGTGCGTTAGCCGCTATATTGGTTTGAAGGTACAATATTTTTTTAGCTACATCTCCTTTATTTTTAATTTTTTTAAGAAAATGATATGGATCAAATCTGTCGCAAATTTGATTGTCTACAACTTTAGTCCTTATAATTTTTATTGTAAAATCAATATTTACGGAAATAACTGCAAAAAACAAGTCAAAGTATAATTTCGCCTGTTCTACCTGTATCGCGATTATTGTCAAATACAGAAAAGAAATGGAATAAAAGTTGTAGATCATTAAATTTCCTACAACTTTGATTCTTATAATTTTTTTCAGTAATAAATTTTTAAGTCCCTTTTTTGGCACTAACGCTGGAGTACACCTCGAGGCGCCTTTCTTTTATGTGGTATCCCCAGTTATAGGTCTCAGTAGCGCCTTCTTCATTATCATCGAATAACTTTGGAAATTCGACAAATTTTTACGAGAGTCACCACCACAGTTTTGACAAATAACAGAAACTTTCAAGCCCGCTTTGCGACATCCGCACATTCTTTTACAATTTTCCTTGCATTTACAAGAAATCATCAATCATCAGGGTTCCGTACACAAAGGGTAAAAACAGTTATTACTAAGACTTCGCTGCCTGTCCGTCGATCTGTCTGTTTGACTGTCCGTCTGTCTGTCTCCAGGCTCTATCTCAAGAACGGTTATAGGTAGAGAGTTGAAATTTTCACATATTATGTGTTTCGTTTCCCGCTTTAACAACAAATACAATATAATTTAATATTTGATAACTAGGGCTTCCATATAAAAAACACAATTTTATTGGACTTTTTTGCTCTATATGAAAAAGAGCTGCACTAAGACACTTTGAATACACTTTGAATTTAATAATTAACAATAAAATTAAAATAAAATAAATATTTAGGGGAAGCTCCCATACAAAAAGCACAATTTTTTGCCTATCTTTGCTTTATAATGGTACGAAACCCTTCGTGAGCGAGTCCGAGTCGCACTTGGCCAATTTTAAACAATGATTCAGGTGCAGGTTGTGCCGTAGTTGTCATAGGGTCAGTTTGCCCTATTTGTATAATGTAGTTGCCATGATCAGAAATATCCAGTTTTAACCAGTCGCTTGGGTTCCGGTACATTTTTACAATAGGCGTAGGAGCTTAAATATTGATTTCTGAAAAAAATCATAAGGATTAAATGTGTGGGAAATTTAATGATCTATCATTTACAATTTTGTTTCTACAATTATTTGCGCTTAATTCGATAATAATTGAGATACAGGTGAAATTGCACTTTGACTTGTTTTTTGCAGTTATTTCCGTAAATATCGATTTTACAATGAAATTTATAGGAACTGAAGTCGTAGAAAATTAAATTCACGATAAATTTGGTACTTATGATTTTTGTAAAAAAATTAAAAATAAAGGAGATATGGCTAAAAAAGATTTGACCTTCAAACCAATATGGACGCACCAGTCGGATTTGGTCGAGTTTTTGAATTTAAGCTATTTATGACATAAACATTGGTGCAAAAAAAAATTCTGACTATAATTAATTTCAATTCTCCGTACATCGCTGAACTAACTCTACTGGGCTAATAGTACGTGTTGCAATAAGCAAAGTAAATAAATTAAAGATAAGATTAGGATTGGGAAGAAGTATTTTTTCCTACAACTTAATATAAATAATAATTAGTGTCAATAAATACTACACCTAAAGTAGTAGGATCGTAATCGATACTTTATACTTCTGAAACATTTGTATTATTTTACGAAAGTACCGCTCAATGTTAAAGGTATTTTAATAATTGAATGAAATGAATTATTAAAAAATATGGTCAATTTTATAAGTACTACATAAATTATATTATTATGTTCAAGTAGAAGTGAAGGTCACACGATCGATATGTCATAGATTTTTAATTACTTGTAATAGCTGGGTGTGGTGATGTGATTAGGCCTGAGGGAGCACCTTAAAACCTTTCAATAGGCATAATTTATTCATAGAGTATATTATAAAGGTACTACACCTAGAAACTTATTTATAGTTATACCCTATCAAATTATATATTAATTTATGTAAGTACCTCTATCGCAATGAATCAGCTACCATCTAGCTCGCATCTTATCATATTATAGAAATGGATTTCACATTATACCTTTCAAATTTAAACTTACCGTGGAAAATAATGAAATAAAAATTATGGTTAAAGCTGTGTACATATTTAAAGTGTTGCAGCAAAAGTGTGACTACACTGTCTACATTATACGTAGATCGCGTGGAACACGAAATTTTAATTATGAATTTTAAATTAAGATAGAAGCTGATAAATATTTAAACATACCTTACCCCATTTTATAAACTGAATATCAAATACAAAATAATCTTTTTACAAAATCATTGATGACTTAAATTAATTAGGAATGTAAGAGAGCATAGTACTCTCTTACAAAATTGGTCGTCGTTTAGCACAACTATTAATGCAGTCTTGTTCTATATTAGGATCATTCATAACTCATAACTCAATTAAACGACTGCTTAACAGCGTCCAATTAATATTCGGATGTTCAAAATACAATATCCGTATTCTTGCGATTCTATTTTTACTGTTTGCACAGGTATAAAAGTTTTTCGATGTATAGTAATATTACATACATCTAAGGTGTTGTGAAGTACTAGATGCTAAAGAGTGGCCAAATACAGCAAAGGATAGAGACGATTGGAAGGAAAAACCTAGTGTTTAACAGCAAATTACATATATAATAATTAGTAATAATTACAATAACAAAAATACATTAGTATTACTTATGAATAACCACGCCCTAGCTATTTGTTATGTACAGTCCTCCGTATCGCCCTTATTCACTGATTATAGAACCCTAAAAAAGGGCAGGGCGCCGACTAGTCTGCGTTTTATAGCAAAATAAACAACTGTATTTTAGGTGAAAATTCCGACCATAGAGACTAATTTATTGATCATAAAGTTATTGGTTTCACATAACAGTTTTATTATTATTATCGACCACAAAGATTCATGTTAAAGCCCTCTCCTCGTCAATGTAAATAAATAAGTAAATATAGTTTTTACTAAGAGGATATCATATTAATCATAGAGCAATCGGATCGGATATTAATACCTTTGATTATTCAATACTAGCTGTGCCCCGCGGTGTTACCCGCGGTTTAAGTGATATATAATAAAATACTATGAAAAGTACCAATAATGAGTCAAAACGGGACGATACATGGTTCTATAATGGTTTATGGTAGTGATGATGATGATTATGAATGTAATTTGCATTGTAGCATATGCTTTCCGTTCTTAAAACAACGTCAAAACTCCCAAACTTGTATCTGTTAAGAGTCAGGAGTTCTCTCAGCACCTTCCGAACCATGTACATACCTTGGTGCAAAATCTTGCTTGTTGGTAGCATATGCTTAGAATACTGCTCACGAAACCGAAGTCACCACATGTTCCCATATAAATTTTGAGGAGTTCCCTCGATTTCTTATGGATCCCTTCATCAGGTCACCACTTTTATGAATATGGTACTGAATTGGGATGATAACCTATACACCAAAAGAAAAATTTTGAAAATCGGTTCACAAACGGCGGAGTAATCGTTGAACATAAAAAAACGAACATAACACCTCTTCCATTTTTAAAGTCGCTTAAAATTGTAGCCTATGTGTTATTCTGATGTAGGTATAAGCTATATTATTGTAAAGTTTTATTAAAATCCGTTCAGTAGTTTTTGCGTGAAAGAGTAACAAACATCCATACATCCATACATACATACATCCAAACTTTCGCCTTTATAATATTTGTAGGATAATATTATGTCAATAACAATATTTTTACCAAGGTATTGTAAGTAGTGGTAATGGCTTGCTATAAAAAAAAGAACTAATAATATAGAGTCGAATTGAGAAATCTTTTCCTTTTTGGAATACCATACTTTCTCTTTCATTGATTATTATTATCATTATCCCACCAAAAACATTTCTAAACTCTACTGAACCCCAACTTAAATTCTACATACCAGTAAATATATATGGATTCGCCGTTTCGCTACCGTCGCGGAGGTCATGCGAATATTTAGTTTCTGATCTGAATTTAGTAACGTAACAGCCGAGCCATACTATTTATTATTTACTGATATGTTGAATTTGTTTAAGTTAGGGTCAGTAGAGTTAGGCCGTGTAGATTCTGAAGTTTTGCTCTACATGAGATCTCATATCTTTTTCACAGGGTAAATCTTATGTGGTCGTCTTGGCAACATTTTACAATTGTGCTTGGTGGGATTTCAGTTCTTTTTGTAAGTTGGTTTTAGTAAGCAAGTACTTATTTAAAGTTTTTAGGGTTCCGTAGCCAAATGGCAAAAAACGGAACCCTTATAGATTCGTCATGTCTGTCTGTCTGTCTGTCTGTCCGTATGTCACAGCCACTTTTCTCTGAAACTATAAGAGCTATACTATTGAAATTTGGTAAGTAGATGTAGTCTGTGAACCGCATTAAGATTTTGATACAATAATGGAAAAATTATTAAAAATTTTAGGGGTCCCCATAGGTACAACTAAATCAAAAAAAAAATTTTTATCTAACCTATGCGTGTGAGGTATCTATGGATAGGTCTTCAAAAATCATATTGAGTTTTCTAATATCATTTTTTTCTAACCTGAATAGTTTGCGAGAGAGACTCTTCCAATGTGCTAAAATGTGTGCCCCCCCCCCCCCCTCTAACTTCTAAAGTATCATGATAAGTCTAAAAGTCAAAAAAAATATATGATGTACTTTACTATAAAAACTACCAACGAAAATTGGTTTGAACGAAATCTAGCAGGTAGTTTTTTTTTATATTATTATATTAAAAAATTTTTTTTTCATCTAACCTATGCGTGTGGGGTATCTATGGATAGGTCTTCAAAAATCATATTGAGGTTTCTAATATAATTTTTTTCTAACCTGAATAGTTTGCGAGAGAGACTCTTCCAAAGTGATAAAAATATATGATGTACTTTAATATAAAAACTACTAACGAAAATTGGTTTGAACGAAATCAAGCTAATAGTTTTTTTTTTATACGTCATAAATGGTAAACTTAATTTAACTTTCATTAAATCAACTGAAATATAAAAATAAATCAAAAACCTTTTAATTTCATAAAAATAAACCTTATTACTGCTGCGGAACCCTTCATGGGCGAGTCCAACTCGCACTTGGCCGGTTTTTTTTAGTTAGTGTCTAGTTAGTGTCCCGTACTCCCGTGTAAACTCTTATGTCCTAATTCATAAAATTGATGAAAGTCTCATATAAACCTCCACCCCCCTATTTTAGGGGATGGGGGGCGAAAGTTATAAGTTTATGAATTTTTTGTTGGTATACTAAACTTAGATTTAAGTTTTCTAGCACTTCAGGAAGTAGCCAAACATTTTGATGATCATCAGTGAAATACTTCGAGAAAAGGTAGGCAGTGCCCTTGCGCTTCGCTTGGCTCGTCTCGGCGGATATTACGAAAAACTAGAGAGGTAACATGATATTGAATCGACAATTTATTGAAGTTGCAAAATTTTATACTCTTGTAAGTCACGGGGTTAAGCAAAATAAATAATTATATAAACTAGCTAATATTATCAAAACAATCAATTTCGCAATTTATTTTCGGTAAATTCTTTAAATTTTAAACTCGTTTATAGAACAATCGCCATTGATGTATTATAGAGTGAAAATAGCCCAATTTTCAAATAATATGAAAATATAATCTGATACGTAATATTAAGAGCATTATGGGATATTCGGGTTAATTTACAGTTTAACGAACATCACGTCGACGTACTGGACATTAAGGGACATTTCACGTATAGTCGTATACAAAATATTATTGTGTCAATTTTCATCGACTGCAAGAAGAATCAAAACTAATGATTTATTTTCATAAGATACTTGCTGACCCGGCAAGCGTTGTTTTGTCATATAAATTATTTCTAGTATCAATATAAAAAGTAGATATAAAAACCTATTCTCAGGCCTAACGAATGTACATACAAAATTTCATTAAAATCGGTTGAGCTGTTTTGGGGGAGTTCGCGCACAAACACTGCGGTCTGCGACACGAGAATTTTAATTAAAATACCTTAATTTTAATCTAATCTGGATAGTGTTTTTTTATTTATTTGTATTGTGTATATATATACATGTGGTTGCATTAAAAAATAGCGAGAGTTTAAATTGACAAAACATTTTCTAATGTTCTTTTCAGTAAGTGCTTAGCCAATTTTTACTATTCACCTTTAAGTTTTTATAATAAATTTGCGAAATTGTGATTAAAACAACCTAATGCGCTATCTATTATGCCTAGAAGTGGTATGTCGTTGGAACAACACCAAAACTCGTTGTGGGCGCAATCGGCTTATCACCGCGATGCCCTTTATTGCCCACACAGTAATAAGTTCGTTCATCTATAAATATTTATATTTTTATCTCTGGTCATAATATTATGATTTACTTTAAAAGTGAAAAAAAAAACATCAACGTTTAAACTTTAAACATTGTAGAGCGCTCTACATTCGTGATATAAACTTTAACCACTTTTTTAATTAAACTAATTTATAAAATGATTCGCATATTAGTAAATATAAACAAGTTAGTTTATAACTTTTGCTAGGTATATTATACTGTGACTATCATGTGATTTACACACTTATGATAGTATAGGTCTACCAGGATCTGATGGCAAATTTGGATGGCAGATTTTCAAAAAATATCCTTGATCATTGGATAAATTTTTATATTTACATGTTTCACATACAGAATCAGCCGAGCAGGAAAAAAGGATCAAAATGTTTTATTCCAATTACCCTGGTATTGCTAGAGTCAATTTCTTTTCTCACTTTTTGCCATCAGATTCTGGTAGACCTACAGTTGCTTTCCGTTCCGTTCTCAGAATATTGAGAACGAAACGGAAAGCAATAATACGGTTTAAAAATAAAAATAAGTTGACAATCAACCTCTGTTTATGGAGTACAGAACTATAGACAATAGAGATTAGAGATACGAGAAAGCTATGTAAACAAAAGAGCGCTAGTTTAGTGCGACCTTGAAACTTTCCGACGGAATCTAGTTGTATCATAGGCGTACTAATTACATTAACTAGTAGGGTATAGTTTACTGTATAATATCATAACTAGTGACGCTCGGACGAACAAAATCGACTCACTGGATCATGCGCCGTGCGCGACCGGTGGGGACGTCGAGGCCGGTTTCGCTTTCGTCGCCACGAGCCGAGCGCGCGCGGAGACGCCCGACCAGTGCCGATCGAACCGCTGTCAGGGAGCGCAGTGCCCCGCTTAGCTTACATTGACTATTTCCTGCTATTTCGCTTCAAATAGTGTAGTGTTTCGTGCTAATACCGGACAAAAACATCGCAATCTTCAACGAAATTAATTATATTTTGCACGAGTCTTCGGTAACTTAGTAAAATTAGTACTTACAGTGATGCCTAATTAAAAATGGACATAGTATTTTTCTAATGACGAGGTGCTAATTATGCGGCGCTAATCAACCCTAAGTGGTTTCGGTCGAACCCGACGTTTGAGACGTACTCGAGTCGCATTCGAGGGACGCAAAGACGGACTCCGAGCACGACGTACTCGTGTGGCTCGCGCGGAGGGAATACCTGCTGAGAACCATGCCGACCACCATCCAGGAGAACATCGCGCTGCTCAACATGATGTCCTCGGACAACTTCGACGACGACCTCAAGAGCGTCCAGCTGCACAGCCCCTCCGACAGGCGACTACACAGCGACGGCGCATGCGTCGAGGAGAAGGTTAGGACTTCCCGCGGGGAAATACTGGTGGCCGTGCGAGGCGACCGCAGCAAAAGAGCCATCATCACCTACCACGACCTCGGCCTCAACTATGCCGCCAACTTTCAGGCCTTCTTCAACTTCGTGGACATGCGAGCCGTCCTCAACCAGTTCTGTATATACCACATCAACGCCCCGGGCCAAGAGGAGGGCGCGGCGACGCTGCCGGAGGACTACACCTACCCCACAATGGACGGGCTCGCCTCGCAGATAGACTTCGTCCTGGGGCACTTCGGCATCAGATCCTTCATAGGTTTCGGGGTCGGGGCCGGCGCGAACGTTCTGGCACGCTACGCCCTGGCGAACCCCCAGCGGGTGGACGCGCTGGTTCTTATAAACTGCACGTCGACGCAGTCTGGCTGGACGGAGTGGCTGTACCAGAAAATAAACACGCGGCAGCTCCGAGCCAACGGGATGACGCAGGGCGCCCTGGACTACCTAATGTGGCACCACTTCGGCCGGAGCACCGACGACCGGAACCACGACCTGGTGCACGTGTACAAAGACTGCTTCTCGCACGTCAACCCGGTGAACCTGTCGATGTTCATCGAGTCCTACCTGCGGCGGGGCGACCTGGGGATCTCGCGGGACAACAACTCGATCAAGATGCCGGTGCTGAACGTGACGGGGGCGCTGTCGCCGCACGTCGACGACACCGTGACGTTCAACGGCCGTCTGGAGCCGGCGAAGACCTCGTGGCTGAGCATCTCGGACTGCGGCATGGTGCTCGAGGAACAGCCCGCCAAGATCGCGGAGGCCTTCAAGCTGTTCCTCCAGGGGGAGGGGTACTGCAGATAGTCGGCTCGCTGGGGGAACTCACGTTTAAAGTCGCTATTGAATAGTTGCACGACGCTTTACCACACGCGAGCTTTTACTTGTTGCAGACATTGGACCGTAGACAAAAATTGTTAAAAAATGAGAAATTGTTTTTAGATAATATTTATTATTGTAATAAATTTATTTTAATGCTTTATGGTTTTTAATATATCCTTGGCGAAATGTATAACAAGTACAGTAGCAATAGTCATAAAGAAGTATTGAAAGTAATATTACTCAACTAGCTGTCCCGGCAAACGTTGTTTTGCTATTTAAAGTATTTAAATCTTACCCCCTCTTTTGTCCCCTAAGAGGGGTGGGGAGAAAAATTTTATACATCAGATGTTAAGTTGGAAAAAACAGTTAATAATATGAAGTAATTCTATTAAAGAAAAAAGTTTGATATAAAATCTGACCCCCTCTTTGCTCCCCTTAGAGGGGGGGGGGGGTGATTTTTATACACCAGATTTTGAGTTGGAATAAGACGAATATATCTGCGAAAACCGTATGCAAATCGGATCAGTAGGTTTCGTGTTAAAGCAAAAGTCTTATACAAAATCTGATCCCCTCTTTCGTCCCTTTAGAGGGGGGGGGGGGGGAGGGAATTTTTTTTATACACCAGATGTTAAGTTGGAAGAAGACAAATATATCTGCGAAAACCGCATTCAAATCGGATCAGTAGTTTTCGTGTGATAGTGGAACAAACATACAGACAGACAGACAGACAGACAGACAGACAAAAAAACTAACCACATTTTTGGCTTCTATAGCGATGTAGTAACACCCCCGCTTATTATTTTTTGAATATCTTTAATGTACAGAATTTTCATTTCTACAGTTTTATTATATGTATAAATTAGATTATAGACATATAAACATATATAAATTAGATGATATAAGACCGATCGCAGCTAACATTGAATTGACATAAAATATATGTCTCTAATGTCTAATGAGAGCTATTCCTATCTCTAGTAGGGCAAAACCAGAGATAGATCAAATATTGGGAACGGCCGTTAGTAGATCACTAAACTAAAAACAAAGTATCTGTTTATAGCGAAATTAACGCTTCTAACCTTAACGAGTCAGCCAAATGACTTATCTTATTACTTGGTCGTATACATTTATCAAATAAGTATAAGAGTTTAGTAGCAGTTCATAATAATTATTGTCCTTTCAATCGTATTTTCAATAAACTGCGATTGAAAGTACTATCAGAGAAGTTGATTCATAGGCAGACGGGGGACCTACGTAATTTGGTCGCGTTATGTCAAACCCAGCCGACATATCACAATAATAATTGTGATATGTCAATTCAATACCATATATTTTATTACCATTGAATTGACATGATCCAACCAAATGACGTTGGTCTGTCAACTGCCTAGGAATCAATTTCCTCGATGGTACATCAAAAAGTATAGCATAGAAAGCTTCTGAATTTCGTGAATATTCAAACAGAAGCTTCGTTTTCTATTTTCGGAACCCTACTTGGATAGGCGAATGTTGAAATCTTTTTTTCGGAGTATGTGTCCGTGCTGCTCTACATCATTGGTTTATTTGTTCCATGGTTTTTACACAGATGGCGCTACCTGTTTCACTTTCAAAATGTTCAGAAAAATAGATCATTTCTTTTCATGTAATTTATAACGAATAGAAGTTTTAGAAACTCTTAAAAAAACCGGCCAAGTGCGAGTCGGACTCGCGCACGAAGGGTTCCGTAGCGTGATAGAGCAAAAATAGACCAAATATTGTGTTTTTTGTATGGGAGCCACCCTTAAATTTTTATTTTATTTAAATATTATTATTAATTATTAAAGTACACATATATTTAAGGCCTTTGTGAAAATTTCAAGTGCCTACCTGTTGCCATTATTGATATCAAGCAAAAAAGGCACAAAAACACGTTTGTTGTATGGGAGCCCCCCTTAAATATTTAATTTATTTGTTGTTATAGCGGCAACAGAAATACATAATCTGTGAAAATTTCAACTCTCTAGCTATTACCGTTCTTAAGTTACAGCCTGAAGACATACAGACTGACAGAGAGACAGACAGACAGACGGACAGACATTGAAGTCTTAGTAATAAGGTCCCGTTTTTACCCTTTGGGTACGGAACCCTAAAAATGACATCGTAAATTATAATGATTGGATTTACAAAAATAAAAAAAATATTATGTAGATACAGCGAAACCGCTCTATGTATCTAGAATCTAGATACTATATTTTAACTATACCATCATCAACATATTTTCTTTTACTTTTTTTACAAGCCGATAAATGTATGAAAATATATATGCGTCATACATACGTATGATGTATACCTACTTATATATTTTGTTCAATAGTCAATAAGAAGGTCGTTGTTTTATTTTGTACTAGAGAAGTCTAAAACTGTGCAGTAAGTATTGGCTCGTCGTGTCTCTGACCGCACACCGCACACGTTCGCTTTTCCAGTTTTCTTTTTATCGAGAATCCGTTTTATATGAAAACAGATAGCAGTAGTTTTATTTCATTTGAAATAGGACACCAGCTGTATAGAGCAGATAAATGGAAACTATTTTTCAATAGGAAAAGTAGAGTACCTACTCTATTTTATTTTTTACTTTAAATCTATTTTAAAATTTCCAATAGGTTTTGGACTTTTAATGAGAGATTCGTTATTATTATAAATAAGGCAGTTAATTGAAAGGGTAAACAAACATGCTTTACTTTCCACACTAAATTATATGCTTTTATCAATTTACATCACTGAAGCTTGGTGAAAAGCCGAAAGCGGTGAAAAAGTGTACAGCGTTTACTCAGAGTCATAATTAATTTTCAATTCGATTCCACGAACTGGAACGTTTTTTTGTCCATGTTCGCCGAACAAACGTGCATGTAACCCCCCCCCGTGGAGGTGGGGGGTCCGGAAAATGGAGTCTCTAACAAAGTGGGGGCTCCACCCTCCTCCCTGCTGACCGCTCGACAGATGAATGGACAAAGAATTATTTCACAACTACCTATTCCGAACTTTTATTGAAGGTATTGGATTTTTGTTCGGTAAATTGAATTTTAAATCGCCTTTTACATAATATAGGTACGCAAGGTGAATTATTAGCGATACTAGTCCAAGTAAATTTTATTGCAACCAAATACAAATCTTTGTTATTTCAGTTCCTGGAAGTTTCTTGTCTATTTACCTACGACCAAAAGATATAATCAGTTTATGTTGAAATTTATAGTTGTTGGTGCATTCCAATTTCCACATCAGTGAACTGAGCTACAGGCGCAAAACGCTGACCACACACTGTGACACTACAGAGTGTGTCAGAGCACCGTGACTCGTGGGTCATGACTCAAACGAAGCACTCGAATAAACCGCCTTCATTTGTGTTGCTGCTGACTTTACGTGTTCTAATGAAATCAGGTTTTTGTCGGAATAAAGCCCTAAACGAACGTCCCTCATTTTAAAAGTCTTTTAACTTTTGTCTCTAAATCATTTAAATATTGTATAGTGGGTATAAATTGTAAGACTTTGATAAAATTAAAACTAACATTTAAAACATACTTAAAAAGATGTGCCTTTCTAAATCCCAAAAACTAATGAAACGAAGAAAGTAACTTTAAAGGGCAATAAAAATAAATTATTGTTTTATTTAAAACTTATAGTAGTAATATAATAATATAATAATAATATCTATGGACGATTCACACCACGTCAGTCTGGCCCCGTGCAAAGTACCTGACTTGTGTTACAGGTACCAGACAACGGAAATATATTTAATACTTTTATACTATACATATATTTAATACACATCCAAGACCCAGGAACATTGAAAACTTTTTTGTTCCGTCGGCGGGATTCGTACCCGCGATCCCCGGCTTGAGCTACCAACTCGCTCACCAACTAAGCCAGAGAGGTCGTGTAATAAACAAAATAAACACATCAGATATAATTTTTTTATTACCGTAAACAAATACATAGAATCAATATTTACAATACAATATTGTCATAAAACATTCATTAAAAATTGACTAGAATTTTTATCTACACTATATTTACATAAGCTCCATTAAGAAGTAACACATCAGTCTAGTTATTTACAGATTTCCAGAATCTTAAACGTCTTAAGTCGCAGCCCTCTTTGGGGCACTTATGACAATAACATTTTAATTATATTTTTAAACGTAATAATAATTATTGTTACAAATAAAATACATATTATTATTATTATTACACAGTAGTGTATATTTTATACGTCTCATAGACGTTATGACAATAATATTTTACTCTTTTAAAACTTGAAATACTAATTTTACGTCAGAAACCTGACTAAAAAACGAAACAGTGGAATGAAAAGTGATCTAATGATTGCGTTATGATTAAAAATTTCTTTTGATTGTTGTGTTGGCAAATATATTTATGAGACAATGAACAAAATTGCCTTTTTTTGCTTCTTGCAAGAATGAACAGTAAGTGTCTAAACCCACCATGCCGAAGTTCCGCGGCAGAAGTTGATTGCATTGCATATTGCATTATATTGCATTGCATGATTACGTCAGCAATGTCAAACGCATACAATATAACGCGACGGAATTTCGGCATGGTGTGTCATCGGTAATTTAAAATACATTACAGGCGGAATCAAGCCGAACTTCCGCCGCGGAAATTCGGCATAGTGTGTTTAGACACTAAAATGCGAAAAAATCAAAATTATTATTTATTTACGTAAAAATAATTTGGCACAATTTTCATAAAATTTTTATTAACAATAATATTAACAAATGAAAATATAATTAGTGATTATTATTTAAGATTCTAGATATTACATATAACAAGTCTATTCTATCCACAACGTGAGTGAAATCCGGTACATCGGTACACAAAATGGAACTATCAGCTATATCGCTTATAATATAAAAAGAACCTTAAGCTATTTAAGTGTAATAAAATGGCAGTAACTTAAGCGTACATCGTGTTCAGTAGTCAGTGGAGTCGGGAGCATGTATTATCATTTAGGAACGCTTCATCAGTTGATGAATAGGCCAAAAAGTTACCAAGATATTGTAGAATGTTAATTTGTTTTTAATGATCGTCTTAAAAATAATAAGAAACATCGAATCTAAAAAAGGAGAGTCCACGGGCACGGTGACAGAAATTATAGATTCTATATCACGTAAAAATAGAGTCTACTCCTCTACAATACTCGACTCTACAAGAAAAAATCACGTTTTGTGAAAAAGTAGGCACTCGCTATTTTAAGTATTATTCTATAAGCACGTTACTATTTCATACGAGTATGTCATTCTATTTTATGTCTGATGTAGAAAGAAGTAAATGCATTTTTAATTGCTCATATTATTCTTTTCCCCAATATTGGAAACTGAAGTCTAATTCTCGACCTAGTTAAAAAAAACAACCTCCGTATCCTTTGAGAAAGTTTTGTCGTCGAAAAACCAATAAAACTTTAACTAGGCGATATCTTCTATCGCTACAACTCCGACACGGTTTTAATTTCCTCCCTCGTGCGATTCGGCAAATAAATAAGCTCTCTTTAGCAATTTAAATGTTCGCCGCATCACATTCGGAGCTTTTTCCGTTTTTCGGCCCAATATCGAAAGCTTTTTAGGCGAGCGCATGTCGCGAAAACATGCCTTAATTTATCGAAGCTCATTTCATTAGCATGTCCATTCATTATGACTTATGTTTATCGAGTTTTTTGCGAGTAGAATTTACGTGCAATGAATATTATAAATTTTAAAAGTAAGTGGTAGTAAGGACTATCCTATTTGTAACAATCGAGACATAGAGTCAAATGAAAAAGACATAAAAGCAAAAATGTAATTAAAATTAGTTATTATAATCCATACTAATTACTAATATTATAAATACGAAAGTGTGTTGGTCTGTCTGTTTCATCTTCATGTCCAAACCGCTGAACCGATTCTGGTTAATTTCGATATGACATGGGATACTTTTTATCCCGGAAAAATGTACGGTTTCCGAGCGATAAATGAATTTTGGCGCAACGGAGTTGCTGGAGTCTTCTAGTTTATGATAGAAAAGGGTTCAATAAAATGAAATCGTATTACTTATCATAAATACGTTATTCGTATCATACAATCAGCAACACGGTCAATGTTCCAGTCATTTCAGTTCGATGAGCGTCATGTTAACATGGCCTGATTTAACAAATGAACTCATTAAAAGTAACCCACTTGATAATTATTGGGTACCTATTTATTACTTATTTGCCTCTTATTATTTAAGCTATATGAGTACAAATTTGTGTTAGAAAGAAAAAAAAGGACAAACATAAAAATATAATTATAACTTCATGTTCATGTTACTCACAATATATTTCACATTAAAGTAAATTTAAAATCGCTTTCGTCAATTGATGTCATAAATATTATAATTGATAACTTCTTGGCCTTAAACATTTTACAAGTCAGTAAAAATTACGTTGTTTGTATCATTGCAAGCTTTAAAAAAAGGAGTTAACATATTTTTTTTGCATCAGCTCGTGCTGATAATATAATGGAAGTCATGCGTCTTTGAATTTTATCCGTAGCTTTCAGCCCTATTTCAATATGTACGTAGCCAAATGTCTTGAAGTCAATTCTACGTAGAGATATGTGTAGCTGATTCACCTGTATTTTGAAACGTAGTCAACTGTCGTAGGTAGCCAACACTGGTAGCAATGTAGCCAATTCTCGTAGCTAATCCGACATTCGTAGTTCCGTAGCCAACTATCGTAGCTATTAACGCTGGCTTTTACGAATCGACTACGAAATCTATTTAATGTAAGTTCTTATGAGTACTCACATAGGTGCAACCAGAAATATTAGGATTAAAATCGCTTTACAAAGTCGTTGAATCGTACGCCTTGAATGTAAGTATGTATGCGTACGTGCGAAACCTGTACTAAACTGTATTAATGTTGTATTAAGATGGCAGAATACTGTTATCTACTTAGACCGGGGTGTGGTGTTCGTCTAGGACAGGGGTCACCAATTAGTTTCGCTAGTTAATAAAATAACCTTCGCGGTCCACACATTTTCACACATTTTATAAAAAAATACTTTTATCTATTAAACAAAGATAATTACGGAAAATACAAAGGTATTTATTTACATATATCAATGAGAAAAGTGACAATTTTTGTAGCTAATTATCTCTCTGATGTTTGAAGTGAAATTGGTGCAAGCTATTGATATTGAATCCTGGAGATGTTCATCAGTAAGTCGAGACCGAAATTTATTTTTAACGAAGTTTATCTTCGAAAATGCTTGGTCCGCACACAATGGGTCGGCGGTCCGGAATCCGGATGCGGACCGCGGTCCGCCATTTGGTGACCCCTAGTCTCATAGGCGTTGCCGCGGCGTTAGCTGTAGTCGTGGTGCGTAGTTACGTATCCAATTACGAAACCAACTTTCGTAGCTACGTAGCCAAAACTCGTAACTGCGAAGCCGACGATTAGAGCTCGGTAAAAAGGGCTATAGTAACGTTTCTAGCCCATGCTGGTTCTATCATCTACTTAGTCCGGGGTGTGGTGTTCGTCTAGGAGTAGTGGTTGCCGCGGCGCTAGCTGTGGTCGTGGTGCGTGCGCGGCGACAGCGAGCCCGGCCCGGACTCGGCGCTCGAGTCGCCCGCGTACACCTCCGACAGACCGCCGCCGCTGCCGCCACCGCCGCTGCTCGGGGCGCCTAGAGAGAAACCTACGTTTAGAAAAGTTGATAAAGTACCTTCGCTTTTTACAAATAGAAAAACACTTTTGAATTTACTACATAAGAGGAACAAAATGTCGGCCTTTATTTGATCGAGTATGTCAGGACAGACAGAACTCAAGCTACTTATGATCTGGCTCATAAGATCATAATATAATATCATAAGTAGCATTCACTTGATTTGATTTAATACAATGCGAAGTAACTAGTACATAACTAATATTGGATTGTAATAATATGTTGATAAACATCTACTATTTTATTAAAATCGATATACTGTGCTGATTAAGTGCTGTAGTCTAGTGGAAGTGGGCCCGCTGTTTCAGTTCTAAGAAATTAGGACACTCACCGTGGTGTGACATGGGCACGCAGTAGGAGGTGCCGGCGCAGGGCCGCCGCTGCACCTTCTCGTACCGCGTCAGCTGCTGCAGCTCGCACTCCGAGTGGTGCTTCTCTACTGTATGAGGGCACCCACCGTGGTGTGACATGGGCACGCAGTAGGAGGAGCCGGCGCAGGGCCGCCGCAGCACCTTCTCGTACCGCGTCAGCTGCTGCAGCTCGCACTCCGAGTGGTGCTTCTCTACTGTATGAGGGCACTCACCGTGGTGTAAGATGGGCACGCAGTAGGAGGTGTCGGCGCAGGGCCGCCGCTGCACCTTCTTGTACCGCGTCAGCTGCTGCAGTTCTCACTCCGAGTGGTGCTTCTCTACTGTATGAGGGCACTCACCGTGGTGTGACATGGGCACGCAGTAGGAGGAGCCGGCGCAGGGCCGCCGCAGCACCTTCTCGTACCGCGTCAGCTGCTGCAGCTCGCACTCCGAGTGGTGCTTCTCTACTGTATGAGGGCACCCACCGTGGTGTGACATGGGCACGCAGTAGGAGGAGCCGGCGCAGGGCCGCCGCAGCACCTTCTCGTACCGCGTCAGCTGCTGCAGCTCGCACTCCGAGTGGTGCTTCTCTACTGTATGAGGGCACTCACCGTGGTGTGACATGGGCACGCAGTAGGAGGAGCCGGCGCAGGGCCGCCGCAGCACCTTCTCGTACCGCGTCAGCTGCTGCAGCTCGCACTCCGAGTGGTGCTTCTCTACTGTATAAGGGCACTCACCGTGGTGTAAGATGGGCACGCAGTAGGAGGTGTCGGCGCAGGGCCGCCGCTGCACCTTCTTGTACCGCGTCAGCTGCTGCAGTTCTCACTCCGAGTGGTGCTTCTCTACTGTATGAGGGCACTCACCGTGGTGTGACATGGGCACGCAGTAGGAGGAGCCGGCGCAGGGCCGCCGCAGCACCTTCTCGTACCGCGTCAGCTGCTGCAGCTCGCACTCCGAGTGGTGCTTCTCTACTGTATGAGGGCACTCACCGTGGTGTGAGATGGACACGCAGTAGGAGGTGTCGGCGCAGGGCCGCCGCTGCACCTTCTTGTACCGCGTCAGCTGCTGCAGCTCGCACTCCGAGTGGTGCTTCTCTACTAGTAGGGAATTATTGGGCATTCTGTCCCACTTGTCCAACCAAAAGTTGGATAGAATTGTCTGTCCTGCAAAGAATCACTTAAATTAGAATGTGTCTGTCCTGCAGTTGAAATGATTGGGCATTCTGTCCCACTTTTGTTCGCTCGCGGTGCATAAACGAACAGGAGGGCATCCTGTTCCGACACACCGAACCTCCGTTCGCTCGCGCTCACTTCGGTGTACTCGGTGTGTCAGGATGCCCAATAGCTCCTGTTCGTTTATGCACCGCGAGCGAACAAAAGTGGGACAGAATGCCCAATCATTTCAACTGCAGGACAGACACATTCTAATTTAAGTGATTCTTTGCAGGACAGACAATTCTATCCAACTTTTGGTTGGACAAGTGGGACAGAATGCCCAATCATTCCTGTTCGTTTATGCATCAAGTGATAAAAAATAGCTTCTCATCGATGATTGGATGGTTGAAAGATCTAGCTAGCTATTATAGGAACATTTAATTTCGTATGTTTGAAGTTATCTGTTTATATGAGTCAACACACTGCATGATTATCATTTTGTCATAATCCACTAATCACAGTGGTCGATTGGATTAAACAGTTATGAAATTTCTGAAACAAAAAGAATCACTTAAATTAGAATGTGTCTGTCCTGCAATTAAAAATGAAGTTAAGCGACACGGAAATTTACTACCAAATACCATTCGCAGTATTGTTTGTGGTCCCTCAAACTGTGGGAAAACAAACTTAGTAATCAGTTTGTTACTACACCCGAATGGTCCACGATTCAGAAACCTTTATGTGTATTCAAAGTCTTTGTATCAACCTAAGTACGTCTTTTTAGAAAAAGTATTGGAAAAAGTTGTGGATACATCGTATCACAAGTATAATCATAACAGTGAAATTTTAAGTCCAGAAGAAGCCTTACCTAATTCTATCATCATATTTGACGATGTTGCATGCGAAAATCAAAATAATATACGTGATTATTTTGCTATGGGTCGTCACAAAAATATTGATTGCTTTTATCTTAACCAAACTTATACTAAAATACCCAAACAACTAGTAAGAGATAATGCCAATCTCATCATATTGTTTAAACAAGACGAGATTAATCTAAGACACATCTACGATGAACATGTAGGGTCTGATATGACGTGGTCGCAATTTCGTGAAATGTGTTCAACTGTGTGGAGTAAACCGTACAGTTATGTGGTAATCAATAAGGATTGTGAACGAAATAATGGTTGTTACAGAATGAAATTTGATACATTTATAATAGTGGATTAATTTATTCTATAAAGCTTATACGTACCCCACTATGTAGTAGTACAACTTGAGACATCAATCAGAGTAGAATTCTTAACATGGAGCGGAATCTTAAGGAACAAATTGTGAAATCAGCGTCTGCAGTGAAAAGAAAGGTAGAAATGATAAAAAATACTAAAAACACAAATGACATGGTACTGGAGACGATATTTCAACCGATCGTCAGTCCGCTAAAATTATTAGCAAGCAAAACTGAAAAAAAACGTCATGACGAAGACGAAAAAGAATCTTCAAAATATGGTTCACATGAAAAAGAAGAATCTGAGACGGATCTTGATGATGAAGAAAATTCAGATAATGACGACTTTAATTCTAAAACACCTGACAAAACGCTTACTACATCATCTTCTGAGGATTATGATATCCATGAGAACTCATTTAAATCTATTCAATCCTCACCAAGTATCGCAAACGATTCCTTGTCTTGGTCTGCATCGCCTGAAGCGCTGAAAGAAGATATACCATATGGAGTAAGAAGTGAACGAGGAAAACTTTGGCTAGGCAAAACCCGTTTACACGATGATGGAAAAGTTCTGAAAATTGGAAGCCGCTCTTTAAAAAAAACTTCTGGTCTGGCAGAATTGTTGTACAAAAAAAAACCTAATTTAGATATTATTACAGAGGAAGACTTACAAAATTATAAATTGCTACTCATCGACACTAATGCACATAAACGTAACTGGAAACCATCGAACCAAATAAATGGTAATAAAGGGTTCAAATATACTCACGTGATAAAGCCACTATTTAAATTCGCTAGAAATAATACCAGTAGCGTAGAAAGTCTTCAGCGAGGTGAAGGAATCGACATTTTGAAAGAAGTTAAGAAAGACACTGATTTAGTATACTGGAATGATCCTAATGAGTTAGTTGAGAGACTGAAAATATTATGTGCATCTCAGGCGGCTGGTAATACGGGATTAGATAATGAAATTAATGCCATACTTGAAGAAATGAAAGAAGCTGGTATCATTAAAAAAATGAAATATATAAGGCTGCCATCAGGAAAATTTAGCAGTTCTATTACACTATAGAACCTAGCAAGACGGCAATGAATATAGACAAATTTGGTCATCACGTTCATAAGCGTTTACGATTATCTGAATTTTCTGAAATTCTTAGCGATACATTGGTAAGGTCCGATACAGGGGAATTCGATTTAAAGTCATCGAAATTAAAAGGGGTGCAAATTCCAGAAAAAGACGACGAGGCTGTGAATAAAGAATACGTAGATAAAAGTGTCCAAGCCCTTAAAAATGAAATGATGAAAATCCAAAGTAATGTCAGAAACTTTCTCCATAGTTTAGAAAAAATTACTACTACAAATTTAAGTAAAATGTACTACACAAAACAAGAAATCGATAACATGATTGCAGCAAAATCTGTTCAGAATGAGTAAACAAGATATAGTAAATGAACTACACAGAGGAGCGAGACGAAACTTCGTTCGTCGACATACGGTCATTAAAGGTCTGGATGATTTATGGCAAGCTGACCTAGTGGACTTACAAAAATATTCGTCGATTAATAAAGGATTTAAATATGTTCTCATAGTGATTGATGTTTTATCAAAATACGTGTGGGCTAGACCGTTAAAATCAAAATCTAAAAAAATTGTATCAAGTGCTATGTGCAGTATATTAACAGAATCCACACGAAAACCTAAAAACTTACAAACAGATCTAGGTACAGAGTTTTATAACGATTCTTTTAAGCATTTAATGAAAACTTATAACATAAATCATTATTCCACATTTTCTGTAAAAAAAGCTTCTATCGTCGAACGAGTAATAAGAACTATAAAATCACGTCTTTACAAATTATTTAGTTTATGTGGAAAATATGAATGGTATAAAAATAATTTAAGGTCCGTTGTGCAGAATTATAACAATACTGTGCACCGCATTACAAAACATAAACCAATAGACGTTAACAGTTCAAATCAAAATACAGTTCGATTGAATATTATCAAAAGCCAACAGCCAAAAAAAGTACGCAAAGAATCGTCTTTTCGAGTTGGCGATTTTGTTCGTATAAGTAAATACAAAGGCGATTTTTATAAAGGCTACACCCCTAATTGGTCAACGGAAATATTTCGCATCATAAAAGTCAACGAAACTAGTCCTCAAACGTATCAATTACAAGACAAACATAAACAAAACATTGTTGGTTGTTTTTATGGAAAAGAATTACAAAAAACTAAATTTCCTGATATTTATCTTATCGAAAAAGTTCTAAAGAAAAGAGGCAACAAACTTTTTGTGAAGTGGTTAGGATTGGGTGCCGAAGAAAATAGTTGGATAGATAAAAGTGAATTAGTTATTTAGATATATAAAGCACATAATCAGTGCTATATCACAATACATACTTATCAATGAAGGAAGGCAGTGGTGTAATCAATAACTTGATAGACCATTTACCGTTTGAGTTGCATTTACCTGGATATCAATTTTGCGGTCCTGGGACGAAACTTCAAAAACGAATACTACAAGGCGATCGAGGAGTTAACAAATTGGATGAAGCTTGCATGCATCACGATATTGCTTATATAAATAAAGATCCTAGTGCTCGACGTAAAGCTGATTTAGAACTTTTGAGTATGGCAAAGAAGAGGTTGAAATCAAAAGATGCTGGTAAGGGAGAAAAGATTGCCTCGTGGATAGTAAAAAATGCTATGAAAACAAAAATCAGAGCTGGAAGTGGTATTAAATCATTTAAGAAGGGTATTAAAAAAATACATGCTCATTTAAAAAAACTTAAATCCAAGGATCATCACTCTGCTATAAAATATGCGTATGCAGCTGCGAAAAAACTGTTCAGTAAAAAGAAAGGAATATGTTTACCACGTATAATTCCACTTCCAAAATGTGGTGGACTTTTACCGCTTATTCCTATTTTTGCGGGATTGTCGGCGTTAGGTTCATTAGCAGGAGGTGCAGCAGGTATAGCCAAAGCCGTTAACGATTCTAAAGCAGCACAAAAGAGTCTCCAAGAATCTGAAAGACACAACAGAATGATGGAAGCGGTCGCTCTTGGAAAAGGATTATATATTAAACCTCATAAAAAAGGAGCAGGGTTATATTTGAACCCATCAAAAAACTAATTAGGCGGCTGCCCAGGCGTGCGCTTACGAATTTAGACATATTGGAGTATGCTGGTGAAATTCCATACTTTCGCGGCGTTTACATGAGAGATACGTTGCCTTTAAAACCTAGAAAAATAGAATGTGGAATTGTAAATTTAGATAGTAATGTGAATCCTGGCACACATTGGGTAGCCTATGTAAAACAAAACAGCTACGTAGAATACTATGATAGCTTTGGTAATTTAAAACCACCATTAGAACTGATGAAATATATGAATAATTTGCCCATAAACTATAATTATAACAGACATCAAGCATTTGGAACAACAAACTGTGGTCATCTATGTATTAAATTTTTAAAAAAATATTGGAAGAAACATTTAAATAATATTAAAAATAAATAAACGTGTCAGTATCAAAATGTCTTTCACTGTATCTATAACCGGGAGCGGAGCCTCTTTGACGACAAACTATTCTCCGACGTTGGAACTTCTTGGAGACTATGAATGTGGTCTTTTGTACTTTTCAACTTTTAACTCTATACCTAATATTGATGGACGAAACAACAAGTTTTATTACGGTGACAATGAAATGATCGAAATTCCTGAAGGGTCCTACGAGCTTCAAGATATTTGTGATTATTTGAAAACTAACATAAAAAATACATTGCTAAAACTGAGATGCAATAATAACACATTGAAAACAAATATATTTTGTTCTAAAGACGTTCATTTTAATAAAGATGATTCAATTGGGAACATACTAGGCTTTGGAATGGAAACAATAAAAGCTAATATAAGCACTGATTCACAGTATCCTGTCAGCATTCTATCAACAACTATCGTGAGGATTGAATGTGATGTAGTTAGTGGTTCATTTGTGAACGGAAAAGCAAGCCATATTATTTACGAATTTGTTCCTAATGTACCTCCTGGATATCGAATAATAGAAATACCAAAAAATTTAATTTATTTTCCAGTCAATCAAACTTCTATTAGTTCCATCAATATAAGACTGTTAGACGCTGATAACAAAGAAGTAAATTTACGAGGTGAAGAGGTACAATTGTATTTACATTTTAGAAAAAAATGATAAATTTCCATAAAACCCCTGACATATCAAATGTCCAAGTCAGTCCTAAAAGATCTTCTCGCAAAGACACACGACAGCAGTTAAAAAAGAAGCTTACTAAAAGCAATAAAGAATACCTCAAACTAATTGGTTTAATAAAATGAATATTTTAAACATATCTCAGCAAACCTCATACGACAACAGCATCGAAAGTTTTGAGTATCATTCATACAAACCGTACGTAACAAGTTTCAACAAGAATGATGAAATACGAATCCCCATCAATCAACAAGACCTATATGTGCTGCCTTCGCTCAGCAGTTTGTATATCGAAGGCAAAGTAATTGTCTATAACAGGACAACTAAAGAAAAGGTTTCAAATATACATTTCGTTAATAATCCAGCATTATTTCTATTTCAAGACATAAGATATGAATTAAATGGAGTAGAAATAGATAAAATAAAAAACGCTGGTGTTACTACGACCATAAAGTCTTATCTGTCCTTAAATCAAAACGAATCAAAATATGCTCGAGTTTGGGGGTGGTCGCCAGAAGGTATAAATAATACAAGTGGTGAATTTTCTGTATCCATTCCTCTAAACAAGATTTTAGGATTTGCGGAAGATTATGAAAAAATTATCATTAACTGCAAACATGAGTTAGTGTTGCTTAGATGTAACACTAACCTTAATGCAATCAAGTTGAAAACAGGAGAAGTTTTGGAAGATATTGTTATAAGTAAAATTATCTGGAGAGTACCTCATATTAAAGTATCTGATCGCGAAAGAATAAATTTACTAAAACAATTAGAAAAAGATCGAGCTATTCCATTAGCATATCGTAACTGGGATTTATACGAGTATCCATTACTACCCAAAACTCGTAAACATACTTGGTCCATTAAAACTTCATCTCAAATAGAAAAACCACGATTTGTTGTATTAGCTTTACAAACCAACCGCAAACAGAACAGTGAATTGTCGATGGCGGAGTTTGATCACTGTCACGTACGTGATGTAAGAGTGTTTTTAAATTCGTCATACTATCCATATGAGGGATTAAACGTCAGTTTTACAGAAGACAAATTTACTTTATTATACGAACAGTATGCTAGATTTCAACAGTCGTATCACGGACGTCGGTCAGAGCCGTTGATGAGTTTGAAAGAATTCAGAGACGTTGCTCCCTTATTCGTTATCGACTGTTCGCGACAGCACGAAACATTAAAAGGGTCAATCGACGTGAGAGTAGAAATCGAAACAGACCAAGAAATACCCGATCAGACAGCTGCATATTGTCTGATATTAAACGACTGCATATTTGAGTATAAGCCTTTGAGTAATATCGTTAAGAAAATATCATGAATAGTAATACAATAATCGTTGACTTACAAGGATTTAAAAATAATAATAACGACTTTTTAGTAAAAGAATTATGTATAGCCACTCGACAGCATACACATACATTTTATGTTAAACCACCATACCCATTCTCAGCGCTAACCGATGATGAAAAAAAGAATGTTCGGTGGTTAGAAAGAAATAGAGGGTTTCGATGGAGCGAAGGCTATATCGATTATAGAGAATTCAGAAGAATTATTAAGCCTTACTTAAAAGACCGAAACATTATCGTAAAAGGTGAAGAGAAAGTGAAATGGGTGAAAGAACTGTGTGATCATAATAATGTTGTAGATATAAGTTACAAAGACATTCCAAGATTTGACATTCTGTTCGATCTGTATTGTAAGGACAAATCGTATAACTGTTTTATTCATAAGAAGTATTGTGCATTAAAAAATGTATTATGTTTAAAAAAATGGTGTTTAGAAAATAATGTACACTTTCAATAAAAAATACCTTATATTTATTGCTTTTTATTTAAATAATTAAAGTTGAATGAAATAGAAATAAAACAAATATATTCACATCATACATTTATTTAAGCAATAATTACGTACACATTAATTTACAAAACAAACCCTAACTTATATTATTTTCATACAAGTATATCTTACAATTTTATCGACTTATTCATTCTAAAGTCTATTGCGACCCTACAGCTAAAACAAATACTTTATACCAAAGTAAACTAAAACCAATTCGTATAACTGTAATTACATATTTTTTTTGATATATTACTGACTAACTTCTCGGTTTGGTCCATTATTTCATCACCGTTTTCATTTACAACATATTGTGCGGATAACAAAAAATTATCATCGTCTATACTGTCACAATGTTGCTGGGATCCATCTAAATCAAACACTGAGATCTTTATCAGACGGAAACCTTTTTTGGGAACGCTGTTTACCACAAACGAATGAACTGGAATATGCAGTTTACTTAATGCACTTTTAGAAACACATTTTTTTCTTAATTTTGCTGGACGACGTTCCCGAATCTTAGCGTTCGGCTTTTGCTGAGCTTTCATTTTTAAAAACTCTTCCGTAAATCCTTCCAAAGGATCTTGAGCATACTGGAAAGTATCCCCATATTCATGTAGGTAGACATTGTCTTCGGATGTAGCAGTCATATCTTTTACGCGTTCCATTATCTGTAAAAAAAAGAAAATATTTAACACCAAATCAGAAATCTTTACAATTAACGATTATTTTATGTATTTTAATGACTTAAATCAATAATAAATCAACTTACCGTTGTGTAGTCAGGTCCAAGACTGTATTACCAAAAATACGTAAATTATGTACACGTGAGTAACTATAATATAAGTTAAGGTTTGTTTTGTAAATTATGTAGACGTGATTAACTAATTACAGTGCTTGTCGACGCAAGAATGAATACTAAAACAAAGTCTTCACATTATTATAATAGTGATTGCAACATGTATGTGGTATTATCATAAATGAGGACTCATGTTACAAACTGTACCGCGCGTTCATATACGTCGTAGGTTGTACTACCAGGCATGCGCGCGCGGCACGTGTGGATTAGGATTATGTCGGCACTACATATAGGCGAATGCGTTGGCCGACGCGCTGGCCCAGTGCCGCCTCCCCACAAGATGGTATATAGATACCTACCGCCAACGCGCGAACGCCCGTTCTACACATTGGGCCAGCGCGCTGGCCAAGGCGTTCGCCTATAATATGTAGTGCCGACATTACTCAAGTAAAGCATGTTTCAACTTGATAAAACCTTACGTTACTTGAATTTAGCATCAGCCTGCAGGTTTGCTTGCAAAATCTATGTAGTCGTGAAGTAATAAATAAAACAATTAATGTATTTAATAATTGATATTTTATTTCTAAATCTACATAATAATTATTATATACATACTAAATACACAGGTTATGCTACGAAAGTAAACAATACAAAGAATTTCTTAATTAGGTACAGCTTATTAAATCTAGTTAAAAGTTAAATATACTACTGTGACCCCATGCTCTAGTTGAAATTTTATCTTTAGATATGACTCTCTTGTCATCATCACCAGACAGAGCAACTTTCTTCACAGCACATGTATACAACTCATGTTTTATTGACTTAAATAAAACATTTGTTTTGTGAACAATGTTGCCTTCGTACAGAGTTTTTTGGTAATCAGTAACATTGAAATTGCTGACAATATTTTTCTTAATTCCTTTCGCTTTTTTGATTGTGCTATTTATGGTTTTAATACAATATAACTTTGAACGAAGGCCTACAAATTCACTTATGATTTTACCCGCCATTTCATCCTTGAACAAACCAGGAACTTTTTTATTTTGAATGGGTAAATCATATTGATTACTATTACAAAAATTACTAGTATCAAAGTAAGGCAAAAAATGTCTTTTTATGTCATCATAAAAATCATGGGTCCGTATATGATATACAAAACTATCAGTGTCCGTGTAACACATTTGTACATTATTTTTATAAAAAGGTTTAATAACAGAGTAATGAAAGTTATACATATGACTTTTTGACAATTCTAGTACGGTAAAACCAATGTATATTGGTTTATCCAAAATTATTTGATCAGGGTTTAATTGTACCGCAACTAGATTTTCAGTAAAAATCGTCGCGCTATGGAAATTTGGACGAGCGATAAGCTTTTGTGCACAATGCCTTTTCTTAGTCACATTATTATTATCAACCCACTGATTAACTAAATGCACATTGACCCTCTTCTCATTATTTTCTAAAGTTTTTCCAAACACACTGTTATTCAAGAGTTTGAAAAAGTCTTGTTCAAATGTTGAGGAACTTTTTTGCCTCAGAGCAGTATTCAAATCAATATATTGTTTTAAATATGCGCTTTGTCGAAAACTAATCACTCGATGAATTTTCTTTAATATTAAACCATGTTTTAAACATGTTTGCAAGTGAATGTAATGTATAACATACTTAAATTTATCATATAAATTTGGAACTAGTTTGAAAGTTTTCCCCCCGGGTGGAATGCATTTTTCAGAACAAAATGGTAAATCATTATGTAAGTTATGTAAATGTTTAGGATATTGTAAATCCACTTCTAGAATATAACCACACTCTGCATCGATCGGTATTTCGGTTATATTTAATTTGTTGATTTCTTGTTCATTAAGAAATCTGAAATCTGATAATGGTAAATATTGACACATACTATATCCATATAAATTATTACAATCAATATAAGTGACGTAGGATGGAGATTCTGATGGTTTGTAATTTTCTAAGTAAGGATTATTTGCTTTTGCATGTCTATGAGAGCACAGACATACTCCTCCCCTGATACCACTCTGTAACATGCGCAACATCGACAAGTCATCGATAAGTTCCAATTGTATTCCTGTTTTTAATAACATCGCATCAAAAGATAAACTGGGTGCTGTTAAGTAAAAAGCTGGGTCTAATTGATAGTGTTGCTTGCAAGTCTGTCTAAAATTTTCAAAGATATCTGCCAGTAAAAGCACATCAGTTTTTAGATATAAATCCGTATAACTACCTAAATCTTTGATTTGAAATGTTGACCAAATTAAGCACGCGTGCTGGTAATCCTCATCAGAAATATCATGATCAGTTAGGGAACTATAAAAGCATTCTTTTGGGGGTAGACTTTTTTCGTCATACCGCTTCCACGAGTTCATATATTCGTATGGATAAATGCCTTTACGAGTGAGTAACTGAAATTCATCTTCATCGGGGAAATGATTTTGTAAGTTTTTAAACATTTCCGGTTTTAATGTCTCTGACAATTTGCTTAAGCTTGTTCCCAAAAACTTAAATGAATCAACGAATCGAAGTTGAAAAAACTGATTATTCGTAACTGGTACAAATTTGGTAAATGAGATGTAGTTTTCTTTGGTTTTAGGTATTATTTTAATATTACCAGGAACCTCACCTAATGCTTTTATAAAAAGATGACAATCATAACCAGCTAAGTTATGAAAAAAAATGGGGACGAATGAAGGGCGTTTATACTGTAAATTACAAAACGGATGCGCAGCTCCGCGGTAACGACCAGTAACGTGACAATGGTCACGGACTTTGTCCGAAAAAATAAAATTTTCACAAATATGACAACGTGTGGCATTATCAAAGTCAGACTTATCCGCCATAGAAAATATCATAGGGACAGGTGTACTAAGTATATCAAATATTTTTTGTACGTCTTTAAGAATCGAATCTACAAACTGCTTATCACAACCAGGTCCTCGATATGATACGTACCGATTGTAACTAGGGTCATCACGACAAACAATATAATAACCAAAAGCTATAGGTAAATGTTGGTGTAACGTAGTCGTATTTTTGCTAGAAGAACAGTTAGCTTCAGTATGGGTTTGTAGCATCGATTCAAAATCTGCGTAAATACAAAATGGCATGTTTTGTTTTCGAGCATAGTTTTTAAATTTAATTACTGAGCCCTTATTTGGGAGGACAGTTACAACGCCTCCACATAAATGGTTTTCAACTTCTTTAGAAGTACTGAAAAATATCAAGCACAAATCACAAAAGTACAATTTGCTGTGATGAGATGTAACTTGGCTTCTAAACAGTCTAGAAGGTTCTTTGATCAAACAATAATGAGAAGTGTTATTATTTTCTAAATACAACAAATGTATAATTTTCTCGTTGCATGTTTTATTAATGTCTGATTTATACAACGGCCCAACAATAGTTTTACTTTTTTTTAAACCATAAATTATGAACTTAATATTAGGATTATTTTTTTCAAAAATTTTAATGTCATGGAAAGATACAGGAAAAAACATTCCATTTATATTAAATAATTCACGAAAATTAGGATATGACGAAATTCTTTCAGGATGATTTTTAGCTGGATATAAGGCTGCTGTCACACACCATAGAAAGCAATGCTGATCTTTATTCATAATATTTAAACACGCCTTTTTAGCCTGAATTGGTTTGGGTAAACTGATAAAACTCGAACCGCTAAGTGGTTGATATTTATTGATATTAATCTCAATGTATAAATTATTTAAAAATGTCCACCCACTGTCACGATCCTCAAATTCCTCTATACTAGTTTTTAAATAACTAACTGTTTCCAAATATATTTTTTCAAAATCATAATTACCATGTAATATTTTATTTTTGGTTCCAAAAGATTTTATTTCTTGTGAATTATCATTGAACTTCAAAAACGTCCCAAATAGTTCGAAATTAACCTTAACACATGAATGTTTAATAAGGTTTTCATCTAAAAGAGATTTTAACTTGTTACGAATTTCGGAAAAAAATATATCTACTGAAGCTAACTGAAGTTGATCAAGAGGTAATATCTTATAAGTTATAATACGATTACGAAATGCAGAGCTGACGATTTCTACACCATCACTGTATTCTATTGTCTGTCTACTTTTTCTATGTGAATTACTTCGCAAATGACCTACCCATGATTTACTATGTACAGATATGTTACACGTCGAACAGAAAGGCATTTTATTCTATTAAAAAAGACAATGCTATCAAAACAATAATACAGTAACCGATACTAATGTAAAAAAATTAAAAAGGTTATAAATCTATTCTAGTATATTAAAAAAGAAAATTAATATCTACTATAAATTGATTAACTGTAAACCTACTTAATAAAATTTATTTTTTGTCACTGTAATGGATGGGCTCCGACTCCTCAAACTCAGTAAAAGCTTGTCCTAAGAAGTCTTGCAGTGCCCCCCAAGACGATGATGACTCGTCACACTGGAGCTTTACACTTACCAGCGCCGTCTTGTATCGCACATTGGCAGCGTGAGACACGTAGTCCGATTTTTTGTAGATCTTGAGGTCCACAAAATATTCGCCACCGGTCTTCGCAGTCCGACGAGACGTTCCCGTAGAAACTCGGCTGGCGAAGCTTGATATTATTTCCTCGCTACGAGATTTGGGTTCACTGCAACTAGCTTCCTCAGCCCGCAAGATATTGAATAAGTCCGGTCTCCTTGTTCTGTAAAAACACAAAATTAACATATTATTATCATTAAAATACAATAATCGAGAATAAATATTAGTAAGAAAACAAACAAAATAGGAATAAGTGTATTGCACATTCACTTTTGACTGTAAACAATTAGGTGCCTAGTTTTATCAGACTTAACAGGATACTGAACTAAGTTTTGATAAATAAAAAGTAGGAAATCATTGTAACTATGCAAACTGAATTATCGTGGTTGGGACTGTGTTGACAGTTGGCTATTACAAAGACAGTTAAAAACCAGCAGAAACAGAAATAGAATTTCAGCAAACGTAAAGTAGGTAATAATAATCGAACATACCGTGTAGTGTTAAATTCGTGCGGGGGCGAGTATTTTCGCTTTCGTCGAGCACTTTTGTCTGATGAGGTGCGGGTCAACTCCAGCGGAGGAGATGAGTCGAGTTGCTTTTCCAAGCCAGCCTTGCGTTTGCTGGTTGACGCCTTTGACTTCTTTTTCGGTGCTGCCGACACCACAGATGGGGCCTCAAACTCTGAATCGGACCTATTAAAAAAATAAAATCATTTATTTCGGGTTTCTAAGACCCATAACATTACAATATTTACATTTAAAAATTTCGTTATAATATTATCATTAAAATTAGTCATTACATTAAAACTACAATACATTTATATTTTATTAAACAATAAAAATTTAATAAAAATTGTAAAGTTAAAATTATTGTTTTTATAAAATAATAAAAATAAAAAGAATTTAAATTATTTTTTTAATAATTAAAGAAGAAATTAATATAAATTATTTTACCATCTTGATGAATTAGTCACAAAAAAAGAGTAATAATATTAATTCAATACTCACTAACATTTTAGTTGAAGTTGAAGACTGGTGCGAAGCCACTTGAAAAGTTGTGACTTGTTCCAACATGCGTCGACTTTTATTGTTGGAAAACGGTCTTTGTCATCAAAAATGTGTAATAGTTGTCAAGCGCGAGTTGATATGTGCGTATGTTTGTCCGTTTTAATGTTATCAATTACATCATCATTGATCATTACTATGTAAAACATATGAAATATATAATTGTAAAAGAATTAAATAAGATAATTATATTATACGTTTCTTTAATAGATATATATGTAATTTCCATCGATTTTGACATAAATTTAATGTTATATAATTTTGCTTGATTTTAAATAATAATTAATAATATGGAATGTAAATTTTCTGAAATAAATGGTTTGATTTGATTTGACTGATCATGCATCCTCAAAATCTAGGTATCTTTATACATCTGTGTATTTTTTAAGCATGTTAAATGTTGCATACTTTTATAGCGAATTTAATCTTGAACCAATACCTAATTTCCAAGAAGAGATTAAAATTAAATAAATTATAATTGTTTAAATAAGCAAGTAAATCCGAATATTTAATGTGTATGTGAATAATTGTGATGATATTGTGGTAAATAATATGAAATACAAACGTTTTTTAAACTAATGATGCCTTACTACAATTTTCGACCTTATTATTGATCAATGTAGCTGAATATGAAATAAAATTGAATAAACAAGAATCTACGTCGCGCGCTCGCTGCGGCGTTTCATTGAAATGCTTTGTAATTGTATCTCTGCTGCTGTTCATAGTAGGGGAGGCAAAATATAATATAAATCATGGTATTATATTATTATTGTATCTTTCCCTTTACTTTAAGCCATCAGTGCTTTAAATAAAAGCTTCTTTGGGGTCTACACAACGTTCTCTATTTTAATCTGACAATTTGAAATCTACTTAATAGTATATTTTTTAACGCACCACTCAGATAATCTGATTTCTATACCACGTTAACTATAGACATGTGGGAAGCATACACAAGCTTAATCTGACGCGCTCAAATCACTGCAGAAATCACCGCTTTGGCTCCCTACTATAAAAGCGAGTGTCGGTTTAACAATACGTATGTGCAATATTATATTCTTGTTTAACAGCTTGCAGCTTTTTCCATATCAGGGATGTGAACTAGAAGCGAAAACTCGATTAAAGAGATAATTTAAGAGGCGATAAGTTTTTACCCTATAAATCCAATAAATTATAAATGAATATTGTGTATATTAAACACGATTATATTACCTCTAGTCAAATTATGAAAATTATCATTCTTTAAATGCTATCGATGTTTATAATTCCTTATTTTACTAAGTTATGAATTTGACGCATGGTTTAATTTGTAATGGATAAATCTTATCGAATTTATTTATGTCTTACTGATTATTTGTATAACTATTAATTTGAGTTATCGCAACACTATGTGCTTTACGCAAAATATAGTAGTTTCGCCTACAAATTTTTTTAGAAGTAAAGTATTTGATCCCTTAATTAATAGTTGGATAAAATTAATAGTTGGATACTATAATATATAGTAGGTTTGATAACCCTATCGACTCGGTCGGTCTGTTCCTATGATTTCCCGTCTTAGCTCGTTCATTTACAACGCTGTGCGCGCCTGCGCGGTGAGTATCATCGTAGTTTCAGCCCAGTACAACAAAAGTGTATGGGAAGATAAAGGAACAGTTAAAAGTAAGTGTAGTAGTTATTGTATTCATTATAGATTTAATTCATTACACAATTATTTAAGTTTTGATTTAAATTGATAATATTTTAGTTTTTGAAAACGATTCATTATTTATTACATTGATACATTTTAAAATTAAATAATTACCAATATATTCATTCGTTACCCATCAAATATTTTAATCTATTGTGTTACTCTTATTGATTAGTATTTTTCTATATTAGCTTCATGATTTACAAAGAAAAGTTAATGCAATTAGACCAGTCGTACCATGTTATAATAAATTTAATTGAATAATGTAATATAATATTAAAATCTACCTTATTCATAAAACACTATTATACTTTTACGTGTGTTGTTTGATGGAAAGAAATATATTTTATTTAGTATTTTCCTATATTAGCTTCATGATTTACAAAGAAAAGTTAATGCAATAATTAGACCAGGCGTACCATGGTATAAATATCTACCTTATTCATAAAACACTATTATACTTTTACGTGTGTTGTTTGATGAAAAAAAAAAATACATTTTTTTTTCAGATGCTTGAAAATTAGAGAAGTTCATCAAAAATTACAGCGGAACGCAGAAAAAGGATACCTGGCATTCTATTTTAATTGTAAGTAAATTTGAATCTAAATGTATCTAGTTTATTGAATGAGGTTTATGTAGTAGATACATATTAGAGGTAATTATTTAATCAGAATAATAATTAATATCCAATATTTTAATAATAACAAATTTAAATATAAAAATTCATAATATTATATTTCCTATAAAACCTACGAATAATAAAAACTAGAAAAACTGTTATTGCATAATATAACGTTAATATTTTCGAGATTATTTGAATGCCAAAAAGTCGAAGTTATCACTAGAAACATAATTAATCCATAATTTTTTTAGATCAAACATTACTCAAACATCCTTAATCGTCGTCGTAGTTTTAAAGTACTCGTGACTCTAAATGGTGATTATTATGTAAGTGTGGATGTACATAACATTCTTTTTTTTCAGATCGGATGATCAATGATGAAGAATTCTACATTACACAAACGAAGACATTATTTTGTTTATTTTTATAAATGCATAAAAACTGGTGTTTATTTATTGATAAGATCCTAAATTCCTATCCCCTGAAATGTAAGCTTAAACATACTAAACATCATAGTGTGTTGGTATATTTAAGCCGAGGTATGTTTTTTGGTAAAAAAGTAGGTGATCTTACCATTGACCGTAACCGATTACGAGTCAGTAGTATGATCGGTGCATGATCTTACCTACGGTAAGTGGCACACTGACACACCGAAGTGAGCGAACAGAGGTGCATGTCATGAGCACGTCCTTTCATTTACCATCAGTTGATGCATAAACGAACAGGAAGTATTGGACATTCT
Source organism: Cyaniris semiargus (assembly GCA_905187585.1). NCBI lineage: Eukaryota > Metazoa > Arthropoda > Insecta > Lepidoptera > Lycaenidae > Cyaniris > Cyaniris semiargus. The sequence goes on from LR994550.1 coordinate 5,622,477, forward strand.
GTCCCACTTGTCCAACCAAAAGTTGGATAGAATTGTCTGTCCTGCAAAGAATCACTTAAATTAGAATGTGTTCTGTCCTGCAGTTGAAATGATTGGGCATTCTGTCCCACTTTTGTTCGCTCGCGGTGCATAAACGAACAGGAGCTATTGGGCATCCTGACACACCGAGTACACCGAAGTGAGCGCGAGCGAACGGAGGTTCGGTGTGTCGGAACAGGATGCCCTCCTGTTCGTTTATGCACCGCGAGCGAACAAAAGTGGGACAGAATGCCCAATCATTTCAACTGCAGGACAGAACACATTCTAATTTAAGTGATTCTTTGCAGGACAGACAATTCTATCCAACTTTTGGTTGGACAAGTGGGACAGAATGCCCAATACTTCCCTACTTCTACTGTATGAGGGCACTCACCATGGTGTGACATGGGCACGCAGTAGGAGGAGCCGGCGCAGGGCTGCCGCTGCACCTTCTCGTACCGCGTCAGCTGCTGCAGCTCGCACTCCGAGTGGTGCTTCTCTACTGTATGAGGGCACTCACCGTGGTGTGAGATGGACACGCAGTAGGAGGTGTCGGCGCAGGGCCGCCGCTGCACCTTCTTGTACCGCGTCAGCTGCTGCAGCTCGCACTCCGAGTGGTGCTTCTCTACTGTATGAGGGCACTCACCATGGTGTGACATGGGCACGCAGTAGGAGGAGCCGGCGCAGGGCCGCCGCTGCACCTTCTCGTACCGCGTCAGCTGCTGCAGCTCGCACTCCGAGTGGTGCTTCTCTACTATGTATAATTATATGTTAAAACCTTAGTTTTTACGAATATTATAATCCTCTATTGAACAGTAAAATGTACCTAATTTCATAAATATAAAAAAAAAAACTAAAATAGTAAAACGTTTAGAAGTAGCCGCGAGCTTTTTGAGTCAATCCCCATACATCATGGGTATGTACCTATTTTATACTATAACTACGTCTAAGGACGCCATAGCGTCCACTTAGCCGCCATGGACACTCCATCATCCAACACTCGTGGATTTCTTTCGACTCATACCCAAAAGTACCAACTTGTAATGAATGTATGTTCAGATTTGTCTATGGAAGTATTTAATTTTTTTGTTTAGTAGGTTTCACTAAGTTTGTCTACGGTTAACTCTCACCATGCGTCCTCCTCGGTCCGTGTCGCCGGCAGGGTCTGTGCGGCGGCGCGTCGTTGTCGCGATGGCCGAATGTTCGGAACTGGAGCGTGTGGTCGAGCGTGCCCCCGCCCTCCCCGCCCTCGCCGCCCTCTGCGCCCACCGCGAACGTCGCGTACGGCGATATCTCGTACACATCTGTATATAATACTCTATTTAAGTGCCAAGTAGATGTTATAAAACCGGCCAAGTGCGTGTCGTGCCACGCGCAATATAGGGTTCCGTAGTACCGCTAGTTTTTGATAATTTTTGTATGGTCAATGAATGCACATTTATAACGTGTTTTACACTACTAACAACACCATCTCAGTTACGTTCAAAGGATTTAGAAACGAAAAGTTCCTTAGTACTTCTACGAATACATTTTTTAGTTGATCGACTATTACTCAATAACTTATGAAGTCTTTATTAGCCGTGATAGTTTTCCTTTTAAATTCAGCATATTTCCTACTCCCGTGAATTTTTTCACATTTCCAGAAGCAACCGTTTAGCTGGTAGAAGTGGGGGACACTGAACTCTAACGATTTTTTCTGCTTTAAAACTTCATATTTCACAAATGGATCCCTAAGTTGGAAAATTATATTTGAATACTCGTAATATTTTTAAAAAATCTATCCAAAGACACCACACACGGTGGGGTGGACGCGAAAAAAAAAACACCCCCGTATTAATGTGTAGGGGAGGTACCATAAAAAAAATCAAAGATTTTATATTACCATTTTGTCGGCATCATTAAGATGTGCATTCATTCCAAATTACAGCTTTGTAGGTCTTATAGTCTCTGAGCAAAACTGCGGACAGACAGACGGACGGACAGACCGAAACTATAAGGGTTCCTTGTTGACTACGGAACCCTAAAAAAAGACTTGTCAATTTTTAATTTCACTTTGCGCTTTTTCACTGCGCACAAGATTGAGTTCGCTTATGAAAACTGGAGCGATCTTAAAGTTGTGCGCGACCTATACAGGGTGTAACAAAACAAAGTGATAATACTTTAGTGTATGAGTCCCTGTATAGAGTTCACTGTGAAAGTAGCAGCGCTAAAAGAGTAACTTTTTTAAACTTTTGTATGGGCAACATACACACTCTATAAAGTATTATCACTTTGTTTTGTTATACCCTGTATATTATTGGGTAATGGGTTTGTAGATGTAGATAGTCTGTGCCAAAAGGTTGCCGACCACTGTTTTATGGCGAAGGTAATATTTCTATAACATTTCAAACGTTGCAGCAGTCAAACTACCGAAAACTGTCAAAATCAAAACTTTTGTCTCGTACCAATTCTGAGCTGCAGGCTGCAGCTGCCACGTGAATAATTAAAAACATTGTCGGCTAAAAATAGACGGCAAGCCGAACCTTGATATGACCTACGGCGTAATGAAATTAGCATGAAAATCGATAGGCAACGCCGGTGAAAACGAGTTGGCAGCGAGCTTCCGCCGAAAACGACAGGTATTTAAAGCCAAAATCGATTTTCAAGCCACAAGTAGGGGATAATGAGTGTCACAAATAGTTCGAGATTTTCAAACTTAGAATTGGTGGTAGTCTTATACGCCTGACCCACTTTTAGTATTTCGTTAGCGCCAAATGTTTATAGAAATGAAATAAAATTTTAGTTCTAGTTTTAAAAACATTTAGGTTGGCGTATTTAAGCGGCGAGTGGAGAATACCACTATGTTTTTGTAAAGCGGGAAATGTTCTCTGTTTTTACATTGTGAATTTTTTTTGTTTTAAATAGCAATGTAAGCAAAGTCATAAATTCATTATCAGTGGACAAATAGTAGGAGTGTGGAGTGTTATTTGGAAATAATTAATGTAATGTCGTAACAAGAAACTTGTAAGTACTTAATTTAGATTCACCTTCATTATACAAGTAGGCGAATGTGAAATTAAATTACAACTTAAACTATATAATAATTATTATTATTATAGTAAACTAGATGATGCCCGTAACTTCGTTACGCAAAAATTCGTTTATCGCGGGGTACCGTGCATTTTCCTATTATCCTATGTCCTTTCCCGGGACTCAAACTATCTCCATACAAAATTTCATTACAATCGGTCTACCGGCTTAAGCGTGAAGAGGTAACAGACAGACACACTTTTGCATAAATAATATTAAAGTATGGATGATGAGTAAAAAACGTATTTACGTTTTACGTTTCAAGTAATGTGCTTTATAAGTCATATACTTAAATTCAAACTTAAAAATTATATTATTTAATGCGTCGAGACCAACAGGATAATCTTTGGATCTCTGGAGTATCTTTGTTTCCCACAGCCAGTATATTGAGAATACCCAATATCAGTAAATTAGCTGGAGCTCAAAGGACGTTGTATCGAGGCGACAGTGTATTGTCGAGGCGGTGGCTCACCGCTAGTATAGTGCTTTATTAAATCTCCTACTTTATCCGGTGTATAATCGCTATAACTACCTTCTTTTAGAAGTCGGTTAAAATCGGCATCTGTATCGTATTAATTTTTTTTTAGAAAAATCAAAAAGACTAATTTACAATATTTTATGTATTTACCAATAGGTAATATTATACGTGGTTCCTGTTTTTAATAATTGTTTACACTTATTAGATAATAAGAAAATCAACTATTAAAATTTAAAATCAACTATTACAAAAGATCGTGAATAAGATCCTCCATGCCTCATTGGCTTAACTTTTTGACTGTCATTCGAAAATATTTAATTGCTACGGGATCGGGGCTGAGGTTTCGATATTGAAATGTGTGACGTAGCAAAGTTATCAGTTTAGTGATACCAACAAATATCGATTGTCAAATTTTCGACGTCAGTCCAGTTTGTCTTTTACATTCCGAGCCCTATGCCAGGGATGGCGAACCTTTTCGTATTTTTGTGCCCACAGAAATAAATCAAGATAGAACGGCTAAGCGGGTGGAGTACGCGTGTTTCAATCTTGCACAAGTGTGCAAGATTCGTTGAACGTTTATTCAGTCAGCGCGCACGTCTCGACTTGATTATACTGGAGCGGTTGTGCAAAAATGCCTCATTGTGCAGTGTCTAATTGTAAAAACAAAAGTACGCAAGTGAATCGGTCAAAAGGAGGTATTTCTTTCCATGGGTAAGTTATTTGTTCTAACTAAAAACAAAGCAAAAATTGACAAGAGCGATTCCTTAGCAACGCACGCGCGTCACCGTTCTATTTTGATTTATTTCTGTGATTGTGCCCTTTTTCTGAAGAAATCTTCAGTTAAGTCATAAACGTGCCATTCAATATTTTTTTGTGATCCTATACGTATTTCAAAATTTGCCAAATTTGGTGCCTACTATTGCACAGGTCGAGGATCTATATTCTATAACATGGGCGTACCCAGGTAGGGCCAGGGGGGGGGGCAGTTGAATTTTATATCGCGTGCCATTGGTTCGCCATCATGTCATAAAGTGGCATTTTATTTGAACTTTTGTCGGTCGCGGTTAGCCGCGGTAAAGATCGAAACGGTACCTTTAGTTCATCCTACAGTGTTTCTATTCTTTCGCATTTCTACTGTGGCCATGCTAAAGCCGCAGGTCTAGTGTCAAATACAACTACAATTAATACAAACATCAATATCGTACATAAGTTCTCACCGGAGGGCGGCGAGAGTTTGTGCTTGTAGTCGTGCTGGCAGTTCCGCAGGTTCTGGCTCTCGGCGCACACCGACTTGTCCGTGCTGGCGGCGGAGTGGCTGCAGCGACGTGTGTCCAGGTCGGCGCCGCACATGAGGATCGAGCTGCGGGGGAGTGGTATTGGTGATCGACTTGTCCATCGAGGAAATTTATTCATAGGCAGTTGACAGACCTACGTCATTTGGTCGAGTTAAAACAATTCAATATTAGTCGTGATCTGTCGACTGGGTTTTATATTAAGTGACTAAATTACGTTAGTCCGCCATCTGCCTATGAATCAACTTCTCTGATAGTGCATCATCATGATGATGTTGTAAATGAAAGTGGTATTGATAATAATATTTTCTCCATCATCATGATTATGTTGTAGGGAAAGTGATACACATTTTCTATGTTTTCTTATTCTACATTATTTTGAATATTTATTCTTATTCTCCATGGTCACACCTGCACCATGATGATGTTGTACGGAAAGCGTATTGGATATCCAGTTTCCAGCATAACATTATCATCATTACGTTGTACTGAATCATTCATTTGGCTGAATGATCGGTAGGCTTATTAAGACGTATATTGCGACAGTAATGCAACAAGCGCTTGTCAGCACTCAGCAGATATTTTTGGTATATTATTATAAACAAGAGTTTTTTGACAAACGCCTGCTAAATTATTATCGCAAGATACTTAATCACACTGCAGAAATCTTAGCGATCAACTGTTACTACCATGAACCGTAAGTAGGTTTAGGGCAGTAACTTACATTATCACACATAAACACTCCTTTTTCGATTCACCAGATTTTTGAACTCAAGAATTAGGACTTGCACTCACTTTTTAATTTTAGACGCACTAACTTCTTATTATAACGAGACATTTCAACAACTAATAATATTAACATGTGGGTAAAATGTTCTGTAGTTGTGACTGTAGCCAATTTATGAGCTGTCATTTTCCAAGAAATTCTGATTGGGCCGTGTACTCTTATGTAACTTGTTAACTTGCTTTTATCAAGGAACAAACATTAAGCAAATTGCAATAAATCTTCCGCAACTCGGTGTAAGAAAACTTAAAATTGGAAACCTCTGGAACTAGCCAAGTTTGTTTCCACTTCAATATGCTTTTTATGATTTGCGAGCTTTAATACAATGTAAAATAGATATTCAGAAAGTCTGTTTCGCCAAGTTCGGGAGGTAACAGCGGGCGCTTGATTTACTTCCTAGTATTAAAATGTGTTCGCACTAGGAAATATGAAATGTGGTTTCAAACTAGGGTTGTAGTACAATACGTGTTCGAGTTGGAGTTGAAATTTAGGTGGCCTTCAGCGGTATCAGGCTGACGTTACATGACAATTCGAAAAGAACCAAATTTAAAACGGTAATATTATGGGAGTTACGTTTCCTTAGGATTTATTATTCGTAGGTTTTAGATCTGATAAATATTAGCCATGCATTTATAACATACCGTATAATAATAATAAGTTCAAGTGAAACCTAATTGTTGCAAAGTTAAAACATGACTTTGTCCATTCAGCAGTACTTTAATTGATTGGCAAACCTCAGACACCATAAACAATCAACAACTCTATTAAAATGATATCCTATAAAAACAGACCCTAAAACAAGTCATGGACACTTAAAAACATAATTTAAAGCTCTTCTAACTTTTACTACATACTCACTTCCTTTTAGCGATGATGACTAGTATGAGAACGGTGACGGCGGCTAGGGCCAGCCCTGCGAAGGCGATGGAGACGGCGCCGAGCACGGGGTCCGCCCCCTCCCCCGCGCCAACCACGCCCCCCGCGCCCGCCCCGCCCCCCGCGCCCGCGCCGCCCTCCGCCTGGAACGCCACCGGCCGCCGCAGACGCTCTGCGATTAAAAAACTTTTGAAACATGTAAGAAAGAAACTTCAAATTGAGTATGCGAAGGCACAGAATACATATTAGTACAAGTAGCGAAGGTGCAAAATGGGATACTTAGGGTTCAGAACATAATAGCCTCTATTGTCTCGTCGACTAGGATTATAATGCCCTAAAGCTTACGTTCCTATTAAAAGTTGGAGCCATAAAATTATACATGATTACCTCCTGATGGTGTGGTTGTGGCCGCATAGATGACAGCTTGCTGCCGCCCCGTCTCCGTGGCGGTCCACAGCTTCAATGCGTACCACGTGCTCACGGATAATCCGCCAATCACTATCTAAAAAGAAATTCATAGTTGTTGGAAGAAATTCACAGGCAGTTGGCGGCCCTACGTTATTTGGTCGTGTTATGTCAAGTCAATGTTTATCGCGATCTGTCGGCTGGGTTTAACATAATATTAAATCGACCGAATCGAATCGAATTACGTAGGTCTGCCTATCGTAAAGCACCATTTCTGTGATGCCAAATTAGGGAGAATCCTTCTAAACTTAGAAGCTTTTTGAAATGGGACAGTTGGGAAAATAGTCTTACAGTTGGAGAAAAAAAAAATCTGGGTTTTAGGCATTTAATTATAGTAACTTAATAAAACGTTTAATAAAATAATTATATACCTCTCGATGATGATGTAGCGACGTGAGATCGGCGTCCCGCCACAGAGTGTGCGCGTGCGCGCTGTCACGTGACGCGTCCGCGCGGCGCCACTGCAGGCGGACGAGGCGCGCGCCGCACCGCACCGCCCGCCGCGCGTCCAGCGCCACCGCGCTGCTGTTGCTCCATAGCCCGGCGTTTATTTCGTTCTCGCTATCCTCGTCGTCCTTTCCTCCTCCCTCCCATACTAGCACTGATAAAATAGTGTGCCGAGTAAAATTTGAGGTAAAGCTCACTCGCACCAGTCTAGGTTAAGGTCAATATTTAGTTAAAATATATTTTATTTCTAATTTTTTGCTTAAGAAAGTTTGCTTGACAAGCGCGTTACTTTTTTTTCAATAAAATGCATGTAGTTGAAAACGTGCGTAAGCATGTGTTTTCCATTGAGGCCGCACACAATAATTGCTAGCATGCGTTTTCGCGCCTATAATATATAGTATATGTAGTTGTAAACAGCGTTGTCAAAACTTTAGTACCCTAAGGGCCTGTTTCACCACTTCCTGATAAGTGCCGGATAGGCTATCCACCACTAATAACTTGACAGATAGAATATGGAGAATCTGTCAAATAAGTTGTGGATAGCCTATCCGGCACTTTATCAGGAAGTGGTGAAACAGGCCCTTAGTAAGATAAAGATATACATACCTGGAGGTTTCGTCCTGACCAACAACGGCGCGGATGGTGGTGATGAACCAGCGCGCGAGTGCGCGACCGCTCGCACGGAGTACGTGGCACCGCACGCCATCGCGCGCAGCACCGCGCTCGAAGCCTCCCCGCCCGTCTCCAGCCGCCGCTCCTCTTCACCGCGAGAGCTCATGGGGTCCACGTTCTCACCACCTTCCTCGCGCACGCGCACCCACCAAATGGTGAAGCCTAGGGCAAAAATAGACCTTATCATTATTATCTGTTACGTTTACGGTTTAACACCTTCCTAATATAGGTAAATATTAATTCAGTGTATAACTAGTGGAGGTCGGCTGGTTTTACCTGTCATGTGACGTTTCAAATATGCGATAGTTGAATAGTTTAAACAAATAGACTTCAATAGTGATTTTGCCGAATTATGTCTTGTTAATAAACGACTTACGTAATATAACGGATAAGCCGTTTAAAGTATAGATGGATAATAATATTATGTTCATAATAAATTTCCATACCTTGAGGCGGTGCGGATGGGTGATGTGTAGACCGCCACGTGATTTCGGCTTCGGCGTGTGTGATGCGTCGTGCAGCGAGCGCGGGCGCAGACGGCGGCGCTGCGCACTCCACGCGAAACCGCGCCTCCTCCGAACTGAACGCGTTGCGCGCTGAACACGTGTAGTTTCCACTTGTTGATGCATCCACTTCTATTTAAAATAAATAATAATAATAATAATATTTATTTGCAAAAATATGGTACAGAAGGTGATACAATTCAAGCAGTGTTTCACATATTTTGTCGTTTTTTCGACGTGCAAATGAATGAAATTATATGTAAATAACTTTATAATATTGATGTCATGTCAATGCATCTATTTACCATGTATAGTGAGATGCCCATGTGGTGTGAGGTAAGTCCGAGGATCGTGTGTGACGGGTCGATCGCCACGCAGCCAGCGTGCGCGTGGAGCGGGGTCGCCACGCCACGTGCACGCTAAGCGGAGCGCCCGCCCGCATTGCACACGCACCCACACGCCGAATGACAGCAGCTTCACTGGGGCTACAACAATGTTTTTTTCATTGACATAAGAAAGTAAAGGACACGAAATGACCACGAAAGAAACGAGCCTGCCTTCAAAATTTGTAAAACAAAAATGGCGGATTTTATTAGAGATGTCACTGAATAATAAAAAAATATCGATATCGATACTTTTCCAAATAATAGTAAAGACATAACATACATAAATTATAAAAAATCTGGTGACCTCTACTCATTTTTATAAAAGTAAAGACTCGCATAAAATAGTAGATGGTTTATTAGGGTTCGGTCAAACCCAAAGGGTAAAAACGGGAATGGCCATGGACACACACCAAAAAGGAGCTGTTGCGGTATACTTACTTTACAGAAGAATACAGAAAAAAACCCAAAAGGACTGGCGGTTTCTACTACGGTCGCCTACTATGGGTACTGCGATCGCCCTCTAAACTATCGCAGAGCGCGCGGGCGCAAACCGCCGAGACTGTGGGCGACCGCCGCCCGCCGGTGCAGCGGGAGCCGCAAACAACCGCGCGGGCCGCGGGTGAAAAACGCGCCGTGTGTTTTGCTTTCGCTTTTTACATACAAAACTGGATTCCACGAAGGCTGCGGGCCCGCAACCGCGGCGGGCGCGGGAAAAAACCGCGCCGTGAGTTCGCTCCCTATTACTGAGACTTCGATGTCTGTCCGTCTGTCCGTCTATGTCTCCAGACCAGACTGTAACGTAACTCAAGAACCCTATAGCTAGACTTCTGAAATTTTTACACAGTGTGTATTTCTGTTGCCGCCATAACAACAAATACTAAAAACAAAATAAAATAAATATTTAAGGGGTCTCCCATACAACAAAAGTGATTTTTTGGCCTTTTTTACTCGTAATCAATAATGGTAGCAGGTAGACACAAGGCACTTGAAATACTCACAATATTCATAATTATATTTATTTGTAAGGAAATAAAATAAATAAAAAAATAAAATTTTTATTCCAATTTTTTTAACATTACACAACCACAAAAGAAAAAAAATATAAAGAGAAAAGACTTTAAACTTTAATAATTAATAATAAAATAAAATTAAAATAAATATTTAAGAAGGGCTCCCATACAAAAAACTCAATTTTTTGCCAACTTTCGCTTAATAACGGTACGGAGTGAGTTTTTACTGTTTTTTAGTAAAATTTAATTTAAAAAGTGAGTACGGTAATGTTATTGTAATCTTACAACAAAGTTTTCTGGAAACATGATAGTTTTAGGAAAGGTCGTGGTAGGCCCCCTGCAAGCGTCATAAACTGTCAACGGCTGCCGTCGACTGCCGCCGACACGTGCCGTTCGTCTGTAAGAAGCCTTAAGGTCCAACAAATAAATAGAGAGAAATTCAGTTGAGAAATCTCCTTTCCGTTTTATGGTTTTAGTGTTATCTGGAACTGTGGTAGTATTTCTTTCTTTCAATAACCCTGCTAGTCTGGCTGAAGGCTGAAAAATAAATAAAATGATTTAATAATCAAAGAAAAACCAAATCGTCGTTATACATCATACTTATCTATGTAATTTCGTACAATTTGCACAATTTGCCTGAAGTAAAATAACTTCGCCAATAACATTTTTGATGGTACAGCATCATCTTTAAGTCTCAATTTGTCCAATGTTCTATTGAATCACCAATCTTCAAAATGGATTGAGCAGACAAATATCCTTGTTTTTGTCATGTCAATATTTTGTTCACCAATAATATTCAACCATGATTATCTTTTTTCTTTATCATTAGGTAATCTAAAAGTATAAATAAACACATACATTCTAAAAGTGATGAAATTATTAGGTAAAAAAAAACTTTAAATAAAATTTATCGATAAAGCCACATCACTATGTTCATACAATAGTACTACCACGTATTTTATACGGAAAACATCAAAAATATAAGGAACCAGGCGGTGAAATTAATAGAACCTTTTGTAATAAATCATTTTTAGAAAACACAGTCGTCTGGATTTAAAAATCTGATGTATTTCGAAGTAAAATACTAAACTTACATATGTAAAGACAAATCTGGTTGTTTCTTTCGGATTTTAGTACGACATCCAATAATGCTGCTTGCGGTCATATTTCGGTACTCCAAATCTCACTTCCTAAAACAATTTTTACCGAAAAGAACTAGAATAATGTCGAAATTTTTTAAATAAACCCCGTTTGTTTATGTACGTTGACAGGTCAACTACCACTCAAATTGTAAAACAAAAATGGCGATTTGGTCGCAAAGTGGCATTTTGGCAAATATTTCTTTCAAAATGGTAAACACTCAAACTTACAGTTATCTTTTTTCACTTACGTAAAAACGCATAAGCAAAAGGGAGATAGTTATATGATTATAAATTTATCGACGAATTGACGTAATCAATTCTATACATAGACAATTGCTTCGGATCCATAGGTTTAGAGGTCTTTGGTTTTTTTACTAGACAATATTAAATAAGTTAAAGTTGCTGGGCTGTTGGTAGCTCAAGCCGGAGGTCGCGGGTTCGAATCCCGCCGACGGAACAAAAAGTTTTCAAAAGTTCCTGGGTCATGGATGTGTATTAAATATGTGTATCATATAATAAAAATATTAAATATATGTATAGTATAAAAGTATTAAATATATTTCCGTTGTCTGGTACCCGTAACACAAGTCCTTCAGGTACTTAGCACGGTGCCAGACTGACGTGGTGTGAAGCATCCATAGATATTATTATTATTCTTATTATTAGTTTGAAATGTTTAAGATTCTCCTTTACGGGGTTTTAACTAAAGTTGCGGGCTTGTGGGGGGCTTATTATTATTATTATTACTATATAAGAAACAAGCTTGAAATAAAATATTTCATAGTCACTACACAAAAGCAACAAAATCAATCTCAGGTTGAGAATAAAATATGTTCTAGCATCTAGGAATATTAATAAGTATTTGAAATGCCGCGCGGATTTCTTTTTGTTAACGAATGATACAACTATACATAGCACAAGTCTCTATAATATGTTTACCTACCTCTTGAAGAAGTAGTAGCAGGCTGTGGCGCAGACGGTTCTCCCTCTCCAGCAGAGGAATGGGCGGCGACCCACGCCTCGTAAGTGGCTCCTTCTGATAGAGACCGTAGTTCTGTATAGCCACCGAGACCGACTAGAGATTCCCCGTCCTCTGCCTGAACTGTCGTGGTTTGAGGTGGTCTTTCCCTGAGACAAAAATATAAAGCCTAAGAGAGACGCCTCATTGCTCCGGTACATTTCGTCATTGGGATGGAATAACGCAATGTATGCCACATAGCCGCGTTGCTAAGACGTAAGATAACACGTCATCTTTCTTAGGTGACAGGCCAGCATCTCCCGTGCATAGTTTCATCTAATCGTCGCGTCCAACGACACAACGCATCAATGTGGTAATAAAAACGTTATGTAAAACATCGGAGTGTCACCGCTGCGGCAAAAAGCGCAAGCTTAAAACTAGCGCAATTTTAATTACGTGCTATTGTTTATAGTATAGTTTAAAAGTAGTATCTAACCTGCCAAGTTCTCTATAGAACACGGTGTAGTAGACGATTGGACCGTTGGGCCGGCTCGGGGGGAGCCAGCTAACAGCTAGTGACGTCACAGATGTAGCAATCACTTTCACCGCAGCCGGAGGGCCAGGAACTATAAAACGCATTACTTTGTTTATGACTTTATTATGATATGTTAAAGCAGGGTATCATGAAAAGTCAGATTATTATTAATTAAAGAGCATTTAAGTAGTTTAGGCACTACAACACATACATAAACTGTCAAAATTGTTCGGATCGTGGAAGATGGCCACAACTTGGCCACAGTATTTTTTTTTTATTGGCGAAGTAATTCTGCCTTTCTCATTTCTACTGTACTCATGCAAAGCCTGCTAGCTGCAGTCGTGTAAGAAGTAAGAACTCAAGTAAAAGCCCCTACCGTCCTGCTGCGTGGTGCATCGTACAGGAGGCGCGGGGACGCCGTCGCCGGCGGCGGTGTACGCCAGCGCCTGCACGGTGTAGTTGCGGTGCGGCCGCAGCGCCAGCAGCAGCGTCTCCACACTCGCCACGCGCTTCACCTCCGCCCCCGCACCCTCTCCGCCCCCGCCGCCCCCGCCGCCCCCGCGCGTTTCCCACTCCACCCACTCCGACGCTGGATAGATACGATTATTGTAAAGTCAGTGATAACGTTATCAAAGTTGTGAACACTGAAAGACCCGTCTTTAGGTTGGGCCGGGATTGATGATAACTATTTAGCCATGTTGTGCTTTCATGGACATCTATGATTGACCATGATTTTCAAATCAACGCAAATCAACTTTTTTTTTGAAGCTATCTAATATATATTATGCTTAATTGACGTCGATAATAATTGGCAATAATATCTATACTTTAGTAATCGCTATTCGCTTGTATTGGTTTACCATGTGCCAACGTGAATAGGCCACAGTATTTGTAACGATTTTTTAGTAAATTGCCCAATTTGGCAACCCAAATATTTAAAATTCCAGTTTTCTCTATTTTGATAGAACAGTGCCAATCACTGGAACGCTGCCAATGAAAGGAAATAATACACTTCACTTAAACATTCAGTTTATTTTAGGGTTTAACCTGAAATGAATCGATCAAAAATCGTACTAGATATCATTTCTCATTAAAAACTATACAGTCAACCACCGACTGATTTTAGTGCGTACCGCGTTATCACAATAGTATGTGCCTGACACGACTTTGTAAGTGTGAAGGTGAGACCGCACTAGACGTAGCTACACTGCAGCGGAACGACGCGAAACGTCGCCGCGGCCAAATTATATTTAAATATTCTTTCTACGAACTAGCTAAAAGCCGAGCTTTGTGAGGGCTCGCCTCGTCACACCTTGACTGACTGATGATAACACATCTATATGTAAACAAAAATTACTATGTTAAAGCACAAATCAATAGGCGTGATAGTTTTTCCGTAAAGTGTACCACAAAATGTAAAGGTTGTGGGATATACTAGGGCTCGCATCGCTTGCCCTGATAATAAAGACTAAGGAAGAGTAACTGTGTCAAAAAATTTGTGCCGCGAGCTACAAAAAGAGACCCGAATACATGCAAGAATTTTGTGTAATTATAGAAGTCAGGGCCCGATCTACCTATGTAGCCGCTCCGGGCAAAGATTAATTGCCGCCCTTTACATACAGAAAACCTTAAAAGTTATAAGCTAGTTTTGTTGGAAATGAAATACTTAAATATTTCCACTATCCAACCTGAAGTAGGTTGTTAGGTAAAATTCTCAAATTTGGGTGGCTAATAGCTAGGTTGGAAGATAGGAATAAGTCAATTTTGCTGCCCCTCATTTTTTGCCGCTCTGGGCAAATGTCCGTTTCGCCCCCGGCCCCCATTACATCGGGCCCTGATAGAAGTGACAATTATTGTCAACGGCTTTATTTCATAAATTTGAGTGTTAGTTGAGTGTTAGTGTTTCGTAGCTATTGTCATATTTTAGTGTGCGAAAAGGAACCAAATTCAAAACGGTTGAAGTATGGGAGTTACGTTTCCTTAGTTTTTATTATTCGTAGTATTCTTTGTATGAAATCGTATGAGACCGCACTACGCGATAGCGACGCTTCGCGACACAGAACGCTAGTTCTATTAAACGTGAAGTTTCGCTTAGTGCGGTCTTGCCTTTAGAGTTATACTTGAGACCGCCGCGCCGACCTGCTTTTACTGTGTACCACGTTGTCACACGGCAGTGTAAGTGTCAAGGAATATTTAAATACCATTAACGGCCGTTCCCAATATTTGATCTATCTCTGGTTTTGCCCTACAAGAGATAGGAATAGCTCTCATTAGACATTAGAGACATATATTTTATGTCAATTCAATGTTAGCTGCGATCGGTCGTATATCAAACCAGAGATAGATTGAATATTGGGAACGGCCGTAAGAGCGGGCTGCCAAATTTTTCTGTGTTTTCTAATAAGTATTAAGATCCCGGAAGACGATTGACTTAAATGAAATTGAGATTTATTTAATCATTGTATATTTATCTGATATTTGCCTAACGGAAAACACGATTCATTTATTCGACTCGATAGTTATATTTTTCGAAATTATGAATCTTTCTGGGCTTTTCAACAAATATCTGTTACACTTATTGAGTTACTATCATTAAATAACTTGCACTACTACAATCACACACTTTATAAAATAATGGCTAAAGGAAATATTAGTATTGTATTTAATTTTTAAGTAATCATCAAAAACAGTTTTGGGACTTACGACCTTTATTTTCGTGCTATAATGCGGGAACCCTTGTTACGCAATATTGTTTACTATTAGCTGCAGCGCAAAGCACAATACTCGGGGGCACGATTAATGGAATCATTATATCACGATTAGAGGATAGCGGGGTGTGTAGGCGGGGCTAGCGTGCTTTGATATTTTTGACAGCAGGCTCTTAATATGGACCATCAACTCACTGTGATCGGGACGGTAGAGCAGCTTGTAGCCTAGCAGCGCGCCGTGGTGCGCGTGCGCCGGCGGCGGCGACCACTCCACCTTGAGGCTCTGCGGCGACACCGCGCGGCACCGCAGCGCGCGCGGGCCCTCCGACGGCACTGACATTATGACGTCATTAATATTGCTTTAAGGAGTTTGAGTCTAGGATGTTTTTAATTTAACGATGCTTTTTGGGTTAATAGATACGACTTGGACGAAATATCTGTACTCGACTCAGCTGGTATGTTATGACACAGCCGCGCTGGAATGGCGGATTGATATCATGTCTAGATTATTTTGTTCGTGATATGAGTTTTCATAATTTCGTAATTACGAGGCGAGGTCCAAAAGTTCGCGGAATGGAAGGGTTCTGAAATAAATAAAATTACCAAACTATTTTTCTTTATTAATATAGTCCTTCATGAGATCAAAACAGTTTTTACTTCTCGATATTTGCCTTTTCGAAATCATCAAAAAATAATATTTTCCTGTACCCTTAAATTTTGCCTCCTTCACTTCGTTATTATCCGAATATTTTCTTCCCCTTAACTCTTTTTTAAATTTGGAAAAAAAAAATCTTGAGGGATAGAACTGGACTGTACAGTGGGTGGACAAGAGACACGAACCCACACGTCTTGTGTAGGGCATCCATTGCAACCTTGTTCATGTGAACCGGAGCGAGCGAGCGGCGTGAGCGTGATCTGGCACTGAGTTTTGTCATATCAAGATGGTCATGTAGGACCCTCAAAAAGGTGTCATGTGTCATTGTACTCTTAACTAATGCAGATAGCTGTTTCTTTTTTAAACAAGCGTTTTTCAAACAAAATTTTCCACTTTTCCAACGTGTTGACAGCAGACGGCCAATAGGGAGTAGGGACAGAGGTCATGAGGTCGTGGATGTTTTGCCTAGCTTAAAAAGTCAATGTCATTTATAAAATCCTCGTTTTATTAGGCCAATGATCACCACAAACAGTACAAATTTTGTTTAAAATGATTTGAACTGTTTTTAACCGACTTTTCCTTGCTCGGTTAAGAACTTTATCGCAGCCCGAAATTTTGCTACATTGTCTTCCCGATTTACTTTTTATTTCGGCGATATCTCGTAAACAAATGAAGATATTATAGCATTGTAATTTGACATTTAAAGTTATAAAGAGTTCTTCTAAACGAGGGTACTAAAAATTGATTGTACCGTGATTGCTTAATTGCTTTTCCGCGGACTTTTGGACCTCCCCTCGTACATAATATAAAATAACTTATAATTACCACTCTCAAGTGTGAGCGTGTTGACCGGAGCCGTGGCGGGTCCTGCCCCGGCACTGTTGAACGCCCGCACGCTCACCGAGTACCTGCGACAACCACATATTTAGCTGTAAAAGGGCTGATTGATGACAAAATAATAATATTAAAAGTATGTCAACATCTTTAACGGAAATAACTCGATTAGGGCCTATAAAAAGTTGGCCTTGATCCATCTTATGACAATCTGGGTTATTATTAAGTATTGTATTATACCTGCCATAGCTTTTCTTTCATACATAATATGACCGCGCTAATAGGCTTAAAGCCGATTGCGAGATAATTAGAATCTAATTAAATTTGTTAAATGGAACGGAAGTCGTTCGTCCGTTAGATAATAGGAGTAGGTACGTGTGTCATCCACATAATAATATTATGCCGTATGCGACGCTTACATTCAGCCTACTTAGGTATGAAAAAACGCAACGTAACATAAAGAGTGGTTCAACAGTCGTAATTTTGCGTGACATACGTGGATGGCTCTTTGGGATTATTCATAAAACATAAACCCGAGAGGGGTTAACATCATCAAATGATCTGAAAAACATTGCGCACGTTGTGAGCGCGGCGGGCCACCTTTTCATATTTTGTACGATAGGCTACTAGTCACACGATAGTACGGAAACTAGTCACAATATTCGTGCAGCTTTAAGATGTGACCTAACTTTTTTTTTATAAAATAAGGGGGCAAACGAGCAAACGGGTCACCTGACGGAAAGCAACTATCGTCGCCCATGGACACTCGCAACATTAGAAGAGCTGCAGGTGCGTTGGCGGCCTAGGCCTACTTTTAAGTCGATTTCGGTTTCTGATTGACGGCGAGGCAATACGGGTACAATCTCTTTCCGAGTGCTTTCTCTAACTCACCGGGTGTAATGCTCGAGGCCCTCGATAGTATACTTGGCGATGTGTCCGCGCACAGTGGCAAACTCCATGCCGACGTTGGCGCCGCCGGTAAGAGAGCCCTCCGCTGCCGGCCACCACCACACCGTGTAGCCCAGCAGCTCGCCGTTCCACGAGGACGTTGGTGGTGCCTATGTTTATCAAAAACGTACAAGTTATCAGACTTATCACAAGAGTGGTTGGGTGAGAAGATCGTGCGGTGATCAGACAACGAGAGCCTTATAAGGCAAAAGTACTATCAGAGAAGTTAATTCCTAGCCAGATGGTGATCCTAAGTTATTTGGTCGCTTTAAGTCAAACCCATCCGACCGATCACAATTCACAGCTAACATTAGATTGACATAAGCCGACCAAATGACGTAGGTCCGTCAATTGCCTATGAATCAATTTCTTCGATGGTACAAGCGTGTTTGTGAGCATTAATTTTTTTTAGTTCTGCATATTTTTTTTCAAAATTGGTACTGCACAATACACGTTTTTAACGCTAAGAAAATGACTATCATCGGTATTTAGTAAACGCATGATATCTCATATCCTAATTGTAAAGCAGTACGCTAGTTTATGATGTTGAATTATTGCTTAGAAGCCTTTCGAACTGTGGGAATACTTTGACAGAAAATAAGTGATTCCATGTTGAAGCCAAACACAGGCACATAATATTTATAAAACTATCTTCGACAGGGTCTAGAAGTTCACAATTATTAAAAAAGTGTGTACCTATGTAGGTACTGAGTAACAA
This sequence comes from Cyaniris semiargus, assembly GCA_905187585.1. Taxonomy (NCBI): domain Eukaryota; kingdom Metazoa; phylum Arthropoda; class Insecta; order Lepidoptera; family Lycaenidae; genus Cyaniris; species Cyaniris semiargus. The sequence continues at coordinate 5,640,975 of LR994550.1, forward strand.
ATTATAGGTCTAGACTCTAGTAGGTAATAGGCATGACAAATATTTTTTTTTCTTGTTGTTAAGTAAAGGACTATTCAAAAATTCACGAAATTAGGACGATTCAAAGACGATTTCACGCTGGTTGATGCTCGCAATATTTCAGAATGTCAATGTGACGGCATAAATTACGTAATCAAACTTAGATGTTATTGGGATTACTTTTGTAATATCTAGTAAAAAATTTACAACCGAACAAAGTTGAAACATTAAAAATATTTCTACTAACGGGTTTTTAATATGAAAGTTTGAGAACAAAAATATATTTAAATACTTTGTTAAGTTTAAGTATTATTATTGCCTACTATCTAAGTTTAAATTAAAATATGACATTATAATAATAATTATGATTTTTTTCACAAAATGGAGCAAAAAATATTGAGTACCGACCAAGATAAAAAAAGCTCTGTTGACTTGAATGTAACGTTTTAAACGATTTTTACATTAGGTGTAGAAAATTATCTTGTTTTAAGCTTTTAGTTGGTCGTTAGCTATATCTGTATAGCTAACGACCAACTAAAAGCCTGTAACAAAACTAAGTTATAATACTTTAGGGTGTGTATGTGTTCCTTGTAGAGAGTTTACTGTGAAAGTAGCAGCGCTGAAAAACCAATTTTTTTTTTCACTTTTGTATAGGCAAGCGCCCCAGCGTCACGAGTTTCCTCATACAGAAGTGAAAAAAGGTCTTTCAGCGCTGCTACTTTCACAGTGAACTCTCTACAAGGAACACATACACACCCTAAAGTATTATCTCTTAGTTTTCTTACACCCTGTATAAGTAGAAGCTCGTTACGTTAAATGATTAGCAATGAACAGAACGCTCGTTTGACTAATAGAAAACGTCGAAGAGATAAAGTGAAATAAACTTCAGCTGTAGCGAGCTGTATCTAATTTATTTCTAAATATGCCATGAATAAATTAATATTCAATACTTATTACAATGCTTAATTATTATTATGAAGAATTTGAGTAAATATTATGTAAATAAATTTGTAGAATTAGTCAATCTTTTGTAGGTAGGTCGAATAATTGCACATTAGGCAGGTCAGTAAAAAAACTTAAGAGGGCGATCGACGCATGAGTACATACTATATCTACCAATAACTTATTACCGTCTACTTGCATTCTACCAATGACAATAGGTCTGATCACTCTTCTACCAATAGTGACCTGCCACACTTCTCGCCCTAATAAACAGCTGCACCTTCCCTTTCTATTCTTACTAAGCGATCCTAAAATTGTACGTAGCCTATATCAAATGTTGTTTACATTTACAGATTTCTGTTTTATTAATTTTCCCCTCAATTAGTTGTAGTTAACCAATATTTCAATTCTGTTAATCAAAATAATTTGAACAGTTTTGATGCCGTAATTCTATGTCAATAACTTATAATGATAGTTATTATTTCGGGAATTGGAACGGGGAACGAGATGCACGTATTAAACATCAAGGGGATTTAATTTACGTTTAATGTTGTAACTCGAAATAATATTTTGTATTAAATCTGTGTGCGATATGGAAGACTGTTGGGCGTATGATCCATAAAGTATGAAAACTACGAAAGTTAAGTAAATCGCCACGAAAAAAATGTGGGGATCGGCTAAAGATATACATTTCGTTTACGCAGACCTTAAAGTCTACCGACGCAGCAATTAGATAATCGTCAGAAGAGAACAGAGCAAATCCGTTAGCCACTTGCGGAAAATTGGCTAACAGGTCAAGATATTACAAGCTATTATAAACATTAAACAGGCAATTCATTAATGTTAATCTCTCTCAATATAACTTTCTCGCCACTCGACGCAGTTTGCACCAGTCTTAGGACGAAAGATCTCTTAACTAAAGGTGCCGGTTGAGGTCAATATGAAGACGTAGACGACGTGTCAGAGCGACACCGCTGGTTTCCATGGATTTGTATGAAATTCCCTTCGTAGTCAGCGACATGAAGCATTTATACAAATTCATAAAAAACCAGAAGTCGTCCGGCTGTCCAGTCCGGAGGTCTGCGATTGATTTATGTCGTCTGCTGCCAACCGTCACCTCAAGGCAACACAAATTTGTCTTACCTGCCAAGCAAGCTGCAACACGGCGGGCGCGGGAGCGGATACACGTAACGCGAGCGGCGCGCGCGCAGGCGGCTCGTGGCGGGTGAGCGCGAGCAGCGCGCGAGTGTGCGCCGACGAGAATTGAGCTGATACAGTGCGCGCGCGCACCAGGTACGCTGTGGCTGGTTCTAGCCCGGAGATTGTTGTGCCCTCCGACCTGGTGCAAATAAGAGTGATGATTATGTATATTAGACTACATAGTAACGACAAGGTCGTACACTGGCTGTCGATAGAGACTTCATAAGAAAGAAAATGCGTGGAAATTTTGCTGCAACAAAATCTAGAATACGACGTAAGTATATCGGTGCAAAAGACGAATAATTTTAAAATGAATGTTATATAATATTTCGACTCTGCATAGGTGTATATTTATATTGACAACTATTATTTTAATTTTTATCTGGTTTCAAGCCATTAAAATAACAAAACTTACGCACTTACATAAGATACATATTGAACTCTAAGTTGAAACTTACTCGGTATATGAATCAAGCGAGTGGGCGGACACGGACACGTTATGTGTATCAGCGTCCCTCCAGGCTTCGGGGCTGGTGGCATCATGCTTCCGGTACTGGACTACGTAGCCCAGCACGGGCGAGTTGCCGTCGTACGGCCGCCGCCACTCCAGACGGATGGTCCGAGATGTGGTGTCTAGTACACGGAAGTTCGCAGGTGGCTCGGGGGGTTCTAGGAATATAATGTTTTGGTTCTTTTATTATTTATGTAATAACATATTATGCTATGCTTTTAGCCTATCTAATAGGCTACTTGACCTATATTCAATTTCATTGAACAAATGCATATTTCTAGTAGAACGTGGCCTAGGAAACCGTATTTCACCCTTATCATCAAATAAAAGCTTATGATTGATAAATAAAATCGATTTGAAAATATGATTTTATATTTTTTAATTTGTACTGACGAAAACGCTTTTGCGGTACTTTAGATTTGGATGTGATGTCATCACACTAGTAATTTTAGAACTCCCAGTTTTTTTTAAATATTAAAAATAACAAAACTCTTATTTGTGCAAAAGTTTACATATATTATTTTAATTTAACAAACAGTGCATCTTAAAATTTCAAATTAACTCTAAAAGTGCTAAAATCACGTAAAAATCAGTGAAAGAAAATAGTGAGACGATCAGCTGTTTTGCGTATACCTACAGTGTAAAAATAATTAAAATTAAAGTACTTAATTGTTAAATATTTTGATATAAAACTATTCAATATAATACATACGGGTTATAATCATGCCGAATTACAAGTGCAGCACGTGCGGCAAATTCTTCAGCTTCAAAGATAGTGTAAAATGCACTAAATGCACGGAACTTCTCCACCACACCTGTGCCAAAGGGTACAATGCGAAGACAGCGAAAACCTGGATATGTCCTACGTGCACTTCACCCACTTCCACTAAGTCCACCACCGATGTAAATTCGGAATCATTCCTCGACGCGTCCTTGGGTAGTCCATCGCCAAACCCTTTGGCTGAGGAGGTGAAACTCCTTCGGGAGCTAATCACCGATGTTCGGGCTGAACTCGGTGCCTTCAGGAAGGATGTGTCGAGCCTAAACGCGACGATAAGCGTTATCAACGGGCGCGTGGATGCCATGGAGCTGCGAGTTACTGCGATTGAGGACCGATTAAACACGCACGCGTGCGATCACGAGCTCGACCCGGCGGTAACTAATCAAATAGAACAACTGCAGTGTCAATTAAACGAACGCGAGCAAGAAAGTCTTTTAAATGACATTCAAATAACCGGAATCCCGGAAAGTCCGGGAGAGAATGTAGCACATGTCGTTGGTCTGGTGACCAAAAAGTTGGGATTGAGTATCGACGAGAGAGAAATTGTCAGTGTCATGCGTAAGGGGGCCAGGCGGGCACCTGTTGCAGGGGGGGAGCAGCCGAGACCTAGACCTGTTGTCGTTCGCCTGGCTCGTAGAACAGTGAGAGATAATATTCTCAAGGCGGCCAGGGTGCGACGGGGGCTTGACACCGTTGGTATCCTGGATGGCCCAACTTTGCGCATCCACATAAACGAGCGCCTAACAACATCAAACCGTGCTCTGTTCTATAAGGCCCGCGAGGCTGGTCGTCAACACGGCTGGCGTTACGTTTGGACGCGCGGGGGCCTCATCTTTATCCGTCGCGACGCAGGTTCCCCAGCTCATCGAATCAAACTGAATCGTGACTTGGAACAGTTTTTTGGCGCCGCAGCTGTTTGATTGTTGTAAAATTAAAATATGTATCGCATTTTAAAAAGTTGTCTATATTGTATCAAATTGATTGTCCAACTACTGTCTTAATCTTTAGTAGTATAATAATTGTTGTTACCTTTTTGTATTCTAGGTATGAGGTGCATCGAGGGGGGGACTGGTATGGTGGTGTTTTGCAAAAACGTTATGTTTTTTTCTCAATAAATGGTTTCAGGATGTTATTTGGGTACGTAGACTCGACACTCAAGGCACACTATACTTATATTATTATTAATTCATTATATTACACCTATTCATGTTTTATAGTTAATGTAAATGTAAACATTATTATATATTACGTCTTATTACTATATTATACGCAGTTATGTTATGTTTTTAATACCATACTCAATTTCTATTTTTACTTTTATATTAAACATGTTAGTACAATAATGCAAATCTATTTCACTTATAGCAAAATTGTGTGTAATCTTTTAGTTTCTTTTTTTGTCACATTACAGATTCTTACTATCAATTCTCAATCACAATTTAATAAAACTAAAATATATTATATTAAAATTTGATAATGAATAAAAATGGTAAAATAAAAGTTGGTTTTCTGAACCCCGGCTCCCTAGGCACTAAGCATGAAGAGTTCATAGTGGCCGTAGATAGACATGGGTGTGACATTATCGCCATTAATGAAACCTGGCTGCGGCAGGGAGAGGAGTGTAGGGCACCTCGAGTACCTAATTATAGGCTAGTTCATATTCCGAGACCTGCTAGTGTGCGATCCCGCGGTGGCGGAGTGGGGTTTTACATTAAGAAAGGTTTCAATGCACAGGTGATAAGACATTTTAACTCGTTGAACAATATTGAGCAAATGTGGCTATCTTTAAAATTGAATGGGAAAGTTATTTACATAGGTACGGCATATCGACCTCCCTGGTTATCGGTTAAATTATTCACAGATGCATTAACTGATAGCATCAGTAGTCTCTCGGGCTACGACTACTTGTACATTGTAGGCGATTTTAATATAAATTTTTTGAATTGTACTTCTGTTCACTATAAAATCTTGGAGGACTTTTTGTCGATACACCGCTTGTGCCAGTTCACTACTGAGCCCACTCACTTTACACATGACAATGAGACCCTACTCGACCTGGTCTGCTCTAACGCTGATCTGGTCCGAGTCATGGTTGAACACATACCGGATCTCAGTAGTCATGCGTTCATTTCGTTTCAGATAGACCTTCCAAGGATTAAGACCGTGGCAAAAAAGATAATATATAGACCCATAAAAGATATTTCGTATAGTGATTTTGAATACCTAGTGAATACAATCGATTGGCATTCCATTCGTAATCTTAGTAACATTGATGAAATGGTACGAACCTTTAATATTAGCGCTCTGTATATTTTCGACCTGCTAGCGCCCACTAAAACAATTTATCTAAAAGACCGACAATATCCCTGGGTTACATTTAATATAAAGAAATTGATGAAACGTAGAGATGAGGCATATAAGCGGGCACGCAGTACAAAAAATGATTCTCACATTAAATATTATAAGGATCTCAAACAGGAAGTTGCACGAGCACTGATGAGAGAAAAAGCGGCTTATTTTGATACGTATGTCAATGCTCATATTAAGTATCCAAAAATCATGTGGAAACACCTAAAAGATAACTTAAATAATAATAAAATGGAATTTGCCTTACCTTCATACTTACGTGACCCTAATATCATCAACAATCATTTTTTGGACATACCGGGTACTAACATTGTATCCCCCTCATTGCAGGCTTATTTTGATTCTCATACTTTTGATTCGTCTACTTTCCACTTTAAATTGGTTGGTGATTCCGATGTCATTAAAATTCTTAAGTCATTAAAGTCTAAGACGATGGGGATTGACAATATAAATTTGGACATGTTATTGATGTTGAGTCGAAGCCCTAATTGTCTAAGTGCTATTACTAATATCATCAACTCTTCTATAGAATTTGGTACCTTCCCTGAAGCGTGGCATACGGCTATTGTTAGACCTATACCTAAAAATGATGACGTGTCGGAACTAAAAGACTTACGACCTATCAGTATATTGCCCTGTTTGTCTAAGGTACTTGAGAAGGTAATAAGCGCCCAGACAATCAAATATATGGAGGACAACAATATATTACCCTCGGTACAGTCGGGTTATCGTAAGCAGCATAGTACGACAACTGCTTTGCTTGATGTCGTCGATAATATTATCTCTGCACAGGATAGGGGAGAGGTAACAGTATTAGTTTTACTTGATTACTCACGTGCGTTTGAAACAATAAATATATCTTTACTGTTATCAAAACTTAAATATTATGGTTTCGACGACAAAGCTATAGCGTGGTTTTCTGCTTATCTATTTAATCGGTCGCAGGTAACTGAAATTATCTTGGACGACGGGTCTCCTTCGCGTTCGTATCCTAAGAGGGTAAACAGAGGGGTGCCGCAAGGTTCAGTGATTGGGCCAGTAGTATTTTCTTTGTTTTGCGCAGATATAGTTAAGTGTATTCGACATTGTAGGTTTCATATTTACGCCGACGACATTCAACTTTACATAACGTTTAAACCGTGTAACGTTATAGAGGCAATAAAAAAGTTGAACGAGGATCTAGAACGGATCAGCCTGTGGTCAAAAAATAATTCTTTGGTGCTAAACCCAAATAAAACTAAATATATGATCTTGGGAACCAAATCACAAATACTTAAAACGGAGATCACTATGCCCTCTGTTTGTATTTCGGATGTAAATATAAACAGAGTAACGGAAGCACAAAATCTAGGAGTGCTGATGGATGAAGGGCTTAGGTTTGAGAAGCATGTAGTAAAAACCGTAAGTAGGTGCTTCTATCGCCTAAAGGTCCTTTACAAAATAAGAACTTTTATTTCAAAAAATTTACGAGCTACTCTTTGTGAAACACTGGTCCTCTCTAATTTAAATTACGCGGATGCTGTCATCGGTCCCTGTCTGCTCGCACGCTCCAAACATTACATACAAAAAGTGCAAAATGCGTGTGCAAGATTTTGCTGTAATGTGCCTCCACGCGCCCATGTGTCGCCATACATAAACCAATTAAGGTGGCTCAGAATGGATAGTCGTAGGCAATTACATTTCGCTACCCTGTTGTTTGGTGTGGTGAAATTTAAAACCCCATCCTACCTCCATGATAAGCTACAGTGGGCTGGCAATAAACAGCTGACCATCACCACTAGGGGATCCGCCTATCTCATGGTTACTCCACGACATCACTCGTCTGCCTTCAGAGGTTGCTTCAAATATATGGCAAGCAAAATCTGGAACAACCTGTTGCCACCTGCTCTTCGCGATCTGAAAACCGTTTATAATTTTAAAAACAAATTTAAGGATTTTCTATTTCGTCAACAAATCGCATAGTAGGTAAGGAGTCGTCTTGCCACACGTCTCCGATTATATTATTTTTTGTGTTTATATTTTATTAATTATTATTTTTATTGTATTTATTAAATTTTGATAAACAATGTATTACTTACCCATCGTTCTCCGATCCGTAACATAGTGGTACTAGGGTTGTTCAACAGACGCATGCCAGAGACCGAGTCCATTGGAATGCATGTTAATATTACTATCTTCTTTTCCAATCAACACAAAACTCCTTGCCAGTACATATCAGTTGTTAATTATATTTTAATAAACGACTGACATGTATGTTATGATTAACTATACATACTGTGTGCCTGAAGTAGTCTGTCCAACGCTGACAAAATGGGTCCACAGAATATCAGGGGCTGTGGAACCCACAGTCATGAACCTGAGTGGATTCCATTTCGACGGTTTGAGCATTACACTGCCTATCAGTTCCTCTCTGAATGCGCCTTGTTTAAAGCATTATTGTTTTTTTTTTTTTTTTTCTTATTTAAATGGTTTTATTTGTTTTGTGAGTTTGTTGTTTTTTTTTGTGCTTTTTTGTTTTCATTTTTTTTTGTTTTACCCTGTTATAATCTGAATAGTATTTATCTGTATTTGTATTGTTTTAAATCTTGATTCTATGTATTGTGTCTTATTTATCTTTTTATGTTAAATGTAGGTACTTTGTGTAATGTTCAAAATTTTGTTGAATAAACGTTTATTTATTTATTTATTTATTTAATTTAGTATCTTTTATTTATCGCGCTCATTATATGTAAGTTTATTTGTACATATTATTAAGAATAAGCCTAGAAAGATTTGTAAAATATATTTTCTTGAATAATTCAAATAAAACATCAGTTTTATATAATATTATCTCCATTTATTGAAGTTGGGAAATGAAATGGCCAAAACTTTTCTCCAAAAGTTTTCCACATTACAAATGATTTCTAAATTCTTTTCTAATTTTTTGGCACTGTTTGACTCGTACGTTTAGCACATAAAAGATTTTTCAATAAAGAAAGTATGAAATACAAAAAATATGACGTCACACTATGGCGGACAGTGTTTTCGGCGCCATTCAAAAGGCATATTTTTCAATCAACATTTTTATGGGTTTCTACTGCTTAAAATATTAAAATATTAGTTTTTTTTGTGAAAATGAATAATTAAGAAGCGTTTAGCATGAAGAAAAAAAGTAGGTCAAGTAGCCTATTTTCTGAAGACAGAGCCTTGCGGTACGGTAAACCAACGATTTAATGGAAGTGGTTGGCAGTGGATGAATGAGGGCTAACCAAGATCGGGATGGTTGGCACACGGGGGAGGTCTACGTTTAGCGGTGGACGGTGACAGGCTCGTCATGATGATTTAAGGATTTCTTACTATTATTTTACTACTATATATTATTTTACTCGAAATATAAAAGATTACATGAAAGTCCTGATATCCAGCGCCTGAATCTAACGCTGTTCGGTACGAAGTACGTTGAGCAGTGTGCGGCGATAGATTGATCATGATGCTATTTTGAAGATTGTAATATTTTACTGATAAAACAAGGAAACTGTACAGTGCCAATCCAGCGGTGCAGTATCAAATGGATCCTCTACTGTACTGAGTATCAGCACAAACCTTGCACACCGAGATGCACGAAGTGATCCGACCGTCCGTAGGGGTTGGATGCCTGGCAGCGGTACACGCCCGAATCGCGGCGGTCCGCACGCTCGATCACCAGCTCGCTGCGCAGACCCTCCGCGCTGCGCGTCTCCGATATGCTCATCCTGGAGAGAGATAGAGTTATAGGGAGAAAGACACGTCGCAGACAATACTATGTATGTTAATCTGTAAGATACTAATATTATGAGCCAAGACGCCTGCAATAAATGGTTAAAAAAACCAGCTGGAATGCTACGGTTTTTATAATAATTCTGACGATTTGCGAACGTGTAGAGTTGTTGAGTAATGATAAGAGGTAAGAGCTATAGCAAGTAGGAATATATCCACGAATACTGGGATGCTAAGGGTCTATCATAATGGCCAATTGTGAGCAAGTATGTAGAGTTGTTGTATTAATAATGCCAGTGATGTAGCAATATTCAAAAGGCTTGAAGAAACCGCTTAAAATGGTAAGGTCGCCATTTTTCACAATTACTGTTTAACGCTGTTTCTTCTTTATGTGTGTAATTGTGTATCCTATCTATATTATTTGCAATATAAACGAATTTTAAATAAATATAATATGAGCGCATGGCGTCCACACTTTAGTTTACTCATCTAGATAAGTTTCTCTCGTTAACCTTATTTAGATACCTAACTTAAAACGTATAACGTATTACGTAGCATAACATAAATTCTTAGTTATGGTACTTGTACTAATAAGTATTCTGTGGTTATGGTTAATGGGGATCAAAGGAGACAAAGCGTTACTTCACTTGAACTTTATACGAGACAGTATCTTCTGTTTTATTAGTTGTATACAGTGCTAAGTCCATATACGCCGTCTTTTGAGTAAGTACAATACATCGAAAATTTTGAAAGGGTTCCTTTTTAACCGACTTCAAAAAAAGGAGTTTATCAATTCGACCTGTATGTATGTAATATTTTCAGAACTGCCCAGTTTTCGAATATGTTAATCTATATCAGCTTCTGAACAAATGTGCCAAATTTCAAAAGCGTATGTATGTATGTATGTATATAAAAACATACATACATACATACATACATAATACATACATACATTATGTATGTATGTATGTTTTTATGTTTGTGTTCGCATATCTCCGGAACTACAAGCCCGATTTAAGTGATTCTTTTTTTGTTGTACTAGGTATTTTTCAATCTTAGGGAATGCTACAAGTTTCATCAAAATCGGTTCTGTAGTTTTTGAGATAGGGAAATTTAATTCTTAATTACGGTGAAGTCGGTTTTATCTTTTTTTATAATATATTTTATGTTTGGGTAGATATTATAGTCTTAGCATGTAATAAGTTCAATTGTAAATTCTACCATATATCATTATCCATGTATTACCAATTATTGTAAATGTATCATTCATGGGCATTGTACCCATACTAGTTACTAAAAATATTGACTCAGGGACAAACTATGCAATATGCAAAGTTTTCTTAAATATTGGACTGACAAATACAACCGGCCAGTTAATATAGGCTGTATTAATGTTTTTATTAGTAAGGGATAAAAAAAATTAATATTTTTAACTTTCCAATACAATCCACACAGAACACCGAGTCAATGGTTAACTCTATCTAAAATACCCCTGTCGTCTGTATATCAAGAGCGGGCAGTAGGGCCATAACTCCGACTTTACAAGTTAGTATGCAGTGAATAAATAATAGTCCAGAACTGCCGCCAGACAATCTTGGTCACGTCACCGATATTTTAGCATAATGCACTGCAAGGATTCGTTGAAGAGAACAATCGCTTGCGAATTCTTTGAAATTCCCTTTTTATACTTAGCTAGAGTAAATTTCTTGTTTAAAAGGTTCAGGTTTTATATATATATATATATATATATATATATATATATATATATATATATATATATATATATATATATATATATATATATATATATATATATATATATATATATATATATATATATATATATATATATATATATATATATATATATATATATATATATAATTTTTTAATTTCTTAGGGGTTATTGTCTAGTTAAAATGAGTAAAATAGGATACTAGTGCTTTAATTTAACATGATTATTTTTAGGGTTCCGTACCCAAAGGGTAAAAACGGGACCCTATTACTGAGACTTCGATGTCTGTCCGTCTGTTTGTCCGTCTGTCTGTCTCCAGGCTGTATCTCAAGAACCACTATAGATAGACTTCTGAAATTTTTACAGATTGTGTATATCTGTTGCCGCTATAACAACAAATACTAAAAACAAAATAAAGTAAATATTAAAGGCGGCCTCCCATACAACAAACGTGATTTTTTTGGCTTTTTTTGCTCGTATTCCATAATGGCAACAGGTAGGCACTAGAAATATTTACAAAATCCTTAATTATATTCGTAATTCAATATTTAATAATGAAATAGTAAAATAATGAAAATAAAATAAATAATTACGGGGGGCTCCCATACAAAAAACACTATTTTTTTCGCTCTATAACGGTACGAAACCCTTCGTGCGCGAGTCCGACTCGTACTTGGCCGATTATTTTAAATTAGCGATTTCTTAATGCCACATAATTTAAGTCTCTAACGGCACAATCGGAAATATTTTATGATAACTTAACTTTAATTTCATGAGGATTTACTAGAAATGCATGCAGCTTATGTCAACACTTTCATTATATTACAGGAAAGTAATCGTTAAAATATGTCTCTGAGTGCGGCCATAAAAACAAAAGTTGTATCAATAGTTGTTCATAATGTTCAAAATCGCGTGATTAACGGCCGTTCCCAATATTTGATCTATCTCTGGTTTTGGCCTACTAGAGATAGGAATAGCTCTCATTACACATTAGAGACATATATTTTATGTCAATTCAATGTTAGCTGCGATCGGTCGTATGTCAAACCAGAGATAGATTGAATATTGGGAACGGCCGTTACCTGCAGTTTTACACAATATCACGTTATTCAACTGTAGCATTTTTAAGCTATTTTGTACTATTATCTATTCTGTGCTATTGCATAACTTTTTTCAGAAAAAACCGCGCTCCGACCGGCAAAAGTTCGGTGCGGCGTTGCCAAACTTCGGCACGGTGTTTGTGTGCGTGCGACTACTATGCGAATTATAATTGCATAAGTTGATAAAATATGCTATGCAATTATAGCTTTACCGCGGCAGTTCCCGAGTGCCACACGTATTTTTTTTGGTATGTGACATTATGACCAGGGTAACCTGTATTTTATCTCAATATCACGGGCCTTACCTATAATCAGAATTAGGTAGTACTCGTCCAGAATGACTCCACGACATGGACAGCGGCGTGTCCCCTCGCGCGACGCACGCCAGCCGCACCGTGTCTCCCAACTTCGCCGATATGTTCACCGAGGGCGTCTCGAAACGGGCTGGCTCTATGATACAAGAAAATTTGGAGATTTGATTTTAAGAAAACAATTAGCAAGTGAGGGAATCGACTACCGTTTACAAAGTTTGTGTTACGACATACGTGTCGCAAAAGACATTATATTTTTTCTCAACAAAAATTACTAGTAGTTCAATAATAGTAAATCTTTGTCATAATATTAAGGACAGTGTCATAAGTAAAATTTTGAAATTGAACAGCTTGACGCTTAGGGCATTATCGGTTAATTTTCACTTTTTCCTGATGACGTCACTCTTTTTAACGTAATCAATCAATTAATAATCAATGTTAGCGAACTCACCATTAACATGTATATTGAGTGTCTTGGACAGCGCCGGCGCCACGCCGTTCTCAGCGCGACACCTGTACTTCCCCGAGTGCTCCGTGCGCGCTGACTCTATCCGCAGGGAACCGTTGTTCAGCACCACCGGGTCTGATACCCCGCCCAGCGAGGTTTCTGTGCTGCCTTGTTGATAGAAGAAAAAGCAAAATATCAGTTAACGTTAAAACAGACGAAATTATACAGAGTTTCGACTAAACAGAAAGATATGTACTATCGGAGAATTAGATTGATAGGCAGATAGCGGACATATTACGTAATTTGGTCGCGTTATGTCATATCCAGCCGACAGATCACAGCCAAGTGCCAACGTTGAATTGATACATCCCGATTCCCGACCGAATGACGTAGGCCCGTCAGGCGTCAACTGCCTATGAATCAATTTCTTCGATGGTACCTATAAGTAGTTGAAATCCATCATGATCCTTTTCCTTTCCAATTGAACAATTTTACCACAATTCGTATGGACTAGTTCTATTCCTTTTAAAGCAACAACGCGCAAAACAAATTACATACCATACAACTTATTTTTTGTAGGCATCTTAAACAGCAGCAGCTCTACTGTTTAGAAAGAAGACTCAAACAGTCCAAAAAACTCACCCTTACATTATACTTTATGTTATGAAAACCAAAATATACAACATATCTGTCTAAAGAAAGCCTCCAGAGAATCATATATTAGTAACACATTGAGCGAAATATTCAAAACACAGCCGCCAGTGCCGCTGACGTGACCCATTACATGGCGGCTCGATGTGGCGATGTGACAGGATTCAGGAATGAGGTTTCCATTTGCGCGTTTACATACAAATAATATATATTCTTAGTGATTTCTTCTCAGGAATTTAATTCATCAAGCCCCAAACGGTCACCGGCGCGCGGCGTCCGAGACACAATAGAATATCTATTGTGTCTCGTTTTCCCACGATTGACGGGTTAAACATGTATGGCAAAGTTAGCGTGTTTACACACGCGCCGCAGCGGCAGCGGCACCGCCACCGCGGCGGCGCCGCTGCATGCTCATCCTTGTATTTCTATAGGCCCTTTTCACACGGCGCCGCCGCGGCGGCGGCGGCGAGTGGTGCTGCAGTTTTCAACAAACATACGAGACTAGTCGGACCCATGATCGCGCCGCAGAACCTGCGGTGGAGACACCGCAGGTTCTGCGGCGCCGCGGCGGCAAAGAACGCTGCCGCTGCGGCGCCGTGTTTAAACACGCTTAAGAAACACATACGATGAAATAGTCTGAATAGTTCCTTAGCATCGGGCGCCTGCACCAGTGTCAATAATAATAATCAATAATATTATATGTACTTCTCAATCACGTCTGCAGAAGATAATAGGCTACTTGACCTACTTTTTTTCTTCATTCTAATGGCTTCTTAATCATTCATTTTCACCAAAAAAAACTAATATTTTAATATTTTAAACAGTAAAAACCCATAAAAATGTTGATTAAAAAATATGCCTCTTAAATGGCGCCGAAAACACTGTCCGACATAGTGTGACGTCATATTATTATGTTTTGTATTTTATACTTTCTTTATTGAAAAAAATTTATGTGCTAAACGTACGAGTTTAAAAGTGCCAAAAAATTAGAAAAAAAATAAATAAGAAATTAGAAATCATTTGTAATGTTGAAAACTTTTGGACAAAAGTTTTGGCCATTTCATTTCCTAACTACAATAAATGGAGATATAATATATAAAACTGATGTTTTATTTGAATTATTCAAGAAAATATATTTTAATAAATCTGTGTAGGCTTATTCTTATTATTTATGTACAAATAAACTTACATATAACGAGCGCGTTAAATAAAATATATTAAACTAGCTGTTGCCCGCGACTTCGTCCACGTTAACATAGTATAATAACAAAGATGGATAGTTTTCCCCTTTTTGTGGTTCCTTACACAAAGGGTAAAAACGGGAATGACTTCGCTGTTTGTCTGTCTCCAGGCTGTATCTCAACAACTTCGCTAGCTAAATAGTTGAAATTTTTACAAATTATTTATTTTTGTTGCCGCTATAACAACAAAATATACTAAAAACAAAATAAAGCAAATTTTTAAGGGGGGATCAAAATCCTTTCTTAGCGGATGCCTACGTCATAACATCTACCTGCATGCCAAATTTCAGCTCGATCGGTCCAGTGGTTTGGGCTATGCGTTGATAGATCAACATGTCAGTCAGTCACCTTTGAGTTTTATATATATAGATTACTAGTGTGATGACGTCACATCCAAAACGGAAGTACTGCAAAAGCGTTTTCGTCAGTAGTTCTACTAGAAATATGCATTTGTTCAATGAAATTGAATATAGGTCAAGTAGCCTATTCTTATAGGATTAAGAAATTTTACCTAAATAAGCTTACTTAAGAGCGGGCTGCCAAATTTCGCCGTGTTTTCTAATAAGTATTACGATCCCGGAAGACGATTGACTTAAATGAAATTAAGATTTATTTAGTCATTGTATATTTATCTGATATTTGCTAAACGGAAAACACGATTCACTTATTTTGACTCGATAGTTATATTTTTCGAAATGATAAATCTTTCTCGGCTTTTCAACAAATATCTGTTAAACTTATTGAGTAACTATCATTAAAAAACTTGCACTACTACAATCACACACTTTATAAAATAATGGCAAAATGAAATATTAGTATTGTATTTAATTTTTAAGTAAGTAATCATCAAAAACAGTTTTGGGACTTACGACCTTAACTTTCATGCTATAATGCGGGAACCGTTGTTACGCGATATTGTTCACTATTAGCTGCAGCGTAAAGCATATTGCTCGGGAGCACGATTCATAGAATCATTATATCACGATTGGAGGATAGCGGGGTGTGTAGGCGGGGATAGCGTGCTTTGAAATTTTTACAGCAGGCTCTTAATGAATATAGTCAGAATATATATTTTTTAATTTTAAAATAGTGATTACTAACTAAAGTAACTACTAACTAGCCCTACAGTTTGTAATGAATGTTGCAACAGCTTGAAATTCGTTATGTCCATCAGTCATTGTAAAAATAAACTAAAGTCTTGGCCCGATCATTAGTTCGTTGCGTTGCGTCCTTAAAAACTAAAATGAGTCGTACTCGGTGGAGCTACATTGAGTATCTAGGTTTAGATCATAATAGAGATGGCATAATGACAATAATTATTTAGTTCCAAATCTTGTCATTCTTCTGAAGATGGCAAGAATTATTATGCTTTAAATGTAGGAAACCTATGAAGCCCTTTTTAGGGTTCCGTAATCAACAAGGAACCCTTATAGTTTCGGTCTGTCCGTCCGTCTGTCCGTCTGTCTGTCCGCGGTTTTGCTCAGAGACTATAGCACATACAAAGCTGTAATTCGGCATAAATGCAGATATTAATAATGCCGACAAAATGGTATATAAATTCTTAAAAAAATATTTTTTTATGGTACCTCCCCTACACATCAAGCGGGGATGTTTTTTTTTTCGCATCCACCCGACCGTGTGGGGTGTCGTTGGATAGGTTTTTTAAAAATACACTTGCGTGCAAAAAATCGACCCACCTCTCTCCTTATGATTCAAACGGTAATAACTCAAGAAATATAATTAGTATTAAATAAATGTTGGTATCGTTTTAAAGGTAGTATAATAAGGATTTAATTAATGCTATAGTTATTGTAACTGTAAATTGTTTACTAATTCTACAGCCTTAAAACAAAAACCTGTCAGTTTGGCATAACATTTCAATAGGCGATTAATGACATTTTTCTTGTAAAAAAACACTAACAAATTGATTTCAATACCTCGTAGTGCCACCCATTACCCTAATTGAGGTTTCCATCCGGTTTTTCCTTGACCTTATCAAAGTTATGATGAACTCCTGAGCGATACCGTCCCCATCTTCTTGTACAGATACCCGGAGGTCCTGAAGGGTATCTGCGGCAAGAGTCCGGGCCCCAGACCCTCCTTTTGAGTTCTCCCCATGGGTGCTCAATAGGATTAGGGTTAGGGCTCCTTGCAGGCCAGTTCAAACCCGAAATTTCGACGTCGGAGAGATATTGACGAACTATCGCAGCAACGTGCGGTCGAGGATTGTTCTGAATCAATATGAAACCTTCACCATAGCACCGCATGTTGTCCCAGCACGCCCTAAATGTATCGATGGGTACTCAAAGTGCCAAGGCGCGGCCCGGTTACAAACTCAAGATTGGTTTTTGCATCAAAAGAAATATCGCCCCATACAGTCCCCGATCTCCTACCAAATGGAACCCTTTCGTCAATGCACGCCTGCGCAAATCATTCTCTTTGTCTACGGTATACTTTCCTGTGACCATCGTTACCATAAAGACTGATTTAGCATTCATCAGAAAAGAGCACGACCCGCCATTGCTCCAATGAAAAATCGACATGAGAACGTGCGAAACTAAGCTGCGCCTGACGGTGTGCTGGGGCTAATTTTGGACCGTTAGCGAGTTTTTGTAAAGTCAGACAGCTGCCTGCAAGTATCCGTTGTACAGTCTACTTAATTATTGTAACTCATCGGACTTCTCTTGGTCGTCGCTGCACTTGAACTGCAATGAGATGTCGATTCTGCAAGGACGTTGACACCTTAAAACGGTCACCACGTTCAAATGTAGCCCAATGTCTTCCTGAACATGGTCGCATAGTAAAGTTAAGAGTCTCTAGAAAACTTCGGTATACTCTTGTAACCGAAGTTCTACTTAAATTTAGACTTCTAGCCACAACTCGTTGGCTAAATTCAGCTCTTAGCAAAACCCCTACTTGAGAGGCTTTATTTGGAGTAATATCCATTTTTCCACAAAGAAATTACGTCCAAAATCAAGTTAAATGAATAATAAATCAATAAAAATCAAGAAAAAACAGAAACAATAAGATTTGACCGATTTTTCCTACAGAACAAAACCGTTCAATTAACGATTAAAAAAACTGATTGATGGGGGTGCTTAGTGATTTGTGTCGTTTGTAGTCATGCATGTTGGTTTTAGAAAATGTAGAGTAAACGTACACATTCCCTATCATATTGACTCACATTATTAATAAAAATAAATAATTAGTTACTATAATTTTTTAAGATATAGCGACTTCAACAGAAATGCGCGGGGTGGGTCGATTTTTTTGCACGCAAGTATATTACGAGTATTCATACTTAGATCATTTTCCGATTTAGGGATCAATTTGTGAAAGATGAAATTTTAAAATGGCAAAAATCGTTAGTGTCCCCCTCCGGGGGGAGATAGGGGTATCTAAACGGTTGCTTCTGGAAATGTGAAAAAATTCAGTAGGAAATATGCTGAATTTAAAAGGAAAACTATCACGGCTAAGAAGACTTCATAAGTTTTTGAGTATTATAGTCGATCAACTAAAAAATGTATTCGGCGAAGTATAAAGGAACTTTTCGTTCAAATTCCTTTGAACGTAACTGAGATGATGCTGTTAGTAGTGTACGTTATAAATGTACATTCATTGACCATACAAAAATTATCAAAAACTACGGAACCCTATATTTCGCGTGGCCTGACACGCACTTGGCCGGTTTTTAAACTTATCATGGCTTAGGAATATGTGAAAAGCTCAAATTTTAACACATAATCACGTACATTAGTTCAAATACTACACCACTACGCAGTTTTAATTGCTTGCTTTTACTCGCCTTCGTAAAGAGGCTACCGAATTTTCGTTCCATTTTTGTTTGTGCACATCTAGTTCTCAGTTATTTCACCTTTTAAATTCTACGAGAATAGTTCTTTAAATAACCTTAGTATAAAGGACACAACCCAAACTCTAACAGATGTAGTAATAATTAAGTTGTAAATTACCAGAGAATTTAGTCCAGTAGATTGCGGGCGAGGGATGTCCGCGCGCCTCGCAGCTCACCGTCAGCGACCCGTTCAGCAGCACCGCCGCGTCAGATGGCTCCATTTGCCAAAATGGCGGCACTGTGGAAGTTGGAAGTTACAATATCTTGTACTCTATGGACAATTCCATAATATGTGACTGACTACATTTGATACAATTAGCTTATTATTTTGCCATAATATATTATGGTTAATGATTATTATTATGTTGTTAATATAAATTTTAACATGGCTTTGGAAGTTACAATATCTTGTACTCAGATTACATTTTATGAACTCATAATATTGCACTATTGCGGTTAACATAGCTATTAAAAACATAATAACTGCGATAGTGCAAGAATTAGAATTAGTAATCAAAATTTTCAGAATACTAATATTGGAAATATTGTGTAACTAATTTGACGACTGTTAGCTTAAGTCTCCTCAAAATATCTTTTAAAAATGATTTTTTAGGAGTAACTAATTAATACAATTATTGTCGATGAATGACTATAATAAGTCCTATATTACATATTACCTAGCTTAAAATAAATATCTATACAATTTTACAAACTATACTTATCGTTAATTTTGCAAAGATACCAGAGGAAATAAGTTCTTATTACAAATGCAGCTATATTATCTTATTGGCAGAATTTTTTAAAAATATCTTTAAAAATATTATATATTATAAAGATTTATTTGTACAAACTTAAGTATACAATATTACATAATTTTAAAACACAATTACTATAAAAATACAAGTACTTAATAAATAAATTAATAAATAAATACTACAAGTAATAAATTACATCTAAATCGAAGGCTGCGGGCAAAGTAGGTCAATTAGGCTGGCAGTATTACCTCGTTGTATGGCCTAACTAATTCGTTGGCCGAGGTAAGCGCCAGCCCTGGGGTCTTTTTGAAAAGGGCTTTTGCGACAGGCCCCCGCGGACCCAAGGTTTCAACACCAAAAGGCATTACAAATTAGTGCGACCAGCGCGTCGACCAATCACAGCAAAGCGCGGGGCTACTGTAACTTGTTTATGGCTGCGCGTCAAATAGCACAAGTGTTATTTTATATTCAACCTATAAAGCCTCAAAATCAATAACTATAAAACTAAAATCAGCAAACATAACTATTTTATTCAAGTATGCAAAATGTATTATTACGTAGGTATTTCATAACGTAATAGATTTATAAGTTACAAATTACAATTAAATCATGTTTAAAACATTTCATATTTTTACATGCTACTGATTATCCCATTGAATATTACCTAGTACTCTTTCATACGATGTATCTGACTGGTGTGTACGATAACTTTCAGTACAGAGTACTATATCGCTAAAACGGACACCACGATCTATACCTTTGATAGCGAGCTCGGCGGAAGTGTTGGCCTTGCCGGCGGTGTTGGTGACGACGCACGTGTACACGCCGCTGTGCGCCGCCGTCAGCGACTTGAACAATAGCATGCTGTAGAACTCCGCGCCACGCTCGTCCACCTGCACAATGCAGGATAACAACTACATTGACATACCATATCCACTAACATCTACATTGACATGGCATATCCACCCATCTCATACGTTTGAAATGAAATTTCGTCTCGAGATAAAATACCTCCTGGCTCGTTATATAGTTTCTAGAAAGTTAGTATTACACATGAAAATGAAAAATAATTATTATTTTAAATTGGCTGTCAATGCTCAGATGTGAAATAGAATAATTTTATAAAGGTTTTTTTGACATGTTTTCTAAATATTTTTTTATTGTGTTACACCCATAGAGTAATACATACACCGGATAGTTACACCCATTAAGTGCAGGTACAAGATGTGTTAGACGTTAGTATATAATTCGCTAGCCATTATCATCGTCATATGTAATCAAACTCTTATCAAAAATAGAATAATTCTACTAGTACGTTTAATATAAATTATATTTGCAAATATTCATTGATTTCTACCAAAATAAATACAAGTATCGTCAAACTTTTCTTATCAGTATCGAGATTCGAAACTGTCTTCTTCACTTGAAAAATATCGAAAGTTAAATAAAGTTCGTAGGCGGAGTGCTTTGTATATTTATTATTAATATTCAGCAGACGGATAGGACTCGGAGGTAGATCTGGCAGCATGCCACAAAGTAAACTTTTACCTCAGAGTTCTACGAAAATGATCCTTATTGCGCCGGCATAAAAGTCTTGTCACGGGTAAAACAACTTTTAAAAGACAGAACATCCTTGTAAATACCGTATCGCAAACTTTGTTAAAAAGTTGCCAAACCTTAAAATATTTTAGTTGCATAATAAACCGTAATATAGATTTATATTTATCACTAGATGACACCCGCAATTTCGTTGCGCCAAAATTCGTTTATCGCGCGGGAACCGTACATTTTTCCGGAATAAAAAGTATCCTATGTCCTTTCCCGGGACTCAAGGTATCCCCATTCCAAATTTCAGCAAAATCGGTTCAGCGGTTTAGGCGTGAAGAGGTAACAGACATACAGACAGACAGACACACTTTCGCATTTATAATATTAGTATGGAAGTATGGATTCACAGCTTTGATAATGTAGACAATTCTTCTCAATAGCGTCATTCAAACTCTGTAAAAGCTTGCCAAAACTAACCTTAAAATTCTTCTAGTAAAGTAATATAAAATCCAAACGGCAAATCGGGGCCCAATACTTCACAAAATATAATTGTATGAAATTCTGGGCCTCATTATTTCGATTATATCTTAGTTGTATTCGTTATTCATAGCTTTGATAAAATACTACTAATTGACATTAGGTCTGAATGGGCGTGAGGACAGTTTACACCCCCATTGGAGACCCCGCGCTAACGACCGGCGCCTGTAGTGACGGTTACACTATACACCCGCCATGATTCATTAATAAGTCTTTTTTCTGCGTTAGTAAAAACATAATGTGTAGAGTGATAGATTTTAATCAACTTTTATATTTTAAAAGTTTAAAAAAATTGATTGCTGTTAGATACAAACTAAAGTATAGACTATAGAGTATACCTAATTAAAGTATGATTTATGTCTCTAAACAGATTATATTATGTGAAATGTAAATATTGTTTAACATAATTTATGGTTTTACTTAAAAATCGGCCAAGTGCGAGTCGGACTCGCGTACGAAGTGTTCCGTACCGTTATAGAGCAA
Organism: Cyaniris semiargus; assembly: GCA_905187585.1. Classification (NCBI taxonomy): domain Eukaryota; kingdom Metazoa; phylum Arthropoda; class Insecta; order Lepidoptera; family Lycaenidae; genus Cyaniris; species Cyaniris semiargus. Next base: position 5,663,191 of record LR994550.1, read on the forward strand.
AAATAGGCCAAAAATTGTGTTTTTTGTATGAGAGCCCCCCTTAAATTTTTATTTTATTTTAATATTATAATTAAATATTCAAGTACACATAATAAAGGACTTTATGAAAAATTCAAGAGCCTACCTGTTGCCATTATTGATATATACATCACGTTTGTTGTATGGGAGCCCCCCTTAAATATTAATTTTATTTTGTTTTTAGTATTTGTTGTTATAGCGGCAACAGAAATACACAATCTCTGACAGAAGTCTAGCTATAGCGGTTCTTGAGATACAGCCTGGAGACAGACAGACAGACGGACAGACGGACAGACATCAAAGTCTCAGTAATAGGGTCCCGTTTTTACCATTTGGGTACGGAAACCTAAAAACTATGATAAACACTGCATCAGAGTCTACAAACTAAATTTTTAGTATTCTAAAACATACAGAAACGAACAATTCAAATACCACCTTTTAAACGTAACAAGAATTACCTGTAATACACTAGAGATGGGCATCTGATCCTTGAGCCAGGAAAAGTAGACCGGCATGTCACCTGAGGTGACAGTGCAGGTGATCTGAGCGCGGTCACCTGACCGCAACCCGGGCGGGAATACTATTGGCGACAGCACCGGCGGCGAGACGACGTTTATTTGGACCTACAGCCAAATAAAAGCAGGTCATATTATATACTTTATATTACTAACCGCCGTACTCAGAGACAATTAATTATGATTAAGTAACCTTCAATTTAATGACGAGTTTGACAAATAATGTATGGAGCTTATGTAAAAATTTTGAATTAATTACATTTAAGTAATTAATGATCCACTCTGAGTGCGGCAGTAACTACTAGATAAATATCGTTTAAAAAAGAATTGATGCGAGTTGTGTGTGGTCATCTGACCACAACCGAAGGCGCGACGCATGTTTATTTTTATTATCAGAACTAATTTAAGTATGTGTTGACGTGGTGCAAACGCTAAATAGAAGCATCTTTCTCAAAGGTTTTGATTTCTTCTTACATAAATAAAAATATGACATGTTTTACACCCAAAATAATACCTTAAGATTTTCAATTTAAAACAAAAAATGGTAACAAAAAAATCGGCCAAGTGCGAGTAGGACTCGCGCACGAAGGGTTTCCGTACCATTATAGAGCAAAATTGTGTTTTTTGTAAGGGGACTCTCTAGCTATTACCGTTCTTGAGTTACAGCCTGGTGACAGACAGACAGACGGACAGACAGACAGACGGACAGACAGACGGACAGACATCGAAGTCTTAGTAATAGGGTCCCGTTTTTACCCTTTGGGTAATCCTAAAAAGTACTTTAAAATTGGAAGGAACTGATCTTAAAGTTTCATTGCTATTAAAAAAGTTCGTTCAACTTCTGTTAGTAAATACTCAAACGGTTAAGAAGGGACTTCTATTTATTACGGCTCCAGATTTAAAGTAAAATGAAATCGCGTTTCAGTTCACTTCAGGAAATTCGTTCTGTTTTGTAAAGTTCCAAATTTAAATAAGTATTAAGGATTTCATCAAGCAAGTTACCCCAGAAAGGAGTTTGTGTTTTGTGACGTTCTAAATTCGTATCGATCCTGGCCAGTTCACTGTAAGGTAATCTTCCAAAAAAAAAATTAAGGTTGAAAAACTATCGAAGCAATGAGTATTTAACGTTCTAAATTCAAACTCACTTCTGGAAATGGAAGCAAGGAGTATTGTGTTCGAAATTCAAACTGACCTCGCGCCTGGCGAGCTCGCCGCCCGGCGTGAGCACGGAGCAGACCCAGCCGCCCTTGTCCCTGGTCTTGTCAACGTTGACGATGGTCAGCTGCCCATCGCGCTGCTGGTAGCGGACGTCCGCCCCCGTGCCACCCTCCCAATTCACCGAGCTGTATCATAATGAGTATTCAATATAATGAGTGTAAATTCATATTCAATAGATAAATTTAATTATTTAACAAATTGTAATGCATTTACCAAACATACTCGTAAGTGATTTCTTGTAAATAAATTTAACTTTCTAGCTATCGTGGTTCTGGAGATACAATCTGATGAGAGACTGACGGACGGACAGACAGAAGAAGTCTTAGTAATAGGGTACGGTTTTTACACTTTGGTTACGGAATCCTAAAATAGTGTGGGTATGAATAATACCATTTTGACTCTTATGTTTAGCCTTACTTTATGTTAATGCATTTTCAAACAACAATTACCTTTTATTTCAATGAACAACAAAAACAAATAATATTATTTTTTGTAGCATCATACGTTACAATTGTTAAAGCATTTATTTCAGTGTAAAATGTAATTTACACAGTTCAAAGCTTTTCACTAGTAGTAAACATTTTTAGTTTGTAGCTGAATCCTTTTTCAATGAGGTTTTTTTGCGCTGCACACAGCTATTAAATTGCTAAAAGTGTTTCATTTATTTATTTTCTGTAATGGCCTTACACAACGAAATAAATTGCAACATTTAATTGTTTCAGAGAATTGATTTCAAAGAATTTACTGCTATAATAAAACATGTGTTTGGCTTTGCTATCATTATATTTTGGATACACGTTAAATGTCGTGAAATGTTCTCTTTTTTATATGCAAATTGTAAAATATAAGACAGTACAATATAATCGTCCATTAACTTTAAAGAGCATGCAACTAAAAAACATCACAAGTATACTCAGCGTAGCTTCGTAGCACTCTGCTACGCAGCCACAATTTGGCGTAGCACTATGCTACGCAACCGCATGTTTGGCGTAGCGCGCTCTACGCCGTTGTATTCCACAGTAGAATACAACGGCATATTATAGTACGCTACGCTACGCCAAACAATACGAGTAGAATTTTTACTCGTATTGTTATACTCACTCGATAGGAAAGCCGTAGTATGGACACCAAATAGTAACTTCAGTTCCAGCGACTGCTTTCACCGGGTTCATTGCTCTTATGTACGGTGGACCTGAGGACAAGAAAAATGTATTTAATATAAAATAATTCTCTTGTAAAATTGCTGGAAACATTAGAAGATTTTTCGTATATTTCGTAAAATCATAAATTGGAGCAAGAGTAGATAAAAAATGCAGACGAAAACGTGAAAAAAGCTAGTATCTCGGGCCACTGCAATTTGCAATATTGTAAGCGGTAAACATTGTCGACGGTTCGTAAAATTTACAACATGTTTCACTTTGTGGAGCAGCTCTCATTCACTCGGCCGTTAATTGAGGAACCATGTTTGAAAAACTTGTCGGAAAGTTCGAGACATAAAAGTAAGTGAGTAATTAAAGCTGTGAAAATTTATAATTTTAATTACGAAACTCCCGAGTGGCGAAGGGTTCATAAAACACGATTTCTATCGCCTTACGTAAATTGTAAAAATGAGTTACTCAAAAACTGTAGCATTGGAGAAATTAAATGCTTCAAATAATATTTAACGAAGATTTGTTGAACCGCGGTTCGTTCTTACTTTTATACGTTTTTCACCACGTAAGGTAACGTTTACATAACCAAGTAACGAGTCGACGCAATAAGGTACATTTTAAAATGAGCCATTCAGAACTGACCTTCATTTACTACACAAGGAGATGTAACACATTCAATTGAAAGACTTTCCACTCAAGGTGTCAGACTACGTGCACAACTACCTGTTTCAAATTTGAATGGCTTATTTTAAAACGCATCACCGCGACTAACGATGTGATACAGGGTACCATTCCGATCGACGCGGTAAGCGACCGCGACCGAGAAAAAATCAAATAAAATGCCGCTTTATGACCGAGGCTTTAGGTTTTCACTAGATGACGACCGCAACTCCGTTGCGCTAAAATTCGTAAAAAGTATCCTATGTCCTTTCTCGGGACTCACCACACCAAATATCAGCAAAATCGGTTCAGCGTTTTGGGCGTGAAGAGGTAACAGACAGACAGATAGACAGACAGACACACTTTCACATTTATAGTATTAGATGGATTTTGTTTTACGCCTCTACAAAGCAGCGACGGCATGGGTCGCTAGACCTATACCTAGAAAATGAATTTAACATACCATAAACGTTGAGCCTGGCGGCGTGCGCGACTGAGCCGTGCGCGTTGGTGGCGCGACACTCGTAGCGGCCGCCGTGCTCCACGCGCGCGCCCGACAGCGCCAGCGTCGACAGCACGTAGTTCGCACCGCCCAAACTGCCGCCCATACCACCGCCCTCGCGACCCTCTGAGATCGTCGCCCTGCGTATGCGCAATGATTTTTAGTATCTGTTTATATATCTGCTCACCTCTAAGCACCTGCTTTACTATTTACATCATCATATTGAAATGTAAGCATTGTAATATGTTATGTCTTACACTAAATGGACCACTAGTTAGCAACTATAGTTAACAATTTGACTTTACTCACATAACATAAAGCATGCATTTAATTTTGTAGTGTAGAAAGTTGAGATAAAGTTGTGTGGGTGTATTATTCGAAAACCCTTAGCGCTATGATCATGAAAGCTGTCTAGTCTGTAGCTAAAATAACAATATTCAATGCCAAAAAAACAAAGTTTTATTAACGGCCGTTCCCAATATTCAATCTATCTCTGGTTTGACATAAGACCGATCGCAGCTAACATGGAATTGATATAAAATATAGGGCTACCGCACACCTGAGACACGACTGTCTTAAGACAGACTATCGCATAATAAAATGCACTAGATGCGCACATTTGTGACAAAACGTCTCATAGACAAAGTTGTCTAATGCGCCCCGCGACAAGTCTGACTAACGACTGTCGGCTTCCCTTTGAAGTGTATGCGAGCGCGTACATCTAAGACAAAACTGTCTAGCCACAATAGACATAACTACCAGTAGTTCGACTCAGGGCTCGGAAACCTGGTTAATCTTCGCGATCCTGTTCGTTAGAAACGCCATACATTTCCAAAAGATCTTTTTCATTTCGATTCCGCTCTGAACGGACCGAAATTATTTCTGGTTTTGTTCTAAGAGCAAAATTAAATTGCTCACTGCTCAAAATACCGTTTAGAACCGTTCGCGGTTATGTTCGCCCCGCCCACTCATACACACCACGACCATCACCCATTGTCCACACATAAACAAGTTATGGCCTATTGGCTATTAGATGGTGCACTAGAAAAGTTTAGATGATATCACTGCACTAGTTACTTTCCGCGAGAAATTAACCAGGTAATTTCAGAAGCAATACCGCTCGCATCTCTATTTCGCTCCGAACGAACACTTATCCAAAAACCTGGTTATAGAGCGTTTTAACCTGCTTAAAACAATACCGGTTCCGAGAGTTACTTTCCGCGAGAAATTAACCAGGTTAATTTCAGAAGCATTACCGCTCGCATCTCTATTTCGCTCCGAACGAACACTTATCCAAAAACCTGGTTATAGAGCGTTTTAACCTGGTTTAAAAAATACCGGTTCCGAGAGTTACTTTCCGCGAGAAATTAACCAGGTTAATTTCAGAAGCAATACCGCTCGCATCTCTATTTCGCTCCGAACGAACACTTATCCAAAAACCTGGTTATATAGCGTTTTAACCTGGTTAAAAAAATACCGGTTCCGAGCTCTGGACTTCGACTGCAAAGAAACGGACAGGTTTCAATATATTATGTCAAATTCGTCGGGTTTCACTAAGATTATGAATGGAATGTGCCTCGCGCTGGCTGATATAATTTATTTTTAAATACTTATAGATTTCAAAATTAGATTCTGACAATTTTAATCACATGTGCCAAAACATAAACAATAATACGGACCAAAAAGAGAAACACGTCCAGCGATCCAAGTACCTACTATCTTTCCCGTCAAGTCTTTCCCGTTTATTTTTGAAGTTATTTTTATCCGAATGAGAACTTTTCTATCTATATCTATAAAATCTTTCAGAACTGCTCGCAATAGACGCAAAATATATTTTTCAGTACTTAACGTTTTAATTTCGTCGTTTTTAATTGTATTAATATACAACTTGTTATTTGTAATACCTAAGTTGTAAACATAAATTATTTCAAATTGACGTGTTTCACATCCCGTTTTTAACGTGTTTAACATGTTTAACATCCCAGAGAAATACAGTAATAGGAAACCCTAATGCCTGTAATATGTTATAGTTTTAAGTTCGTAGTGACAAGTTAACAACCCTAGCGATTTTTGTCATAATACGTCAAATTTAAAAATTTCTAACTTCTAAGTCGGCATACTCTATAACTCTGTCTACTCTGTCCGGGCGTTCTCTACTGTTTAATATACAATTGTATGCGTTGCGTCATCGTAGTCAAGACAGTTTTGACTTGGTGTGCGCCACGTGATAGACACAACTGTTTCTCTTTAATCGTAAGACTGACTTGTCTATGTGAAACAAGATTGTCTCACTACAGTCGTGTCTCCAATGTGCGGTCGCACATATGTATCTAATGTCTAATGAGAGCTATTCCTATCTCTAGTAGGGCAAAACCAGAGATAGATCAAATATTGGGAACGGCCGTAAGACGCGAGCCCGTAGCGATCGATCGTCTAAATCTGTAATAACGTCAGCTATCTGAGCACGTGAAATCTGTCGATGTTATGATGGTCATTTTGTTACTGTCCGTTTATAACGCTGCTATAAGTCATAAAGACCGGGGCGTTTTTGTTATAGCGCTGGCAGCTGGCGCGCTAATATATTTTTGAAGATTTTATTTGGACCCGTAATGGCAATAAAGATCTCGCAAATTATCAAGACGTAGTACTCAAGCTGTAGTAAAATAAGCGTAGACAAAGCCTAGTTTCAAGTAAAAACTTGACATTTAAACCACTCCAAAATTATTATTAACTTTTAAGGTCCAATGACATGTGAGTTACTTAAACATTTTCATTGTTTATACAATGAACCGTCCTTAGGCAAAGAGAATAACTACGTGTCCTTGTGGACGGTCACAAGACGTTCCTCCTATTGAGAAAATAAATAAACGAAATATACCTACCATTTATTATTGATTATGTGTGTGTAAAATTATTTTTGAAAAACAATTATAATATTACATCCTAAAATATTTCCTAAAAAGTTCGTTAACTAGTATCGGGGATTACCCGTGATGCGCGGGTATGGGTTGTCCGTCGAGCGTCCATCGGAATCGCGGCGGGGGTTCCCCCACGGCGGAGCACTTGAGCGCCACCTGCGCGCCCGGCTGCACTGCCTGCTCGATGAACGTATACACCAGCTCCGGCCGAGAGTCTGTTAACATACATCTGTATAGCAACGCTTGAACGTGTGTACATGCTTCAGACCAGTCTATAAACAAACATCTATATATAAATGCCGAAACAGTGTACCAGCTCTAGAGTTTGCCAACCACAGAGATAGAATTTGTCAACATACAGCAATGCTTTTGTAGTGACGAACCAGCTCTGAAGAGAGTACGTCGATAAACATCTATATAAAATGCTTCAACATGATACTGTAGCGCTGATTGGTAGCGCCACACCACTTTAGTCTAAATTGTAAAACGTGACAATTTATATAAACTGCGATTTTGAAAATACAAAGTGTTGCGCCTTTTCTTACGGTTTTGACTATTACATAAGCATCTGTAATAATATAGTTTACACAGTTTAAGTCCCGACTCTCGCATAGATTTAAAAGTAAAAGTTCATGCAGTACAAGTCTCGACTGTGTTCACATATACCAAAAGAAACCGGAGAAATACCACGTTCTCACAGAAAACCGGCGTGAAACAGCGCTTGCGCTGTGTTTCGCCGAGTGAGTGAGTTTCCCGGAGGCCCAATCCCCTACCCTATTCCCTTCCTTTTCCTCCCCTATTCCCTTCTCTTTCCATCCCTACCCTCCCCTATTCCCTCTTAAAAGGCCGGCAACGTACCTGCAGCTCTTCTGATGCTGCGAGTGACCATGGGCGACGGAAGTTGCTTTCCATCAGGTGACCCGTTTGCTCGTTTGCCCCCTTATTTCATATTAAAAAAAAAAACTTTCGCATAAAATATAGCATAATATAATCTATTTATACGCCTAGTTTGAATGTCATCCAGATCTAAATCAGGCTGTATAGCCAGTGATTGAGTATCGCATTCATCCCAGCAATCCATCAATCCATTTAAACTTTCGCTATTATATTAGTTATATAATATTCAGGATAAATGAGGATTACATTAAATGCAAGAGAGTTTCACCGACTAGATTTGCAAGGAATTAGACCTAGTTAAAATAGCTGCAGAAATAGCTCTAGCACACTGTTTTAAACCAAAAAGTAAGCTTTAAGTCAGATTAGTTTCAAACTGCACGCTCAATAGACGAAGTCACGTGGAACATTTAAAGGAAAGTAAAGTAAATCATGAAATATGATGAAATTACTTACCCGAGCTACGTTTGAGCCGTTTGAGAGCGGCCAGTCTCCCCGCTAACGAGCACCATATTATAGCTGTAAACATACCAGTATATTAAAGACCTTATTTTATTTATTGTACGTTAGTAACAGAATAAATATGAGGTGAACGAAATAAGCCGTTTCCTTCGCTTTCGTTTCGTACGATAATTTTTATTACGTTTTTTATGTTGAATTTTTATTTTCTGCTTCTCTCGAAGCACAGGTTCCAGCTATTCTTAAAAATAAATGTTCGTCGTATTTGACGACTAGGTATAAAATATATATTTTACACACTATTTTACTAAATTATTACAGTCACAAATGGACACCAAAATTATTTGAACAATGAGCTTAATTCAATACCCGTCGACATTGTTTTTATTAAAAAACTAATAAATTATAAATATATCGATCTTTATTGAAGTGCTTTTAGTCAAATGCAGGACGCATCTCGTTAATTAGAAATGCCAGCGAGTTGAATGAAAATGGACGAACACAAAAAATCTGAGAACAAAGGCCGATCCGAAACGAGATTTTACGTACAAAAATCAAAATCCACGTCTCCCGGATCCACCCACCACCCACCACATAAAGCTATAACGAAATATTTAAAAAACTATTCCATTACCGAAAGTTTTCTTTGTCTGACCCGCAGTGTCCTGGAAAATATTTTCGTACAGCCTGTACTCAAACAGTGACCATTTTATAGCTGAGTGAAATATTACACTTCTTTATGTAGCAGCCTTCACTGTACAGTATTTTTTCAAAATACAAACAAAACTTTAAGTTGGAGGATTCAGAAAGTTTTTTGCTATGTCCAAAGTGCATTCTTTCTGGAGATATAGACTTCACGCTTGCTTTGGCTTGTATAATGTAACCATAGATTTTGTATAACAAAAGCCATGTTTATTGCAATACAACAACGACTAACATGCCGACAAAGTTCGTTTGGCGTACGGTGATTTTTGAAACTAATGTTATACACTTACTAGCTGACCCGGCAAACGTTGTTTTGCCATATAAATTATTTCTAGTATCAATATAAAAGGTAGATAAAAACCTTTTCTCAGGCCTAACGAATGTACGTACAAAATTTCATTAAAATCGGTTGAGCCGTTTTGGAGGAGTTCGCGCACAAACACAGTGACACGACAATTTTATAAATTAGATATAATGTCACTTGATAGACATATTTTTATTCTGTTGCTCCTTGCATTCATATTTTGTAAGGTATAACTTAATGATATGCATTTCAGGGAAATCTTGGATTCAAAATGGCAAAGGCACACAAAATGAATACATTGATAATTATTGATTCAATAAACCAAACAATTAGGTCTCTCGTAAGAGAATAATATATTTCAATTCTATATAAGCTGAGCCCTTATTTTTCCTGCTGAGCACGAAAATGAAGGAGCCCCCAAAGCAATAAAATACCTTGCGAGAAAATGAAAGAGCAAATCGCTACGTATTTGTTCCTTAGCGGTTAAATTAATCTCGTTTTGTCCAGGCTGATGTGGAAATATTACTACAGAGCCTGTAGGCCGGATAATTAATTATGAGAGTTCTAAATATAGTAAACCAATATTATAGCTTTTATTATATTATACCTAGATATTTACCGAATTTCTTTATCGCGTAAGGGTCAATTCAGACCGCAACGCGACGCGTAGATGCATTTCTAAATTTGTATAGATTTATAAATAAAAAAATAAAAATAGTTTTATTTCTGAATAGATTTTAAAAAAATGCTTTCAGAATGTTGATACTACATGGTGCCTACCACCGGTTCGGGAACTAACCCGGCGAGAAGAACCGGCGTAAGAAACTCGCACGGGGCCCACTTTTTTACCAAAAAAAGTGAGAAAAAAATTAATCTTTTTAAATAAAATTTACAATGTTGTAACTTAAAATTATACAATGTCAACATAATTGTAAGTCATGTAACACTAATGTAGAAGTAGCCTTGCAAGAAGCCATCCTACTCCCAAGATGTGCCATCGTTTATGAAATCATTGACCTTATAGCTTTGGCACTCAAACGCTCTTTGACTACTTTTTTAAATTTATTAATGGAAAGATTTTGAACGTTTTCTGGGATTTTATTGTAAAGGCGTATACCGTATCACCGGCATATCTAGCTTGTGCTTATTTCTAGTATTTCTACAGTGAATGTCACTTTTAACTTTAAATTTACTTATATTTTTTCTAACATATATTACATTATCCAAAATGTATTGAGAAGCAACAGTTAGAATACCAATTTCTTTAAATTTATCTCTCAGAGATTCTAAAGCAGACATTTTATAAATAGAACGTATGGCTCGCTTCTGCAGCACAAATATTGTATTAATGTCGGCAGCGTTTCCCCATAAAAGGATTCCATATGACATCCTACAATGAAAATAACTAAAATATACTAATCGTGCCGTGTCTTCGTCAGAAATTTCTCTAATTTTTCTGACTGCATATGCTGCAGAACTGAGCCTACCTGCAAGATTAGCAATGTGAGGACCCCACTGTAATTTACTGTCAAGTGTAATTTGACAGACTTGCAAGACGTCTCACGCAATTGAAGTCTGGCAAATCCATACAGAAATGCATCTACACGTCGCGTTGCGGTCTGAATTGACCCTAAGAACCATATGTTTTTCCAGGAGAAAACTATTATAAATATGACCTTTCCCGGGACTCAAAGTATCTTCATCAATTGCAGTTAAGCGGTTTATGCGTGAAGAGATTACAGACAGACAGATAAATTTTGCATTTATACTTTGCATTTTTGTATTAAATTAGGTGACTTGTAGCAGAATATTCTACTTTCTACTTTACATCTCAAAAAGCACCTCTATACTTGTATTGTTTAATTGTATTATGTTCGGTGTTGTAAAGCGTGTCCCAGACAGACGCGGCCTGCGGTGGCGGTAGCAGTGGCGGTCAGTTGGATGACTTGAGAGTTCTAGGAACGACACAGACACACGCGGCCACGCGGCCATGCCATTCAACTGACCGCCACCGCCACCGCCACCGCAGGCCGCGTCTGTCTGGGAGACGCTTAACACAGTATTGGTACAACGGTACAACAGATGCTATTGGTACAAATGACGGTTGTGATGAATGGGCATCGAGCGGCGTACCGCGTATCGTTAACGACCGCGATCATTAACTTCGACGCTATAACCGACTACGACTATAGCCACGGACTTGTGGCTTCTAATTACTTATTATCTTCTCTTTTTCCTGTTCTCTGTTATCTTTCATCGTTCTAGTTATCGTTGGGTGCTTCATTTTTGTTTTGTTATTGTTTGGATTGGATAACGCGAAAGAGATAGTTTTAAGTACTTACTACTTCTCTTGGGCAAAGTACCTTGTTCAGATAATATTATCACAAAATATATAATCTAGATAAATAAATGTAAACAAAAAGTTTACATTTTCTAGGACCCAGGACATGTGTTACGCGTTGGGTTTAGTAAAATAACTTCGGTACACAGTAAAGTTTAAACCAGCTAGTGAGTAGTGGAGAATCAAAATTTGTTTAAAAGGTGGTTGTGGCGCGTGGATGACAATATGGGCCCTGGCTAATGGTTATATCAAATTCTGATAGCTATCGATGAAAGTGACACCAGTCATATTAAGGGCCTCATAAGACACTTGGACTTTGGAGCGTGGGTTTGCTACAGCTGTCTCTGAAGTGACACATTTCATGAGTCATTTCAGAGACAGCTCTGTCTAACTTTTTGTTTGCGCCTTTGCCTTTTGTAGGACAGTAGTTGTTCTTCATGGATTCAGTATGGTTTTACACTTGTTTGGTTTATACACAATACTTTTATTATATTATAAAAGATGTATTTGCCAGGACAATAAAAATGATTCGGTCAGATAAAATGAAATTTTCCAGAGCAATTTACGCGTGATTGTGGCAATTGTCATTGAAGCGAAAATAATGTAATTTATTCCTGGGCGGGGATGTTTATACATTAAACACGGGGCTTTATACTCATTATAAAATATGTAATTACATTAAATGCAATGATAATTTATCTTTGCTGCAAGTACTCCTAGCTCGCTGCTACTCAACATCGACATGCAAATAAAATTAATAACTCTTCAGAAGATAATATAAAACAACCTTTAAATTAAAGTAATATTTTCATGCGTTTAAATATAATTTCACGTAAAGGAAGAGAAAATATTTTCCTTCAACAAGTATTTATGCTTCAGGTCCTATTACCTCTTTCAAAGTATATAGAAATGTAGATTCATAAACTTGCCGTTTTATCTCTTAGTTTACGAGTACCCGTCGCTGTTATACAAATTAAAATACAATCACATTAAAAGGATTTCAATAAAAATAATACGATGTTTGTTTTTTCGCTGCGGCCGCATTGAAAAGGATTTCTCTTAAAAGAAAATAAAAGAGTGCATTGAAATAATTAAATTAATACTAGAATAGAGAGATTTTTAATTTTGTTATTTTTTTCGAAGAAAATAAAGTTGAAAAAGATTATAAAAAGTAAATTATAACTTGTTTATGATGATATGTTAAAAATGGTCTTAACAGCTGAAGTGCGCTATAAACTAGTACTACGAGTGTATCGTTGATTTCAAGCTACAGCATATTAAGCTGCAGCCGCTACAAAAATAAATAAAACTTAAATTTATTTTGATTTACTCTCGTACTTTGTGTTTAGAATTTATCGCGCGGATCACGAGTCGCCCTGAAGTTTAATATTTATGATCTGTCTCAGTGTGAGACTCGACTCATATTTCCAGACTGCTGGAACGCTTTATGGAGCTTTACGACTACTCTCTGTAATGGTTTACACCTAGAAAACTGCTCCTGTTTAGAAATTACTTCACATTTTTATTTTTACCGCACTCTATTTCTTCTAGTTTAGAATTGCAGCGAGATTTCGCCATTTATTCTATTGTTCTCTGCTTATTTTAAGTTCATTTTATAACGTTAACTTAGATGTTATTATAAGAAAGTTTTGTTTTTTAGTTTGAATACTGATTTATATTTCGAAGCTAGTGTAAACAAGACGTACGGGTAATGAAATAAATGTAAGTAAAAGTGGGGAAAAGGTAGCATTACGATACAATATTCTAATACTAAAATAACTCACCAAAACTCTTCCAATATCTTTTTGTTTTCTTGAAGTGTTTGCAATCTAAGTCTGTAGCTCCGGAGTAGGAACAAATACTGAAAACAAGAACATAATATTATGAATATTTTATCAATATTGTGTGCCAGTACTTGATAATATAAAATTACTATTTACGTGGCAGATGACTCTACAAAGTCTGCGGTCTTTGTCTGTCATTTGACTTTTCCGACGCGTGAGTCTCGACTTAGAGCCTGTCCACATGTGTGTTGCGTCAGCGTTACGTCGACGCAGCGCTGCCGTTTGACGCATAGCCGGCCACACGGGCGCTGCGTCATCGCAGCGGCGTTATTACGAAGCAGACTTAACGTCAACACCCCCTCCCGCTTCGTCTCGTGGGCTGCTGTCCGTTATGTGTGCGTTGCGCGCTGCTGTCACGACGCATCGCGCCGTGTGAACACCTTGGTTATTTGTATGTAAAACAACGCAACGGCAGCGCTGCGTCGACGCAACGCGCCGTGTGGACTGGCTCTGAGGCCGGCCTCATACACACATGTTTTCTGTTTGCAATTTAACGAATTAGTTTTCCTTATTGAGAAATCCGAATGCATGGAATCAGTAGAAAAAATATTAAGTGCCGCATTTGCACGTTCGTTTTTCTCCGTACGTTAAAAGTGCAAGCCGGCATTCGCAAGTGAAAAAAACAAACGTTTGCGCTAGTCTCACGAAATTCCGAATACCGAAAATCGTTTCGGATCTCGCATACGGAAAACGTGTGTATGCGGCCGGCCTTATATGCGTCCGCGCGACAGAGTGGTTTGGCCGCTACACACCGAAATTATAAGTTATATTAATTTAAACAAATTGTATAAATTAGCGTTACGACACATACAAATCGAGCCGACTAAAACTTCTTGAATTATTATTTTATATTAAACTAGCTGTCCCGGCAAATACTGTTTTGCGATATAAAGTATTTCGCCCATTTCATCAAAATAGATTGAATAGTTTAGGCAAAAATCATAAAAGTATATTGTGCGGGAGCCGTACATTTTCTGGGACAAAAAGTATATCCATACCAAAATTCATTAAAATCGATTGAATAGTTTACGCGCAAATCATAAAAGTATATTGTGCAGAAACCGTACATTTTTTCGAGACAAAACGTAATCCTATGTCCTTTTTTGGGACTCAAACTATCACTATACCAAATTTCAGCAAAATCGGTCGAGCCGTTTACGCGTGATGTCGTGACCAAGGGATATATGGATTCATTTTTATTTATATAGATATTTGTATTAGTAAGTGGGTTATAGTACGGGAGCCCTAGAATAAATTTTTAGGGTTCCGTACCCAAAGGGTAAAACGGAACCCTATTACTAAGACTTCGATGTCTGTCCGTCTGTCCGTCTGTCTGTCACCAGGCTGTAACTCAAGAACCGCTATAGCTAGACTTCTGAAATTTTCACAGATTGTGTATATGTGTTGCCGCTATAACAACAAATACTAAAAATAAAATAAATTAAATATTTAAGGGGGGCTCCCATACAACAAACGTGATTTATTTTTTTTGCTATTTTTTGCTCTTAATCAATAACGACAACACATAGGCAATTGAAATGTTCTCAAAATACCTAATTGTATTTGTACTTTAATAATTAATTATAAAATTTAAATAAATTAAGTAATTGAGGGGGGCTCCCATACAAAAAATTCAATTTTTAGCCTATTTTTGCTCTGTAGTGGTACGGAACCCTTCGTGCGCGAGTACAACTCGCACTTGGCCGATTTTTATTTTTTGATTACTAATCAAAAAAAAAATGTTCTAGGGAGCCCTAGAAC
Organism: Cyaniris semiargus; assembly: GCA_905187585.1. Taxonomy (NCBI): domain Eukaryota; kingdom Metazoa; phylum Arthropoda; class Insecta; order Lepidoptera; family Lycaenidae; genus Cyaniris; species Cyaniris semiargus. The sequence goes on from LR994550.1 coordinate 5,678,481, forward strand.
AATTTTCACTATTAAAATTTACAATCTACAATACTTTTAGCACGGCAGATAGTTCAGTAATTTTCCCCTTTTCTTTTACTCTTCTTCTATCTATAATATTATGATATCTTGTTTATAGTACAGCTTGATGACGCCCGTTACTCCGTTGGGCCAAAAATGATTTATCGCGCGGGAACCGTACATTTTTCCGGTATAAAAAATATCCTTTGAACTTTCCCGGGACTCAAAGTATCTTCATACCAAATTTCAGCAAAATCGGTTCAGAAGTTTAGGCATGAAGAGGTAACAGACAGACACACTTTCGCAATTATAATATTAGTATGGATAATATACATATAGTATATTATTAAGGTCCTATAAGTAATTTTTTTTTTGGATTTTTAAGCCAAATAGTTGTATAAAGTAACATCATCTCAGCACGATCCTCATACCTCAATCAACCAATTTATTCACAGATTCTTTTGATCGTGCGGTGAAAACTTGCGATGGAAATGCCATTCGAGGTATTAGAATCGAGCCCCGGCACTTAATTACTCGTTCGTATTTCGTAGCACATTAACGTCCCGTGAAATTAAGTAATTAGCTGAACAACATAATTCTCTACCGTTCTTGTAATTATAACCGTTAAGTAACGAAGTCGCTTAGCAGATGGATTATGTCTGGTTCATGCTTAATTCGACAAAAACCAGGTTTGCGGTGGGGCTGTATTTTGTGACAGCTACTCGTATATATAATGAGCTTTATTTGTTTGCAACTTTTTTATATCAGCAAATTATAAAGGACAAACCCCGTTTGTAACATTGGTCTACTACAAATGGAAAAATCCTCGGGAAAACTTTATCAATAGCTGCTTTTATTTCGACGTCCATGAGGGGTGGACATCGGCCATTGTTTAATACGAAATGGGTTCCGCGATTTTTCTTGATTACACGTATTTTTTGCACGCGTTTTCATAATAAGCAACGCTTCATCTTAGCAGTTGTCAGGTGATCATAGTTCAGCGACCTTCGTTATTTTCGACACGTAACTATTGCAGGATTCAAATGCTTTTATGACACTACCATTTGAAGCGCGTTTACGACGTAACACTTAAGTGACGAATAAAATCAACAACGCAGCTCCAAAAAATCATATTAGCACTTAAATCTGACAGCATATCTGTATTATTTATTTGCGTAGGAGCGTTTCTATAAAACACCACATATAACACACAATAGTTAATCTTTTGTTCATACAAACTACGCTCCAGCAATTACATCTAAGGTCTGAATACCACACAGGAATATTTCTCTCCGTTCGCAATTTTCTCTTGACCTCTGCTAATTAGAAATGCAGCTGCAGACAGTAATATATGTTACGTGTTTCTTTAACGTACGCTCTCTTAAAGTCCGAGTTTGTTTTCATAAGAAAATGAAATGGCTCCGGACTTTGAAAGAGGGACTTTCGGAAAGTCTACTCGTGGAATGCGGTCCCCTTAGTAATGGTATCTCCAACTTTGTATCATTTAAATGGGATGTTGGGTCGTATTTATAATTAGGATAATATTATGTTTGAGTTGGATAAAATGTATTTAATTTGAATCTCATTATAAACAATAAAGTAAATTAAAGCATACATCAGCGTATACCTATTATTATTAAGCCTCCATGACGGACGGGGCTTTTAATAGATGATAGATAATATTATTGTCCTACAGTACCCTGATACAGAATGTACATAATGTACAAATATTATGTAATAGCTCGTGATACACTTTCGTTTCAATAGCTAAACATAATTTTAATCATTCGCATATTTTATAGTATACATCTGCGGATGGCCCTCTAAAGTCTAAACAGTTGATTATCCGACAGTTAAACTCTAATAAACACCAGCTGTCCCGTCCGTAAAGACGCCCGGTTACACCACACTAAACAGTCGTTAACCGACAATACAGCCTCACACGGAGTTGCAAATTAAATCGGTCTCATGAGGTTCTGTGTAATGACTGCAGACGCCTCGCTCTAAGTGCTGTACACAAAATGTTTCACTCAACTTAAACTTTACAATATTACATTGAGAACTATTATATTTTGACAATGGAATCTTGATTTGTTCGGTTAATTTGCCGGAGGAACATATTTTATAGCCTCATTAAATTATGTTTATTACACAAAAGTCAATATGTTGGCGTTCAAACATTCATATTAGCCCAGTAGGGTTAGTTCAGCCTTGTATGGGAATCTGAAATTAATTATAGTCAGAATTTTTTTTGCACCTATATTTAGGTCATGAATAGCTTAAATTCAAAAACTCGACCAAATCCGACTGGTGCGTTAGCCGCCATATTGGTTTGAAGGACATATCTTTTTTTGCGAAAATGATAAGGACCAAATTTGTCGTAAATTTAATTTTCTACATTTTGAGTTCTTATAATTTTCATTGTAAAATCAATATTTACGGAGATAAATGCAAAAAACAAGTCAAAGTATAATTTCGCTTGTATGTCAATTATTATCAAATTTAGCGAAAATACTTGTAGAAACAAAGTTGTAGAATCATCTACATTTGTAGGAAATTTAATGATCTATCAAGATCATTAAATTTCCTTCAAAAATTCAAAAATTTGATCTTTATGGCTTTTTTCAGAAACAATATTTAAACTCCTACACCTATGGTAAATGTACCGGGACCCAAGCGACTGGATAAAACTGAATATTTCTGATCATGAATTAAACCCTATAACAACTACGGCACAACCTATACCTGAATCATTATTAAAAAATGGCCAAGTGCGAGTCGGACTCGCTCATGAAGGGTTCCGTACCATTATAAGGCAAAGATAGACAAACATTTCTGTTTTTTGTAAAGGGAGCCCCCCCTAAATATTTATTATATTTTAATTTCATTATTAATTATTAAAGTACAAATACAATTAAATATTTTATGCATATTTTAATTGTCTTAGTGCTGCTTTTTTTTGATAAAGAGCAAAAAAGGCCACTAAAATCCTGTTTATTATATGGGAGCATCAAATATTAAATTTAATATGTTTTTAGTATTTGTTGTTATAGCGGGAAACGAAATACATAATATCTGAAAATTTCAAGTCTCTACCTATCACCATTCTTGAAGCCTGGAGACAGACAGACGGACAGACAGCGAAGTCTTAATTTTAATTGTGGTTAATTTAATGAGCTACAAGTTTATTTCTGTATTTTTTTCTGTATTTGACAATAATCGCGATACAGGTCGAACAGGCGAAATTATACTTTGACTAGTTTTTTGCAGTTATTTCCATAAATATTGATTTTACAATAGAAATTATAAGGACTAAAGTTGTAGAGAATCAAATTTGCGACAATTTTGACCCTAACATTTTCTTTTAAAAAATATAAAATAAAGGATATGGCTAAAAGAAGATTGAAGAATATGGCTAAAAGAAGATTTGACATTCAAACCAATATGGCGGCTAACGCTCACATCGGACTTCGTCGAGTTTTTGAATTTAAGCTACTTATAACCTGCTCTAAACACCGGCGCAAAAAAAAAAATCTGAATATAATTAAATTTAAAAAAAATCTAACCCTACTGTAGTTTATCAAGTATGCGACAGTATACTGTCGCATACTTAGACGCCAGACGGTACAGTACGGTAAAACACACAAAAATATATTTTTGTCGACCAATTCAGGAGTTTCACTAAAATATATAGAAATTAGCAATCTCTAACAAAGTCAATTTTGTTATGATCGATTTACGAGCGGACCCATAAAAAATCAATCTAAGGAAACATCCCTTTCCCATTTTCACCACTTTGACCCGTTTTTATTATCGCCTGATCCGAGTGCTCGCATGCACAGTTCCCGTAAAAAGTAATGATTAAAAATAATCGACTTTGAAACTCATCCGGCGTGATCATTTCGAAAAGCCACACACGATTTATGTGTAAATTTATTTTATGAGAATAATCTACGCAGATGCGTTCGGAACAATGTGTCGGAGGGTTACGGCCTTTTAAGCACGTTTCTTTATAACGTTGTAACTTGTTTATTTTGGAATTGGATGACATGACAATATTTATAATATTATACGGTACTTAAATTCCTTTGTAATTTCGCTTTTTGGAGGGTAGCATAAATATGAATTGTAACAGTAAATATTTTTAGAACCTTTCATTGTGAATTTGTGTTACTTTTTGTTGGACAAACGTTTCTTATATAATATCAAGTGGTACATATTTATTTACAAAATTATTACTCAACAATGTAACAACAACAAACTACGAAGTTTCAATATTTTCAAACTTGACATATTTTATGAAAATATTCGTATTTCGTCCGTTTACACGATAAGTGTACAAACATTAATTCCGCCAGTCCCACTTCAGTGCACAAACAGAATTACACTGTTGACTTTAAACTAGTAAATAGTTTAAGTTGTATTCGAAACACTTTACTGGGACGGAGTTGGAGCGTCCTGAGCGCGCCGGTTTAATCGAAAACTTTTGTAGACACGGTTAATCCAAATACTTCACTACTTTTTCAACACACTAGGTATAAAGTGAAAAAAAACTGAAAAGCAGGTTCCAAAAAGAAGGTTATATGTTCGGCTGTGGATATTTTTCAACACACTACTTGTATATCAGTGTAAAAAGTGGAAATGTTCTATTTGTGAAGGAAGATATTGTTTCTCAAAATACGTAAAGTTGATAGAAATATAATATGTTATATTAATAATAACCTCCTTTATCCAGGTGTAAAATTGCCACCAAAAAGTCTCTAAAGTCATTCATAACAAAAAACTCAGACCAGGTTGATATATCCTCAAGGCTTTGAATAAATTACTTAAAATTATCCCTTATATAATATTTATGTTCCATTATGAACAATTTGAAGGGTAAAGAGGGTCGGATAAAATAATATTCGAGGGATCACTCGATACCTTTGTTACAGTAATATGTGAGTAACGTATAAAATATATCAAAGAAGACTAATAATAGTATAGCACAACAGAATTGAGTTACATTAAGGATTGTGAGCTTATGTTTTTATAATGGTAAAGTTAATAACAATGAAAATTATTTTTTGGCTAATTGGCTAGAGAAAACAAAGTGTTTTCGTACTGCTGTACAAGAATTTCCACCGATCTACAATATAATATACTTTCTAGATTTTCAAAACCCTTTAATATCCTTCCTTCGATCCTCTTTAACGTGAAAAGCTTGCGAGACGCCGCGCCGTCTAGATATTATTATCTCGAGGGTGAGACGCTGAAATTAGAGTAAGAAGTGGGTCAAAGTCGCGGCGGGTCGACGCCCGACGTAATTATGTAAGGGGTCGCGTCTACTAAATACATTCATGAATGAAAACAGCTGTAATGCACTGTCTACGCTAGTTTGTGGTTTGTATTTAACATGTTACGTTGGTGTGTAACTGCCGCACTCAGAGACGAAAATTAATTACCTTACCGTAACTAAATGAAGATTTTGACATAATCCCCATACATTATCTGTCAGACTCTTCATTTTAATCATCATTAAATGTCTTTGAATGCGGGACTTAGTTAAGTAAAACGAAGTATAGTGATTAATATAACTCTACATATTTTGATTGTATTAAGAAATCTAAACAATAAACAACAGAATTTAAGATAAACAAACAATATTTTGCTCTTTTAAAATCAAGAGAAGTTGGAAATTTATTCCTTTTTAAAAGCATTCCGCTATAAAGCAGACCTTTCAAAAACAATCCTCCGCATTTACTTCTGCCGGCTAAACAATGGAAGAAGCTCTATTCCCCAAACTTCTATAAGTAGTTTTTAATTGGCGGAGCGGAGCGCTCGAGATAAATTTACTCACTCGGTGTGGTTCCAATTTGAAATGTTTTCTTGATCCGGATTTTCATTTGCCTCGATGTTATCTGTAAAACAAAAAATATATATTAGTAGGGAATATGTGCGCGCAGAAAAATCGTATCACGTCCATGTAAAAATCAAGAATTTTAATTTGGTTTCCTTTGTAGTGCGAAAGCTAGAAGTCGGTGTGCGGAATCGTAAGGAGCAGTAGTGTTTATGACGTCACAGTTGTAATATATTTGAGTTTTGTTAGATTTGTTCTCGTTTTATTCCTGGCTATAATATGGTATTTGAAAGATTAACTATCACTGCAGTTTTCAATAGATAGAAAAGAGCTTATACTTTTACACTCAATCTACACTTTATACCCTAGGTTAATTACATTGTTTAAAGGCCCTGATTCGGTAATCGTCAAAGTGTGCAGTGGTTTCCACTACTGGAACACATATCCCCAAACTCCTTGTCAAATCCAAATAGGATTAGTCTTTAGTCCATCGTCTTAGACGCCGCTAGACTAAATACTAATCTGTTGCAAGTAAAATATAAAATATAGTACGACGTTTTTAATTTATACCTATATATATATATATCATATTGTACTGCAAAAAATATATCTTTTTTGCAGTTCGGCATTTCTGAAAGTCAAATTGGATCCAAATTTAATTTCTTCAACCTGTGTAAAATTTAACCGGTAACAGGAAAGCAAATATTAATAAATCATAATATTGTCGATATACAGGCTTCATACCGTAATCGAGTAGCGTTAGTCATAATAAAGCGTTTCATCAAACCGCAGCCCGCATCTCCCCGCGTGGTCGTATTATGCCCGTGTTTGCACGCAACTGTCGTGGTCCGGCTCTTATTCGGGAAATCAATGACTACTTCCATATCGCCGCGTTTATATTTTCGGGCGTGCGCAATAAAATCAATACCGTGAACTCCAGAAGTGCACTGACCCACTCCATCCGAATAGGGTCACATGTTGCATAAATTTTATAAATAAAATCCGGCCCTCTATATCACGCGGGCTATTAAGCTGCCGCTCCGCCGGACGTTTAATTTACGTCCGACGAGCCAGCCCTAAATAATCGTGTGGGAATGCGTATAAAGCGAACCACTTGAAAAAAAAATCCATTTCGAATGTGCATATTTTCCTACGATCCGTCCCGGCGGAAGACAAAGGGTTGGGAAATTACAGTCTCGCTTTTAAATGCGCGGCTGAATGTCTCGTCCCCTCAAAGCTTTACCGCGCCTCCTTTTTAGGGCTGTATCTACTTAGTTCTCTGATGCCACTAATAAAAAGCGTCGGTAACCAACCTCCTCCCGAATGATTGTTTTACAGTTACCACGTAATTTTTTTTTTTTATGAAATAAGGGGGCAAACGAGCAAACGGGTCACCTGATGGAAAGCAACTTCCGTCGCCCATGGACACTCGCAGCATCAGAAGAGCTGCAAGTGCGTTGCCGGTCTTTTAAGAGGGAATAGGGTAATAGGAGAGGGTAGGGATGGGAAGAAAAGGGAATAGGGGAGGGAAAGGAAGGGAATAGGGTAGGGGATTGGGCCTCCGGTAAACTCACTCACTCGGCGAAACACAGCGCAAGCGCTGTTTCACGCCGGTTTTCTGTGAGAACGTGGTATTTCTCCGGTCGAGCCGGCCCATTCGTGCCGAAGCATGGCTCTCCCACGTATATTTGCTTCCCGTCCGCAGTTTGCACTGCTACGTAATAATACGAAATTTTCCCGTTGTCTTTCAGTTTTTGGGCTAGCTACATACAGCAGCAGAAAGCATTTAAGCCCAAACAATTCCCTTCTTTAGCTACAAACGTACAGAATTTCTGTAACATTTCATCGCTTAAATCAATTACGTCGGCGGTAGAAAAAACACGAAAAGTACTGAAATAGTCTCGGGCATAACGTTACATTTTTATTTCTCGCGGCGGGCGGCGGCACGTAAAAATTTAAAAATGCAGGCGCTCTGAATGCCGACATCTTTCCATTTGTAGGACGTGCAGACAAAACTACCGGGAGTTAGTCTTCCTCAAATACAAACACGAGGTGTAATCTGCGCCTTTGAAACTCGAGAATGCTCATAACAGGTGAAACGGGAGTAAGACTTTGTACTTGGCTCGAAATTACTTTTTACTTCTGACACAAATTAAAATGACTGAAGTTGTCATCACACTCTCTGAGATAATTACAAATTGCTAAGAGGAATGTGCCAAAATATAATGTTTTGTAGCACCCATAATTTTTCTCGTATGCTAAGTTATGTCATCGCATATTGTATAATGTAGATATTAGTGAAGAAAATTAGAACAAAATAAATTTTTATTATAAGAAGATAATATTTTTATTTACTTTATGCAAAGAAAAAAACATATTAATTACATATACTGCTAGCGTTATATTGTAGATTTTATATTACTCTAAGTTTGTGGCTATAAATTGGAAATTAGAAGTACTAAATGTTTAATCCTGTTCATTTTTAGGGTTGCGTACCCAAAGGGTAAAAACGGGACCCTATTACTAAGACTTCGTTGTCTGTCAGTCTGTCTGTCCATCTGTCTGTCTCCAGGCTGTATATCAAGAACCGCTATAGCTAGACTTCTGAAGTTTTTACAGATTGTGTATATCTGTTGCCGCTATAACAACAAATACTAAAAACAAAATAAAATTAATATTTAAAGGCCGAAAAATACACGTTTGTTGTATGAGAGCCCCCATACAACAAACGTGTATTTTTTGGCCTTTTTCGCTCTATATCAATAATGGCAAGAAGTAGGCACTTGAATTTTTCGCACATTCTTTTGTTATATGTGTATTTTAATATTTAATAATAATATTAAAATAAAATAAAAATATAAGAGGGGCTCCCATACAAAAAACACAATTTTTAGCCTATTTTTGCTCTGTATCGGTACGGAACCCTTCGTGCGCGAGTCCGACTCGCACTTGGCCGATTTTTCTCAAAAAATTCTAAAGCTAACTGCACAATAGATGTTCGTACAAGTGATCCCAGGTGGACGCGCCTGGAAGTTGTTAGCTATAACAGATAAAGGTACGTGCTACCGGTTTCGGTGTCAGCTGGGTCTAGTTGAACTTACATAATTGGTCACGCTTCACCTTTTAGCGCACTGATATTTATTTGCTCTGTACCATCTAAGGCTAAATAATCTTGATTGCTAGTGTTCGGTTCTCTGCTCTGCTAACATCATAGAAGGAAACTGAATATTATGTAAACTTGATATTTTAGAATTTTATACAAGTTTATAGAAATTTATAGAAGTTATTCCATTTTGTAGAGATAATATAATCAATATTTCCATACTAATTAATATGTTTGTCTGTCTATCTGTCTGTCTGTCGTGCCCAAAACCAGTTAACCGATTTTTAACCGACTTCCAAAAAGGAGGAGTTTATAATATGTTCGGCTGGATATATTTTTTATTTTTGTATGTTCAACGATTACTCCGCCGTTTGTGAACCGATTTTCAAAATTTTTCTTTTGTTGTATAGGGTTCAAACTCAATTTGGTGCCATGTTCACAAAAGTGGTTCCTGATGATGGGTACCATGAGTAATCAAGGGAACTCCTCAAAAGTTATATGGAAACATAGTGATTTTGGTTTGAAGGATCCTAAGCATATGCTACCAAAAAGTAAGATTTTGCACCAAGGTATGCTATGGTTCCGAAGATACTAAAAGAACTCCGGATTCCTTATAGATACAAGTTTGGGGGTTTCGGCGATGTTTTAAGAACTGAAAGCATATGTTACTATGCAAGTTATATTCATCATCATCATTACTATCATCACACGATGCATCGTTATGAGTTATGACCCTATTATTGGTACTTTTCATAGTCTTTAAGATCGAGACTCGAGTTTTTCGAGTGATTTTGAAAATTATATTAATGTTGTTACTTACAAAGTAAATGATTTAAACTTGGTGCTGCGGTTACCAAGGTGGCAATTTGATCATGGGATCTATGAGTTATGTAGGAAACTCCTTGATTGGGACAAATATACTTTTATTAATGTAGTTTTAAATAGTTTAAGCATATTTTATTATGTTGAGCTGATGAGTTTCCATGCAGAAGTTTTATAATAGAACGAAAGTCACTGAACAGAACTCTAGAGCCTTTAGAGATAGGCGTTTGAACATTTCAGTATTGCTTGATGAACTCTAAGCATATACATATAATATATATGCTTGGAGTTCTTTAAGAAATTCTAAACTGGTAGTGAACTCAGATAATAAGTTTTCATATTATGAAAGTTTTGAGGGTTTCATCGTTGTTTTAAGAAATGAAAGCATGCTACTATGCAAATTGTATTCATCATAATTCAGTAATAAGATTTTACATTTTCAGTAAGTAGTAAATAACGTATTATAGTAGCAATTTCATCACAATTATTGAGTGCTTATTAGATTAACAGGTCTGTAACTTGTAAGCATATTTAGAGTAGGGACTAGGGTCATGGCTTTTAAGACATAGTATGAAACTTTTTTTAAAACCGCCTGAGTACAATTCATAGCTGTGATGGTGTCATACCTAAATCCTATCTATCTACGACTGACTGCTTATGTTTACCATAAGGTAAATAACTAATAATATGTAGTATTTTAAAAAGAAAAAACCGACTTCAAAATTGTACGTGACTGAGAATTAAAATTCCCTATCTCGAAAACTACTACACCGATTTTGATGAAACTTACAGTATTTCCTAAGTTAAACTATAACCAGTACAACAAAAAAAGAATTACTCAAATCCAACCTGTAGCTCCGGAGATATGCTAACACAAAGATAAAAACATACATACATACATACAATATACATACATACACTTTTGAAATTTGGCACATTTGTTCAGACGCTCATATAGACTAACATATACGAAAACTGGGCAGTTCTGCAAATGTTACGTACGTACTCGTCGAATTGATAACCTCCTTTTTTTGAAGTCGGTTAAAAAGAGTGAAATTATTATTTTTAATAAAAAATTAAAACCGACTTCCAAGGTAAAAACAGTAATAATATGAACTAAAAAGTATTAAATAATCTTACTCTTTAATAGTGCCTTTTTCAGAATTCGTTTAAATTTCAACTATTTTTGTACATACTACCAGTCTTCATTACTTTGAAGTCGGTACCAGCCCCAAAAGTTTCAGATATTCTGACATTGACTGAACTCATGATTAAATTAGCTGGTACCGACTTCAAAATAATGAAGACTATAGTATGTACAGAAATAGTTGAGGTTTAGACGAATTCTGAAAAAGGCACTATTAAAGAGTAAGATTCATCATCATCATCATATCAGCCTATATTCGTCCACTGCTGGACATAGGCCTCTCTCAATGAACGCCAAGATGACCGATCTCCTGCTACTCGCATCCAACATGGACCCGCAACTAAACGGAGATCGTCGTCCCACCTAGTTGGAGGTCGACTTACACCCCGATTTCCTAGCCTTGGTCTCCATTCCAGAGTAAGTTTACTCCAGCGATCGTCTGTTCTTCGAGCTACGTGACCAGCCCAGTTCCACTTCAGCGTACTGATTCACTGCACTATGTCGGTAACTTTAGTTTTTTGACGAATTGTTTCATTTCGAAGCTTATCCGCCAAAGAAACTCCAAGCATAGCGCGCTCCATAGCAAAGAGTAAGATTATTTAATACTTTTTAGTTCATATTATTATTGTTTTTACCTTGGAAGTCGGTTTTATCATGTTTGGTTTGGTGGTACTTTGAGTCTCGTGAAAGAACATAAGATGGTTTTTCCCAATAAATGTATGGTTCTCACGCAACAAATGAAGTTGCGGACAAAAAAAAGTAAACATGAATAAAGACAAAACTATCTTTGTTACAAATTACGATTCACAACAAAAACAAATAAGATTTGAATTCTGAGTTGCTCATATTTAATGAATTCCTTACGCTTCTCATAAGTCACCGTTGACATAGAGCAGATAGTTAACAGATGATATAAAATAGGGACATAAGAAAATGAAGAGGCATCTCGGAGGTCGTTTATAACGTGGAGACGGCGGGGAAACAAAGTAGGGACAAATTGCCGGCCGCCATTGTACTTGTTGCCCGAGATGCGTTTTATGTGCTTATTACAGAGATACCACTTTATATCATACCTTTATTTGTCATTTATTTAAGCCTATGTGCTTGTGCCATGGGCTTGTAAAGGAAAGAAAAAGAGCTAAAGGATAATTTATTATTAATTTCGTTTACCGGTTTAATAATATTTTTATTAATAGGTTACATAGAAATATAATGGCAATAATTAATGTCACTATTAAATGTTTCCTAGTTAGTTGCATACTCTTAGTGAAAAACTAATCCGCTCAGAGTCATGTCTATATTTTTTCTTATTGGAATAAACCTGCATTTTTACCGCAACAGTCACAAGTTATTTTATAAGTTTCTGTCCTTAGCGTTCATAAAAATTTAATTTACATGAGTGAAAGACTCCGAAAGTAAAAGCAATAAATGTTTAAAATATTTAAAGTTTCCCTTTAGCGTTAATGGGAAGCAAACCTTATTTGTTCCAATTCCCGGAAGTTCTTATAGTTTTATTTCGCAGTTCAACTTCAGCTATCAGCGTCAAAGAAAAGTTCACCGAGTCGCAATTTAAATTTATAAAGTTACTAATGCTCAGCCATTTCGAGTTCGACTCGTATAAATATCAACAGTACAACAAACTGTTTTTGTTCAACAATCGTATTATATCAACGAATTATTTTGGTTCCTTTTGTGAAAATATTAACAACATAACTCTCACCTTCACTGTTTTTGTCCGTGTATTTCTTCTCAAATTATGTGTACTGTTGAATACAAAACATCACAATAATTGATACCTACTCGTAGAAGAAGTGCTCAATTATTGTAATTAGACATTTAATGAAATATCCACAGCCGAACATATAACCTCCTCCTTTTTGGAAGTCGGTTAAAAATTATAACAATTTTCATTAAACCATTAACGGATTATTGTCGAGGTTCACAAAGCATTAATTTATCATTCACATACCTTGTGATTATATTTGGAAATGATAATTTCTCGATCACAATGAGAGTGACCCATATGATAATCTCCGTGGAGGTTTTAATTCATTCGATTTCAATTAAATTTCGAACAAATTGATTCGGATCGGGTGCGCGAGTGTTTGTCAAATAGTCTGCTCCAATTTATTCTCGCATAATGAGATCCCGTCGCTCGTGTAAAGCGCCCTTTAATTTTCTTGTTGCGTAATTTAGCGATTCGAGTGTACCTACGCCGTAACGCTCGTCATAACGTCTTCATCGAGCCGGAAAATACAATATAAATTTTACGTGAATACTATTAGCAAGTACTGGAAAAAATATAGATATATCTACTAAGTTATTTTGATATTATTACTTGACTCTCATGTAACTAGTAGGGAGCAAAATCTAGTGTGTTGTCACCTAGTTTATTGCAAGGAACCGTTCATTTTTCTAAGACCAAAAGATAGTTTTGTATTTTCACGAGACTTAAAGTATATCCAATCTACATACCAAATTAATATAATATCTATAATATCTATGGACGCTTTAAACCACGTCAGTCTGACCCCGTGCTAAGTACCTGAAGGACTTGTGTACCAGACAACGGAAATATATTTAATACTTTTATACTATACATATATTTAAGATTTTTATTATATGATACACATATTTAATACACATCCATGACACAGGAACTTTTGAAAACTTTTTGTTCCGTCGGCGGGATTCGAACCCGCGACCCCCGGCTTGAGCTACCAACAGCCCACCAACTGAGCCACAGAGGTCGTTGCATCAAAATTAGTTTAACGTCTTAAGCTTAAACAGACAACGGACAAATAGTGACATTTATGCATTTACTAATAATATTGGTATTCAGGATTAACTTGCAATCCACGCTAAAAATCTAACATGTTCCAAGTCTATTAAAATGTATCGGCAAATTCATGCGTACTCTAAAACGATCTTTGAGTCAATTTTTATTATCTCTGCTTCTTAAGGAGATAAAAAAGTAATTTGCGAACATTCGATCTAAATATTTTCGAGGAAATGAGATTCCGCAGCTGGGGCGAGGAATTCCGGAATATTTTTTGACAATACAATTTATCTGATCTTTAAAAGAATTTTCCAGAAGAGTTTGATCTATTAAAACCGAGTACCGATCTTTTGTTGTAGAAAAATAAATTACTTACGTTCACGCCGGTTTGCTTTCTGTATAATGTCAAAGCATCTGAAACAAAAAACAAATATTTACTAAATACGGTCAAATACACAATAAAGTAAAGTTTTGTAAGAATTACTTTGATCGAAAATCAATCGTTAACGTAACAGTCTAGTTGTAATAAAGTTTATGACATAACCTCAAAACGAGATAAAAACCATAAAGTAAAAGTTGTAACATGTAATATAAGTATTGAGTTAAATATTGTGCTACCTGAAAGATTTGTGTTGTTACCACTTTGGAGTAGTTTTGTGGCTATACTTTTTTTTTCAGTTTTTAAAACTTGGATATTGCGTCTAGTGACTTTGTCATAGAATGTTTAAAACACATCAATCTAGAGTCGTAAAGAACATCTGAACTCAGAGTAATACAACGTTAGACAGTTTGCAAATGTTTTTATTTTAAGGTGTTGCCGCGGTGAAAAATGAAAATGTTTTACTCTATTGTGTCTGAGGTAACAAAGAATACATTTTTAGCCAAATTGGATTCCGTGCTCTCACTAGTGCCTTAAGTGCTTCTCCGGAGTTTCGTAACAATACAGAAATAGTGCAGCATGGTATACGTTAAATATAATTGTACTGAACACAATCATTTTGATACTACAGTTTAGTTAATTGTAGAATGTAGTGGTGAAATTGTTTGCATGATACAATATCATGCAAACAATTTTGCAAGTTTAAATTATTTTTATTATATTTATCAGTAGTTTTTGCGTGAAATAGTAACAAACATCCATACATCCATACATATATACATACATACATCCAAACTTTCGCCTTTATAATATTAGTAGGATCATCATCCTCTCCACGTTGGTTCGTAAAGTCGACATCCTGAGGATGCTCCGGTGTTGGGTCGAAACGCGCATCGAGGTTTTCACCTTTCATGATGGTGAGAGGCATTGCATGAATTTACTAACATTATTGGTTGTATGGTGATGGTGTTTGCACGTTCTTGCATGCAAGTGTCCGCATAAGCAGTGTGGAAAAGGAGGGAGGTGCTGTAACGCATGCCACTCTATACACTGTACACTCACTCATTTGCTTACAGGTTGAGGTTTATTTCGCGGAATATTGCTAAAAATAATAATATACTAAATTTTAAGCTATAGCTTTCTGCAAAATAACGCCTGATTCTATTAAATATATAAGCAAATACAAACGCGTAGAGCTATATCCTTAGTTTTACTAAAAATAAAATAAAATACTTGTTATTATAAATAAATAAATTATTACAAGACAAAAGCATCTCTCTTTCCATGGAAAAACATTAAAAAAAATATGTAGATCAATTTCTTTAAACCACCGCGAAGTACGAGTACTCTAAGTAAACTAGGTAAGTGTAAGTGTCATTGTCATGTCCTGATTCCGTAGTGCCGGCACGATCTGATAGTGCTGATTCGAGGACGCTCTAAACACAATACCTTGTTAAGACCACAATGAAACTATACCCCCGACGGCATGGAGTATAAAAATAAACCTTATACCTATATAGTTACGATATAAAACCCGCTGCACCAGGAAACCGCATCCCGGCCTATAAACATGTCCGAAGTACCATCAAAATGCACCCTTTCCTTTTTAATTTTGTTAGGTTTTCTTAAGTTTTAACGTACTTCGGTGCCAAAGTAGAGTACTCACAAGTAGTACTTATGCAAAAAAAGCTAGAATATATTTTTATTACGAGTTCAGAATTGAGTTAATGAATAAACAAATAAACTTTATTGGAAGAAGTAATTAAATTTTCCTTTTTATCTTGTCATCTTCGCAGCAAGTGTTTTAAACTTTAGAATAAAGAATTGATATCTGTTTACTGAAACAGATTTTATTTTATACCAGATGACGCCAGACGCTCGCAACGCCCTTGTGCCAAAATTTGTTTATCTTACGGTAATTGTACATTTTTCCGGGAAAAAATGTATTCTATGTCCTTTGCCGGGACTCAAAGTAACTCCATACCAATTTTCATCAAAATCGGTTCAGCGGTCTTCGCGTGAAGAGGTAACAAACAGACAGACATACACATTTTCGCATTTATAATATTAGTATGGATTGAGTATGAATTGAATAAATCGATGCAATACGCAACTCCATTCAAATTAAACGTCATTTAAACATGAATAAAATAATACAATTTAAAACTTATGACATAATCGAATACATTAGCATGAAATTCGAGCACCCTGAGTAATATGATATGTGTAAAAACATATTTAAATGCGCCGCTGTATATTGACAGCCGTGATGGATGAGGTGGGGGGTAGAGGGGGGGGGGCAGATCACAGATAAGTACGAGGTATTATGAACATAATACCTCTGTAATGTAAAGGTCATATGAGAATTGAAGATTTATTTGCATTGCGTCCATTTATTTCGATCGTTCATTTGTTTCTGCAAATAAAAGTAAGTGCAGTATTTTAAAATTTCATTTTGATGTTAATTTAAAATTAATGTTACATAAATTAACATCAAGCTTTCTAAGTGTTATCTAGATTATGCTTAAATACTACGTAGTGACTTGTGACGTCACAATACTATACAGCGACAAAAGATTTCACTATATCATATTAAAGGAAGTTAATTCACGCTGTAGATTGCACCTCGTAGCCGAGATGTCCTGCTAAAAACGATGTCTTGATAAATTGCTACAATCTTCTACAAGTTGCTATGAGGCGCTACGAAGTTCTACGAGACGCTACGAAGTTCTACGAAACGCTACGACGCTCTACGTGGTGGCACGACATTAAGTTTGCCGTTTAGTACGTTAATTTCGTTATTAACTCCGTCATTATAATTATTATTATGGTGCGAAAGTGACTAAGGCTCTTTTAATACGCATCCGCGCGATCGAGCGGTTTGGCCGCTACACAACGAGATCACAAGCAATTATAATAACTAGAGATCGCCCAATGGTCGAAATTCGACCTCAAATAAAAAATTAAATTATAATAAGTTTCAAATTTCAACGCTTTTCTATTGATAATTATTGTCAAAATATTGACTTTATTATTTTTTAGACATAATTCCTGCGACAGTCTCAGATTAATAAAGTCATATGATGACAGACTGGTCGTGTAATAATAATTGTCTAACAGTATTTAAGATTCTATAAAAAAAACTAAATCTATTTTCAATTTGACAACAGACTTCAACCATAAATATAAGAGTACAATTCGTGTGTATAGGCTTGTCAATCAAAATCTCCTAGTGTGTGTGTCGTAGTGTGTAATGTTTTATTTGTTAAAAAATGTATGATAAAAGCATAATTTCAAAATAATATTAGCTCGATGCACTCCTTCACCATATAAACTAAACCTGTGCAAAATTTCAATCACCTACGTTTCCGCATTTTTCGTCAAAAGGAATCCAAAGTTTTTCGCTCGCGTATTAATATATAGATTAAATCGTTACATACAATTAATAATAATAATAATATTTATTCAGTATTCATAATAATACATAGTGAGATACAAATTACTACAGCTACTTAAACTAAATACAAATGTTTACATTGTGCTTAAATTGTGTGTGTGTAAATAGCTTGTGATCTCGTGGTATAGCGGCCAAACCGCTCGGTCGCGCGGACTTTCTGTTTTGCACGTCAATAAATGGGTAATCTGTCGTGGTTATTCTTAATTCTATATACCCTTTCGAATAAAAATAACAATGAATATAATAACAATAATTATAGCGCATATTATATTATATCGCAGGCCGCAGCGGATTAGGCGTAGTCTTCCACACATTAAAAGTTTATTTGAGTCAAATAAACTTTTATTTATTTATTTATTTATTTATTTTATTTATTTATTTTTTTTTAATGACCAGGCCATATTAGTTACATAATATGAGTATGTAATTGAAGCAGCCGGCCCCGCTGAGGCCATAATGTGCGCGTACCTTTATAAACAAAATCGAATAAACATGATATTCCGGACCGGATATCTCGGAAGGCCTGATTATATTTTCATAGAGCGGAGTTTTGATTCACTAACAATAAGTCACTGATTGCTATTCAACTACCCGCTTCTACCACAAACATTCAAATTACTCTCCATACCCACGATATTTTAAAAGGCTACGCTTTTAAATCAACACTGCGGTCAAATCTTATATAGCAGTGTTTCAATCAGACGTGAGGTACATATTACAGGCATTCATCGATATTACAGCATGATACCACAGTAATAAAAACTACTACTGTTGAATATAATATTATACGCTGAGTATATAATGGTAATGTATCCTACTGGTAAATGAATGCGAATGATAAGTGAGGATATTAATGAATATTTGTTTCTCTTTCACGCAGATATTACCAAATAGATAATAGTAAGCTTAAAGAAGTTGGGACACAAACTCTTTTCTTTGCGGGTGAAAAGTACAGTGATCCAACAAAAACCTTTGTTGGATCACTGTACTTTTCGCTCTCGCTGACTTAATTTAAACACCAAATATTATAGCTTAATATTTACTTAACAGACAGAATATATTTTAATATAAATACTAAATTACTGGCAAAAACTACTATTAAATAGATATTCGGAACAATATCAATTGACTAGGACAGCGGAAGCAATGTGATATAGGAGCGCGGAATATGATACTGCCAAGTGTTTTATTCATTCGCTGCGACGGAGAATCGCTGAAGTAAGGGTTTTGAAGCTATTTATTAAAAATTTCAAATTCCAATACCTGTCACATTTTCTAGTACGCTGGATACGATATAAAATGTTAGGAAATTGGATTCGTAAGTAACGACATTGTGATACGTTATTTCGTAATGAAGTTTGTAGCCTTGTATTTCATTCAAAACATGAAATTTTATTAAGGTGAGTGTGTGTTTGTGACTATTTTACGCAAAAAATACAAAAACTTTTTTGTTCAGCTTGGTAGTAGTTTTGGCTCTGGAATAACACATAGGCTTGTTTTTATCCTAAAAAGTACAGTGTTCCGGTCTATGCTTTAATTACTATGTTTTAAGCTACTATTTGAATATGTTATTTTTAACACATTAATATCATTTTTAACACACTAATATTCATAGATCATCCTTAGATCAAACAATCTTGTAGTAGTGAATTTTTATTTATGAATATAAGTGATCTATCACTCACATTCATAAAATTCAAACAAATGGAATCGTTTCTCATATTCAACAGTATATTGTGTAAATTACACAAATAAATTAGTACCAGATGGGCAAACGTAATGTACGGTATACAGGATGTAACAAAACTAAGTGATGCGCGCTACCTTCACAGTGAACTCCATATTATAAGGAACACATACACACCCTAAAGCAGCGGTAGCCAACAGGCGGACCGCGAAAGGTCGAATCTCGGACCACGAAATATTGTAATGTATTACCAAGTATCAATTAATACATAGATAAGTATACCTTCATTAATTGAAATGATATATTTAAGCTACATAGGACAAGTGTGTTTTTTTCTGGACCTCGTTAAAATTTTCCCACAGTATCCGGACCCCACCTAAACTTACTTGCCGACCCCTGCCCTAAAGTATTATCACTCAGTTTTGTTACACCCTGTATAATGTACGTTATAATAGAACATAATCTCCGGAACGTATGAAGGCGAGCCTTAATTTATCACCCATACATATTTATAGATAGCATTAGCACCTGCGGAAAGAATATTTCTGTATCTCGTTTAATACATTACGTATAATATTCCGTTCAATAGTAGTAGCAAGTCATTTCTATTTTGCCTCGGGTATTGCTATATTTTAGCCTTATGTACCTACTATCAGAAAAATTGATTCATAGGCAGGTGAACTAAGTTATTTTGTCGGATTATGGCAAATTTAGACGGCAGATTACTAGTTACACTTTCTTGAACACGTTTCTTGAAATATACAGGGTGCAACAAAAATAAGTGATAATACTTTAGGGTGTGTACGTGTTCCTTGTAGAGAGTTCACTGTGAAAGTAGCAGCGCTGAGACGAAATTTTGTTTTCACTTTTGTATGGGCAAGGGCCCGAGCGTCACGAGTTTCCCCATACAAAAGTGAAAAAAAATTTTGGTCTTTCAGCGCTGCTACTTTCACAGTGAACTCTCTACAAGGATCACGTACACACCCTAAAGTATTATCACTTATTTTTGTTACACCCTGTAGATATTCTTTAAGACTTTTAAATTCACACCGGAAGGCCAGGTTTTAAGAAAGACTTTTGGATTAAGCAGGTGCGTGAGATATGAGCTTTTTATCCATAAAAAAAGCTCATCAGAATCTAACCAGAATTCGACATTCTTAAAATAAAGACGTCTATGGCCAGGCTTGATCTTCAGTGATACAATTGGGATACTAATACAATTTTAGCTTAGATAACCAATTAGAGAATTTACTATACATCCAATAAGACTTAAATTTGATGAAAATCCGTTGAAATCCGGATCGGATTTAAATGTAGTATTCGGTATCGATAGTTCCGTTTAATGTTGCACCGGCGAGATTGGCGCACACGTAAACTGGGGCATTACCCGGACTGTTTACGCTGCGCCACGTTTCAATAATGTTACTATAGAAGCAATTTGAGAATCCCAAAAATGATAAAAAAATGTTTAATTTAAAGTGAAATCAAATTTTGTTAGTGACTAGACTCATTCTAGATTCTAGAGACATTCAGGTATTTAATTATACTTTACTTTTAATAAAAAGTTGATCGACTAACAAAATAAAGTATTGTACCGCTAATTATTATTATTATTTGTTATTGGTAAGGTTGTTACAAATGAAAGCACTGCTTACTAAAAATATTAAAAATAAATCGCTAAACTAATTAAACACGCACGAAAAATTTAGAACGGCCGAACGCTGAACCTTTTTAGAAGCCAACTAAGCATATCAATAAAAAATGTAGCCGAGTGTGAAACAAGGTTAAGTATTTAAAAATAAATGGGTCGCGGAGGGATTATGGAAATGGGAGGGCTGTGCATGATACGAGCACGTAACTACGTCACTCTTTGTGAAGTATCGGGGTTAAACAGCCAAATTCCGATACGAGAGCGATGGCTTTTTACTATTTTTGATGACATAACGAGTGCTACTTTTAGTATCCGCCCGGCTCAAAAATTCGAAGCGTTTTCGATTAGAGCGCACGGTCAGCGCTCCTTGCACCCAATTTTTATGCTTTCTAAAATTGTAAAAGGAATATAAAAGTAGAGCTCTGGTTACCATGAATTTGATTTTTTTGCGTATGCAGCGGCTTTTCCTCTGATATACATTTGTGATATTTTTCTAGATTTCTTACCACTACTTTTATTTCGTAATATTTAGATCAAAGCGTATAACAATATTTTAATTACAGTGTTGGCGGTAACGATCTCTGTTTATACTTGTAAATGGTTTCGAAATTGCGCGCTGCATTATCGCGGGTTTTCATTTACACTGAGCAACACGAATTTTAAAATGTTTTTGGATTTAAAATGTGTGAAATTGTTGGTGCGCCCGATAATACCCGCCATTCACTACGTGGCGGCTAAAATTGCTTTTGGAATTAATTAAAAATATTGTTCTCTGTATAAGGATTACGGTTACTTGAAACGTGTACGGATTACAATTTATTTGATTATTTTTCGTTTTCCTTTTGATTATTATTATTCATGTGGAATCGTTGAACTTTAGAGGTATACAATAGTAATTCCTCTTTAAGAATATAGGTATTTTGATGTATTTAAATCGCAAAAACGATTTACACGTATTAAAATATAGCAAGTTCCACGATATAATAAGTCCTACGACATCTACATAGCGATGATGAGATAGCCAATCGAATATATGTCACTATATCAACAGTTTTAATGGATATGGGACTACATTTCACCAATCTTGTAAAGTATTAATAATAATAATAGCCTTTATTTGACAATCTTACTAACATTACAAAATATTGTTTTTTTTTTAATTATTGACACCAATTACACAAAGATTGACTTGCTTTTCAGCATAGGCCTCCCCTAAAGCTTGCCATAGGACACGATCGTGGGTTTTCCTCATCCAGGTAGATCCTGCTACTCTCTTTATATTATCATCTTCCCATCGGCGGCGTTGTCTTGTAAAGTATTGAATATCAGCAAATAATCGGCTACTTCTGAGGAACAAAACTTAATAGTAGTGACTAGTGAAACTGTTTGTTACAAATCTACTCTAATACATTTATTTGCGTATTTGAGTAATATCGCTTCAAGCGAAGAAATGTGATGGCAAAAATAGTTTACAAGTGCTTTGGAAATATTTGCTGTTCGTAAAAAGAGACCTCTAATGTATTCTTCAAGACGTCTTGCAAATATTATTAGGAGTTGAGAGGGTCTCTCTGATTTACAAAACACTTAGGCCGGCCCCACATAGAAAATAAAGTAAATGTGTAAAAGAAATGTTATTGATGGTAAATTTAAGGCTGTCTAGGTCTATTCACTAAAAAAATTAAATATAAAGCAATGATAACAATATTAAAATCATGAAAATAGAGTAAACTGATAAGAAGTATAGAAAGGCTCGCGGATTGATGAAGTTGTGAAGTGCTAACTACTCCGAGTGTAATTTATAAGTTCCACAGCTCTCATTCGCTAACTTGTTAAGCCTCCAGCCTACTTAACAGGAAAGAAAAAAATTTTTGCTTAGTGAGTACAAAACATGTAATTTGTTGTTGGTACCAAAATGTAAATTAATATGTAACATACATTAATGTTTTTCGTACATGCAACAACAATCCGCACTTTTTCGCTTTTAAGATAAGCCTCGGGCAGTCGGAAGGAAAGCCCCAAAAATATTTCACGCAAACTGCGGAACCACAAAAACTTAAAATAATATGCACATAATGGAAGATAGTAACGGTAAACCATTAAACCGTGACAACAACAGACCTCGTCTTCCGGGCATTTATCAACCACGTAGAGGTATAAAGGGCAAAAATAAAGCAAAAACCCATAAGGCTTTAAAGCAACAATGAAAAATACGAACCGTTTTATGTCGGGCGGGGCGGCGGGCGGCGGCGGGACGCGGGGCGCGGGCGACGCGGGCGAACAATGCCTCCCCGGGAGCAGCGCTGCAGAAACAAAAAACACATGAACAACCGCTCCAATTATTGACGTGGGCATGTGATGAGAACCTCTGTTACACTGCCGCGCTCGTAACTAACTTGCGCTAACGAATAGAAAAAGTTCCTACTTTGTTTAGAATTTAACAACGTACGGTTAACGCGAGCAAAAACGAAGATTCGATTGTTAGTTCGGAGCTGTTTCATAGTTTCCAACTGCGCACTCGACGTTCGTAACAATGCAGGGAGTTCGAGTCCGTGCAATTTTTTACTTGCACCTCCGTCCCATTTCAACGGCCGTAGATAATTTCAAAAGTTGGAAAGTTATGTACCTATAACGAGCGTAGGTACTTTTTAGCGGAAACTGTATAGAAATGGTGTAGGTTCTTTATATCGAAATATTTATTCAAAAACAGTAAACTCATTAACTCCATCACCCTTATTAACCTTAGGGCCTGTTTCACCACTTCCTGATAAGTGCTGGATAGGCTATCCACAACTTAACTTGACAGAGTATGGAGCATCTGTCAAATAAGTTGTGGATAGCCTATCCGGCACCTTATCAGGAAATGGTAAAACAGGCCCTTAGTTTAATATCTACTATGTTAGATCACACTTAGTAGATATTTAACACAATAGAATAAAGATAGAGTAGCTATCGATACCTACTCTATCTTTGTTCAACAAAACACACAAACACGTAAAAAAAGTAACGTAAGTTGACGTTACTTTTTGTTAAAAGTTTTAACAAAAAGTAACCAACAAAATAAGTTCCCGCATTAAAATATAAAGCTACTGTAACATAAGCTCCCAAATAATCCACATCCACATATGACCATTACTATAAAACAGTATCTAATATTCCGTATAAGAGTACAAAGAATAAACTGATATTAAAGCCGAGAATCCGGCAACGAAATTACATATTTCTTTACATGCTTTATCCGTACTTCATCAGGATTTTATATTGCGAAAACATCAAACGCAAGGAGCTTTGACGTGTTCAATGGATTTGCCGTAATAATATACGAATCCCAGAATCGATTTCCTACTGTCGGAAATGGTAAAGTTTAGTAGACGTTGCGCAAATATGTTTTGAATCCCTATTACAATACTTGTTAAGGCCGTGTGGGAAATAATGTGGAAGTGAAATCGTCTTAATATACTGAGACGTCTGCGGATATGAATCGACAAACTTTGGAAAAAGTTGGATAAAGGCTGATATAAGTACTTAGACATCTTGCATTCAATGATTTCATAAACATAAATGTATGAAATTTGACATGACGCGTTAATATATTTTGTCATGGTGCTTGTGATGCCTTCTGTGAAATCACATACATTTTTAGGGTTCCGTAGTCAACAAGAAACCCTTATATTTTCGGTCTGTCTGTCTGTCCGTCTGTCTGTCCGCGGTTTTACAAAGGACCTACAAAGCTGTAATTCGGCATGAATGCAGATATTAATGATGCCGACAAAATGGTATATAAAATCTTAAAAAATATATTTTTTATGGTACCTCCCCTACACATCAAGCGGGGATGACATTTTTTTTCGCGTCCACCCCACCGTATGGGGTGTTGTTGGATAGGTTTTTCAAAAATATTACGAGTGTTCATAGATCATTTTCCGATTTAGGGATTCATTTGTGAAATATGAAGTTTCAAAGCGGAAAAAATCGTTAGAGTCCAGTGTCCCCCCCTTCTACCAGCTAAACGGTTGCCTCTGGAAATGTGAAAAAATTCACAGGAGTAGGAAATTTGCTGAATTTAAAAGGAAAATTATCACGGCTAAGAAGACTTCATAAGTTATTGAGTAATAGTCGATCAACTAAAAAAAAATATTCGGCGAAGTATAAAGGAACTTTTGGTTCAAATTCCTTTGAACGTAACTGAGATGATGTTGTTAGTAGTGTAAAACACGTTATAAATGTACATTCGTTGACCATACAAAAATTATAAAAAACTAGCGGTACTACGGAACCCTATATTGCGCGTGGCCCGACACGCACTTGGCCGCTTTTAGGTTTCTTACATCGCTGTCAAAATTATCTAATGCAACTTTACTGAGTTGCAGTTTGCTGAAAGAACGTTGAACATATTTTAGAGTGTTTAGGTATTTTGAAGCAGTTTGAAGCATTACCCTTTTTTTTAATTGGTTTTAGTTAGTTTATGTACTTAAATTAATTGGATGGTTGTAAGTACCCGAATTATATAAACTAGATATCGCCCAATGGTCGAAATTCGACCTCAAATAAAAAATTAAATTATAATAAGTTTCAAATTTCAACGCTTTTCTATTGATATTCTATTGTCAAAATATTGACTTTTATTTTTTACACATAATTTCTGCGTCAGTCTCAGATTAATTAAGTCAAATGATGACAGACTGGCCGTGTGATAATTGTCTAATGAGTATTAAGATTCAATATTTTAAAAAAAATACTAAATCTATTTTCAATTTGACAACAGACTTCAACCATAAATAAAAGAGTACAATTCGTGTGTTGTGTAGGCTTGTCATTCAAAATATCGTAGTGTGCACATTGTATTGTGAGTAATTTTTTCATAAAATAATGTATGATAATTTATTTTTTTCATAAAATAATGTATGATAAAAGTGTAATTTTAAAACAATATTGGCTCGATACACTCCTTCTCCATATCCTACTTCCTACTTCCTACTAATATTATAAAGGCGAAAGTTTGGATGTATGTATGTATGGATATGGATGTTTGTTACTCTTTCACTCAAAAACTACAGAACGGATTTTAATGAAACTTTACAATAATATAGCTTATACATCAGAATAACACATAGGCTACAATTTTAACCGACTTTCAAAATGGAGGAGGTGTTATGTTCGTTTTTTTTATGTTCAACGATTACTCCGCCGTTTGTGAACCGATTTTCAAAATTTTTCTTTTGGTGTATAGGTTATCATCCCAATTTGGTACCATATTCATAAAAGTGGTGACCTGATGAAGGGATCCATAAGAAATCGAGGGAGCTCCTCAAAATTTATATGGAAATAAGATTTTACACCAAGATATACCATGGTTCGGACTTCGGAAGGTGCTGAGAGAACTCCTGACTCTTTAAAGATACAAGTTTGGAAGTTTCGCCGTTGTTTTAAGAACGGAAAGCATATGCTACTATGCAAATTACATTCATCATCGTCATCATCACTACCATAAACCATTATAGAACCATGTATCGTCCCGTTTTGACCCAATTATTGGTACTTTTCATAGTATTTTATTATATATCACTTAAACCGCAGGTAACACCGCGGGGCACAGCTAGTAAACTATAACTGTGAGAAATTTCATGCACCTACGTTTCCGCATTTTTCGTGAATAGGGGTCCAAAGTTTTTTGCTTGCGTAGTAATATTTATATGATAAGTAAGACGTAACAGCTTTGCACAGACTAAGGGGCAATTTCACCAAAGAAATGGAACGTATAAACACGATTATAACATCGAATTGCATTTCACTAACATAAACTGAACGCGTTCACAGCAAATCCGAGTTTTATCTTCAGCCTAGCTAGCATGCGCGCACAACGAGATATCTCACTCTCGTGTGTAGTTATATTGTCGATATGGACATAATGTCAAAATCATTTTTTGACATTATTTCGATAGATTTTGACGACAGATCTACACGAGAAAAAAAATTGTCATGTTAGGGTCAATAGAGATGAAGAGACAAACTATCAAACATCGAGAAAACATGTAGACAAAATTTTCTCGTTTGCGCATCTTAGGCCGGCTGAACGCCCAAAATCCGAAGTTTAACGTCATAAAACCCGTTTAAGCCCTGTCAGTGGATTGTCATGGCGGAACGAAAAACATAGACAAAAGAAATGTCAAGATGACAGTTTTGACACATGCGTTTAGTTAGTTTATGTATTGTTTCTTGCTATTTTGTTGTTAAATTAACGTGAAAAGGCTCCAAAATGATGAAAACATGTAAAATAATCGCGTGACGTCACGTAAGCTTAGATTTATTAATCGCGATCAAAAGAAGTTTGTGAAATCCATTTGAAACAGAACGAGATTTACATCACCGCGAGAACGCGTTCAATGAGAACAAAGTTTTATAAAACGAAGTTTTGGGTGTGCCTGGTGAAATCCCACCTTAGGGTTGGTTGCACCAACTTACTTTAACTATAACTGTAACTTTAACTTTAACTATAACTACAATGCAAAATGTCAAATCTTTGGTTAAAGTCAAAAATGGACGCCATATTTAACCATAACCATAGAGCTCGACAAGGCTTTAAATGAACGTGGCGAAAAAAGGAAATAACGCTGTCATCATACAAAAACGCCATTTTTGACAGTTCTCCTTTACCAGCAGCGCCCCCACCCACGTTCATTTAAAGCCTTGTCGGACCAGCAACAGACATCTGTCAAATTCTGTGGTCAAAGCGGTTAGCCTTAACAATATATACTCTAATCTGTGGCCTTAACTATAACCATAACTTTGACCATAACTGTAACTATAACCACGCCTCTGGTGCAACCCACCCTTAGATCTACTAACGAAGACGCTACAAAAAACTAATATTATCCTTAAATATTCACCTAACACTATGATTGTCAATCTCGCGTCAGTGATCCGTGTCAATTATTTGCGTAACAAATTGAGTTACAAGTGTATACTGACGTAATACGTTCCGCGTGAGTGGAGACAAGGAGAATAAAAAGGAATACTTCCTCTGGGAGGCGTTATGGGGGGAGCCCCCACCGCGCGGGGGGTTCAGCTAAACGTATTCAAAACTACTGAAAAAGTTCCGTAATTGGACCAATGTAACCTTTTTTCTATACGTTCAATACGTTTCATTAACAATGAATTCGTTTCTAACGTAATCATCTAACAACGCCTGCGAGTATTATAAGTGAAAATATTATAAACCTAAATATTAATACGTGACAAAAAAACTTTTGGCCCCTTTTGACGAAAAATGCGGAAACATAGGTGCATGAAATTTCGCACAGTTATAGTTTATATGGAGAAGGAGTGCATCGAGCCATTATATTGTTTTAAAATAATGCTTTTATCATGCTTTATTTTAATAAATAAAACATTCCACACACTACAATGTGCACACTATGAAATTTTGAATGACAAGCCTATACACACGAATTATACTCTTTTATTTATGGTTGAAGTCTGTTGTCAAATTAAAAATGGATTGTTTTTTTTTTTTTATTAAATCTGAAATAGTCAATACTTTTAACGGGGAGCCAAAAAAAGAAGAAGAAAGTCAATATTTTGGTAATAGAATATTAATAGCATTGAAACTTATAATTAAATTTAAGGTGAATTTCGACCATTGGGCGATCTCTAGTAAACCTAAATATCTTGATTGACTTTAGTTTTCATTGACAGAGTGTTATGTTTCGATAATTTTAACATCATGCAGTCGTTCCATGTTGGACCATAATTGAACAACAAGCTATTAAGAACATAATATTGCAGTGTGACAAACAACCATGATTTTTGAAACAAAGGGGTGATTCAATGCAGACCATCTGTGTTGTCTACTGTCTTAATAATATACGCAAATCATATATGTGCATTTCGGTTTTTTCCGCCCACTCTATAGCAATAATTATAAAGGCTGTATAATTCGGCGCGTCGCGTCGTGTCGGCGACCATCATCCGTAATAACTATTAAGCTTTCGTCGACGTCGTTAGAGCTGACCAATGCCAAACGCCGGCTGTATGGTTGGCATCCAGTTTTATTTGACTAATCATGAAATGGCCGTTTCGGACAATATTGTCTCTGTTTTAACCCTTCGATCGCGGATTCTTGGAAATGCTATTGTATTCTATTGTTGTCGCGACCACCGGTGGCCGTATGGGGCTTGATGAGTTAATGACTAAGCCGCATATTTGATTAGTATTTATATTATTACACCCTGTGTTAAGTTAAATAATGAAGAAAAAAATGTAGAGCTCTGCATTATGTGAGATGATCATAAAACTTGAAGTCATCTAAGTTTTTTCTTCATTTATATTATTTGTTATTTGATTGCTTATTATATAACACGTTGAAGATTTACATTAAAATTTCAACTAGTATTTTGTGGTTACGAGTTAAGTTACATACAAAATGTTACAAAATCAGCTCACGTGAATGAAGTATCCCAATTGTGGTGGTAGAAATAATGTTACGGCAAAAGTCTAAATCTCTAAGGAACTAATTAACTGACATGTATATCGAAATGTAATACACGTCGTATGTAATAACATACGCTATAAACTCCAATATTCTCCGTCGATAAACAATCTCGTATAACCAACGGGGGCGGGCTGGTTATTAGAAGACCGTCTGTATCGGCAGATATAGATTTCATAATTTATAACGAGCCCGCTTATGTTATTTTTACCGTATTATAGTAATTGTTTGCTGTTAAGCATTTGTGTATTAGCCCACATTTTTTTGTTGAGTGTCTTGTTCTAAATGACTCTGCCTTCCGAAGACTTGGATTTATACTTAGAATAAGTAAACCCTTCAAAGACTTTAACACATTAAAAATTCTTTATTTTTCTTACGTTCGATCCATCCTTGATTTTTGCACAACTGTCTGGAATCCTTGTTACGACATTCATATTAATAGACTTGAAAAAATCCAAAAAAAAATTGTCAAATCACTTAGTTACCGGAATAACGCAGTAGCCACTACATATACTGAAGCCTTGCGCAAATACAATTTACTTACACTATCCGACCGGCGAAAATCATTTGATATTACTATCTCTTTAAAATTATAAATTCCCTAATTGATTCTTCAGCGCTCCTTGGCTGCTTAGAATTTTCTTGTCCATCTGGTATTCGTGTGCGCTCCTTACGTAAAAAACCTTTGTTTGTTCCACCTTGTCGCAATAAAAATTATACTAGAAATTCATTATTTTATCGTTCCACCAACAATAACAAAGCATTTTTAGAACTAGATTTATTTAATGCATCCCTTAACACACTAAAAAATAAGCTTAAAGTTATGTTAACTTCCTATGTTTAAGTAATCCTCACCTTTATTTCTTCTCATGTCTCATTGTTTGAGTACCTACCAATAACTTCTTCTCTAATGTATTTGTATAATTTTTGGGCACTATAGGTCTTTAATCTTAATTATTGCAACTTAATGTAAATTTTATGTATATATAACTGTTTGTTGCCATAATAATAGAACATGACTGCAACTCACTGCAACTGACTCAATACGACGTATTGTTTTTGGGGTTGATACACAAACGCTGAACCAGTTAGCGATCAAAATATTCTTTATATTTTAAAAATACTTTAAGCTCTATGATGAAAATATTAAAAGGAATCCTTTGGGACTCTTTTGACTTCAAGCAGCACATGGCAGGATACTCAACAAGCCGTAGGGGCTGCTTCTCCATTTCCTGATAAGTTTCGGATAGGCTATCCACAACTTATCTGACAGATGAAGTATGGAGTATCTGTCAGATAAGTTGTGGATAGCATATCCGACACTTATCAGGAAGTGGTGAAAAAGCTTCTTCAGGTTGCGAGCGACCATTGTCGAATATGTAACTTGTGTACAATAAATGTTAAATAAAAAAAATGTAAGTTTGAACTGGGAAGATTTAGGTAATCTACACTTGCTCGGAACGTTTTCTTTACAAAAAGTAATGATAATACCCACCAAAAACATAAATGTAAAAAGGAGAGCCAAGTTCAATACAAACATTATGCTTGTCTATGGACTTCGCCGTAAAAAGAATGGAGATCTAAATTAGTGCCAAGTTCTATGGAAAATCGAAATATGTATTTATAGGAACCAAATAACATTATGAACAAATAATAAAGTATATTTCTTTACTTTATTGAATATTTATAACAATTGCTGTTATTTAAATAATGTGAGATTTTAAAGTAGATTAGATTTGACTTGGCCAGTTTTTTTCAGAATTAAAATATTCAATAACTTTATGAAATGACTGATGTAATGAAAACTGGCCTAATTAAATCTAACCTACTTTAAGATCTCACATTATTTAAATAACAGCAATTGTTATAGATATTCAATAAAGTTAAGAAATAGACTTTGTTATTTGTTCATAATGTTATTTGGTTCCTATAAATACATATTTTACTAATTTAGATCTCCATTCTTTTTACGGCGAAGTCCATAGACAAGCATAATGTTTGTATTGAACTTGGCTCTCCTTTTTTACATTTATGTTATTGGTGGGATTTAATTAAACTGATCACGCCAGCTGTCACAAGTCAGACAGTAACTATTCAAAACATCGATGCTATTAAATTAATAACTAATACTGTAGAGTACCTAAAACTGATATGTTATAATTTATAAGGGATATTCTATTGACAAACAGACACACTTTCACGTTCATAATATTAATATGATTTACCAAGGCTTCAACGCAAAAAAATCGGATTAGAACTACTGTACGGTACTCCCACGTGAATACTGTACTTTTTTTCAGGATAAAAATAAGTCTGTGTTAATTGTTATTTCGAAATCAAAATCTGCTTCGAAGTTTTTTTGTGAAGTAATAAAACGTACACAAACTTTCTTCTTGTAATAGTAGTATTATAATATGGATTAATTGATAAGGCTTTTAAATGAATGCACTTTTATAAATATTATAATTTTCTTTTATTTTTGTTGCGGATTACAAGCGGTTCACGATGAACCAAGATCACGATTAGTTGCAGTATCATATGGTTGGGTCGCAGTTGCAACATATTATCACCCCTATAACTTAGCCTCGACCCAGCGACCTCTACGTGATATTTACAAGCGTCAAGCAACCTCGCTCACTTCAAGTTATAAATAACGCAACATGTAGTGTTTTTCTTAATTTAGCATTTCTGCCGGTTACTTAATATTATGTTACTAACATAGACGGCAAACAACTAGAGGCGAAAAAATTGATAGAAAATGAAATGAAAATACAAGGCTATATAAAAACGCGTTTTTGTGATTTTTAATAAGACTAGAGGGCAACAGAGCAAACACATTATAAAGCGATAACCTTAGTCCATGGACACCTGCTGCATCAGAGTTGCAAGTGTATTGCCGGACAATTAAAAGGGACTGCCAAAAAAATTGTATTGCCAACCTATAAGGCTCGATTTATTTGCATCTGCGCGACAGAGCGGTATGGCTGCTACACAGTAAAATCACAGCAATTGTGTATTTACAATAGGCATGACGAATGATTTTGAAATCCCCTTCCGTAATGTGTGAAGAGATTTATTATTTACGAAAAAACTTTTATTTTGGTAATTAACTAATTTTTAACGAAGTTTAAAGGCATTTTCATATTATTTTTTCAAAAGTTCGCGAAAACAGCTCGCAGTGTCGTGGCGTCGGGTGTGACGTCACGCTTAGGTAAACATCACAGATTACTAGTATATTATATAGTAGAGTAAACATCAAGTGCACAGATAATACCCATTGACAATAAATACCACGAGAGTCAATAGGCATGACGACAGTATCAAATAATCAAACATTTTATGACTTTAGGGTGGAAAACATATTACGTGGATTCAAAAAACAGATTAAATTTTATTTAAAAATGCAAGATTAATAAGATTTTCAATAAAATAAAACATTAAAATACTGCAATCGGCCATTGTGACTGTAACACCAACGCATGACGTCACGCGGTAAACTAATTTTTTATTGTGACCACAGAGTCACAGACTACTCAGTAGGGTTGGCCGGGCAGGGCTTCATAACGTTATCGAATACCAGAAAACATATTATCGTCACGTACCGTTATTTTCATAACGGTAGCCAGATTACAATATTTTTTAACGATATATTCTAGGCTATGTTCCGATATACACTGCGACCACTGCAAAGTGTGACGTCATTTTAGAATACTATGAAGCCGTTCCTTTATAGGTAGTTATACTGGTTACTATTTAAAACGGAACGCAATCCCGTATACTGTCAGCCGCATTTTTTGACGCAACATTCAAATGAGTTTTGTTCATACTGTTGTTGGATTACTGTCAAATTAAAAATATTTTAATTAATATTAATTGTGAATTGAATATTTTATAATATAATAAAAGTAAGTAGTTTTTTATTAAAAAGAATATGTTTTTCATTACTTAACTTGTATTAACTTTGTGTATAACGTAAATTTTTGCAATTCTTCTATTGTTTTATTTATTAATCCAAATTAATTACAGAACTTTATAACATTGGGATTAAACTGTAGGTATTGTTTTAAAACGTTAGACACTCGAGTGGTTTTGACACTTGACAGTTGACTTTTGACTGATCACGTGATTAAAGTACTGCGAGTACCTTACCTCGAAAACGCTAGTGCTCACAGTAGAATATGGCGACGATTGATGACGTCATACATTTCACTAGGGTACTGCGGCAGTATACTGGCAGTCCATAACGGAACGAATTTTTCTAAAGTGATAGCACTGTGCAGTGCTCGCAGTGCATATCGGAACGTAGCCCTAGTAACTTAACGTTAAAATATAGTTATAAAACGTATTTTTACCGGTAAATATATCGGTATTTTCTGGTATGCAACGTTGCCAGTTCGACGTGACACCTTTCGTTCATGTTCGTAGACGCCCGAAATCTCACTCGCAGCCCAACTTCCGACTTCTAGCACCAGAGTTATTTCGCGAGATTTGTGCTTACCTACTTTTTAGGGTTCCGTTTTGGTCTGTCCGTCCGTCTGTCTGTCCATTTTTCTATCCACGGTTTTGCTCAGAGACTATCTAAGGCCCTACAAAGCCGTAATTTGGCATGAATGCACATCATTAATGATACCGACAAAATGGTACTTAATATTATATAAAATCTTTAAAAAAAATTTTTTTATGGTACCTTCCCTACATATCAAGCCAGGTTGATCCATCGGTGTCGATGGATAGGTTTAGAGTTCTTAACCAGTGGTCCGCGGACCACTGGTGGTCCCTGAAGGCATTCCAAGTGGTCCGCGAAGCCATCCTAATAATACGTGAGAATTCAGAAGTACAGTAACTATACGTGGGAGAGCCATGCTTCGGCACGAATGGGCCGGCTCGACCGGAGAAATTTTCTCACAGAAAACCGGCGTGAAACAGCGCTTGCGCTGTGTTTCGCCGAGTGAGTGAGTTTACCGGAGACCCAATCCCCTACCCTATTCCCTTCCTTTCCCTCCCCTATTCCCTTCTCTTTCCATCCCTACCCTCCCCTATTACCCTATTCCCTCTTAAAAGGCCGGCAACGCACCTGCAGCTCTTCTGATGCTGCGAGTGTCCATGGGCGACGGAAGTTGCTTTCCATCAGGTGACCCGTTTGCTCGTTTGCCCCTTTATTTCATAAAAAAAAGTTAGTAAAGAGTAACCAGTCCCAAAAATCACATTAAATTAAAATCTGTAACTTTTAGATTTTTGCCAAATAAAAAATGAGTGCTAATTTTATAATTATTTCTAGTTGTGCAGTTGTGCTTGTTTCTTTATCAAACCATGGTTTACAATAATTAAGGGTGGTTTAACCACCCGTAATTTTTGTAAACCAACAGGGGGGTCCCCGGCAAGACAAACTTTTGGTAAGATGGTCCCTCATGACTAAAAGGTTAAGAACCACTGATTTAATCCTTCGATCGGAGATTCTTGGAAATGCTATTGTATTCTATTGTTGTCGCGATCACCGGTGCTTGTATGGGGCTTGATGGGTTAAAGCCTTGTCGCACTTTATATGGCAACTACGAAAAAAGCTAATAACGAAACGCATTCGAGAGTAACGTTTCGTTACTCGGTAGTCAACTTAACTCGACCGCACAATAATGGAATCGGGCTTTATTAAACCAAACAGCTCAAATATGCCCAGGATTATTTTTTAATGTTGGGCGATTTCCTTTCCGTTCCGTTATGGACTGCCAGTATACTGCCGCAGTACCTTAGTGAAATGTATGACGTCATCAATCGTCGCCATATTCTACTGTGAGCACTAGCGTTTTCGAGGTAAGGTACTCGCAGTACTTTGATCACGTGATCAGTCAAAAGTCAACTGTCAAGTGTCAAAACCACTCGAGTGTCTTACGTTTTAAAACAATATCTAGTTTAATCCCAATGTTATAAAGTTCTGTAATTAATTTGGATTAATAAATAAAACAATAGAAAAATTGCAAAAATTAACGTTATACACAAAGTTAATATAAGTTAAGTAATGAAAAACATATTCTTTTTAATAAAAAACTACTTACTTTTATTATATTATAAAATATTCAATTCACAATTAATATTAATTAAAATATTTTTAACTTGACAGTAATCCAACAACAGTATGAACAAAACTCATTTGAATGTTGCGTCAAAAAATGCGGCTGACAGTATACGGGATTGCGTTCCGTTTTAAATAGTAACCAGTATAATTAACTATAAAGGAACGGCTTCACAGTATACTAAAATGACGTCACACTTTGCAGTGGTCGCAGTGCATATCGGAACATAGCCTAGAATATATCGTTAAAAAATATCGTAATCTGGCTACCGTTATGAAAATAACGGTACGTGACGTTAATATGTTTTCTGGTATTCGATAACGTAATGAAGTCAGGCCACTCGAGTAGTCTGTGACTCTGTGGTCACAATAAAAAGTTAGTTTACCTAAGCGTGACGTCATGCGCTGTGATTGGTGTTTCAGTCACAATGGCCGATTGCAGTATTTTAATGTTTTATTTTATTGAAAATCTTATTAATCTTGCATTTTTAAATAAAATTTAATGAGTTTTTTGAATCCACTTAATATGTTTTCCACCCTAAAGTCATAAAATGTTTGATTATTTGATACTGTCGTCATGCCTATTGCTTTGATTTTGCTGTTGAATTCGTTTTTCGAATTTTGCAATCGTTTCATATAGACTTGCTTGAGATTTCATGATGTGGCGGCAAAACCGCTCGTTTGCGCGGACGCATATTAACCGAGCCTTAGGTTGGCGTAAAAAATTAGATTTATAATTTCAGTCATGTGTATGAGCCCTAAACGAGTAATTATTTGCAGTTAGCAGATGATTCCCGCTGTTTGCGCCCGCTGTATCGGCTTAAATCACATGCAACTGAAATGATAATGTTGTTATTTAATTAACGTGAAATTTAATGCGTTCACGTGTCCAATTGTACATTTACAAGTGAGTAAATACTCTATATAGCCCTAACTACCTATGCGATGTATATCGTAATATTAATACGCGAGCGAAAAACTTTGTAACCCTTTTTACGAAAAATATACGGCCAGTCTGTCATCATTTGACTTTATTAATCTGAGACTGTCGCAGGAATTATGTCTAAAGATTGGTCTAAAGGTACAATTCCGTGCATCGCGACCGTCGTAAGCCGCGCGCGGCCTACGACTGTCGTCGGCCGCTCGCGACAATAGTCATTGTATGAAAATGTATGGACCGCTTCCGAGGCCCGCGACAGACGCGCGCGGCCAACGACTGTCGTAAGCCGCGCGCGGCCGTGTCATATAATTTTGACACGGTCGCGCGGGGCCTATGACTGTCGTCAGCCGCGCGCGTCTGTCATAACTCATAAATTCAAGACACGGTCGCGCGCGGCCTACGACAGTCGTAGGCCGCGCGCGTCTGTCGCGGGCCGCGGAATCGGTGCCATACATTTTCATACACTGACTATGGTCGCTAGCCGCCGACGACAGTCGTAGGTCGTGCGCGGCCGCGATCGATCGCGATGCACGGAATTGTACCTTAAAAAATAATAAAGTAAATTTTTTGACAAAAGAATATCCGTCTGTCTCCAGGCTGTAACTCAAGAACCGCTAAAGCTAGACTTCTGAAATTTTCACAGATTGTGTATTTCTGGTGCCGCTATAACAACAAATACGAAAAACCAAATAAAATAAATATTTAAGGGGGGCTCCCATACAATAAACGTGATTTTTTTTGCCTTTTCTGCTCGTAATCAATAATGGTAGCAGGTAGGCACTTGAGATACTCACAATATTCTTAATTATATTTGTACTTTAATAAATAATAATAAAATTAAAATAAAATAAATATTTAAGGGGGGCAATTTTTTTTTGTATTTCTGAGCTTTAAAGTGGCATATTTACATTACATAAACAGTTTGTTTGATAATTTATGATATAATTTTTGGATAAGATTGAAATATAAACCCCTAAAAATACACCTTTATTGCAGAATCACTGTAAAAATTTCGTTCATAAACTTAATAGGTTTAAGTTTTTGAACCCAATTTTTCAGTTTATATATATACTAAGTATTAACTTTCTATTTAGTTTTTTTTGCGAAATTTTTCACCCCTGAAAACTACCCCTTGTCTGAATAATAAGCTTTAAGTTTTTATTTTAAGTTTTTTATCAGCTTTAATGAATTCGAATATTTTTTCATAGTTATGATAAATTTTATTTACATATTTCAAACTACATTAATATTATTCAATTCAAAATTTTCAAACTACGATTTCAAACTACCCTCTGAGCAAAAAATTGACGCAAAGGCTGAAACTGCTGGACTGAAATATTTAATAGACGGACATCATTATTTAAAAACCGGCCAAGTGCGTGTCGGGCCACGCGCAATATAGGGTTCCCTAGACCGTAGTGCCGCTAATTTTTGATTGGTCAATAAATGTACATTTATAACGTGTTTCACACTACTAACAACATCATCTCAGTAACGTTCAAAGGAATTTGACCGAATACATTTTTTTTTAGATAATTGACTATTACTCAATAATTTAGTCTTCTTAGCCGTGATAGATTTCCTTTTATATTCAGCATATTTCCTACTCTCGTGATTTTTTTCACATTTCTAGAAGCAATCGTTTAGCTGGTAGAAGGGGGGGACACTGGACTCTAACGATTTTTTTCACTGTAAAACTTCATATTTCACAAATGGATCCCTTAATCGGAAAATGATCTATGAATACTCGTAATATTTTAAAAAAATCTATCCAACGATACCCCACACGGTGGGGTGGGCGCGAAAAAATAAGCATCCCCGCTTGATTATTTTATTAAGAATTTATATACCAGTTGTCGGCACCATTAATATGTGCATTCATGTCGAATTACAGCTTTTTAGGTCCTATGGTCTCTAAGCAAAATCGCGGACAGACAGACGGACAGACAGACGGACAGACAGACAGACGGATAGACAGACAGACGAACGGACAGACCGAAACTATAAGGGTTCCTTGTTGACTACGGAACCCTAAAAAGGCCCCTCTCTTATCGAGTAGACGTTTAGCGTTCCGTTTACTTTCTCAATATTGAAAGACTTGAAAAGATTAACGTGTATTTAGTAAGGAATACAGGATGACGCCTGCAATCGCGCTGGAACCGTACATTTTTTCGGGATAAAAGTATCTTATGTACATTGTCCATTCCCGAGACTCAAAATATTTTCATACTAAATTTCAGCAAAATCGGTTGAACGGTTTGGGTGTTAAGGGGTAACAGATAGAAAAAAACACTTTTGCATTTATATTATTAGTACAGACAGGTTTTCCTACAATATTTGCATACCAAACCTCTGATTCAAATTTTTTTCAAAAAAAAAATATTCGTTTTATCACAAATAGAGATCGCCCAATGGTCGAAATTCGACCTCAAATAAAACGTTAAATTATATGTTTCAAATTTCAACGGTTTTCTATTGATATTCTATTGTCAAAATATTGACTTTATTATTTTTTAGACATAATTCCTGCGACAGTCTCAGATTAATAAAGTCAAATGATGACAGAGTACAGTCTGGCCGTGTAGTAATTGTCTAACAGTATTTAAGATTCAATATAAAAAACTAAATCTATTTTCAATTTGACAACAGACTTCAACTATAAATAAAAGAGTAAGTACAATTTGTGTGTATAGGTTTGTCATTCAAAATCTCCTAGTGTGTATGTTGTAGTGTGTGTAATGTTTTATTTGTTAAAAAAATGTATGATAAAACCATAATTTCAAAATAATATTAGCTCGATGCACTCCTTCACCATATAAACTATAACTGTGCAAAATTTCAATCACCTACGTTTCCGCATTTTTCGTCAAACGGAATCCAAGTTTTTCGCTCGCGTATTAATATATAGATTGGTTGGTAAAGTCCTTGGTTTAAAAAAAATAAGGGTTAAAAGGTCCCGGTTTCATGGTTCTTGCAGTAAAAGTTAGGCTTTCTTTATCATTTTTTACGAAGGTTCAATATTTTTGAAGTTATGTTCATAACAAAATGATAATATTTACGAAAATTTGAATAATTTCGATTTTCCTAATTCATTATTTTTTTCAAACCTAAGCATTCTAAACAAGGAAATTTTTTTGAGGTCATCACTTATGCTAAAATAAAGAAAAGCCTTTGGGGATAACCATAAATATGAATTATTGTAGAAATGGTGAACGTTTTGATTGTCGCTTTTTCCAAAAAAAATTTAAGGTGTCATCTTGTTGTTATCATTACTTGCTCAATTTTTATGCTATTAAAATACTTGATTTTTGCTATTGGTTCTTTACATTCATCCGCAAACAAAGATTATCGGGCACTATACGTACAACGATCTTTGTTATTACTTATTACATAGTACATTTTTGTAACATCAAAACAGTTAAATAAAAACACATTACATCCAACAGTGAATTTACAACACATTTTCCTTATAAAGTCAAAAGATATCCTTTAAAGGGCTGAGGTCTCAATTCAATTACATTAGAAAAACACGTAACATAATATTATTAGAGAGAATAAACAGAAGCTCAA
Source organism: Cyaniris semiargus (assembly GCA_905187585.1). Lineage (NCBI taxonomy): Eukaryota > Metazoa > Arthropoda > Insecta > Lepidoptera > Lycaenidae > Cyaniris > Cyaniris semiargus. Next base: position 5,718,407 of record LR994550.1, read on the forward strand.
TATAAGCAATAGTCGAGGTAATGTGAGGCGAATGGTGTAGCCTGATAAGGAAAAACGAGTAAATAAAGAATCATGAGAGCACCGACTAGTATAGGGAGAGGGTGGTGCGCCGTGCGTCCGGCACTAACAACCTACACCTAATACGTAGCGATGGAGGTTAGTTTCTATTTTCATTGTTTATAGGATAATCTATAGCAATTACTAATATTTACACTGTAGGCGTTATTACAGTACTAAATGTTTGTCCTTGTACTTTAATGTAGCTTGACAGAAAAGAAAAAACGTTTTGTAACTATATCTGTATACAGTACAGTAGATATTTTAAATGTTTGATTAGTAGTCGTGTTAAAAATGCTAACCTTTATATGACCAACACCTTAAGCTTAAAGAACTTGAATGGAATTTAGTGGATATAAAAAACCCCGGGAAAGACAACACAAGACATGAGATTTAAAATAACGGTTCTCATGCGATAAACAAAGTTTTGAGGAAACAAGTTGTGGGCATTGTTGCTTTCGTGCAGTGGTCAAGTATTTGTATACTTTCCTATTAACTTAATTCACAACTACAAGTAAAAAATATGAAAGACACAAAGAAGGCTATCGATTGCCAATGTTCAGTATTAGGCCGCGGCTAAGGTCAGTATTTCATCGCCCTCGGCTACAGGTCGGGCACAATTTTATATACGTGGAAATTTTGAGCAGCAAATAACATTATCTGGACGTAGCATTCGGTAATAAAAATTTGTCGAAGCCAAAAATATTCGAAGTGGCTAGAAAATACTAACCGAACTTTTTCAATTATAAATTAGTGTGCGACGACATGGATTTTTTAAAGATTTTATGAGTCATTTGTCGACTTTATTCTATGAAGCTGCTGGCAAATTAATTGTATTACGCAAAAAAAAACTACCTTTATTATTTACATGCAAAAACATAAATTGCATTTTTAAACAATGAATATTCTTAGGGAGGATATTTTTATTATTCTCTATCTTGTTTAAAACCATCATTCTTTATTCAAGATGAATAACAGTATTATCCCCGACCGTATTTTGTATCAAATGGATTTGTACTCGAAAACAAAAAAAAACCTTTTGAAACATGACCCCGATGCTTAAGACGAGCCGCAATCACAAAAATTTTGATTCCGCGTCAAAGGACCTAGGATGATAAACGCAGACAATGAAAGAAATAAAATATTCACAGAAACACGGAGGTCGGGAGTTTTTCCTGTCACCGGGCACAAACAATGCCTCTATTGTGCGCGGTCCCCCGCGCCGCCCGCCACCCGCCCAGACGAGGAAACGAGCATCTTTTGTTACTAAACCTCTCCCCCCGAGACCCCTTACCCTCGGTCATCTGTTTACATCACGCAAGTAAAAAGATATACATTCATAATGTTTTCCTCCGTAAAAGAACGTCGTCCGCACGCCGTCGCGCCCGGACCCGCCGCTCGTGCCTGTCATAAAGACAATGATATATGTGCTCCCAGATATCGCCCCGGCGCTGAACAAAAACAACTTTGGAATTTAGAGTAAAAAGCCAAAAAGTGTATAAAATTTCCCTGTTGTGTGTACACTGTACCGCAATATTCAGAGTAAGAATTTATTTACGAGCGTAAGGAAGTTAAAAGAAAGGATAACAGAAAATCATGACGGCTTGACAAAAACCATCATGCTTAGAAAAACACAACAACTTGGGATTTGAGATTTATAAAGGTGAACCCTCTAGAATAAATATTTTCTAGACGTAAACAGATATTATCTGGACAAATGCAACTGCGGAGAGAATATCCTCTAAAAGCGAATAAGGATTCCTTCTCGGATGGGGATTTATATTCAATATCAAACATCTAAGACGTGTTTCCGAATACATCGATAAAAAATCTTCTTTTTTTAACATAGTTTATTTTCATAAAACAGTGTAATGAAATCTGGCACATTTTATGCATATCAGTAACGGTTTATTAAACTCTTGATTTCAGAAGTTTCTCAATTTGATTTTTAAAAAGTTTTAAGATGTCTTTTGAATAACTTATGTTTTAATTAAACCAAAAAGCCTTAGAAAGCTAATCTCAATTATATTTACGTATAAACAATAAATAACGCAAATACAAAACATAAATAATAATTTAATTAATACTCAACGTTGGATCGACTTGATTAATCTGAGAAATAAAATGAGATAAAACAAAAACGAACTCTCTCCCGGGGCAGAGGCAGAGCAATCAGGGTTTGTTTTGAACTGTGTGTACTCTCAGAATTAGTGGTTCGCTCCAATGAGATTAACTAAGCCTTGGGAAACCAACACACCATATGAATTGAATCTGCCGATCCGCACCCGATCTATATGGCAGCTTCTAGAACCGTTCACACTCGACACTCGTCTATAAAACACAATATAAATTCTTCTTATCACAAAACAGCATTAATTTTCCTTATCATTATAATATAATCGATCTTCAACTATCGAAATTCGTAAGACAGAGGGACAGTAGCGTGGTAGTAATATTGCTTTCTCTTCTTTTTGTGTTTTTACACATCAGGGAAAATTTAAAGCTACTTGATATTATATAAGCAAATCGTGAAATATGTCTATTTAAAGGTCAGTTACACCAAGACGCGGCGCTGCATTTTTAAAATCGCAATTGTGTTTGTCGTTTTTCGGCAGTGGGAATTAAATAATAATAACTTTATGATTTACTTGTCTCTCGTAAACATTTTAAGCAGTTTATTGAAGGTTTTATTAATAAAGTTTATTGCATGTCTATTAAAGCATCAAAAAGTCGTTCATAAACAAGTAAAAGCCAATTTTGATGTTTTAATAAACTGACGCGGTGGAGCGTGCTTCATTTATTGGTTATTGACGGTAGTCTGTATACACTTTTATTTTTAGCTGTTCTCTTCTAAATGACTTTGAAATACCAGTAGGATCATCTTTCATAAGTACCACTTCCTTTGCTGAAGCCGTAATGACATTAAGTGGTTGCAAAAAGCGATGATTTTCCTTTAGCAAAAAAAGAAGATGGTAGAGTGCTGTTTGTATTACTTTTAAATTAATTCTTAGGACCACTTTATAGATTTTTTATCGCACAGGAATATAGTATTTATACCATAAACGTTTTAAAAACATAATGTAGCTATATTGTTTCCAACATTTCAATTTCGCCTCTCGAAATATGATGTTTTGTTTTTAATTTTCACGTGTTCCAGTTAAGTGAAGGCTACAATGAAGTTTAAAAATTGGTGTTTCTGTTTGTAAAAGCAATTGTAATTAACACCGATACACGAGAGAGTAATTACAACTTCGTTGTTTCGAGTACCGAGTACTGAGTATTCGGTCCGAATGACTACAATGTCTAAATGTAAAGGATATTAATTTGTTCGCTCAGAAACTTTTAGGCGAGCAATTATTATTATTAATAATAATAACAACTGTCGTATTTGTGTGTGTATGTAACTTTACTTTATAATATTTATGAATTTTTTGTGCTAGCGTTATTCATTAGCGGCCTTGCCTATAAAAAACATGAGCCTGTACCTAACAAAACTTTTATGATTTCCGGACGCAGAACCACATTTAAAACTTAATTATCATGAAACTCGCCGATATACATTACTATTTCGATTGAACGGAAAACGTTATTTTTAAAATTAAACCCTTAAACCGTGTCGTTAGTTTAGAAAAGCTGGAATTAAATTTACAAAGTTATACTAGGACGCCGCACTGGAGTAAAGTAAATAAAACAAAGTTTATTATTTCTTGGACCGGTCAAGGCTTCATACAATATATATCAACGACAAGTTCCGAAAACAGAACAAACAGGAACAATTTTATTGTGTGCACTTCTGCGGAAAATGACGCGCGCCGGGCCAAAATAATTTGTCATACGCCAGTACAGTCAACGAAATGTCTGAAGCGTATAATTTCAACTGATGTTTACTATACACTATACAGCCTACTTCTATAAAATATGGAAATTAAGTTAACGAATTAGGAATTAAGAAAATTAGTCACGAACATGAGCATACGGTCAACTTATCATTAATAATACCTTTTGCGAGACAAATATTGTATGATACATTTTTCTTAATTTTAAATAAGAGATATTTTTTTTTTACTTTTAATTTGAAAGATTTTTCGTATGCCCCCAAATATTTGTAAATGATTTTCCACGCCTTGTATGATTTATTTCTTTTCATGTCCCGGGCGATTTCAACATGACGTAGGTAAGCTTCTCAAGATTTTATAAAAGAAATCATTCCGTATGAAAGTAAGCAACATAATGTGCAGGCAACACTCATTCTTACCTTAATTAATAACATATTTAGGCTGTCACATTGTCCTTGATCGTAATATCTGGCTTCATAAACCTAATTACGTGCTTTCAGAAACACCGCTATCTACATAATATTATTAACCCACTTCTTGATCTGAATTGATTTAGAAATTTAATTAGCATTCGAGCACGTTTAGACACCGTTACAAAGATATTTATTATTTACTAAATGACGCCCTAAACTCTGTTGCACCAAAATTCGTTTATCGCTCGGGAACCGTATATTTGTCCGGGATAAAAAGTTTCGTATGTCCTTTCCCGGAACTCAAAATATCTCCATACCTTTTAGCAAACTCGATTCAGTAGTTTAGGCGTGAAGAGCAAACAGAGAGACAGACACACTTTCGTATTTATAATATTAGCCAGGATTTATTTAAAAAAAATTGTAATATACGAGTATTTTTCTGATTGTATAAACTACAATTCCGACTTTGTGGTAAAGTTTCCAACGACCTTTTTTATTTGGACAAAGAAAAACTGTGTCGTGTATCTCGTAAGACGTTGATATAACTCACGTTGTATATTTCACATCTTAGTAATTGTTGTTTGTTACAATTATGTAACCCCGGCTTTACTCTACAGCTGTAGAGAACTTTGTGGACAAGTTTTAAAGTTGTTTTTGGTGATTAATTACTTTTTGACAGGAGAGAATATTAGATACGCAAAAGAGCAGAGGGCGCTACTGGCACCTACAGTAAATAATCCGACCAAAATCAGACATGTTGCACACGACATAATATCGGAATATTGACAGAATTCAATATTCCGATAATAACCTGTGGAACGTGGAACGTGGAACGTGGCGCGCCTCTGCATAGATTAGTTATTAAAAAATTTAAAAAACCCCCGACCAAAAAATCAATTCAATTAAGAAATTCAAAAAAACTCACGCCAAACAACTTTAAAAATTAATGAAATAACTGACTTTAAGTTTCAATAATTCTTTCATAAATTTATTGTTGTCAAGGTGTGTCGGGGGACCGCTAATGTAGATGTTTGATTTCACATAACATTATAGTTTAAAGGTCAGTTCACAGCGAACTGAATCGAGACAATCAGCGACTATTATGGCGGTACAAAATGCAAAAATCGCTGTTGTCGTAGTTTACTTGGCGGTCCCCCGACATACCTTGATAACAATAAATTTATGAAAGAATTATTGAAACTTAAAGTCAGTTATTTCATTACTTTTTAAAGTTGTTTGGCGTGAGTTTTTTTGAATTTCTTAATTGAATAGATTTTTTGGTCGGGGGTTTTTTAAATTTTTTAATTTAATTTTATTTCATTCTTTTTAAACGAATGTTTGTAATCAGTCTAGCTCCTATTCCACTTCCCGGCCCATTATAGAAGTAATGTTCTAATTATTATGTAAATAGTGTGTTTTGATTTTTATGCTTAATCGATCTTGTGATCGAAGGAATTTTGTTTGATTAGTGTTTCGTTCTAAGTTGCATAATATATTTTAATTTGTTAACAATTGTGTACATAAAACTTTCATTAAGTATAATAATAAGAAGAAGAAAAAAACAAACCGTATTCTGACACGTTTTCGATTCAGTTACAAAGACTATTTTTTTAATTATTATAAATTTAATATATTATATACTTGTTTAAAATAGGACTTGGAAGAAAAACAAAAAAAGCTCAAAACGAAGCTAAGAGGCGTAAATTAACACAAGAGGAAGATAGCACTCCTCAAAGACATCAATTTTTGATATGAAGTTGCAAGAAAATATGAATTGCGCTGTCAAGAAAGCCCAGAAGACAGACAACGTCGCTTGAAAAGAGATCGTTGGCAAAGTCTGCATCTCGTATAAGCGAGACGCCGGAGCGACGTCGATCTAGACTTGACCGAAATGTGCAAGCAACGGCTGCATCTCGTATAAGCGAGAAGCCGGAGCGACACCGATCTAGACTTGACCGAGATGCGTAAGCAACGGCTGCATCTCGAATAAGCGAGACGCCGGAACGTCGCCGATCCAGACTTGACCGAGATATAATGTAATTTTGGCTTGTACTAGATGTGCTATAACACTTCGTAGGGGGAGAACACCAAGCTTACTGGAATGGCATGTTCTTAGATGAGATGAGAAATTAAAATTTTATCTGACGTGGAAATACGTTTATTGAGCAGGATAGTAGCGTTTGTAAAAATGGTAAAACTTTGTGGCCGCTTTGGCCAACGTGGTTTCCATGGTCAAGTTGTACTATTTGACCAAGATTTGGAAGAAGTAGCTGAACAACTACCGCTACAAATGAGTAGTGCAGGTATGGTGATTATTTGCGAAGAAGAAGAAGTACAAAGAATACGACGTTTTTCTGTAAATATACAAAAGCTGCGAGCTGCTCTGGATTGGTTAATAGTGAATAATCCTCTGTATAGAAACGTGACTGTGCATTTTGTAGACAAACTACAACATTGACAAAATTTGCCATGTCCAACCGAGTGTTACAATGCATGACGAAATTAGAAATTCAACAACAATTACTACTTTTCAGGATATCGGCAATGACAGACGTATACTAAGGGGGTCGTTTCATCAAGGCCATAATACATTTTCAGATTTTCTCGTGGTAAGCAATGTACTGCAAATTCCGCCGTAGCAATTGCAGTAACTAACGTTAAACCAACCGGCACATGGTCACCTGATATTGTAGACTCTATTTTGATTTATGGTGATCGTTTATACACGAACAGTATAAATTCCAGAAGAGCGCCTGATGAAGCAGAGGCTAATATAGAATATTTATGTGTTCAGGAATTACAACGTAATTTTGAAGCTTTAAATTACTCATGCTTTATAGAAGTCGGTGACGAATCTTCGTCAATGTGTGGTCATCTGACTACAATCAATCATGAAAAACAATCAAGATGTTGGTTTTTCTGATTTAAAGACTGGTTTAATTGAGTTTTTTTCGTAATGTAGATATTGAGCAAGCAGCGATTCTAACTTGTAATGGTATATCTGTAGCCATATGGAATACTGATCATAGATACTACTTGTTTGACTCTCACTCTAGAGGGCCGAAAGGCCGAACAGCTCGGGATGGTGCAGCTTGTTTGATGTCTTTTTCCGATATTACATTATTGTGGGCAGTTCTTAAATTAAATATAGCGAAATCACAGCAAAATAGACAAGACGATGACCAGTATAGTATTACTTAAGTGACTCCTATAGTGCATTTGTTACGCCAAAATTTAATTGAAGTGGAATATGGTTCTGAATTCAGAACAAATCATGATAATTCAGCAGAAATTTCCTATGATTTAAGCACTGGTGATAAATAATAATAAATAAATAAAATAAAAAAGCCTTTATTCAGATCTGCTTACTTACAATTTAAAGTTTGTAGACACTAAAATACTAAATCATGACTATCAGATTATTACAATTTAAAGTGGTGCTAACTTAGATAGCAATATGTTATGATATAACTTATATCATATCATAACATACTATTACCTATCCTATATAACAGAAATTGTATTTACTACTCGCTTTCCTAAGTATCCAATATTTGTGATTTGCTTGATCTCTGCAGATCAGTTTGCCAGTCGGCAAAGGCCTCCTCCAATCTTTTCCATTCTTGTCTGTTCTGTGCTACTCTATGCCATGTCACTCCAGCTACCTGTCGGATATCATCAACCCATCGCTTTTGGGGCCTGCCCCTTTTCCTTTGTCCATCTCTGGGATACCATAGTGTTATGATATTGCTCCATTTATCTTTTTGTCTAATCATGTGGCCTGCCCACTTCCATTTTAGCCTTCTGATTTTGTTTTTTATATCTGTTACTTTTGTTCTTTTCCTGATAACATAGCTGTTAAGTTTGTCTGATTTTTTTGTTCCTAGAAGGCTTTTTTCCATTGCTCGTTGGCATGTTCTGAGTTTTGAAATTGTCTTCTGTGTTAAAGGCCAGGTTTGACAGCCGTATGTGAGCACAGGCAGAATACAGGAGTTGAATATTATGCTTTTTGTTTTTGTATGTAGAGTTTTGTCTTTCATTACCTCCTTCAGGCTCCAGTATCTTTTCCATCCGTTGGTTATTCTCCTGTCTACTTCTTTGCGTATGGGTTCGATATGTGTCATCAGTTGTCCTAGATAAGTATATTCATCGGCGTATTCTATTTGTGTATTCTGTATCTGTAAGGGATATTTCTCACTGTTTGTGATGATTTTTGTTTTCACGGGGTTTAATTTTAGCCCTACTTTCTCACTTTCTTTTGATAATTCATGTATCATTTTGTATATTTCTTGTGGAGTTTTGGCGAAGAGCGCGATGTCGTCTGCAAATCTTAGATGGGTAAGTTTTGCACCATCTATGTTTATACCCAATTTGTCCCAGTCCAGATGCCTGAATACTGACTCCAGCACAGCTGCGAATAGCTTTGGCGACAGGGGGTCCCCTTGTCTTACACCTCTGCGAATGCTAAATGGTTTGCTCGACTTTTCTAGTTGGATTCTGGCCGTACTATTGTTGTAAATATTTTTTAATATATGGATATATTTTTGTTCGACTCCTTGGCTTGCTAGTGAATTCCATAAGCTTGAATGTGATATGGAATCAAAAGCTTTAATGTAGTCAACAAAAGCAATGTAATAGGTAAGTTGATATTCACTGAACTTTTCTAGAATTTGGCGGACCACATGAATGTGATCAAGAACTGAGTAGCCCTTACGGAATCCAGCTTGTTCGATTTTTTGCTGCTCGTCTAATGTCCTTTCCATTCTGTTTAGTAGGATCTTAGCAAAGATTTTATAGGTATTCGACATGAGGCTGATTGGCCTATAATTTCCTATGTCATGTTTGTCTCCTTTCTTGTGTAGTAAAATAATGTTCGATTCGGTCCATTGTTGAGGTATTATTTCGGTGTCCAGTATGTCATTAAAAAGCTCTGTCAATATAGGTATAATTGTTTTCTTATTGTGTTTGAGGATATGCCATCAGGGCCCGGTGCTTTGTCTTTTTTTAAGCTGTCTATAGCATTCTCTACTTCTACTTGCAATATGTTAGGAACGTTTATGGCAGGTGGGCTGGGGCCTGAGAGGCTGTTGCAGTTGTCGGTGGTTATTATATTGCTGTCGTCCAGTGTATTGTTTTCACATCCATATAACATTTTGTAGTATTCTGTTGCAATTGTCAATATATCAGACCTGTCGTGATATTGTTTTTTTGAGTTGCTTTTCATTTTTACAATCCAATCTTTAGAATTCTCTAATTTTTTGTAAGCTTTTTTGATGCCACCGGTTTTCAGTATATATTTTTCGATTATTTCCAGTCTGTTTCTTTTTCTATCCTTGCGCACTCTCCTTGATTTCTTTACTTATTTTTGTTATGAGTTTTCTCCTGTCTGAAGTATTTCTTGAACAGATTAGTTTGTTCCTTTGGTCCAATAGTTTAATGGTGTCAGTTGATACCCATTTTTTTTTTTGTGTAATTCTATTATTCGTAGTGAGTTGGAACTGCTTTGTTATTGTGCGCTCATAATAGTTGTATTTTTCCTGAATGTTTAGGCCTATGGTTTCTGACTTGAAATTATTAAATTTTTCCTTTAAGTTCTTCTGTAGCTCTTCTGCTTGATGTTTTCCGAGTTTTATTTTTCCTGGTTTGATTTCTGGTCTGCGTTTTCTTGGTTCTAGTGTTTTGAGTTCAGCTCTTATAAGTCGGTGATTGGTGTTGAAATTTAGCCTGCTGATTACATCGAAGTTTGAGAAGAAGCTTGCTTTGTTAGTCAGAATAAAATCAATTTCGTTTTTTGTTCTCCCATCTGGTGACCGCCAGGTCCACATTTTGCTCTTGTTTTTTCTGTATGTTGTGTTAAGAATAGTTAAGTTGTTTTCTAGTGCAAAGTTAATTAGCTTTTCTCCATTCCTACTCCTAGGTTTGGCACTGTATGTGAATTGTCCGATTATTCTGTCTTCCTCTGGTCGCCTCTCACCGATTTGGCCATTGAAGTCTCCCATTATTATCACATTTTTATTAGCATGTTCTTGAATAGCCTTGTTGAGGTCTGAGTAGAACATGTCTATTGTTTCTGTCTCTGATTGTTCTGTAGGTGAGTATACCTGTATGATCGACCAAGCGTTTTTGTAGCCTGGAAATTTTATGTTCAGTATAGATATGCGTTCTGAGATCCCGATGGTTCCTTGTATGTAATTCGAAAGTTCTTTTCTGATTATAAAGCCCACCTCGTGTTTGCCTGGCGTCTCTCCTATATGGTATAGCAAGAAGTCTGGGTAGGAAATTATTCTCTCACCTATACGTCTCACTTCACTGAGGCCAATAATGTCCCAATTTAATTGTTTTAAAGCATATGTAAGTTCTTCCAGATTTTCGTCATTTTTTAAAGTAAGCACATTTAGAGCAGCAATATATAAACTCTATTTTTTAATCGTTATTATTGTTGGAGGGTCGTGGTCGCTATCTCCCGCGGTGACCAGCCGTGGTGGGAGAGGTTTGTTGTACTGTTGTGGCTTTGTTATGTTGTGAGGAGTTACCTCCGCTTCCTGATTTTTTTTTTTTATGAAATAAGGGGGCAAGCGAGCAAACGGGTCACCTGATGGAAAGCAACTTCCGTCGCCCATGGACACTCGCAGCATCAGAAGAGCTGCAAGTGCGTTGCCGGCCTTTTAAGAGGGAATAAGGTAATAGGGGAGGGTAGGGATGGGAAGGAAAGGGAATAGGGGAGGGTAGGGAAGGGAATAGGGTAGGGGATTGGGCCTCCGGTAAACTCACTCACTCGGCGAAACACAGCGCAAGCGCTGTTTCACGCCGGTTTTCTGTGAGAACGTGGTATTTCTCCGGTCGAGCCGGCCCATTCGTGCCGAAGCATGGCTCTCCCACGTAAAACGTTGTTGTGTCCGTTGTTAATTTCTGTAGGTGTTTTTATCCGAGAAGGAGTAGGATCTCTCCCGCATGTATTGGAATGCATCAATTTGGTTGACTTCTTTTTGAAAGTTGTTGTTCTTAGTGGTTTTAGGGACCTTTGAAGTTGCAGCACGAACAGTATAAATTCCAGAAGAACGCCTGATGAAGCAGAGGCTAATATAGAATATATTATGTGTTCAGGAATTACAACGTAATTTTGAAGCTTTAAATTACTCATGCTTTATAGAAGTCGGTGACGAATCTTCCTCAATTTGTGGTCATCTGACCACAAATTGAGGAAGGAATTGTAATCGAAAAAGACAGCTGTGCTCAGATGCCTGTCCACCAATTGCGTAGAAAAACAGAACCACAATTACAACTGTCAAGGGAAAGGAGAGCAGAAGAGTTAGCTTGGTTTTATTTGTTTCCTAAAGGCAGAAATGGATTAAACTCGGACTTATCCAATCACACCTTTAGATTACTGTCAAGCCAGAATAATGGGAGTTGACACACGTTTTCAAAGACACGATTATCTCTGTTATGCTTTGTCAGTGATGGAATTTTATAGGACTAAACAAAATTTAGGCGTGGTTTTGAGAATGCGACAAGGGGAAAATCGTCCAGAGAATCTAGTCGAAAATATTCATCTTAACATGCGTAACATGCAAGGATCAAATGCATACTGGCAAATTGCGTGCGCAAATCTAATTGCTATGGTTAGAAATCTTGGACCTCCTACCTGGTTTCTTACATTGAGTTGTAATGATTTGAATTGGGACGATATAATAAAAGCACTTCTAATTGCTGCAGGGAGACCTAATGACGTTCTTAGTAATCTATCGTTTAATCAAAAACAAAACCTAGTAGATGACCATCCTGTAACACTAAGCCGTCAATTCATGATTAGGGTAAATGCTTTTATTAAATTTATTCGCAATAATAATGAAGTATTAAGGCTAGTTCACATTAGGCCAGTATTTTAGTCTATACTAAGGCCGTTCAGAGAATGCGTTCCTGACACGTCGCGATTAAACTGACGACGTAACTTTGTAATGGCGTTGCAGATACGATAAAAATATTTTTGCTGGTTGTTTACCGTTTTAACAATTGATGAGCATTAAAACAACATTATTATATCAATAATCAATGAATGTTATAATTTTGTGCCTAACTGAGTGTCAAATAACTTGGTAAACAATATTTTTCTAAATCTATACTGCGCTATTACAAGGTTATGTCAGCGCTTTATATTTGTAAAATAGTGCTGTGCTAACAATAACAGGCAATAATAGTATCGTAATCTGTTCTTATACAGTTATACTTTATAAAATAATACGTTTTGTTTTTCTTTTTAAGAATTTGAAAATAATGGACTATAAGATAACTTTTATGAAATATAAAAATAAAACTACGACCAAACATTTTTATATTTAGTTTGAAAATGGTAACCCCAAATGGCGTTTTGGGCCGCCATTTTGTGACGCTAAAACAGTCGTCTGTTGTAGTTTCGTACGCATAGATCACGTTCTTCAAGTGTTTTCGATCTGTTTTTATTTGATTACCCGGCTTTTGTTTAATGGACTGTAGCTGCTTTTCAAACTGACATCGGTGCTAAATCGGACTTCGATTGTGTTGTGTATTGCGTTCTTTTTACTTTTGGTGCATAATAATGCCTAAACGTGGACAAACATTGGAAAGTGGAGCCCGTGAGTTAATCATCAAGCTGCAAGATTACTTTGAGAGGGAGCGGCAAAATTGCGGACTCCTGGTACCTGTCGAACAAGTACAAGAACGCGTCTCTAAGGCGCTTGGAGTTACCAAACGAACGATAACAAATATTAATAAAGAAAAGTTCGGCTCTACTGGCACGGAAGATAATATTTTACGTACTCCGAAGAAGAAACGTAGAACTAAACCCGTGACAGATATTGACACCTTTGACGCCGATGCAATCAGAAATCATATATATGGTTACTATTCCAGAAATGAATATCTCAACAGGAAGAAGCTTTTGGCATCGTTAAGAGAAGCTGGACTGTTTAGCGGGGGTAAAACTGCTTTAACCAAAATCTTAAAAGATATTGGTTTTTCGTATAAAAAAACAGACAAAAGAAAAATTTTATTAGAACGATACGACATAATTTTAAAACGGATAAGTTTTTTGAGAGAAGCGAAAAAAATTGATAACTGGGATAATGTCGTGTTCATTGACGAGACATGGCTAAACGCCAATCACACGGTTTCCCGTTCTTGGACGGATGATACACAAGCGTCGACGTCGAAAGTACCAATGGGTAAGGGGGCCCGTCTGATAGTATGCCACGCAGGTTCTGCAAAATACGGCTTTGTGGAGAACGCGTTACTGGCATTTCAATCAAAAACCACAAATGACTACCACGAGGAAATGAATGCCACTACATTTAAAGAGTGGTTCCAGAACGTGCTTTTGCCCAGCCTACCAGAGCCTTCTGTAATATTCATGGATAATGCCTCCTATCACTCGGTTCAAATACAGAAACCACCTACGAAAGCTAATAATAAAGAAGAAATGGTGGCTTGGTTACAAGCAAAAGGCATTGACGCAAATATGCAGATGCTAAAAGCAGAGCTATTTAAATTAGTTAAAGAAAATAAAGCGGCAAATGTGCGATACGAAATCGATGAACTGGCTCTGGAGTACGGTCATCGCGTTCTAAGAATTCCGCCGTATCATTGCCAATATAACGCGATCGAGCTAATCTGGGCTCAAATAAAAGGTTACGCCGCTCGCCACAATACTTCCCCGCCATTCAGCACGAAAAAGATGATGACCCTATTAAAAGAAGCCTGCGGGGAAGTCACAAGAGATGACTGGGCAAAGGTTGTTGAGAAGACTAAAAACTTGATTTTGGAAGATTTTGACCGAGATATCAGGATTGATTCTGTTATTGATAATAATATAATTATACATGTAGGAGAAGATGATGATGAAGACACCACCTCCTCAAGCGAATAGAAGTCTGATTAATATTCTGTACGCACATTCAATTCAATGTACTTTATTGCATAGAAATACAGATTGTAACTTTGTAACAAAGAATAAATAAAACAATTTTATTATATGAATATTACCTTTATTTGATTTCCACTTAAATAACTAAAATATAAATTTTAAATGATTCCGCCAATTTTAAACGAAAATAATCTTAAAAATAATGCGGCGGTTCATTTTGGAGGAACGGTAACGAACTCAGTGTTATGTTGTGCCCATCACTAGTCGTGACTAACTGATAGGTGTCAGGAACGCATTCTCTGAACGGCCGAACTTTAGTACCGAGTATTTTATTAGCTAAAATTCTCGCTTCTGCCCCAAAATCATTCGCACTTCGTTCGAGTGCAGTTTACAAGTGAGTGGTGTTTTGTAAGATGAACAGCTTACAGCGCAATAAAGTAAATAAACTGATTAAGTTAATCTAAACGGCGGTTTTAGAAGAGGTACATGAGGAAAATGCGATCAATAAAAAGAAGCTATGGATACGAAAATGGATCGATACAAGGGATAAACTAGGAGCTACTAAGTGTCTTCTGAAGGAATTAGCATTGGAAGATCCCAAAGAATACTTCGAAAGTTTGAGAATCTCTTAAAGTTGTGTAAATTTTTGCGGTAACTAATGAACTCGACTAATTTGAAAGGTTCGGACTTATTTAGCCGGTGCGCCAGAAGCGCGGACGCGTGGTGGGAGGTGCTACGCGCCCGCGAAAAATAGATTAAAATGGATTGGCTCGACTAAATTACTTACTAATCTACTTGACAAAATTTTTAGTGTTCAGACACGTAAGGCTACTAAAATACTCGCTACTTGACTAAAATACTGGCCTATTGCGAACTAGGCTTTAGGAGGAAGGCTTGCAGATTACTGGTGGAGAATAGAGTTTCAAAATCGTGGGAGTCCTCACTTGCATATGTTGTGCTGGATTGAAAATGCTCCAAACTTTGACTCTGTGGAAGGCATAAATTTGATTAATAAGACTGTAACCTGTTCTATCCATACTGAGGATAATGAATTAAACGAAATAATTCAACGAGTCCAAATACATTCACATAAACAAACATGCTTCAAAAACAGGACTAGTCGACACTGTCGATTTGATTTTCCGAGACCAGTGAGTGATGAAACCAAATTGCTTGGGCCTGATGAAACGATACGCAATAATGGTAGATTTTGTGTTTTGAAAAGAAACCTGGAAGAACAATACGTTAATAATTATAATTCCGAAATACTTAAGCTTTGGAAAGGCAATATGGATATTCAGGCCTGTGGTAATGTTACAGCTGTATCATATTACATTGCTAAGTATACTTCCAAACACGAGCCTCAAAATGTTGGTCAAGCGGTAAAAGATGCCGTAAGTAGAGTGCGTGCTTGTCATGGTGATATTGGTAGGCAACTATTTGCAGTCTCTATGGCCATTTTAAATCACCGAAGAGTATCTGCCTGTGAGTGTGCTTTCAGATTGTGCCATTTAAAGTTAAGAGACAGTTCTCGAAAAGTAATTTTTGTTAACACTTGTCAACCTCATGAAAGATACAGGATTCTACGACATGATAGTGATCAAGGTCAAACATATCAGAATATTTTCGATAGGTATGTTCAAAGGCCAGCTAATTTAGAACATATTAGTTTGGCAGAATTTGCCATAGACTATGAACACATAACTAGATCCATTAATGATGAAGAAGACGGTGATGCAGAAGCTTACGATGATCAGGAAGAGCTTTCTAATACTGGACGAACATTTATAAGATTACAAAATGGTAACATTACAAGCCTGCAATTTTAAGAACTCGCTATTATACGCAAATGGGAGATAGAGAAGGATATTTTTATAGTTATCTTGTTGCACATGTACCGTTTAGAGACGAAAGTGATTTGTTGACAAACTATGAAACGTATGAAGCAGCTTTTATGGCACAAAGAGACCAGTTGCGTCCTTTACAAGGGGATTCTATTCAACCATTTCAATACATAGAACGTGAGCTTCAACAAGTTATTGGACAAGTTTTAGCACTAGCCGAACGTGATGATTATACTAATAATAATGAGCAAGTAAATATAGAAAACCAGGACATAGGAGCAATAGTGGATGGTTATGATCCGAGAATAGCTGAAGTCGACATTGACGTGGAAGAAGTAGGAGAGCAAGTCAACATTAATATCTATACTAATATTATAAAGCGGCGACTAATATTATAAGGCTATGGGCTATATTTTATCACGCTAAGACTAATAGGAGCGAAGAAATAGAGAAAAATGTGAAAAAAACGGGGGGAAATTATTTGAAAGGACTTATTTGGACGCGCTAATCTCAGGAACTACTGGTCCGATTTAAAAATTCTTTCAGTGTTAGATAGCCCATTTATCGAGGAAGGCTATAGGCTATATTTTATCATGCTAAGACTAATAGGAGCGAAGAAATAGAAAAAAATGTGGAAAAAACGGGTGAAATTATTTGAAAGGGCTTATCTCACGAACTATTAGAGCAATTTATCTGTCATTTGGGTCAGATAAGAAGTAGACCACGTGAAGGATCATAGGCTATTTTTTGTAGACTGATTTGTCTGTGAAATATCTAAAATAAGCGGGCGAAGCCGCGCGGAACGTCTTGTTACAGATAAAGAATTTCATGCCCTGATCACTAGTATGAATGTAGAACAGAAAAAAATATTTGACGAAGTGACCAAACGTATTCGACATGAGTTACATATGCCAAATCAGGTGGATAGTAATAATATGAGTGTTCCTTTAAAGTTATTCGTGACAGGAGGAGCTGGGTGCGGAAAATCTTATGTGCTAAAAACATTAGTACATCACATTCGTCGATGCTATGCTCCATCAACTGATCAATTGTTAAATGCCACTTTTGTTGAAGTTACTGCACCAACCGGAGTAGCGGCACGTCTTATTTCCGGAAAAACAATTCACAGTGCATTTGCGTTAGGTGTTGAGAAAGGTAGAGCGACAGTTTATAGACAGATGACAGGACAGCGACTTGAGGATATGAGAAGAAGTTGGCGCCACATTCGCTGGTTGATTATAGACGAAATATCTATGGTTTCGTATGAAGTGTTACGATCGATACATCTTCTTTTACAAGAGCTCAAAAATTGCAATGATATTTTCGGTGGCATAAATGTGCTTCTTTTTGGGGATAAATCTTTTTGCCGCCTGTAAAAGGCAGCTGGTGTTTTAAGCAACCAAATGCATTCCAGGGAGTGCCACATTTGTGGCATTATTTTAGACTCTGTGAATTAAAAGCTAACGTCCGACAGCAAAATGATAACCAGTTCGTAGATCTTCTTAATACCCTTCGCGTAGGTGAATAAGGTATAGAACAATATGAGGTTCTACTGGAAAGAAGCCGCATTCCGTTGGTTGGCAGTTTTGCTGACGGTGAAGCGGTAATAATCTTTCCTACAGTAAAACTAGTCAACGAATATAATGACAAAATGGTGGATTTGATTTCTAAAACAGTAAAAATATACACTTTAAATGCCTTAGATGAGTCCAAGGAGCCTTCCACATATGGCCAGAAACCCAATGTTGCTTCGGTTCCACAAGACCCAAACTGTACGGGGGGCTTATTAAATTCAATAAAAATTAGAGTCGGAGCCAGAATAATATTACGGATGAATTTAAAAGTTTCAGAGGGATTGGTTAATGGTAGCATGGGTATAATAAGAAAAATTTAATGGAATGGACTTCGTAGAGACCAATTAGAAAGAGGTGAACTTCCAAAAATGATATATATATAGAGTTTGACGATGAGACCATCGGTAGGAGTTTCAAGGATGGAAACGGATGGATACCGATTCGGCCACAAAGCTTAACTTATCAAGGCTTACGAGGAAGCGGAAATATAGAGAGAATAATGTTTCCGATAATTTTAAGTTGGGCTGTGACGGTCCATAAGTTGCAGGGTACCACCGTCGACAAAGCTGTTATTTATTTAGGGAAATGTACTTTTGCAAAAGGACAAGCGTATGTGGCGTTGAGCCGCGTAAGAGGTTTGCAGAGTATTGCAATTTGTGAACTTTGTCAAAAAAAAATATTTAATAGGCCTCACGAAAAACGTGCTTTGGAGGAACTGCAAAGATTACGAAATGCAACATCCTATTAAGATTAATAAAATATCTTCCTACCTCCCATATTATATTTTTGTAGGATATCTTTATAGGATCTGGTGGATGTGAAGAATTTCCAAGTGCTGGTGCAGCGGCATCATGTAAATATTTACTGTTTATATCTACGTCTTACTGGTTGTCGCAATTAAAATGAGCCCCAACCTCTGCTCTAAGTTGGCGAGGAGTTGGATATCCTATAGATTACAAGGTGATGCTGCAGAACCAGGTCAACTTTCCATTAATGTGTACGTATACTGTATATTCACAAATGTCATGAACTAGAATAAAATATTAAAACCCATCAACCGACTGTAAGTTGCTAACAGACTTTCATGAACCAGATAAACCCTGATTTTCCAGCTCTCAGAATGTTGATGATGATGAATTATAGCTAAGAACACTCTCGATCATGTCAGCTTTCAAACTAAAAAAAACAAGATCATTAATTAATTAAAATGAGCCCAAACATGAAACCTCTGTTCTAATTTGGCGAGGAGTTGGATATCCTATTGATTACCAGGTGATGCTGCAACACCAGGTCAACTTTCCATGAATGTGTATACACTATACGTATATTGTATATTCACAAATGTCACGAACTAGAATGAAATAAATAACCCATCAAACGGCTGCAAGTTGCTAACGGCCTTTCATGAACCAGATATACCCTGATCTTCCAGCACTGAGCAGGTTGATGATGATGAATTATAGCTAAGAACACTCTCAATCATGTCAGCTTTCAAACAAAAAAAACTAGATCATAATCGGTCCGTAGGTCAGTAGGTGGATGCTACGATGCCACAGACAGACACACAGACAGACAGACACGTAAAACTTATAACACCCCTCTTTTTTGTCGGGGGTTAAATATAATATAATGATCACTTTACTAACATAGATATATTTGCAAAAGGTAAAAATGTATTCAGAAAAGAAATTCGAAAAAGTTTTAATGCACTGTTAGGTTAGTATATATTTTTTTTCTAGTAATATGTGAAAACTTTGTGGAGTATACTATTGTTTATATTAAGTTTAGTATGTAATTTCTTCTGTAATTTCTTTGTATACTTGTTTGTTTTCCTAATAAAATAAAATAAAAAATAAAAAAAAACGTGTGATACGACAACGTTTCTACTGATAGCGCGCGAGTTGAATGCGGTTGGGACTTGGGGCCTGAGACGAAGGGCGGAGGCAATCCTCCCGCCGCGCCGACCGCACCCCGCGTCTCGCGCGCCTGCAGTGTAGTGCTGTGCGGAACTTGACAGCTATCATTCGTGTAGTGTGTTATCGCGTTACTATTTGTTGAAACAAAAAATATTTTAAATAAAAAAAAATTGTTGATAAATGAAATAAAATAAAAAATAAATTGTATAAAAGAGTTTCAACAATATTGAAGTTACAGCCGCGTGTAATTGTTGTTTATAATAATGACTGAAACGAGTCCATTAAGTTCTGTTAGAAAAAAAACTATATTTTTATTTTATTTTGAATTAATAAAAAGTGTGATAGTTACTTTC
Organism: Cyaniris semiargus; assembly: GCA_905187585.1. NCBI lineage: Eukaryota > Metazoa > Arthropoda > Insecta > Lepidoptera > Lycaenidae > Cyaniris > Cyaniris semiargus. The sequence goes on from LR994550.1 coordinate 5,738,295, forward strand.
TTGTTTTTTTTTCCGAAAATTATAATGTTAAACTAAAAGCTTATTTTGAAATGTATCGACATATCGACATTATTAATTCTAATTAGGTCACAGCACTACCGCATTCCAGCCGGCCTAAGATGCGCAAACGAGAAAATTTTGTCTACATGTTTTCTCGATGTTAACTGGTTTATCTCTTCATCTCTATTGACCCTAACATGACATACTTTTTTTCTCGTGTCTGTCGTCAAAATAAGAGATAATTGTGTTTTTTTTCTTTTAACTGTGCTATTTTTGTCTACGAACCCTAACATGACAACACATTTTTATCGAGTTTTGTCAAGATTTTGACAAATGAAAAGAGTAGTTTGTCGATGTATACCTATTATCTGTGAAGCTAGTCTATGAACGAGAAATTTGAGAAGATATTCACGAGATATCTCGTTGGCGTATGCTAGGACGGCTGAGCTCCGCGTTCAACTCGCGCGCTATCAGTACGTTATAAATCGTCAAACAACACTTTTTGTTTACTGTCTGTGCTAGTGCTGCCTCTAGCATAAAAACATTGCAGTAATATAATATCCTATTCAACAATTATTTGTCTCGCATACTGACGTACGAGCTTGCATAAACAAAAGAAATCTAATGCGGCAAATTCTGCGTGTGTTATCTGCATTCACCTTTAACATTTTTAAAGTCATATAATAGATAATTTAGAATTAAAGATAAACATATTTTAAACAACGAGCTTTGAATTTAAAGTAGAAAAATGAAGCGGAAAAATTTGATTGAATCGTGCAAAGCGCTTACACCCCGTCTAGTTACACCAACTAAAGAGCTTCACTTTTCAAAGATTTAAAACTTCTGGAAGAACTATGCTTCCATTTAAATGGAGCATAATTATGCTTATTATGTAATAGCATAAAGTATTCATAAAATGTATGATTTTACTGACCTTGAAAAATAAAAAAAACGTAATCACTTAAAAACTTTATCATAATATTAGTTGCAAGTTAAGTCTAAGATTTTTATTAATAAACACTTTCTGTTATTGAATTTAATGCTTTAGAATATGTACAATCATATAATATACGACTTTATTTATTACGGCGTCATAAATTTTACTCCGATCCAGCTTGGATCCGATATAAAACTCTCAAGTTTATAGCTATTGGTGGAGCAAACTCTTCTGTTTGTTATTTATATTTTCAAATACTTTTACTGTCCAGCGCACTATAAAGTAAGAGGCTACCTTACTAATTAAAGAGTCTACTCTGTGATACAGAGGCTATAGTCATAATTTAATGGTTTATCCATGTCTGATACGTCACAAATGTGGATTCATAGACAAGGACAACTGTAACATCTGTATTCTGTATACATGATGAAGATATTTTTATCAATAAAGGGATAAAAGTTTTAAATTTTTGAGTTTTTTAGAGATAAGACTTCCAAAAAGGAGGAAGTTCTATCTTAACATTCGCTCTATTTTCTAATATCGCTCTATCTTCGAAAGTCTCGAAGAAACGTGCAAAAAATAAACAAATGAAAAAAAAAACTCAACAAATTTATTTGGAATATACATTTGCTCCGTATTGCTTTGCTGTATCAATTAGTCATAATCTTATTAGCGACTGTCACATCCAGTGCGCTATATCCGCGGTCTTGAGGGACGGCAAACAATTAGCCAGCCCTCTCGGCAGCGGGGATGACTCGATCAACATCGCCTTCAGTAAACTGACAGAGGATTATTTGAGTTTCATCTTTTCTTCGTATCTCGTAATTTTCCGATATATCTCGCAATTTCCCGATATATTTCGCGAAAGTGGGTCAGAGAGGATTATGTTTTTATCGCTCCACGTACGCACATCAAAGTGGCGTGTCCCAAATGTGAGGTGTAAAATAAAATCCCACTAAATGTTTTAATGACCCGCACTATTATACGGTGTGGAAGCTGCGAAATTGCAAATTTTTTAAGACCTACATTAAAGAAGAGAACTTATGTTAATGTTAAAATTGATTAGAACTTACATCAAGAATGTTTTAACCCTTCAACTCCCATAAGGCCTAAGTGGGCCGCGAGAACAAAAGATTTCCAAGAATCCGCGATCGAAGGAAGAAAGCCATCAAAGTTTTGAAAATTTTTCCTTGTTACAAACAATCGTCTCCAATAATCAAAAGACAAGTATCGTCCTACGATTTCATAAAATATTTTACACAATGATTAGATGTTTCGACCTAGCCGCGGCTAAAGTTAGAAAAATATTCAGAATTACAGACTTTATAATGATACTGTATAGCGGACAATTTCAACAAATAGCGTAATTGGCTCAAATGCATTTTTACCCTAGATCACATATTGCAACATAGGTACACAGTAAACTCATTAAATATGAGTTATAGGTCTACCAGAATCTGATGGCAAAAAGTGAGAAAATAAAATGACTCTAGCAATACCGGGGTAATTGGAATAAAACATTTTGATCCGTTTTTTTTCTTATAGCGGCTGATTCTGTGTGTTAAACATGCAAATATAAAAATTAATCCAATGATCAAGGATATTTTTTAAAAATCTGCTGTCAAAAATTGCCATCAGATTCTGGTAGACCTATACATGACATACAAATAACTAAACTTACGTTACAAACAAGTAAGTTAGTTAATTTAGGGTATAATAAATAAGTTAGTTACTTACCGAGCCCAATTACAATAATAACTGCGAGCATAATCCTGACCTGAAAAGAAAGAAAGAAAAAGTTAACTTTTATTTTAAATGAGAAAAAGATTTAGGTGTCAATCTTATTCAAGTATAATGAAAAAATTTAAAAAAGTTTCTTCAAGAATATATAATACTTTTTAACGAATTTTGGCGCAAAGAAAATGCAGGCAACATCTTATTCTTTCTAAATACATAGGCTGCACTAAAAGTATCGGGAATGGTATATTTCCACTGTTCCTGTCATATAAAAATTTTTTAATTGAAAACTCCTTGGTTTTAAAAATCTAATACCATTTATTTATTTAAAAAAAGATTCTCGGTTTTGTCACAAGGTCTTGTCAAACTTGTTTAGTCGTTGAGAAAATGGAATTGACTCGAGAAAATCTTCTTTCGAGTCTCTTTCACCAGTAATCTTTGACGGCTCTGTAATCAATTTCAGTTCCAGTGTAAAAGATCTCGGTTTACTCATAGACTCCACTCTCGATTGGCAAACCCAGACTGCTTCAGTCTGTCAGAGGGTTACCGGTATATTGCGTTCGCTTTATCGTCACAAAAACTTTTTACCGACACACATTAAAACTCTGCTGGTCCAGTCCCTTATATTTCCCATTATAGATTATGGTGATGTGTGCTATTTAGACCTCAATGCAGACAAGCTCGACAAATATGACCGACTCATTAACAACTGCATCAAGTTTATATACAATCTCCGGAAATATGACCACGTATCTTCCTATCGTACCAAGCTTCACTGGTTGCCTGTACGACAACGTCGTTCAGTGCGAGCCCTGTGTATGCTCTATACATTCCTGAACTCCCCTAATTCTCCTGCTTACTTAAAGTCACACTTCCAATACCTCTGCGATAGTCACGAAAGAACCCTCCGCTCCTCAAATAATGCTCGTCTCCGTTGCCCACCTCATCACTCCAGTGGACTAGCCATTCCTCCTTCCACGTCCAGGCTATTTTACTGTGGAACGCCCTACCTCCGGAAATCAGGTTAAGCCCAACCAGAGATACGTTTAAACGTAGAGTCCGACTGTAGTATCTAAAAAAATTAGCAGAATCTTAAGTAAAATAAATTAATATAGTACTCAGTTTTTATATGAATGTGTATAATATGTACTTATGTATATGTATAATAAGCATAATATGTAGATATATATTGTATATTATGTATAATATGTATAATATATTTATAGGTTATTATAATATTATATCATTATATCGTATGCCTAGTATTTGTTATTATCTTTATCAGTATTTATTGTATATTTAATTATGTATTTCCTAAATGTGTGCTCTTTTTTCTACACAGAAAGCACCTGTGTTTTTAGTTTTGTCTTTGTTACCACCCAATGGTTGACTGGTAGAAAATGCCCTATGGCATTAAGTCCGCCATTGTACATTGTGCAAAAATTATTAAATAAATAAATAAATAAAATTCTAGAGCGATGATTTAGTATGACTTTCGAAGTGGTTTAACACAAAAACAGTGTGTTGACCGGATGATTTCTGCATTTGGTGATGAAGCCCCATCCAAAACCACAATTTATCGCTGGTTTGCTGAATTTCAACGTGGACGTGTCAAGCTCAGTGATGATCCTCGTCAAGGTCGTCCAAAAACTGCAGTCACCCAAGAAAACGTTGACGCTGTGCGTAAGCTGATTGAGGAAGATCGACATGTGACATACTGCGAAATTCAGGCAACTTTAGACATTGGCATAAGTCAAATACAAATAATCTTGCATAAACAATTAGGTTTAAAAAAGTTGTTTTCCCGATGTATACCGCATTTGCTCTGTGAAGAGCAAAAAGCGGCTCGCGTTACTTGGTGCTTCAGAACTCTCGAAAGATTCCACACAGGATCCTCAAATGCTGTATACAAACAACATCGTATCAGGTGACGAATCCTGGATATACGCGTACGAACCCGAAACAAAAAACCAGTCACGAGTTTGGGTGTTCGAAAATGAGTTAAAGCCAACTAAAATTGTTCGTTCACGGAGTGTTGCAAAAAAAATGGTGGCCACGTTTGTCTCCAAAACCGGCCATGTTGCGACTATTCCTCTTGAGGGACAAAGAACGGTTAATGCAGAATGGTATGCTAGCATTTGTTTGCCACAGGTCGTTTCTGAACTCCGTAAAGAGAACTGCAACCACCGCATCATCTTCCATCACGACAATGCGAGTTCTTACACCGCACACAGAACAAAAGAGTTTTTAGAGCAAGAAAACATAGAATTATTAGACCATCCGCCGTACAGCCCCGACCTAAGCCCTAATGATTTCTATACTTTTTAAAATAAAGAATAAATTGCGTGGTCAGAGATTTTCATCACCTGAAGAAGCTGTGGACGCCTACAAAACGGCAATTTTGGAGACTCCAACTTCCGAATGGAATGGTTGCTTCAATGATTGGTTCCATCGTATGGAAAAATGTGTCAAATTTCGCGGAGAATACTTCGAAAAGCAATAAATATATTTTTAAATATTAATGTTATGTCACTTCTTTGATTCCCGAAACTTTCAGTGCCGCCCTCGTAATATAATATTTTACTTTTATAAATTATACAGAAAGTCACATTCATTACTAAAGTTCAAAACATGCCTTAACCCTTTGACGTCTACACATTTACTTAGAGACTCACGTAAAAAATAGGTCGGTACAGAAAGGACATCTCTCCGAATACGCCGTATAATGAGGCATAGCGACACAAATCCAATTACAGTAATTACTGAGGCACTTAACCCTTTTAATGCGTTCACAATGTAGTAAACGGCAATAAAATAGTTGCGGAATCCCCTAGAATTAAAACTAGTTTAACTTTTCCCTCCCGCACTTTACCGTAAACAATGAAACATTCCACTTGTATACTGCAGTATACAGTTTTTATAAAAACATTTGTTTCTTATGTTCATTTATTTAAATGGTTAAAAATGTTTAGAAATGCATAACGGTAGCACGTATAAACTTTTCCTATTAATGTTACTTACGTTATGAAGTTTAGCATAATATACATTGGCATAAACTAGGACTTTAAATTAAAATGGTAAAATATTTTGTGTAATATTAGAAACACCTTTAATAGGTGTTTACGAGTATATATTACCGTTATATAAGTTAACATAATAATAAATTAGCATAATCTATCACATAATAATATTTGTGACTTGTGACATCTATTCAGATGTTCACCAACTTTTTAAGAACAAAACGTAAATTAACTTTTTGAGACGTACTTCGATTACATTCTGTCTGATACAACGATTTAATTTGGAGATGGCAGATTGTTTTATTGTACTTTTGGCGGGAGAATCAATTTCTTTGAAAGAGTTCGATCAAGTAAAGTGGTTGAGACACAATGGCCTTTCAGACGTGCGGAGCGGGGCATCGGGTCTATTACCATTGTTCTGTCTACGGCCGTGTTCACACCAAACCGACTGTGAGCCGCCGAATGTGAGCGAACGTTACGCAGTTTATTGTATTTCTATACATATTCACTTTTTCGTTCACACCTATCCGACAATACGCCATTACGCTAGGCGTAGGCGCGGACATTCGATACCGTATATCACGTTCACACTGGGGCTCACAAGTCACAGTGAGCCTGCTCACATTCGGCGGCGTATAGTCAGTTTGGTCTGAACACGCGCTACTCTGCTATTACTACTGACATACTACTTCAACAATCATTTCATTTATTCCTTTAGATTGTCCCCGCAGTTTCTATATTAATCATGTCGTGACGAATAGAATAATTATTATTATATTTTGCTATTATTTTCCTTACTTATAAAGTAATTAGATGCTGTCTGCCACTCGCTTGCGCCGAAACTCTATCAACGCGCTTGAACCGCACATATTTTCGGAGTAGAAACTATTTTCTAATTATTCAATTTTATCTTATCGGTTTAGTGGTATTAGAGAAAGAAGTTACAACAGACAGAATATACCCTTTCTTATCTATAGTTTTTGTATGGTGAGGGTGCAGGAGTTTTGATTTATGTCTGAGTTAAGGGGGCGACTAACCCAAAATTGTCGATTTTATAATTCATTTTTATACTTGAAAATAAGTCCCGAATTATTTCATTTTCTAAACATAGATACAACATTATATTTCCAAGAATTTGATCTGAGCGAAAACACGATAATTATCTTACCATTTTCTCAATAGAAAAAAATCACAAAGATGCATCTAATTTTCACGAATTTTTCATATATTGCAATAACCGTGCATTAAACTAAGTTAATATTTTAACACATTGTATAAAATTCTATCATTGAGACACTGACCTGGCGGATTTTTAAAGTATTGTATATTTATCGAGTCGTCCTTTTTCACCTGGCATATGAAAGACGGGCGTGAGTGTGAAGAGATAAGGACGATGTTTGATTTTTTGCGATAGTCGCCCTCTTAAAATAAAACTTATCAATAATATAATATCCTTGTTTAAATGCTGCTTATTTTTAAACCATTAGACGTTAAAATAAAACTTTTTAATTTCGTAAAACGCTTTCATTATTGTATACTTTGATCGTTTCATTATGTTCGCTTCGATGAGACTACGGTCGTCGCTCGCCTTGAAACAGAAAGTATTAAAAGTTTGAAGATCCAATAATAATGTGACAATGCTCGAATAACTTCCAAAGATAATCAAATAATGATTCGAGCTAAATGAAATTAGAAAGCGTCAGTATCATCATGAAGGCTATCGCATACTTATTTTCATTTGTCGTTTTTCTAAAGAGTTTAAATTAAGTAAATAAACCAATGTCAATTTGACGTACAAAAAAATATCCACAGCCGAACATAAAATACCACAATCCTTTTGGGAGTCGGTTAAAAATAGTTTGTAATGTAAATGTCACCCTAAAACTATAGAAGGGCTAGTTAAGTAAAATGAAAGTTCTTGACAATTTTAATACAAGTTATTATTACCAAACAAACAAATGAAACTTGTATTTCTATGTGAAAGTTATTACTTATTAGTTCTGAGAGCCCTTTCTATTGACCGTGGATGACAGAAATTTTCTACAACAACAACGACTTCTCGCGAAGTTTGTTTAACTAACTGGGCTGTTCTTTTTCCAACTGAAAGAAAAGTAAAAGATGCGCAAATAATAATCATACCCTAAAAAAATTTCACTCAATAGGGGTCAGAAATTTTTCAGTAAAAAATTGGTATTTTTTTATTTTAGATTACTTCTCAATCAGTTTTCATCGAATGCGATCGAGCATTTTTAAAGTCAAAACGATACAAATAAACAAACTTTTTGTAATATCATATTAATAGTAAAATATTACAATTCAAGTTTATAACTATAACACTACAGTCACTACATTTTTACGACAATAACAACATTTTTGGAACATTTCTTTTAGCTTTACAAGAACTTTTCTCAACATTCCATTGACATACCAATACACCATAACAACTTGAAAAGTACCTGTTAAGTCGCACAAAGAATCAATTTGCGGGTGTTTTTTGATCGGAATGGAGTCCGAAAAGCTAATGGGTTTGGAGGGTCACCGCGGAGAAACAATACCGCCCCTCAATTATTGGGCTTTTAAATTGCGAGTGCTATTGTTAGGCCGCATTATTGTCTAACCTCACACTATATCCTAACAGATGGGGTGAGTACCTATTGAAAATTACTTCCACGTCGCTTTGAAATCTTTTGTTTTTCTTACTTGAAGGTGTGATTAAAGTTCTAGGTTTGACAGACTGCATAAGTTTGTTTTTTTAATAAGTATTTACTTAAATACGCTTAAAATATAGTTTTTAACAATGAAATAAATTCACTTTGTCATTTGAATATTTAGATATGATATTGAATGTACTGTCACTTCTTGGTGGAAATTCATGTTCAATTAAATAATTATACACTTTCCTATTTGAATATTTAAATGAACATTACTTCGCTATACTTTTAAATGACTTCAAAATATAAGCAAAAAGTTAATTATATTTTATTCTTGTGTCATACTTTATATTTCTGTTGCATATAATTTTACGAGCTAAAACAATAAGATCATACACGTGACTAATTCATTCATGAAACCGCTTTGTAGCGTTCCTAGTAGACCCGCTACGGCCGCGCTACGGCCGGCTACGAAATGTGTAGCACAGTTTATCAATTGTAGCCTAAAATTATGTTTTAATCAGAAAAATTTGCAACTTTATAAATAATTCAATAAAGTATAAAGCATAAAATAGAATATTTAATTAATAAAACATATTTTAAAAGAGAAAAAAAAATAATTTGCAGGCTTTTAAGTACACGAAGATTCTAAACGCTTAGGATGTTAAATTGTAAATAAATTGTAAATAAACTAAGTAACAGGTGTCGCCATCGATAATATTAAAACTTTTGCAACAAACTAATTTGATCATCCGCTAAGTGAAAGTTTCTTCAACTTTTGAAAAAGTTGACTTGCTCACCTAGTTGCCGAAGTTCGCTCGCGATGCACTAACACAAGTCACAAACTGTATCCCGTGACGTCACGGTCGTCAAAAGTTCGAGAGTCATGTTCGTCACAAGTTGAAGCGACGACGTGCGGCACCGCGCAGGGCCGAGTGGCTGCGAGGCTCGCGCGCGACTGAGCCGGCCGCCCGCTCGCTCCTACCTATTTTATATAACTCCTATATACCGATTTATATATTTTCCCGCACTCATACATATTTAACTTTTTTCCCATTTCACGTCGTTTACTCTCCGTATGTGTGCCTGCGTATGTGTGAGCCGCCATTCGAACCGAACGGAACGCTCCACTCCTCTATTTACGTGTTTTTAGAAAGGGTGAAGCTTTTATACCTTTCCTTTCTAGGTGGTACTCACCGTAGTTCAGCGCGGCTCTGAATGCCGGACCGTGAAATATTTCTTTGCGATTTATGAGTTTCATTTTTTGTGGATCATATTTTTTCGTGCGGGTAGTTTTATCAACTTGCCCGCGCTCTACATTCGAGAATGGCCGTTATTTAATAAAATATTACGGTATCAGATAACCAACGACTAGTTTATAACAACAAAACTTTGTATGTGCGCTCCAACTTTTCTTTTCCAAAAATTTTACAAAAGCCTCATGAGATCAATAAATGTACTTTCAGTAATGATTTTTTAATATTCTGTCATTTTTTAATATCAACAGTTGATCAATTCTGTTGTATTTTAAAAATAAACTTTAGAATGCAGCAGCAATCTTCATAAAATATTATCTGCAGAACATTTTTCTCAATCTTATTTTTCATCATTCATAATGGCCCGCTACGTAAACAGCTGATGCCGGCTCGAGATAATGAAATTTATACTTAACTGTACTAGTGGGGAAATGTGATGGATGCGATGACCAGGACCACAGCTGAGATGGAAGACAGTGTTTTTGCAATGCATCAAATAATGGTCTCGTATTTCCCCACACATCAACGTCTTTTATCAGGTTGCATTCAAAAATTTCGACACTGAAGTTGTAAATCAAAGATGTTTTGTTAAATCCTACACAGCTTTTAGCTACCTTACTTTAAAAACGTCACTAATTAGATAAGCAGTTTATACGCTATGGCGGTACATCAACACACATAAACATCCATACTTCCATACTAATATTATAATTGCGAAAGTGTGTCTGTCTGTCTGTCTGTCTTCAAAAATTTGGCATGGAGATACTTTTAGTCCCGGGAAAGGACATAGGATCGTCTTTTTATCCCGAAAAAATGTACGGTTCCCGCGCGATAAACAAATTTTGGCGCAACGGAGTTGCGAGCATCATCTAGTCAAATATACTTTGCAATAAAAACACATAGTCTTCCAAAATCAAAATCCTGTAGACTTCATCGGTGCAGGTAAAAAACAGCCCTCATTACACAAGTCCGTCAGCTGTTGGGCACATCCATCACCGTATATTACGTCCACTACCTGGCAGCGCGGCAGCGTGGCAGCGCGGCAGCGCGGCAGCGCGGCAGTCTGGCAGTCTCGGCACACACTTCCCCCAAATCGATTTCCAACACAATTTATTGGGTCATATCCACTATTTATTGCCCATCTCACACTTTGCTTTCAATAGCGTTGACTAAAAATTATTGAGCACAACAGCAATATTTTTACGCCGCTTAATGTGTTATATAAAAACTTATCTGATAATATAATAGGAGGATTTTGTGTTACATTATTTAACGTTCAACGGCAAACAATATTGTTTTAATTCATATTGTTTCCGGTTAATGTAAAATAATGTAGCACAAAATCTTGGCTAATAAAAAATAAAAATTCAGACCCTGATTTTTCGTTTTTTTCAGACTTTTTTTCGTGGTCTTTTCTATATATTTGCCTGATTCCATAGAAACCGGTCCAGTAGCCTTACAACCAATTGAATGATAAAAAACTATTAACAAACAAATATTTTTCTGTAATGTTCTGTAACCAAATCTTCTGTGACTAAATATTTCTCTGTAACCAAATCAGTGTCGATTGTAATGCATTACGAAGTACCAGTTGAACCAAAGCGAACAATCCACAGGACCCGGTTTATAGCGTCGATAGCGGCACATAGTAGTGTTCTGATTCCCGGCAGAGTCAATCACACGCGGCTAATTCGTACGAGCCCACTCAAACAAACCTCGCAAATACAAAGCGGAAATTACCTGTAATAGCGCGCTTTTTGGACGGGACTTTGTGGATACTAAATATTTTGTATGAAACATCTAGTAGGTGATGATCACATTATATTATAATATAGTTGCTAATTAACACAATAATATGCATTCTAGTACATAATATTAGAACCATAAAGATGTAAATTTTTTTTTCAAAATTTAAAAATGTGAAAATATTTGGCAAAAAAATATACTAGGAAAAGTCAATTACGTCTATTATTGTTTTTGGGGATAATTTTTTTTTGGGCACGTTTTTTTTCCAAGAGTACTCCATATGAGTTTCAATATAGGATTACTCTTTATAATACTCAACATGTAGATTACTAAAGTCTCAACGCTTCAAAACAAGGCACAACATAATCTAAATTCAAACATAATATTTACCCGTAAATATACAGAAAATTCTTTTGTAATTCCTATTTCCAATTGAATAAAACCAAATATCAAACACAAGCCTCAATCATGCTTATTTTTCCTTTGAAAGCTCGCCTAATTATAAAATTATTCATGTTATACGAGTACAAATTCACTTATTTAGGTTATTGGACCCACAATAAAATAATTTGTTTATTTCGAATAGGTATTTCGTGGAATATAATGTTGGAAATATCAGAAATACTTTGTGTAACGAATATTGTAATGTTTTTGATAGTAAAAGTTATTCGAAGAATTTAATTTCGGCAGGCTAAATACCTTCGTCACCTTTACTTGCTGTATTTTATTTTTCGTATCGTTATAATATAATCCTTTGTGTTGCGTATGTACTATCAGAGAAATTGATTCATGGGCAGGTGGCAGAACTACGTAATTTGGTCGGGCTATGTCAAACCCAGCTGTCAGATCACGACTACATTTGACTTGACATGACCCGACTAAATCACGTAGAACCACCACCTGTGAATCAACTTCTCTCATATTACTTACACTACAGACATAACTAAGACTAAATATTCCAGACAATAATATCCACATTTTCCAATATATCAGTTTCCAGCGTACGAAATTCTACGAATGAATCGTTCAAATTGTTTTATGAATAATTGAAATGTCTTTAAAATAGTCGGCGCGGACAGGGCTGCTATCAGCTAAGACCATCTCATAAATACTTGAGAACATCAATTCACTTCCATTTAGATTCTACATATCTAATTCTAATATCCTAGAAGATAACTGCTTAGTCTATTTATTATAATCTTTATTTTAAAAGTATAATATCTTTATTCTTTGTGTCTTTTTTGAGCGTCCAGAAAGATATGTCATATAAAATGCTTTGTCCTGAAAATACATAGGTACTGCGATTACTGTCATATCAACGCACATTTGGAATTTCTCCCTTACAGATGTTAAAATACTTGAAAAGACATTCTAGAGGTGATTCTTAATAAAGTAGCCGCATACAGGGCACCAACTATGTATGATGCTGCTCGTGACGGCGATGCAAAACGGCGTTTTGCATCGCACGAGCTATGTATGAAAACTATGTTTATTTTCTATAGTTTTCATACATAGCGTGTCTAATTATCAGGCTCATGTTATAAGATGCCAGAAATTGACCCCAGCTCAGATAATAAGGCCGGCATTCGCGAGCGATCCATCGATCTATTTGGCACGCTGTCGATCCAAAATTCGTCCATGAGTGTGAAAACACTGTCGGTCCAAATGGATCGCTCGACGCGATGGAATTCCAACTACGCCGAGCCAATTGGCGCGACGCGCTCGTGAATGCAGAAAACCAACGGTCCGGTCGGTCTGAGCCGTCGTGCCAAACGGCTCGCTCGTTCGTGAATGGTGTTACTCGCGAGCCAAAGACGCCATTTTGATTTTAGTTTCGGGTTTAGAACACGTCCGTCGCTGTCGACGGCTTCACTCAAAATGATCAAATAGAACGGCTCGCTGGCGTGTTCGTGAATGCCATGAATTTGGCTCGACGCGACATCGAGTATCGAGCCAATGGCGCGAGAGCCATATGGATCGCTCGTGAATGCCTTTTAAATACGCAACAAACAAGCCCGCTGTACTGTTGTTACAGGTAAGTTATTGAAAATATTTCTTGGAAGATCATAGTTTATCTTAAATCCTCACTAAATGTTAAAATAATGAATCATGATACTGTACTTCAACTAAAACATCCATGCATATTAAATGATAAATAAATTTAAAATTATTTAAAAGTACGTATAAATTACTATTACGTTCTCATTAATTAGTACACTTAAAATAATAAAATTCTATTTAAATTACTTGAAAATGCAATTAAAAGTGTCTTTTCTCGCTGTTCTGCATAAAAGTTGTGATTCATAGAATTCATTTCGCACAGATCAGGGAATTAAAATATAATTTATGACTAGTAGATGAAATATAATTACCGTTCCTATGGTAAATTAATTAAATACGTCAATACCTACTACGTGAAATGACATTTTTTTTTTGCATATTCTGTTAATATCAATAAAATATTACTACACACACTCCACAAGAAAGTTAAGAAGTAACTTGAGCTTATTTTTGGAATGTATTTGCTCTCTCGTAAGCTGTACTCTATATTCTGAACTAAAATAATGAACTACAAGAACAGCATAAAAAATAAACTTTCTATGCAATATTTAATACTCAACAGAATTAACAGCAAAATTGCGATATAAATAAACATAAATCGATCCAACGCTGAGTCCATCACGAGCAGCACGGCGATCACATAGATCGATCAGCCGTGAAATTGGAAAATGTCATATTTGCAATAGTATTTATTTAGCGAGCTAGGGCGTGTAGGACGCGTGCGTTAAGTGCCGACGTGAAACCCATTTATATCGGAATTTATTCAATTTAAAATACATCCAAAATGATTTAAGTCGGACGAGATTCGTTTGTGGACGGCGAGCTGCGAATTTTTTATAAAATAAAATTCAATTAAATGCCTTAATACGGCGTAAACGCTCCCTGTGATTTTATTTGTAAAACGAATCGTAAAAAAACTATCTGATAGATGGGTTTTTACACAAGATCTGTTTTGTAAAAAGTTATTTTTCAAACATACTATGTATTTATATATCTATTAGTTGTTTAAGAATAGTTGTCCTAGTTTTAATCTAAAATGAGACGAAATGAGAGCAAATTCGGGTCGCTTAGGCGGAGAGTATAATTATCAGGCGAAAAACGTAATGAATGGCAACAATTAAGATCGCCGTCAGCCACAGTTAGACGAATGAAGTGTCTGTAATTATATCGGTCATCTGCGAGAAAATCATTTGACTTACTTTTGTTACGGCCTACGGGGCGAGCAACGATATTAATGTCTATTACAACTGCATTAGTATTTCTATATGATTTCTACAGAAAATCAATAATCACTATATGCACGTTTCTAACAAGCTTACCTACGTAGAATTGAAAAAAAAAAAAACAGGAAAAGTTATATACATTTTTTACAAGCTTACCCTACGTAGAATTTTGAAAAAAATAACAGGAAATGTTGTATGTACGTTTATACAAGCTTACATAGAGTTTTGATCCGCAAACAAAATACTCGTAGTTCTCTCTACTCGTAGCTACATCTGAAATACACATCAGCTCAATTGAAAATTTATTCGAACATGTTGTAAAGAACTTCACAATGCCAGAATAGTATTTTTTACTCAAATAAATAGGTGGCTGTTTGCTCACGTACGTACTCTGAATTCATTTTACTACTATTATTTAGAGAACTAATTTTGTTCAGCTTTTTTTTCAGCTTCAAATAATAAACTGTAATTTGAAAAAGCTAAAACTAACACAAAACAATAAATTTTCTTTTAAAAAAGAATATTCGTTTAACTGCAATAAAGATATAATATTAACATTAAAAAAACATGTACAAATTGTTCGTAGCTTACCATAATTTCATTAACTTCACAACAAAACGCTGTTTTTGCTGAGGTAAAATATATCGAGATTAAATATATCAAGATTAAATATATCGAGGATTAAAAAGTCCATTAGTCATGTAGACACAAAATCTCAACGTCATCATAGACGTGGAGTCCCACTGCTGTTTGTAACTTTAAACTTAATTTATTTAATGATCACCTCGACAGGGATTAAATGATGAACACATCGGCCATAGCAGAGCTTAAAAACCCCAATTAAGTTAACCCCGTTTCCGCGATCTGACCTTTCGGGGCCGTAGATTAAAATCGTAATGAAGTCCGGATTGGGAGCCGAGGTGGGGGGCCGAAAACAAATCAAGCCTATCGATTGCCTTCATCACAGGGGTGATGCGAAAAAGTGAACAAATCGTCATCACGTCGCGATCAATTTTCGCTGCTGCTTTGCAATAGGAAATTATTGCAATAATTTTACACTAGATGCAGTACCAGCATCACTACATAGTATAAAACAAAGTCGCTTTTTCTGTCCCTATGTCCCTTGGTTCCCTTTAATCTTTAAAACTACGTAACGGATTTTGATACGGTTTTCTTTAATAGATAGAGTGATTGAAGAGGAAGGTTTATAAGTACATAATAACGTTCATTAAATAGTGGAGACATACTGTTATTTCTGAGGTTTTTAATGTGATGTCGTAAATAATTACATATTTTTCCGCTTACATTGCAAACGCAGGCTGAACCCTACGAGATTTATCAAAATTATGTACTAAGTATTGTACACAATGAAAAGGTCTACAGAAAACTTCGCGATGGTATATGTCTATCTCAGCTTCGAACAAACCTACGCGACCAAAGCGACTGCGAAGCGGGAGCGTCTACCGCGCGGCGGACGCTGCTCGTGTAATCTTATGGCGCTGTGCACACCTGCGCGACCTCGACGCGGGATGTTCGCGTCGTCAAAGCGGGACGTGCGCGTCAAGTTGTCAGACGTGTGTGTAGCGTACATAACTAGACTTCTTTTTTAAAACCTTTTTTATTTTATTTTGTACAACTCTTTAGTTTATGATTTTTAGGGTTCCGTACCCAAAGGGTAAAAACGGGACCCTATTACTGAGACTTCGATGTCTGTCCGTCTGTCCGTCTGTCTCCAGGCTGTAACTCAAGAACCGCTATAGCTAGACTTCTGAAATTTTCACAGATTGTGTATTTCTGTTGCCGCTATAACAACAAATACTAAAAACGCATATTTAAAGGGGGCTCCCAATACAACAAACGTGATTCTTTTAGGTTTTTTCGCTCGTAATCAATAATGGTAACAGCTAGGCACTTGAAATTTTCACAAAATCTTTAATTTTTTTGTACTTTAATAATATACAAGAAACACAATTTTTTGCCTACTTTCGCTCTATACCGGTACGGAACCCTTCGTGCGCTAGTCCGACTGGCACTTGGCCGATTTTTTGATTTGTTTACGTTTTGATAGATTGTGTCATGATATTAAATTAATTTACGACGAACGAATATGAAATCTGACGCAATATGGTAAAAAGATATTCTCCAGAAAAAAAAATTCGCCGCATGATAGTTTGATCCAAGCAAATATTCTACGCTAGAGATAGAGATGTAGCTCCCTCGTACGTCGCGTCGCGGGTACAAATTCAATAAGTCAATAGAAGTAGTCACCGCTTGCTCCCCAGGGGCAGGAGTATAAGATTATTGCCAGTACACTGAAACATTTTTGCGAGACGGGAATTACATATAGGAGATTGTGGAATACATTTTGTATTTTCGTAAAAATCTATACATGGACTGAAATAAAAATATGACTGTGTGCGTGTTTGCCTGCTGTGTGACTGTGTGCGTGTTTGCCCTAAAATGTCTCCAACGGAGGTTGGACACATTTTAGGACCAGGAAAAGAACAGTATGAACTTCTGCGAAAAAATGAACGTATCCTAGGCCATAAACTAGGCGCGAATGAAGTCGTGAATAACGACTTGTAGTGGTTAATTATTTTATTATTTCATTTTTTTTATTGTAATCTAGAGATCTAGAAAACCAATTAATTAATTCGGTTGGTTTGATAGAACCGAATTTGCAACAAATACAACATTTGAAATAACCTATCTACATTGGCCCATGATAGAACAATACAAACGAATACGAACACGAAGCGGGCAAATTCGTCTATGACTTCCCAATATCGATGTCAATTGTGCATGCCACCATACACAATTATGGTTAAATCCGTTATGGCTCAACATGGAGAGGGTCCTAATTATGTGCAAAAAATCCTCAAACAAAATGACGGTTTTTTTTTTGCCATTATAAATGTAACCGACATTTTTGTTTACAATCCAAGTCCAAACCTCATCCGCTTCAGTAATCCGCGGTCTGTACTCAGATTATATTTTTTAAATAATGTCCGAATAATGTAAATGGAAAATTTCGTTAAAGCGTTTCTGTTGTGCAAAAGGCCATTAATTATATATTTTACCAGCGTTAATTAAGCATTTAACTGAAAACTTTTTACCTTTAAAGAAATTTAGTATTTTAATAAGCGTTTTTACGAATTGATTAGCGATTCGAAAACGACATGACATTGACATTGTTAAGTTTTGGTAAAAAAATAAGTTTTGGTCCAAACTTGATTACCATCTAATAGATAGTATCTATATTGTTATATTTTGTAGATAAGTATAATTATCTAGTACTAGCGATCGGCGTTTCAACTTTAGTGCTCTGTCGATCTACAATTATTATACATATTTCGATCGCCTCTATTCCCGACGGTGGCCACTAGGACGGTTCGATTATGAAAATGAAACCGATTTCATATAAATGTACAAGCACGAAACAAATATTTGCGAAGGTCGCAGTTCTGAGTCGTGCAGGTTCCTTTACGGTCGTTTTACGAGAGGTCACCGGTGAGCAAAAAATTTTATACGCCTTAAGTCCCAACCCGAAGGCTTACGTGCAATAAAACGTATCCGAGATGCCGGACTTAAATTATTCCGTGAACTGTAACTCGTTAAATCTAGCAACAAAATAGGTCAGTTCTCTTGTGGCTATTTTATGACCATATGGAAACAAATGCATTGCCACATAGTATAAAAAGTCGCATTTTGCTGTCCGTCTCCATACAAATTGTGCGTAGATCAGAAATAACGTAACGGATTTCGATGCAGATATATAAAAAGGTAGAGTGATTAAAAAAGAAAGCTTATTTCTAAAAAAACATGTGTAAAACAGTATAACGTTTACGGTAAAACAATATTAGATGGGTCAGTCAGTAAAGTAGAATCTGAGGAAGAATAGAGCTACGCAATACCAAAAGCCTTCGATGATTTCTCATAATTTAAATACGTCATTAAAGTAAATTAATGCAAACCGGAGTTGAATCGTTAACGGGAAACATTTTGTAATTTCGATTTTAATTATTATCAATTAAAGGAGCGGGCAAACAAAAACAATTAATTAAAATACGTCCGACGCAATCGGGAGATACGTTTTATATCGTGGTATTGTTACCCGTTGAGTTACGGCCGACACAGGAATTTACTTAGGATTTATGAAATATTCTCGTCATTAACGGAACTTTGTTACATTCTACGTGTACGCGTGAAATATTGACGACTGCTACTACCGCTAATTTTAATCTAACCACGAGGTAGAAACCGTATATTTTTCTGCGATATAGGTACTATTCTCTTACTTATATCTTGAATATAAGTAGTAATAATAATCACCAAATATCTCCATGAAAAACATCGTCTAAAACAGGTTAAGCCGAAAGGCGTAAGGACAGACAGTTCTCTAGTTTAAACTCTTCAGACATTTTATGCACTAACACAATTCCCTATTTCAAATACGTATTAGTATGATTTTCTACTTGTAAGAAGCTTATAGGTACTACAAGCATGACGCGTATAGACTGTAAAAATGCTTAAGCTCTATTGATGCTACTTTTACTATTTATTAGCAATATGCCACATAAGTTTACATGCATGAATGAACCCCTTCTATCCGTTAAATTCATCAAAATCGGTGGTTCGATAATGCAAAAAACTAAACCTCTATACAGTGTTACTATAGAATATATAAAGTTTAAAATAAATAATTTATCTTTTGAAGCATAACACAAAAAGTATAATATAAAATAACAACACAATAGAAAAATATTTCATATCCACTAGGTTATTTCAGTTCACTTAATTAAACTGTTCGCATACTTGGAAAACGTTTTCTGAAAATACCAACAGATTTATGAAAAGAGAAAATGAGAAAAATAGCTGAGATAAGCATTATCCGGGCTAAGAATACGACTTACACTAATTAAAATTTTTCTAATCAAAGAAACGTGTTTGGTGTTTTCGCATTATTTTTTTTTTCTTAGATGCTCTTATTTATGTTCTGCGATTTTTGTTACGTTTACTAGCAGCAGTTTATGTGTAAAACTTTATACGCGATGACTTTGTATCTATATATTAATACGCGAGCGAAAAACTTTTGAACCCTTATTACGAAAAATGCGGAAACGTAGGAGCATGAAATTTCGCACAGTTATAGTTTATATGGAGGAGGAGTGCATCGAGCTAATATTGTTTTAAAATTATGCTTTTATCATACATTATTTTAATAAATAAAACATTACACACACTACAACGCGCACACTACCATGTTTTGACTGACAAGCCTATACACACGAATTATACTCCTTTGTTTATGG
This sequence comes from Cyaniris semiargus, assembly GCA_905187585.1. Classification (NCBI taxonomy): domain Eukaryota; kingdom Metazoa; phylum Arthropoda; class Insecta; order Lepidoptera; family Lycaenidae; genus Cyaniris; species Cyaniris semiargus. Next base: position 5,758,238 of record LR994550.1, read on the forward strand.
TTGAAGTCTGTTGTCAAATTAAAAATGGATTGTTGTTTTTTTTATTAAATCTGAAATAGTCAATACTTTAAAAGGGGAGCCATAAGAAGAAGATAATTAAATTTTAGGAATTTCGACCATTGGGCGATCTCTATCGAGTCAATGTATATATGTTTTTGGTTTCTCGACAACGATTGTTAGCTTGTCCATGAAATTCAGATTTTTTGGTGGAGACAAAATGATTTATGTTCATGTTCTCTGAAATATGTACATGAACGTGGAAATTTAAAAAATAACACAAAAGATTTTGTATGTGCAAAGATAATTGGATTTTAAGCTTTATTTCCTTTGCTCGTATAATTTCCGGTGCAAAGTCCTAAAGGAAAAAACGGCAAAAACACATACGCCATTACACGCATAATACCGTGCGCCAAGTGCGGCTGTGCTCAAACCGGAGCGCTCCTTTTGTTTCCCAACGCTTATTTTTGTGCAAGGAAAAGGGCAAAGAAAGGAGAAATCTCGTATTCACCTACAAAGCAAAACGCGCAAAGATTCTAAATTGGTATTAATTAAAACATGCACACGTCACTAATTACGATATCTCTTGACAATGCTTTTTAGAGAGTTTTTGGAACTTCAAATAGTCAACATAGTTCTGTTTACGTGTGTCGATTCACCTGTACATACAATCAATTACTGCCGCACTCAGAGACGACTATTAAAGTTAACCCCGGATTAAACGTTATATCTTTAGTTAAATATATAAATAATGTAAGAGATAACACACTATTAAACCCGGTATTAACTTTAACCTGGATCTGCGCAAGTGGACCTAAGTGAAATTAAGTGAAGCTTTTGACATAATATACCAATACACTATCTGTCAAACTCTTCATTAAATTCAAGTTTCATCATCATTAAATGTCTCTGGGTGCGGCCGTTACTACACAGCACAAAATTGTGGTTAATATTTTAGGTAATGTTAAATATTAAAATTATATTTCAACCTCCTTTTTTCCATTATATTATTGTGTCATGTTTTACACACATTAAAAATAATGATTCTGTGTCTTATTCTTCGCAAAGGTTTGCCTAGAGGCATAACGTAACTTCATATTTTACGAACGTGTTTGTTATCCAAGTGTTTTTTCTTCCAAGCAACATAAATTAGGTAATGTTTAAATATTGTTACCGCATTTAGCTTAAACCCATAATAAATTTATACTTCCATCCAATAGACACTCATTTATTTCACTAACTTTATTCTAGATACTTTTCGTTTACTAGAGCCAAAATGAAATTTTGTTTAACAATCCTACAGTTTAGAAAAGTAGGTGAAAAAGATTGAATCTGTCGGGTCACCCTGACAACGATTTCAAGTCAGACGGATCAAAATATAGGGTGCAATTAAACCTTCCGGTCAATTTTCGATATATTGATCCTTGTTAAAAATAAAAATACGCGTATTTTTTTCTTTTGTAATCACTCAGTACTAAAATGTTGAGAAATAGCTTCCGAAAGTTTTCCTAAAAAACACCACAATTATTAATGGATACTACGCGTCGCCTGGCGCCACCCCCCGCGTCACCCCCGCTCTACCCACCGCCGCGAAATGACCGTTCTGCAACGATTTTAAGTGGGATAAAATATTTTATTGTAAAAAAATTAACACCCTATTTTTTTAGTTAAATGGACTCTACTAATGATACCTAAGCCCAAAAAAATTTTGGCCGGTAGGTTTAATTGCACCCTGTATATTGTTTCTAGAAGCCACGTTCTGTCACAAACAATTTTCACTTTTATTGTGTGCCCGACTGATGCTCTTATGACTGCTGCTTATAAATTGAAGAATCTCTTTTAAATCAAGAAGCTTTTTACTGATTAACATTAAAGTGGACGGATGAGTACACTATTGTCTCATAACAATAATATTCACTCGCAGAAATTAACGAAGAAATACGCATTCTTTTCCTCAAACAAAAAGAATCCTGAAAATTTCTTAGTTAGTTAAGGCACTTCACAATCTCGATTATCAACTAAAGAGTCAGCAACACCTAATAACTAAACTGATGATTTCCGTCCTGCTTTAATTACTGGGCTGGTCCTTAAATTACACGGCGCAAACAAAATACATTGAATGGGATCTTTGAGGATCGCGCGAACAAATTAAGTACAATCTGGTGGTCTGCGGGCGCAAAGTGTTGTAAGGCAAAGAGATGACTGGTGCTCGCTAGTTTGTTTACGGCTTAAGGTGGCTTTCCGATCCTTGCCGCAAGCGACCGCGATAGACGAAACCTATAGCCTAAGTCATACATTGGCATTTTATTTGAATTTTTGTAGGACGCAGTCGCTTGCGGCAGAGATTGGCAAGTCACCTTAAAGCTAATCGCACATTTGCCAGCACTGTACGCAGTACGCACCGTACGCGTCGAACGCATCGTATAGTACACGAAATGCGGTGCGTACGCTGCGGACGAATGTGCGAGGCTTCACATCTAAATATATACAGCATGACTGGTGAGACATGTTCAATACTCGAGGACGTGATATTTGGCTATTATATTAGATGAAAAAAAATAATATAAAAAAATAATATCTATTGATCACTGAGTAAATGTAGCCTAAAGTTAAATAATTATTTACCCAACGCATGGACACCGCGCGGTAAGGGTAGCGGCGCGGTGTTTCTTTGATGGCGCACGCCGCCGCGCCGGCCACATAGGTATGCCTACTTGCCTACCCGCGTAATTTAGTGTCCATGATTCATTTATTTAAAGGGAAATTTGGTCAAAAATTAAGTACCTAATTTTATTACATAATTATAATGAGAATCGAGTACCGAGAACTCTCCTTAAGTATTGAACATGTCTGACCAGTCATGCTGTATAACTGAAAGGTGACTGACTAACTGACTGACTGACATAGTGATCTATCAACGCACCGCCCAAACCTCTGGACGGAGCGGGCTGAAATTTGGCATGCAGGTAGATGTTATAACGTAGGCATCCGCTAAGAAAGGATTTTGATAATTCCACCCCTTATAATAATAATAATAATAAAACATTTATTCAACAAACATTCACACCACACTACACTGAAATACACATGTTATACAGATACAAAGCACAAAAAAAAATAAAGATAAAGTAAGTATATCCCCTATTATCCCTTAGTGGATAAAATAGGGGATGAAAAATTGTGTAACACAATAATACTTCTTAACGCGAGCGAAGCCGCGGGCAAAAGCTACTCATTTCATACAAAGAATTCTAAAATGCGGCGCGGTCGGCGCGTGCGTACTGAAAAATGTGCGATCACCTTTAGGCAAAGAGATGACTGGTGCTCGCTAGTTTCTTTACGGCGTAGCTGTTTTACGCCGCACTCTTGCAGTTTTAATTAAAATCCGGCTCCTTTTACCCTTTATCGTAAACCTCGAGGGTGCTCCGAATTGATTGTACCTGGGCTGAGGTTAATTACCACGTTAATATTGTTGCATGATGAACTGAACGAGGCGAAGAATTTGGGGCGTTCTAGTTCAAATTTGCAGTTATGTAAGTTTATAGGGAGCATTCTTGTATATCTCATTTTAGTAACTCTCTCAAATATCACTCGTTATTTTTAAACTAATCGTAATATATTTAAATATATTAATTTTATAATACTATTTTGATAAATTAGTTTTCTTTGGTTTGGTTTCAATAAATAAAAAAATTAAGTGTCTTGCGATGTATAATACGAGTTATGATAGTACGGTCAATTACGAGTTAGACTCGCGCACGAAGGGTTCCGTACCACAATAGAGCAAAAATAGGCTGAAAATTGTGTTTTTTGTATGGGAGCCTACCTTAATTATTTAATTTATTAAAATTTTATTATAAATTATTAAAGTAGGTACAAATACAACTGATTATTTCGTGAATATTTCAAGTGCCTATGTGTTGTCATTATTAATATAGAGCAAATCATAACAAAAAAAATCACGTTTGTTAAATGGGATCCCCCCTTCAATATTTAATTTATTTTGTTTTTAATATTTGTTGTTATAGCGGCAACAGATATAGGTTTACAATCTGTGAAATTTTTAGAAGTCTAGCTATAACGGTTCTTGAGTTACAGCCTGGAGATACACAGACAGACAGACAGACGGACAGACATCGAAGTCTTAGTAATAGGGTCCCGTTTTTACCCTTTGGGTACAGAACCCTAAAAATTCAATATTGTGTCAGTGACACATCGTTATAAATTTTCTTAGAAAACACAGATTTTTATTAATAAAACATAAAGAAAGATCTAAGAGATCGGAAGTCTAATCGTTCAGCTTATCGTATCGTATTATTTTCTGTTCTTTAGTATCTTAAACGTAGTCCGCATCGACTTATTACGTCTACGCTTCGTAGTTCGTAGCGAGCTACGCTATGTGCTACGCGCTCCGCGAGTGGACATAGCGTAGCTTGTAGCGCGTAGCTCGAAGCGCGTAGCTCGTAGCGCGTAGCTCGTAGCGCGTAGCTTATAGCGCGTAGCTTATAGCGCGTAGCTCGTAGCTTTTAGCACGTAGCTCGTAGCGCGTAGCTTCTAGCGCGTAGCTGGTAGCGCATAGCTTGTAGCGCGTAGCTCGTCAAGCGTAGCAAGTACGTAGACTTCTAATTATGTGTATTCGAAAAAATAAAAAATACATTAAATCTTTTTTAACTAACGTTACACTAAGTAAGACTGAAAACGCTCATAAATATTTTTTTAGTTGAAAAATATGTAAGAAACCATAAAAAAGTTATTTTATTGTTTCAACGCTTTTTATTGCAAGAACATCTGGCAATAAATTAGCTACGAGTGATAGGAATTAAGAACTTAAAAATATTATTAAATCTTCATCGTTATTATTATTTTGGATTCTTTATATTAAACCCCTTGAAATAGTCCACCTATTACATTAACTAAATATTGGAAGCAATAAGAGGATAATTAAATCTTATTTAACGAAGGTGGGCTTCAGTGACGCACTAGCCCCATGTGTGCTTATCCAGTCTGATTAATAATGCCAACCGTAATGGAGTATCGAACACGGACTTCCCGTACATTGCTAAACGAAACTCAACCCTATTACAACCGCATAAGAGCTATGCTATCCGTATTTCAATAATTGCGAAATCACCACGGGATTTAATAGGTTTGTCTTTAAAATGACATTTTCATTCCCATATCTTTGTTTCAAAAGCTTTTCCAGTTTCATCGAAGAGGATAAAGAGTTGAAATTTTGGGGATATATTTTTAAAAGCTTTAACGCATTATGATTTTGAAAGGTAAAAGCATATTATATTATATTTTTATAATCAGCTTGAAATATTAAGTAATTCAAATGTTATGTAATTCAATTAGTTTTTGCATTTGGTAATCCATTTCAAAAATCAGAACAACGATATAAACATGAAAACATAACAGAAACAAAAAGACCTTCAACGATTTTCGAAGCTTTGAAGTATAATTTTATGTTCTATATTCTATAATGACCCATTATAATTGAGGCATTTTCATTAGTTGGAAGTGGGTGTTAAACATCCCCATGGTCAACAAATCCGCGTGAAGTGACAGCAACAGGCGGTGCCCTCTTATCTACAGAATCCCTCCCTCTCAAAGAAAGAGAAGCTCTCGGACAAGGCTTGTTTTATCTTATAAACTACTATATTTTGTATACGTGTTTAATTTTTGATCAATAATAATACAGGTTTTTCATAAGGAATTTCTGGCACTAGTTAATACTGTTTTTTTTTTTTAAGCTCCACGTCCAATTGGAATCAAACAACTTTAAAGTTTACTTGATACACAATATTATATAATTTCTGTATTGAAGATTTATTACTACTATTGTTATAATAGTAAAAGTATGTATGTCTGACTATCCGTTAATTAAAGGTCACGCTAAAATTGCTAATTTAAGCGTGAATAGGTAAAATCCAGATCCTGCGCGATAAACAACTATCTGGGCAAACAAAGCAGGCATCATATATATTTAAAGTAATAAATAATAGGATACATTATCAATCACATAATATTATAATATGCAGTAAGTGATGCATAAGTTACAGTATGTAGGACGTATATCCTCGTAGTCGGAAGCGGCGGCGTCGTCGGATATTACCCCACCAACATTTATAAATCATTTAACGCTATCACTGGGAATATGCTTCAATGTTACCCCTTGTCAGGGTAATAATGTAATATTGAATTTTTGGTTGCCAGCAGAATATACAGTGTGTAACAAAAATAAGTGATAATACTTTAGGGTGTGTACGTGTTCCTTGTAGAGAGTTCACTGTGAAAGTAGCAGCGCTGAAAGGCGAATTTTTTTCACTTTTGTATGGGGAAACTCGTGACGCTCAAACCCTTGCCCATACAAAAGTGAAAAAAAAATTTCGTTCACTTATTTTTGTTACACCCTGTATAGATAGGAGTGTACAATATACCTTACGGCCGGTTTACATTTTTCCAGTAGCTGGAGTGCATTTCAACGCTGAATTGGATTATTGGATTGGAACAATGTAAACCGGCCATTAAGATAGATGTTTACGTTGCTTCTATAATACATGTTGCGTAAAAAAGAATTTTCTTGCTACACGTGGAAAAACAAAACACAAATCCTACAAATCCTCACACGTCTTGTATTTTCAATTAGTAGTCGTCTTGAAGTTTCAATATTTTGTGAAACTTCTATTTTTTAAAAGCTTTTATTTAACTTGCTCTGTATGTATGTAAGTATGTATGTTCGGGTTAAACTTTGGAACTCAATTTTGAAGCAGATATATTTAACTGATTGAGCTGACATTTTGCGTACGCGTTAAGTTTGGATGACAATGCACGATATGGTATGTGACATCACTCTAAATCCAATATGGCCGACCATCCAAGATGGCGAAATAGTTATTTTCTATGCAGTCTACGAATAATAATAATCGGCCAAGTGCGAGTAGGACTCGCGCATGAAGGGTTCCGTACCGTTATAGAGCAAAAATAGGCCAAAAATTGTGTTTTTTTTTTGTATGGGAGGCCCCCTTAAATTTTCATTTTATTTAAATATTATTATAAATTATTAAAGTACACATATATTTAAGACTTTTGTGAAAATTTCAAGTGTCTACCTGTTGCCGTTATTGATATCGAGCAAAAAAGGCCAAAAATCACGTTTGTTGTATGGGAGCCCCCCTTAAATATTAATATTATTTTGTTTTTAGTATTTGTTGTTATAGCGGCAACAGATATACACAATCTGTGAAAATTTCAGAAGTCTAGCTTTAGCGGTTCTTGAGATACAGCCTGGCGACAGACAGACAGACAGACAAACAGACAGACAGACGGACAGACGGACAGACAACAAAGTCTTAGTAATAGGGTCCCGTTTTTACCCTTTGGGTACGGAACCCTAAAAACTAAGGCAACGTAACTCCCATACTATTACCGTTTAAAATTTGGTTCCTTTCGAATTGTCATGTAACGTCAGCCTGATACCGCTGAAGGCCACCTAAATATTGCAAATGTATTGAAAATATGTTCCTAGGTCAGCGTTGCCAGATTTTTTTGTGCCAAGTCGGGACTTTGGAACATTTTGAGCGAAAATAGCGAGATTCTTCCGTCAAAAGCAGGACATAGTAAAAAACGTATAAAATTGAAAGTTTTCGAATTCTTATCTTTTTATCTGACTTAAAATTACGTTTACCTACGTGACAATAGATAGCAAAAGTAGCCTTAAAAAATCCACCCCTCTACCTCCCACACTCATCTTCATTTTCACCTTTCTTTCTCATCACGCTGCACGTACGTTCGAGTTATCCCCCAAAAGCGGGACTGAGCTTGTCCCGAGTACGAGTTAAGCAACCATTTCACAAGATCCATACTAATATTATAAATGCGAAAGTGTGTCTGTTTACAGACAGACATGGTAACAACCATTTCGCGCTTAAACGTCTAAACTGATTTTGATGAAATTTGATATAGCTTTGAGTCCCGGAAGGAAAGGACATAAGATACTTTTCATCCCGGAAAATAAACGGAGTTGCGGGCGTCATCTAGTGAAATATAAGTGATATAAAAAGTGATAAATACCTAAGACCTGAACGTAATTTCTGTAAAATCCTGTTGATGTTCGCCCGCCGAGGTAATATACCTGTAAGCTCACCTTTTTGCACGCCATTGTATTTAGATTATAATAAATCTTCAAACGTAAGCTGTCACCGGTCGATATACTTACGTGACTGTGAGAAATGAGTTTTTAAATGAAATTCTGCCCGTGTACGGTGTTCTAGTTCATTTCTCTCGTATTGTACGGCGTAGAGATTGTGGCTTAGAGATTCTGCTAATATGTAAGTAATAGATTCCTGTCGCTGCTTATAATTGATACATTAACCTATTGTGGTACACAAAATAATTTTTATCTATTTTACGCATTTTCCTTCTATAGAAGGAAATTAATTCAGCGCAACATGCTCGAAGAAAATGCTATATCGTTTGGCCAAAAGTGAAAAGCCGCCGTTTTAAGGATTATATTATTTTTTTGGTTTTTTATTAGCAAGTTGTTTATGCCTAATAAATAATAAAGTTTTTTTTAAATATTATAACTACTTAAGTTTGCGTAAGTAGATAAACTGTGTGTCACCTGAAGGGTACAAACCATGCAATCAGAAACGTGTATTTTAAAGGTTTTCGGTATTCTAACATACCACAAATATTTTGCGTCCCGACAGTTACCATACACCAAATACTTGTTTCGAAAATATTAGATATTTGTGGTGAGTCCTTTGATGTTGGGAAAAAGGCGACATTTACAGCAAATACGGAATATTGGTATTTGGGAATATTTGGAACAGCCCACCGCACATTTTTTCCGCACCTTTGCAGACATGTTTACAGATCACTGGTATGTACAAATTGTATTCGCTAGAATCTAGCAGCTAGATAGATATTACAACCGCAGTAGGTGTGATTTGAAAGTACCTACATAAGATAAATCTTTATTCAAATTTGGCTTGCAAACCTTCAATAAGAGAATGTATTCCCTCTTTAAAAGGCCGTCAACGCACCTGCAACTCTTCTGATGTTGCATATTATAGTGTCCATGGGCGACGGTAGTTACTTTTCATCAGGTTACCCATTTGCTAGTTTACCCCCTAATTTTATAAAAAATAACCTACAATTTAAACATCTTTTACACCAAACAATTTTTGTCCAATACAGGTTTTTAAGATTTCTTTATTATTAAGAAATCTTAAAAACTGCTTAAAGTATTTTCAGTAGGTACGGAACATTTCATGCCACAGATCGACTCGCACTTGGCTGACTTTATTTTAATTGTAAACTTGTTTATCTTTGATAGTATAACAATAAGTCAATGATTTCGACTCAACCTCGATACGATATTATTCTACCGGAAGTTATCCCTAAAATTACATTAATAGATTCCCAATATTATGTAGCTATGGTGTAAAGGTAACTAGGTAAAAGGGACGCTTCCGGTCCCTTAATTTATAAGCAATAAGGGCAAAGACCGCCGGCGGGGATCCCTTGTAACGGGTTTAAAATGAGAAGATTGAAACCAATTTACTGCGGCAAGGTACACCGTCGAGCACGTGTACAGAATGATAATGAAACAGAGACTCAAGTAGACCTAGACGTTTCTCGTTGATTGAAAATGTATCTACTACATACTTTACTGCACATAATAATATAAGATATTTTTAAGTATCTACTGCTAATAATATCATTTTTTGCAGTATAGATATATTATGAAGTATAAAATGTCTTTTTATAACTTTTTTTGGAAAATAGGCATCAAAATTATAACACGTACTTTCATGGACATAAATATAGACCAGTAGCCCTAGCACGGCGACCAGTAGAAATGCGAAAGTATAGACAAACTGTGGACATAAACTTAAGGTGCCGTTCCGATCTTTACCGCGGCTAATCGCGACCGACAAAAATTCAATTAAAATGCCACATTATGACAGTATATATCATAAAGTAGGATATTATTTGAATTTTTAAGACTATATAGTCTGTCATAAAGTGGCATTTTAATTAAATTTTTCGGAACGAAAAAAGATCGGAACGGCACCTTAAGTTTAACTCCACAGTTTGTCTATACTTTCGCATTTCCACTGGTCGCCGTGCTAGGGCTACAGGGCATAGAATTTTTACGGTGGAAAAGGTAAGGTAACTTTTTGCTCGCGAAGCGGAAAGCTTTACCCTTTTCTTGTACTGACGTCGGTTTTATTTACCTCTTTGTTGGTAAACTCTTATCTTCTAATAAATGTTGGATTGAGAGGGGTAAAAGCTAAATTAAAAATTGCTTGCATAATGCCAATCTTATACTTAGCGGAACTATTACCAAGAAATAAAGGGTGGTGAATCCATACTCATATTCTAATGTTATATTTACTAATAATTAAAACGCTACTAAATATATAATAAAATCGATTTGATATGGAGGATTAGTAAAATTTAGTATAGTGAAGGAGGTTTGCTTCCCGGGAAAGGACATATCATATGTTATCATTACTGAAAATTGTACGATTCCTCGCAATAAACAAATATGAAAAAAAAACATGACAGAAAATAATTATAATAAGTACCCATCACCTATGTAGGCAGGTATTTCCTATTGTAAACATAATCAGCGTTATGTTAATATGCCTACGAATAAACCATAAGCATGCTTGATCATAATTGCACAAACATGAAAACTTTTCTCAAAATGTGAAAACAAATTATAAAAAGATAGCCCTACTTGTGATTCCCATATTTTCAATTGAAATTTTTTGTCTGGCCTAAAAACACAAGCCATGGCTCCCACTCAGCGGTTGAAAGCATACTTGCACACTCGAGTTTAGTTAGCGTAGTTCCGCAAAACGAAAACCCCGTACACGTAGATAACAGAACAGATATTTAAAAATAAATCAGACCAGCATACTGTTCATTTATTAGAGTTTACTTATTATAAAACTCTGCCTTGCTACTTTTAAGCATACGGCCTCTACGTTGGCTGATAATGTTTGTTAGTCAATGTAAGCGATTACTATGATTTTCCATGATCGACGTCGATTGCGCATGCTATAGACGTCGTGATTCCCGCATGATAATCATGGCTATCCAACATGGCCAAACGTGAAGGAAACTTTATGAGAATTACGGACACACAAGAGATGGACACAATTTACGCCCTAAAAAAAGAGAGAAAAGAGAAAATTTATTTATAAATCGAATCATCGCCGGATAAGAATTTGGGATGACCTTTTTTATAAATAGCCAATCGACCCCTTTGTCCAAAAATACGCAAAACAATATTTGCTCGAGGGTACATCCTACTTTCGCAAATATGAGAAATCAGTAGCTGGAGGGTCCCCGCCATTGATTAGAAGAAGCTATTCCCTCTCGGCATCAAATCCACAACTCGCTAGCAATATCCGTCTCGAAATATCGCGCACGGTAATATAATGTAGGAGCTGGCGCGCGGCGCGACGTGAAACGTCATTATGCGGCCGGAGTGGCGGCGCGGCACCGACACCTTCACAACTTTATATCATATGCACGACTATCTTATATTTTCTTACTATATATTTATAATATTATGTACCTTTCTACTGTATAGTACAGTATAGTATACTGTATAGTATATATATCCATCGTCAGCTTAAAATGAGAAAAGTCTTGCTACTATAACCGATTTTTTTTACAACCTATTCTGTAAATTTTGAAATACATCGATATAATAAAATCGACGCCTACTGTTGATTCGTTTTGAAATATATTACACTAGATGATGCCCGCAACTCCGTTGTGCCGAAGTTCGTTTATCGCGCGGGAACCGTAAATTTTTCCGAGATAAAAACTATCCGCAAACATTAGCAAAATCGGTTCAGCGGTTTGATCGTCATGAGGTAACAGACAGACAGACAGTCAGACAGACAGACAGACAGACAGACGGACAGATAGGCAGACAGACAGACACACTTTTGCATTTATAATATTAGTATGGATGTCATTTATAATACGTGACACTTGTCTCACCAGTATGATATTATGGGATCATATTGAAAACTTAATGAGCACAGGCCAGTATACTGGGTTAAATGGAACTCACTCATTATTAGTTAAGGCGCTGTTATCAAGTGAATATTACATTGTCATAGTTCTGCTATTAAATTATGTTTATATCCAGTTGTCTTTTGTTAAAAATTTTACTACCTCTTGACAAAGCCTCGACCATACCTCACAGTCGTAGCACAGTATTCGTTGAAAAATCTACATAATGTGCAACTTTACTAAGCTTTATTTTCACCGTCGCGTTCAAAAATATACAATTCCAATGTAAAATTACAGGCAGCGCTAGAATCGGTCCAATCCGCTGCAGTAACATGAAACTACAATATGTAAATCTCCTGTCGATTGCACACATTCCTGCTTTTAATCTCACAAGAGAAATTCGTTTCTACTTACGCCGAAACATATGAAATCTTGTGATGTGTAAACGTAAATTCAATTATTGCAATAAAATTGCATTCAAAAGGAATAAATTCTACTACTATCATTATAAATTTAGGAGAACAGACGGAAAATAGATAGGTGTTTTTTTTTTCACGCAAAAATAATATAATCGAATGAATTTTGATAAAATTTTATATGACTGTTAAAGAATAACTGTGCACTATTTCTGCACTATACGAGTAACAGCTGCTGGTAACAGTTCTAACACGATTTAATCACGTAATGAAAGTCACAAAGTCCATTATGCACTCCTAGCTCTCTTTTTCAGGATCTTCAACAAAAGTAAAAAATTGATCTAATTGCTTTCGTTTGCATAATTTGCAGTGATTTTTCATTAGCTAATATGATATTAATTTTGTCACGATTTCTATTACTCGAAATTCAACCTTAGTATGCATATTCTGAATTTTAGCTTTATAATTCCAGTTCAATCAGCAATCGGTAAGATCAATTAACCACCATATGAGTTATAATTATCTAATCCTTGTAAGTTATAACAAAACCATTTGATAACTCGAAAAAAATAAAAAAATATATGACCATCTTATGAAAGTAATAAAAATAATGTTAATAAGGTATGGTAATGATTGGAACATTGTTACCGGCAGACCATGAAATAGTGGTAATAATACAAAAAGTCAGTAATGTGTGTACACTGCCAAGTCTTTGGTAAACAACGTAATGTGGCCACAACACACAATTAAAGAATAAACTAGACTTTTAGCAGAAAAAACAACATTGACCATCACAGTCATTGCTGCGCGGCTACGAGTAGAACTATTATTATTCGTAGGCGTTTTAGATTAATTGCTCTACTTAATATAAGTTAGGTTTGTCTAGATCTAAGTAAATATGTTTCCAAATAATAATATTTAAGTAATCGAAAATGGTCCTTTATTTAAATCATGACCATAAGGGTCAGTTTACATTGCAAAGCGACGCATCGCATCGCATCCACGCGTCACGTTGCAGCAAACTTAAAAACTCAAAAGTAACATTGTTTTTGTATGAACATTAGGAATTCCCATTTATCCAAGAATGAAAGATTCTCTCAACGTTATTAAATTGCGATACAATATTTGCTGTACCATTTTAATCTCATCCTTTGAGAGAATCTCTTTTTTATATCGATAGAATGATACTTTTCTGTTGTGCTTGTGTCTACTACGTAAAGAAAACTAATTCATAATTTGATATGAAATCGAATTGATTGAAGTATTTTTTTTTAAATAAAGTTCTGATTTGTTTTATTTTATACCTATACCCAAAGGACTAAAACTTTAAAAATAAGAACAATGATAGATGTAACACTAGTCTTCTAAAATCATACAGCCTCTTCGGTAGGTGGATAGAAAGGAACTTTTTGTACAAATGGGTTCCTTTGTTAAGACGTCGTGTAACCGACACGTGAAGTGTTGTCACTGTACATTGTACATCCACCTACAAATCTTATTTGCGCCGTTTAGAACCGGATTTGCTGCGCTCGGCTCGACATTTTTATTTTACACGTCTTAATACGGATTCGTTGGAAATTTTCAGTTCTTAAAACATCTAGTTTATTCTTTATTCGAACTTCGAACTAAGGCACAACATACTTTAAGTCGACCATCTTAGTCGGACACAAAACACGTAAGAAAATTCCACATATTTCTAGAACATAAAGGATATCGAGATATCTGAATAAATGTATTCGGTGACGCAAAATTGAAATCTCAGGTGGTCGCCGGGCTGGTCCATCTCGTTAGCCAGTTCGGCTTGACCCCCGTATTTTTCCCCGCTACCAGCGGACCCGATACGGGGTGGATTTACAATTGAATATAGGGGGTCACGTTACGGCAGTCAGGTGACACCTTAGATTTGTATTCAGTAACCCCGTGCTCCCGGCTACTATCCGTTGTGATTTACTTAAACCTACCGACTCATTGTATAAGTTTGCATAAGGTGTTCGTTTTATTTCCATACGCCCCGTCCTTGTTAGACGGCAGATGGAATAGTAACGATGTAATATATTTCGAAACTATTGATTTTTTAAAATTTCAATGCGATGTCTCAGCAGTTTTATTGAACTTTATTAACATTGCGTGCTTTGTTACATGTAAGAATATTACATTGAATATCCATTTATGAAGAAAACCACATTAACTGAAATCACGCTTTATTGAACATTATAACATAAATCACAAAATCATTTTACATCTTTTTCATCTCTCATGTTTTTTCCATTGACAATTATTCTAACTTCACAAAATATTACTTTTTTTCTTTCTCTATGTCCAACATTCCGCCCACCATGAATATTCGTAATAATATTCTTAAGTATAATAATAATAAAAAATCCTAAGTTTATTCTAACATCTTAGGCAAAATTATCAACTTTTAAACTGCTCTCTTAATATAATTATTTTTACATTTTAATGTGACAACCCTGGTGATTTTGTCAGTACCTGGATGTTTTTCTGTAATGACTCCTAACAACCATTTAGTTGGAGGAAGATCGTCTTCCTTCACTAAAACGATATCACCAATATTCGGTTCAGGAGTAATTTTTGACCATTTATACCTGTTCTGTAGAGTTGTCAAATACTCCTTTGACCATCTGCGCCAAAATTGTTGAACGAGTTTTTGCATCAGCTGCCACCGAGATGGACTAGAATTCTTGACGTCCTCTAACTGCTTATTAGGTACCGAAATTAGGGGTTCCCCGATCAGGAAATGTCCTGGGGTCAAAGCTAACTCTTCACCATCCATCACCTTGTACAAAGGGCGCGAATTAAGACATGCCTCTATTTTTACAAGCATGGTTGCCAATTCCTCAAACGTTAGAGTTGATCCATCTAAAACGCGTTTGAGGTGCCATTTTGTAGATTTTACCCCCGCTTCCCAAATGCCACCAAAGTTAGGTGCATGCGGTGGTATAAAATGCCATTCGGTTCCTCGATTAGCGAGATTCTCTGCTACTTCTTTTAACATGCTGTTATTCTCGCCTTGAAATAATTTAACTAATTCTCGCGAAGCACCAATGAAGTTCGATCCATTGTCACTCCACATCTCTTGACAACAACCCCAGCGACCCACAAAACGTTCATATGCTGCCAAAAACCCTGCCGTGGTCATATCGCTCACTGCTTCAAGATGTATGGCGCGTGTGGACATACACACAAACACACATATGCATCCCTTACTACATTTACAACCTCTGCCCTTGGACAATCGCACATTAATTGGACCAGCGTAATCAACCCCGCTTTTTAAGAAAGCAAGGTTTGCAGATACACGTGCTTCTGGTAAATTACCCATAAAAGGTTGAATACTTGTTTGACTGTAGCGTAAACATCTGATACATGTCTTATAGTGTCTTTTTATAAGACTCTTGACACGAATGATCCAAAACTTAGATCTTATGTAGTTTAACATAAGCTGAAATCCACCATGCAGAGTTTTTAAATGAGCATCAGCTACAATCAAATTCGACAGATGGTGAGAGTGAGGTAAAATAATAGGATGCTTTACGTCGTATGCCACTTGACTGTGTTGAATCCTTCCTTGAACTCGTATACGCCTTCCTCATCTTAGAATGGACACAGTGATTGAAGTGGACTACCTTTTGAAACAGACTTAGATAGACTTAACCGATGCAGCTCCTCTGGAAATGAATTTTTTTTTGACAAGACTTTATAGCTATAGTCAAAGATTCGTTCAATTCTTTTACCGTAATAAAACTCGACGTTTCTAACGATTTAGTTCGTACTCTCCTAATAAACCTACAACAATATGTGATAACCCTCAACAGCTTTTGTAAGGAAGAAAATTTGGTCCAAACTGGTAACTCTGAACTCGTCTGGAAGACTGCTGTATGCACTATTATTTTTTCTTCCAACGTCACTGAAACAAAGGGACTATCTGGAACGGTAAACTGCCGATCACGCAACCAACAAGGACCCTTAATCCAAGGGTCATACTGCATAAGCTCCCTTGGCGACATTCCGCGTGACGCACAATCGGCGGGGTTCTGTTCTGACTCCACATGTGACCACTGATCGTTATCTAAAACCTTCAAAATCTCACTAACTCTATTGGCTACAAAGGTCTTCCACCTTCGTGGCTCACCAAGCAAGCACGATTGTCGAATCAGTCCAAGCTCGGAGTTGTGTTTTGTGTATAGCTAATACGTTTGAAATTTCATATAAAAGTTTTGCTAATAAAACTGCTCCACACAACTCAAGACGTGGCACTGAGACTTGCTTGAGCGGAGACACCCTTGTTCGAGCCGCTAACAAGCTAACATGTGCATCAGTTTCATTTATGACCCGAAGGTATACTACAGCGGCGTAGGCCGCTTCTGAGGCATCGCAGAAACCATGGAGCTCGACCTTGCTGTTTTTGCCTGTAGACACCCACCTAGGAATCATAAAGTTATTTAACGCATTAAGCTCGTCCCGAAACGAAACCCATTGATTTAATAGGTCACTGGGAACCTCTTGATCCCAAGTAACACCCGCTAGCCACAACCTTTGCATATAAATATTTCATTCAATCGTGCGCTGTTGCTTCTCCATTTCTGTAACTCAAACCCTCCCTTGTGTAACATATCGACTACTTGATTATAGATCTCTACTCCTTCTATCTCATTTTCACATCCTGACATGAAATCGTCCATATAGAATTCTTTCAGAACTCTATCCCTTGCCAAGGGATAGTGATCTCCTTCATCCTTTGCCACTTGTAGACTTCTTACTGCTAAAAATGGAGCTGAAGATACTCCAAAAGTAACTCTTAATAACCTATAATCCTGAACCTCCTCATCTGGATTATCTCTCCACAAGATCCTCTGATAGTTGGCATCCTCAGCAGAGACCCTTATTTGTCTATACATTTTGACAATATCAGCAACAAAACAAATGGGGTAAGTACGCCAATTTAAAATAATATGGCGAAGATCCGGTTGTAGTCGTGGCCCAACCAAAAGATAATCATTTAATGACTTACCATGAGCGCCCTTACACGATGCATCGAAAACAACTCTCACCTTAGACGTTATTTTTTCAGGACGCACTACTGCGTGATGAGGCAAGTAAATACTATCTCTTTGATGAACAGGATCTTCGTCTCGAACTAGTTCCATGTGATTCATATCAAGATATTCCTTAAGCACCTTGGAGTATTCTCTTTTGAGTTCACGATCCTTATTCAATTTTCTTTCTAAAAAATAGAATCTCTTTAAGGCCACTTTACGATACTCACCTGCCCTACAGTCTGGTATTTCATTCACAAAAGGAAGACGAACAATGTATCGACCTGACTCATCTCGACACGTGGATTGAAAGAAATCCTCACATTTCTTATCTGCTTCGGATATAATATCCTTTGGAAGATCAGTTTCCAGTTCCCAGAATTTACGCAACAATTCACTTACCGACTCATCTCGAATGTGTAGACTTAATATACTGCGAGCGCGAAGTGTCTGTGCTGGGGCGCGACCGGATACAATCCATCCCAGAAGAGTATTTTGAGCTATTAAACTACCTGATGGATGTCGAATTAAACCATGTGTTAATATGAGCCCATAAATATCC
Organism: Cyaniris semiargus; assembly: GCA_905187585.1. NCBI lineage: Eukaryota > Metazoa > Arthropoda > Insecta > Lepidoptera > Lycaenidae > Cyaniris > Cyaniris semiargus. The sequence continues at coordinate 5,776,318 of LR994550.1, forward strand.
GCACCTAGTAGTAAGTCTATTTTACCAGGCTTGTCACATCTGGGATCAGCTAAATCTAGAGTTTGAAATTCAGGCCAATCTCTTATTTTGATAGGGTTTGCTGGCAATATAGATGACAAACAGTTTAAAACGTAAGACTGAACATCACAACTAAAAGGTCTTATAGTAGATTGTAATTTAAATCCTACCATGTACTTAACTGATAAATTCTGAGTGTCGCCTTCTACACCTGATACTACCCCTTCTGTAGCGGACTTCCGAAGTCCTAATAGTTGAACGGCCCTTTCTGTAATAAAAGAGGCTTGAGAGCCTTGATCGAGCAAGGCTCTCAATATAATACATGCCTTCTTCGTTTCTATTTTAACTAGTGCAGTAGCTAGCATTACCTCTCCGTGAGCACCAACAGGGCTACTTGCCATATTCGTCATAATATTACTCATCTCAATTCCATGGCCAGCTTGGGATTGTGAAGTGTGAGCGAGACCCTGCGACGCCGCCGGGTTTTCGGAGTGGAGCAGTACATGGTGTCGACGTCCGTATCGTTGACAAGAATTGAACTGTCTGCATTTTGAGACCGTGTGGTTGACGCCAAAACAATTAAAACATAATCTGCTATGTTGTATAAACTCTATTCGGGAATTAAAATCCAGTTGCTGAAATTTCGGACATTGTTCTAATAAATGATTCTCTTTACAATATAAGCATGCGACAGCAGCGACTGAGAATACATTTGGTCTATGTCTTTGTTCTATGTACGACCTTTGCTCCTTCACCTCTAAAAACTCCAGTGCTCGAAATCTACCTTCCAGAAAGGTATATAGCTCTCTTAAATCAGGTGAATCGTCTAAATTATTGCAAATCTTTTGTTCCCATTGTCTTCTAGATTCCGTGTCCAATCTTTGACTTACTATGTAAACTATCAATACATCCCACGTTGAAATGTCAAATCCCAAATTTGATAGCGCATTGAGACATTCGTTCGTGGTGTCCAATAAATTTCGAATTCCGTTGCTATCTTCCGTGTGCAAATTCCGTTGCCCAAATAAGCGAGCCAATATATTATTGGCGATGTACCGCTTGTTACTGTATCTTTTTTTAATAATATTCCAACTTTTTTCGTAGTTGGCCTCTGTTATCGGAACATGCCGCAGTAAAAGTTCGGCCTCCCCTGTGATGTGGCCTTTTAAGTAGTATAATGTCTGTACACCGGCTAAATCCGTGTTCTTATGGATAATCGATTCAAACAGGTCGTGGAAGGTGGGCCACTCAACGTACTTCCCAGAGAAAATTGGGATGTCAATTTTTGGTAAGGTGATCGACTTAGGTAACTCCTCCTTATGATCTTTGAAATTGCCTTCCGAGGATGCAGCGGTGATCGATAAGTCTTCAAGTGCCTCGTCTAAATCTTCCTTGTAGGCATAATAATTTTCCTTGACTTCGTCGTGTAAGTTCTTTACTAAATATTCTTTTTCTTCTGTAAGTTCTGCCATCGCTATTAACTCATAATAATTACTCTGAAATTTCGTCCATTCTGCTTCTAAACTTGAATATCTTTCCCTTACATATGAGCAGCTAATTCTCACCTTGGGAGATTTCTTAAAGTTGGTATAGTCCTTAGTTATTTGAGCTTGAATAGATTTTTGAATTCGAATGAGACCTTCCATATTGTACAACTCTTTTCTCAAAGAAATTATAAATTCTATTACTTATCATCCATAGGTCAGCTGTTCATACATTAAATCCAGCTTCTGAAGGACCATGAAGAAAACCACATCAACTGAAATCACGCTTTATTGAACATTATAACATAAATCACAAAATCATTTCACATCTTTTTCATCTCTCATGTTTTTTCCATTGATAATTATTCTAACTTCACAAAATATTACTTTTTTTCTTTCTCTATGTCCAACAATTTACGTATGACTTTCTTAGTTATTTTAAATTCCAATGCTGTATTTAGGACAGCACTCCAGGACGCTTAATGATTAATTAACTTTAATTTAATGAAGATTTTATCATAACTCCAAATTGTATTTTCTGTCAAACTCTTCGTAAAATTTAAGTTAAGTATTTCATAAAATTTCTCTAAATTAGGCCGTAAGACTAATTTATTAATAAGTTGAATAAATCTAAAGTAACAAATATACAGTGCTTTTGATTATGCTAGTTTCACACAATTATAATTCCTCTAAACATCTATATATGTAATATATAAGATATTTTAAATAAGCAAATAGAACCCTAGTTAGTAGTTACTGGTATATAGGCTGGCAAAATAAAATGGGTAAGGAGCGACACTATTTTGTACATACCGTACCCGAAATCGTCGGATAGTAAAAAATGAAACATTTCCACACCCCTGGCCTTTTTTATCCCGATATCAAGGACGGCTTATATCGCGAATTATTTAGGGAAAAGGGACCGACGACGTTCGAGGAGCATACTAGACATTTCGATGTTTATATTAAAATGTTTGTAGGCTGTCGTCGAGTTCGGCTAGTTGGCGCTTTTCCAAATATGCTCGGAATCGAAAAGGAAACACACCAGTGCTTGTAATATTTACCGAAACCGCGTCGCCGAAATGTACACTACACTTTAAATTAGCTGTCAAACTGGAATTGTAAAATGCAAGTGACAAAAAATCAAACAAACCATAATTCGACCAATACCCGACATGTTGCAGACATGTAAGAAACGGAACAGAGTCGTTGTCAAATGACAAACGTAACGTCTTATGTTTACTGTCTATGTTGGTGCTGCCTCTAGCGTAAAAACATTGCAGTAATATAATATCCAATTGGTGTCATGTTAGAATTGCAAAAGAAAAGATTCAAAACTCCGTCGAAGCTGCGGAGCTTCGTTGCTAGATGCAATTCCTCGGTTCTCTAATTACTTTGAAAATTCAGTGAATTAGAAAATTCTCCTGCACGGTCTGTTCTTATTTTCCAGCGCTATGACCAAACCAGTCTTATAGATAACCCACCTTGAGAAAATTAACCCAAACGTTAATATTTTTATTGGTCCTCTAATTTACCAGTCCGTACATTAAGGGCCTGTTTCACCACTTCCTGACAAAGTGCCGGATAGGCTATCCACAACGTTTTTGACAGATTCTCCATACTCTATGTGTCAAGTTAAGTGGTGGATAGCCTATCCGGCACTTATCAGGAAGTGGTGAAACAGGCCCTAAGTGTTTTAAAATCAACTACAGATAATTTGGGCACATGTGTAGGGAAATAAAAACTTGATACTCAAAAAAATCTTCCTTCTATATATATAAAACTCAAAGGTGACTGACTGACATGTTGATCTATCAACGCACAGCCCAAACCACTACACCGATCGGGCTGAAATTTGGCGTGCAGGTAGATGTTATGACGTAGGCATCCGCTAAGAAAGGATTTTGATCAATTCTACCCCAAGGGGGTAAAATAGGGGATGAAAGTTTGTATGAAACTTTGTCAATTTTAAACCGATCGGACTGAGACTTTGCATGCATAAAGCTACTACGACGTAGGCATATTCTGAGAAAGGATTTAAATAAATTCAACCCCTAAAGGGGGTAAAATAGGGGATGAAATTTTGTATGAAACTTTCTCAATTTTAAACCGATCGGGCTGAGACTTTGCATGCATAAAGCTACTATGACGTAAGCATCCCCTAAGAAAGGATTTAAAAAAAATCCACCCCTAATTCTACCCCGAATGGAATAAAATGGGGTATGAAACTTTGTCAATTTTCAACTGATCGGGCTGAGATTTTGTATGCATAAAGCGACTATGACGTAGGCATCCCCTAAGAAAGGATTTTAATAAATTCTACCCCTAAAGGGGGTAAAATAGGGGATGAAATTTTGTATGAAACTTTCTCAATTTTAAACCGATCGGGCTGAGACTTTGCATGCATAAAGCTACTATGACGTAAGCATCCCCTAAGAAAGGATTTAAAAAAATCCACCCCTAATTCTACCCCCAAGGGAATAAAATGGGGTATGAAACTTTGACAATTTAAAACCGATCGGGCTGAGATTTTGTACGCATAAAGCGACTATGACGTAGGCATCCCCTAAGAAAGCATTTTAATAAATTATACCCCTAAGGGGATGAAATAGGGGATGAAAGTTTTAATGAATTTTCTTAGACTTTCGACTGATTGAACTGAAATTATTAAAGATTTGAGCCTCTATGATGAAAACGTTCGTTTAAATAGGATTTTGATAAATTCAACCCCCATGGGGATAAAATAAGGGATGATGGAGGATGTAAATATATTATTTTGAACCTATCAGTATCTAATCTATACATATAATAAAACTGTAGAAATGAAAATTCTGTACGTTAAAGATATTCAAAAATAATAAGCGGGGGGTGTTACTACATCGCTATGGAAGCCAAAAATGTGGTTACTTTTTTGTCTGTCTGTCTGTCTGTCTGTCTGTATGTTTGTTCCCGCATCACACGAAAACTACTGATCCGATTTGAATGCGGTTTTCGCAGATATATTTGTCATCTTCCAACTTAACATCTGATGTATAATTTTTTTTCCCCCCACCCCTCTAAGGGGACAAAAGAGGGGGTCAGATTTTGTATCAAACTTTTTTCTTTTTTTCTTGGACTTACTTCATGTTATTTACTGTGTTTTCCAACTTAACAACCCCCCCCCCCCCCCCCCCCCCTCTCCCTCCCCTTCCACCTGGAAATGTTGCTTATAACAAAATGGTAACGCGTCATATATATCATAACTCCCGCACCTGGGATTTCCCCCCCGACCTTGCTTGGGGGGGCTGCGCCCCCCAAATCCCCCCCCCCCCTCTCCTGGAAATGTTGCTTATAACAAAGTGGTGTCGCGTAGTTACTATTGAGTTTTAATTCTCCTTTTTTTGGAACAAAGTAAGGTATTAATTAAAAGTGAATATCATAACGAAATTATTCTAACCTAAACTAAACATACAGTTTTTGAGTGTCATTTGATTAATATGGGGGGAGGGGGAGGGGGGGGGGGGGGGGGGGGTTTGGCTCCGGACACTACTTGGGGGGCCCCCCTCTCCCCTCACTCCTGGAAATGCAGCTTATATCAAAATGGTGTCGCGTCGTTAGTGTTGAGTTTTGATTCCTCTTTAAGAACAAACTAAGTCAATAATTAAAAATGAAATTATTCTAACCTAAACTAAACATCCACTATTTGAGTGTAATTTAATTACTAGGCTTCGCCCCCCCAGCCCCCGTACTTAGTGGCTGCGCCCCCCCCCCCCAAACTCCCCCCCCTCCTGGAAAAGTAGCTTTTATCCAAATAGTGCTGCGTCATTAGTGTTGAGTTTTAATCCTCCTCTTTAGGAAAAAACTAAGCTAATAATCAAAAGTGCAATTATTCTAACCTAAACTAAACATACACTTTTTGAGTGTAATTTAATTACTATGAGGGGCCCCGAGCCCCCCTACTTACTGCGCCTCCTTCCTCCCGCACCTGGAAATGTTGCTTATAACAAAACGGTGTCGCGGCGTTAGTGTTGCGTTGTAATTCTCCTTTTTAGGAACAAACTAAGGTATTAATTATTAAAAGTAAATATCATAACGAAATTATTTTAACCTAAACTAATCATACAGATTTCGAGTGTCGTTTGATTATTATGCGGGGGGCTTTGCCCCTGGACACTACTTGGGGGGAGGCTGCGCCGGAATGTAGCTTAATATATCAAAATGGTGTCGCGTCGTTAGTGTTGAGTTTCAGTCCTCCTCTTTAGGAACAAACTAAGTTAATAATTAAAACTGAATTTATTCTAACCTAAACTTAACATACACTTTTTCATCGTTTGATTAGTATACTGTATTACTATACTTCCTGTATATCTACCGTCCACTACTGGTTATAAGCTTTTCATGACTATCCATACTAATATTATAAATGCGAAAGTGTGTTTGTTTGTTTGTTTGTCTTTCCTTCACGGCCTAACGAAGCAACAAATCGACTTGATTTTTGGCATATACTTAGTTGAAAGGATGTAGAATAACATAGTCTACTTTTGGTCTTGGAAAAACCTCATGTTTCCAAAGGAGGTTTACAAGAATATTCGTATTTTACGCGATTTTTTAATTCCACGCGAGCGAAGCCGTGGGCAAAAGCTAGTAGTAGTATAACTTTCAAAGTCCATACTTAGGTCCTGGCTCTCCTGCCCGAAATGCACTTGATTTAAGAAATCCTCATATGAGTAACCAACAATATAGGAATAATGTTTGTGCAAGTCTAGGACGATGACGTACGGTGGAATACAATCAACTTGTAAGTAGTAATGAAGGCTCGTCCACCTCTCCAAGTAAAATGTATCCTGGTATTGGATGAGCTAATAAATTTCGTACGTGCCGAGCCGACTCACGGAAAATTTTTCTTTGTTCGTGCTTATTGCTGTTTATATAAAGATATTTTGTTGGGTAAATATTACCTTGTTTATCTTACTAATTTGTACCCCATTTCGAATATTATTGTATCGCTGGGACTCAGCTTCGCCGAATATTGCGTCCAGAATATTCATCGCAAAGTTCAAATACTGGCACCTTTAGCCTTAACCATATTATACCAGTAAAAACTTCTTAGTCTGCTATTCTCACTGCCCACAGACAAAATCCAAGTCCTCATAGTGCCTTACACTGCAGTGGGAGAACAAAAGAAGTTTATACGAATAGTAGAAACATCATACAAGAACTTACCTCTTGGCGTTCTCTTCATCTCTGCACATTTTGCAATTTCATTTCCCCGGGGAAGCCGGCACGCCTGAAACGACACCTTCTCTACGTAAACTTTAATATTTTCCCTGCTTTGTGATCTTTCTGAGCTCGATATTAAATAAAACGGCACTTTAAAATACATTATTTATATACAAGAAAGAATTTACTGGAGCCAGGTTTTGTTAAAATATATTTTATGTTTAAAAGCTTTTTATTTTGCTGATAGAAATCGCAGAAAAATTATCACGTTAATACTAAAATATAATCATAGTCACACTGCACTTTACTTTCAAACTCTAATGCAGAAATTACTTATAAATTTCTTTGATTTTATGTATATGTAATGTAATTATATTTAATCTAATAAGACATTATTAACCAATCTAAGGCTATGGTAACATTTCAATGGAATCTCAAAGAAAATGACGCTCAAGAAATGCTTTATGACTGTTCGTGTAACCATTACGTTGCAGTCTCAACCCGGCCGCGGCAGGTAAAACTACAGCATTACTCTCAGTCGACTGGGGCACCGGGCAGCACTCAACTCTGCGCTGCGGATTTTTGCGGAGCACCATTTACACATTTAATTAAATCCTCTCTGTTTTAATTCAACTCCATCCGCCATAATTGCTCCCTCATTCAGACCGCGACTAGTGAAATGGCACATTATTTTCAAACGCTTCGAGCTTTTAGGCTCGAATTTTGACTTCTCTTGAATTTAAACATTGGAACCGACGTGTTATTTTCGGTTGAATTGACGATTTTAATGTTTGTTTACAGTTTTGAATCCATTATTTACAAATTTAAACCGAGTTTTAAGTTACAAGTCTCCTTGTTTCATTTACTACACATCAGTTCAAAGTTAAAACCATTCCAAGTGCTTCACGAGCCCGCGAGTATAAATAAAGAATAATAAATTGGCCAAGTGCGAGTCGGACTCGCGCACGAAGGGTTCCGTACCACTTAAGAGCAAAAATAGGCAAAAAAAAATGTATTTAAATATTTATTATATTTTAATTTTATTATCAATTATTAAAATACTTATAGTTAATACTATGAAGTATTTTGTGAATATTTCAAGTACCCATGTGTAGCCATTATTGATTTAGAGCAGAAAATTACCCATTTTTACCCTTTGGGTACGGAACCCTAAAATAGGTCAACCGATATCATGCAAAAATTGATTTTCAATCAGCACGAACTGAGTTAAAAGTCATCAATTATTACGCAAATGTAGGGGAGTGTGTGGGGTGGGGAAGGTGAAGGGGAAGGGGTCCAGTATGGCCGCCGCGTGACGGACAGCGGGACCAGTTGAACGCTTTCAAAAAACATTGTCACTTTTATGCGAAATAAAATGTTTCGCAAATAAAAATCTATTTACGGCGACTCCGATTCCCACGTATTGATTTTGTTCAACGCCGTTCTGAGCTTAGATCTTTGCTATTTCGATACGGTTGGGAATTTTGTGAAAAAAAATTTAAAGAAGCGCAAACTTTGAATATATTCGTTTATACCGACCCATAAAGGCACGCTGTATACGAACTATTTTCTTCATGAAACGAATAATATGAGCCGAACATCGATATCCAAAGGAAATACCGGAAAAGGAAATGTATCTGCGCTGTTGCCATCTATTCCCAATAGATAGGACGAAATAAATGGCTCGCAGCACAACATGCTCAATTTGGCACTGTAACGACGCTGTAAAATAATATGGATAATAAAACACTAGCACCACGTAATAACTAATAGGCATGTAGAAGATTGTTAATATTTTTATGCAAATATAAGTAGTTAGACTACAAATACGGTCACAGCATTTGACCTCCAAAAAGAGAGTTCTTGCCACCGCGACCAATTTTTTTTTTTTTGTAAAGAGATCAAATTACTAAGAATAAAGAGTAAAAAGCATATCCCACAAAGTTTTGATACAAAAGTGCAGAAAATACGACGTACGTGAGTGCGTTATGATACGGCACTTCCAGAAAAGTGGTCAAAGTCAGGTTAGTTCAATTTGTACTACACGAAAATGCACTTTGTAACTTAAGTAATAAGGTTCCCACTTCCCTTTACAGATACTTCCGTAAAAGTCTTTCTGGTAAAGCAGTCGTACTGTAAACACAAATTTTTCTCCACCACAGTTGACAGTAAAAACTTTAGAGCGCATACTGGGCGCTCTCAAATTCTCTTTAACTGAATGAAACGCAAAAATGAAACCGTTACTTCGCCAGTAAAAATCCGTACCCATAGAAGAGTTCGGTGGTTTTTAATTTGCAAATGAAAAGCCCAAAGAAGTAGCGCGTTTGGTTATAGGAAAAACAAATGAAGTTTACACACGATGAATTGGCTACTAGGAGGGTCTGCAGCAACTACGTAATGGGAACGTCATTGAATATCAAATATATGAGTGCGATATTAACATATTTCAGACTATCGAACATTCGAATTCTTGTGTCTAAAATATTTTATCGCTCACCCTGTACCTACAACAAGTGTGATACCCACTTAGACTATAGACTTTATTTTATAAACCGCTTTCTTTGCATAAACAATTACCAGTTAAAATGTTAAATGAAGTTTATTTTGCGGTAAACTGCGACGGAAGAGTGAAATTCCACTAACATTTCCGCTGTAATCTCCTTCGTACCGTCACGCCGCCGCCACGAAGTCGAAAAGTTGGCCTACATTCAGCCGAACATTTTATGAAAATATTATTTTCGCGCAGTAAATACAGGAGCATAATTACACTTTTCATAACAAACAAACTCCGCACATACGAGCCGAGAGACACTCGCAGCCACTCGCCTTTCATCGACATGAAAAGGCTTTAATTTCAGTAATCAGATAGAGCTATCTCCGCAGGACGTATTTTTATTTCGTATTGAGATGCGATATAAAACCCGCTCGCTCGGCCGAAGGTTGAAAAGAATTATATTTTACGGGATATTTTTTCTGCGGCCGCTGACCGGCATTCGCATTTTATTGCACACTATTCTGGCGAATAAACGTGTCGGGGGGCTTAATGGACCGGCCAGGGGCCCCCCACCCCCAACCCGCGGCCCCGGGTGGGCTTCGGGGAGGTATTCAATATTTTTGCTTCTGAATTCCGGCCTCAGCGGGCTGACCACTTATTAGTGGTCCGCAAGCGTAAGCTTTGAGGACAATTCATAAATAACATTCACTTTTCGGTCGCCCTCTAACCGTGTACTTTATTACTCGTATTACTAACGAAAGACCTTTTGTACAAATATGTAGGAAAGTTTGATGCAGCTCATAATAACTTTTAGAAAAGTGCCTAAATGCAGTAAACGATCTACGCAATAATAGGACCCTACTTACTCTCTATTTTATTTTAGGGAACGTGCATGGACTATAGGTAGAATCACATGTGAATTAAATAATCAAGTACAAGTTTCGCATTGGCAACACCAGTTTGCAGCGAAAACTACCCTCTAGCACCTATGACCTAATTACATAATCATTACGAACGATGTTTGACAGTCATAAAGCTTTGGCAATTCGTAGAATTATCAATAAATCTCCACTTACCCCTTTTTCCGGCGGTGTGGGGTAATCACGGCGTGTTTGTGGAGCGAGCGCTGACGATGGAGCAATTTCCGACATCTAAAACTGTTACTGTTTACTGTTCGTTCGATAGCGTTCAATCCGATACCCCCTTTGATTTGGAAAACTCATTTTTTATTTCGGATTTTATCTTTTAGCAATCTGAGTAGCGGACGGTGGATGCTTTTTAAGGACGTGTTTTTAAACCGCCATCCTACCGCCATCATTGCTTTTGAGTTACATTTAAGTTACTGTTTACTTTGAATGCTCGGATGATTTTAATTAAAATAAATTAAACATTGTAATATATTTGTGACATTGGGTTCGGCTATATATAAAAGTTATAATATTTTTATTCATTTGGATCGTATAGATATCAAGGTTTACCCATGATATGATTTGCCTCATTTTGCTTACAAATCATCCTTACACTATCAACAAACGAGGGTGATTAGACAACATCTGTGAGATGTTGTCTAATCATCTAATCACTAATGTGTTGTGACTTGTGACACCTACTACGTGGCGTGGCGGCTCCGTAGCATCCGTAGCACGTGCTACGAACTGTCTACAGAGCTGCTACGAAATGCCAAGTAACTCCCTATTTACTACTCGCTAAGCAAGTTAAAATTGAATAAACGACTATTTTAACAACATAATTTATTACTGTCTGTTTTAACCACAGACATAGATCAAGATTGATCTATGTCTGTGGTTTGGAACAATATAATATAGTATTGGTGGGCGTGAATTTCAAAATGGTTTAACTTCGCGCGGGCCACTTATAGAGTCCCGACGTGCCGAATGCGGCTCGCAGGCCGCAGGTTGAGTATAGCTGATTTAGACATTTTTTGTAAAGATATATTAAAAATCACACGACGCCCGTGACTCCGTTGCGCCAAACTTCGTTAATTGCGCGGGAACCGTAAATTTTTTCGATATAAAAAATATTATATGTCCTTTCCTGGGACTCAAAATATTACCATACCAAAATTCAGGAAAAAATGGTTGAGCGGTTTGGGCGTGAAGAAGTAACCAACAGACACACATTCGCCATTATAATATTAGTATAGATAATTGGATAGTTGTAAAAACTGTTTTAATAATAATAGTTACTTGATAAACACAATGCCTATTAAACCATCTACATTTCGATACCGCATGCCGCGATCATTGGTCGAGCTAATTTTAAATGTTTATGAGGCAAGTTGGCTCGCGAGTCCGCCCGCCGCAGATGCGAGAATTTGTACAATTTATGTTTTCATGGTTGCATCATGACCAACTGTGGTTGTCGCTGTAAATATTTTGGACGTTTTGGGGTTATGATTTGAAATTCGTAGTCATCTAGTAAGTTGCAAGCAATAGGTTATCCGTTATTTTTAAAATTAAGCAACTTATATAAACTTTGAATTTCACTTCACTAATTTTTTGGACCTGTATCTTATTATTTTTTAATGGTAATTTTAAATAATATGTTGTTACCGCTTTAGTTCTGGATTAAGTAATCTTTGTAGTGTATGTGATTTATTATAATATATTAAATGGTTACTGTTTATTGACTCCAATAAAAAAAACCAAAAAAAAAAATCATCCACGTACTATAAGAATAATAAGAATAATGTACTTTACTTACATTTTGTATAACAATTTTGTAAACTGTTGTCGCTGTAGTAAGCTCCGGAGTCGCCCGAATGAAACTTTAAAAGCTGTTTGAAGTTCAAATGAGCTTTTTACAAAAATATATGGCTGTCTGCATAAAGAATTTCGCTGAAAAAGTTGGTTAACTTAACGACGGCTTACCTCGCTACTGGCTACCGCTCGATTTATTTTCTCCCTTTTCTATACGATTTTTAGAATTCGCTATCTGTATTTTGGGGCTTAGAGCTTAGCTTTAGAGTTCTGTTATGTTTTATTTATCAAATTCAGTTCACAGAGCTACTGGGAGGTCAGTATTTTCTTTGAATTTATGTGGGGTAAGGGATCATAAATATTATGTCATGTTACGTTACATACAACCTGGCCCCCTAGCATACGCCAACGAGATATCTCGTGGATATCTCACTCTCGAGCGTAGTGATATTGTCAATATCTCTTTTTTGCTAACATGCGTACGTCGAGACTCGGGAGATAAATTTCTCGTTCGTATATAGTTCGTTAGTATATAGACAAAAATAGCACATATAAAAAAACAAAATTATCTCTAATTTTGACGACAGACGTACGAGAAAAAATGTATGTCATGTTAGGGTCAATAGAGATGAAGAGATAAACCAGTTAACATCGAGAAAACGTGTAGACAAAATTTTCTCGTTGGCGTATGCTAGCACGGCTGGTCAAGATATCTGTAGACATAATTTGATGACGTTATTATCAGCCAAGTCTACAGATATTGTTGTAAATACCTACATCATACACGAAACATAATACAGTTCTTAGTTGCATAAGTACCTATGTAGCGGCTTACTCTTTAAGTTTTTCAGCCTATACACTTAATTTACATTTTTACATAATGATTTACCTACTAGACAAGTAACTCTTAACAAAAACTTACAAAAACCACCATAGCAACATTTCAGTTGACAAATTCAAAGAAAATGCCGCGTTAAATTCGTGAAAGAGGAAAAAGTTTTAATCGCGCGGACAAAGGACGGTGGACATCGCGACTCCGCAAACGAAACATTCATTCCGAAATATTTGTAAAACATTTACACACAAAACCCGTGCGCCCGCATTACGCGCCGTATTACACAAACTGGTAATTCACACTCGAAAATACCAAATACACTGCACAATTACACGTCTTTTGGTGGGCGAACAATGTGGGAATATCCCGTACCTACTACTGATAGGTATCGCGTCTACTTTTTGTTTTTTTTTTTTTTTGTACTACAGTGCTTGATGGAAAAGTATGTACTGTTGCTGCGTAGCTATTGAAACGCTATACAATTTCTATCCATACACAAACACCTCAACCAACAGACAATCACGTATTATTCGATTTAAATATCTGTAGACTCGGCTGTTATGGGGCCATCAAATCAAGTTCGATATTATTTAACCGGGTAGTAATTATTATCATTTAAAGATGATCGCATATCTATAGCTGCATCAACACCGTGACCGTAGCGACACGAGTCTACGTTCACCTATACTTAAATCGCAATCTGAAATATAAAGATGTTATATACCTTCACGTAGGAGACAAGGCTTTATGTATACCGAAATGCAAATATACTCAGAGCAAAACCGAGAACCGCACTCACATGGAGATAAGTCTGTCCGCAAGTACTTCAGACTCGGACGTCAGGATATGCGAATAGCAACGCGGATTACGTGTTCTTCGGGATAATACGGGTACCTTTGTATAACGCAGTTATACAAAGTTGTTCTATGTTCGGCTGTAGGTATTTTTTGCGTTTATTATCTACTAGATGTTGCATTTGACTTCGTGCGCCTTCAGGAAAATCTCGCAGAAGCCTTTCATATCGCCATGATTAAAGCAGCCCAGATGCCATTCCTCATGGTCTACTCTATATATCATATCCCAAAACAATATTCAACCACATAAATAAGTCTAGTAGTTTCATTCCAAATTCTGAATAGGTTATAAAAGATGTTTAAAAAACCAAAAACCTCCCTTCAGGCTTATCAAGAAACGGCATTAAAAGGCCATAAACTACCACTTAAACCTACCCAAACAACGCCACACCTAATATCATTACACAAACCCTTTGTCTCGTGGAATAAGGCAAACACATCTGGTATAAACAAATAATAGAAATGGTAATACAGGATTTGCTAGCGGGCGGGATGAAAGCGTTTTATAATGAGACCGGCTATAAACGCAGCCGCTTTTTATTCGGCCGACCTATCTCCTCGGCGTTTGTTAACATAACCGCTACAGTCCTCAACTATACCTACGCATTGTTACTCAAATTGTATTTTCCCCTTTGAAATAAACCGGTTTGATTAAAATATTTTGTCCACTTCTTTTCGTTTGTTTCGGTATGATGAATGTCTACTATTAGTAGTAGGTAATGTTTCTTACACTGATTTCGGTGGCAGCTGATTTTGTTAAAATCAATCCTGATCCCAATATGCAGAAGTGAAGTGCACAAGTGTGTGCGCAGCACACATGAGCACTCTCTCATGCTTTATTCTCTAAACCTGTGAGATGACTCACATGCTTGGCAAAGATTGAGCTATAAGTAAAGGAACGAATTTGACATGCCCATCCGAAGCATCATCTTTCTTGTCAATCAGGTGATCAGCCTGAATATTATCGTAACTAAACTTGCGATGCGATCTTTACGATAAAGCATTTTTTCAACGCGGGAATCGAACCCACAACTTTCGAGTCAAGATTTAGGGTGGGTTTCCACTGACGCGGAGCCGGGTAGAGAGGAGCTTAGCGGTGCCGGAATTTACCAATCGTGCTGTTCCATTGAAGCGGAGCGAAGATTTCAAGCATGGTGATTGGTCAATTCGGCACCACTAAGCTCCTCTCCGCCCCGCTCCGCGTCAGTGGAAACGCACCCTTAGAGCCATACCTCACCAGGACTCCATCGCGACGTGGCCAGTGACGTTACCATGGCAACGTCCAAGCAACGTCTGGCGCCTCTACGTCGCACAGTGTGATAAAAACCTCGATTTTGTTTCACCGCGTTTTTCTTTCAAAATACTATAGTTGATTGCTATATAAACATTAGAGTAAAACTCCTAGATCGATATTCTTTGTAGTTTTTATTTTAAAGAGTGTCAAAGTTGTCATTTTTCCGGGTCATAAATTTGCAATTTGATTAGATATTGTTTCAGCGTATAAATTCATTAATATACGTTATATTTTTTCACTTGTTAGATTATTTTTTTATTAGACCTGCCTAAAAGTGATCATGATAATTTTCGTATAGGATATCGATTGCGAACTTGCGTATCAACCGGATAAATCAAACAACAGACCTTTAGTGACAACTCTAGGTACAAAAAATCCGACTTTTTATTAAAAAAAATTAGAATCGGATATAACTTCCGACACAGAGGTTATTAGAGTGTGATTTTTAATAATATTGATAAAGGATTACTCACACTATCGTTTCATGCTTAAAACTTTTTCTAATTCGATCTAATCGCAAAATTAAAAATGAATAACTAAAATTAATAAATAAATTAATATCTCCCTACTTGATCACAGTAGGTTAAGCGCTTATTCCACTTCACTAAATTTAGAAGTTCTAACTAGGATCCTAAAAAATTTAGTCAAGTGAAATAACATTTAGAAAGTTAGGATCCTAATTAGGATCCTAAATAGGAAAAAATGTGGCTTCTGAATGACTAAATCAGTGTTGCCAGATGGTTTCAACCTTTTATCTGTAGTGAGAACTGCTAAATCTGTATTAAAGTCAACAAAATAACGCTTTTTTTATGAAAAAAGGGATACGTATTGCCTTGATAAGGTGATAATCGTATAATAAATAAAAATATACTTAAATTAAATTTGACGACCTCTGTGGCTCAGTTGGTGGGCTGTTGGTAGCTCAAGCCGGGGGTCGCGGGTTCGAATCCCGCCGACGGAACAAAAAGTTTTCAAAGTTCCTGGGTCATGGATGTGTATTAAATATTATGTGTATAATATAATAAAAATCTTAAATATATGTATAGTATAAAAGTATTAAATATATTTCCGTTGTCTGGTACCTGTAACACAAGTCCATCAGGTACTTACCACGGGGCCAGACTGACGTGGTGTGAAGCGTCCATAGATATTATTATTATTATTAAATATATTTATTTTAAGTAAAAATACATAATAAAATCTAATAAAAAAAAATAAACACACTAAGGGCCTGTTTCACTACTTCCTGATAAAGTGCCAGATAGGCTATCCAAACTTTTTTGACAGATTCTCCATACTTTATCAGCTTTCAAGTTAAGTTGTGGATAGAATATCCGGCACTTATCAGGAAGTGGTAAAACAGGCCCTTAACATAATAAAATAAAATTAAAACATGGCAATAAGATAGAAATATGTATATTATTTTCATTTGTAATTTTTTTTTTGTTAAATTTTGACAGCAACTGCTCATCAATCTCTAGAATCAAGATTATGGCATTCATAGCATTCGTAGGTAATTTCTAAAGTCTGCTGGTTCCAAGTAGTTCAGAAAGTTCATAATTCATAATTTTTCGTGGAGCAAAAATTCTTTTCGCCTTTTATTTATTTCGATTTTCATTGAGCCAACAGCTAAGCCTATGAGAAGACCAATTTTTTGTTGCTTTGACAGAACTCGAGCCATTAAGAAGACGTCTGGCCAAAATCGCCGCGTGGTCACAAATGATTTAGTTACTAAATTGGGACAAGTGGAATAAGAAGCTTCTAATTAGTCTCCTTTTTAGGATCCTAGCTAGGACTTCTAAATTTAGTGAAATGGAATTTTTGAAATGGAAAGCGCTTTAACCATATTTGGAGAAAAAGTAAAGTATTAAGTGCTTATTCAATTGGTATAAAAAAATTAATGTTACTTGATTAGTTTTTTTTTTTTTTATTAATTTTTTATGCAAATTTATGACCCGGAAAAATGACAACTTTGACACTCTTTAAAATAAAAACTACAAAGAATATCGATCTCGGAGTTTTACTGTAATGTTTACATAGCTATCAACTATAGTATTTTGAAAGAAAAACGAGGTGAAACAAAATCGAGGTTTTTATCACACTGTGCGTCGCCGCAAATCGGTGTTTTTAAACTTAACTTTAAGAAAACCACCGCTTTGCGGCGACGAAGTAGAGACGCCACGTCGCGATGGCGTCCCGGTGAGGTATGGCCACTGACCTCCATTATACAAGTTGTATAATGGAGGTCAGTGGGTATGGCCCTAAAAGTACCTACATAGCGGGCTTTTTAAGATATTTATTTTTTATTTTACATATACAAGGCAATGTTATCAAGACGATAAGGACAAATGTTTCTAAATTAAGATCAACCTCAAACTCTCCATAATAATCAATAGTAAGAGCACTTACCTTCCTAACAGTCGCTTGCGGAGGAATAGAGTATCTGAATTTGCTTTGAAGTTTGACGATTTTACATCTTTAATCTCGACAACCACCAACTACTTCTAATATTTTCATTTTACCTACGAGTACACATATAATATTATAAACTATTTGTTTCGTCGTGTTTCATAGAAACTCTTCCTTTAACTCGACTACAACAAAGTCAAAGGGAAGGGAAACGATTCAGTAGTCGGCTGATAGCTTAAACACAGTCATACTGCTTGATCTAATTCATATAGAAGCAAATAATCAATAGGAAATAGGTTCAACAGAAATGAATGACAAACGTAACAATTATACTTCTTAGTTCTTATGTTTATTAATTTAGTTATCTTTATCAAAGTACTCAATTTTACAAACATAATTAGTAGAAAATTATTGAATATCTTATACTTATATATTTTAACACGGTAGAAATAAAAATTTGCTATGATATATAACTAAAAAGGAGAAATCAAATAATATAAAGTATTCAAAATACATAAAAGTAAATCACAGTCTATATAGTTTCAAGAACCAGTACTAACTAACAGAAACTCTGTGATAACATTCAATTCTCAAAACTGCTTTTCACCATAGTAACTGGCAAGAATTTTCACCAAATCAGATCAGAATCAACTTTTCTGTTTTTCCACGTCTTAGTCAATCGTTGTGTATCTTCATAGGGTCTGTGAACTGGGCAGTAAGTATATAGAACATAGCCGGAGCCGGCACTAATGTAAGATACCACAGCTCTTTGAAGCCAGTGAGTGAAATGATTCCATATGCATGCACCAGCCAATGACCGACTATTATGATTAAATTCCGAACATTTGTCACTGAAGAAATCAGCAATGCTGGAGCCGACTGATCTATCTTCAGAGAGAAATGGGATGCCGAAGTCATCATAGATACAATGATAATCACATATGGGAATGCACAATCTGTAACAAAAAAATAATGTTATTTTTTTAATCAAAATGTCAAGCATACATTATTTTTCTTAAATATGTTGTCTTTATGCATAATATAAACAGAATCCCTGCAAGAAAATATAGCGTATCAGCCTACAATCAACAGATATCTGTGAATAAGTTCTGTAGCGGCGTTAGGGGGGGCGGCGGATAAAAAGGGGCGCCGAACGCAAACAAAAGGGGCGCCGCCTTTTTTTAGCACTACCAGCACCCTGGGCGCCGAAGAAATCTCGCCCAGGGCGCTGGTAGTGCAAAAACCGGCACTAACAAAATTCCATTACTTTCCAAGCCTATGCCTATTGAAATTAATTAATAGATAATAATCAAATTATTATAATTACAACACTTACATATCAGTCCCGCTGCAATTGTGTGTAGTAAGACCAATATAGGATAGAAATATAGAGCACAGTAAATTGCCTTTTTCCCAGGATGTGCCTTGTGCCAGATGAGAATCCAGGGTCTTAACAGAACAGTCATTAGCAAACTGAAGGCATAAATAAGCAAGACTATTGTGTACCTAAAATAGCAATACAAATGATTTCATTAAAACATAATTTTTCATAGTACTTTCAGCTTATGAAGTGTTTATTAAGAGCCAGTCCACTCGGCGTGTTGTCAGCGTTGCATCGACGCAGCGCTGCCGTTTGACGCATTGCCGGCCACACGGGCGCTGCGTCATCGCAGCGTTATTACGAAGCAGTCTTAACATCACCACCCCCTCCCGCTTCATCTCGGAGGCTGCTGTCCGTCATGTGCGTTGCGACGACGCAGCGCGCCGTGTGAACACCTTGGTTATTTGTATGTAAAACAACGCAACGGCAGTGCTGCGTTGACGCAACGCTGACGCATTGCACCGTGTGGACTGGCTCTAGCGGTTTTTAACTAAATAAAGTTTAAAAAAAACAGCTTTTTATTATTTTTACTTAACTAGACAATATCCGAATTATGTTGCTCTTATGATTCATAGAATATGCCACATGCTTTATTTTATCAAACTGGCTTCTGTACTCTCAACTATATTTCCAAGCATATTCATTATTTTTTTGCAATTTTAACATGGATTAGGCTTGTATAAACGTTTACTTCTTTGAACAGACTTACAAAGGATAAACAGCTTCCTGTGTGCAGTGTAAAATTTCCTTGTAATCAGGTTGAGGGTTATGCAGCAGAGTGTACCAGTCGGAAAGAGCTTTGGGAGTGCACACATACAGTGACAGTTTCCCCGTCGGGGGCAGGATCAGCAGTGCCCCAACTGTGCCAATAGTTACCTCAATAAATGCACAAATGTGTTGTGCTGCTATGCTTTTCCTGAAAATAGAGTTTTACTGTTACAACCACCATTTCATGACCATTCTTGGTAAGTTAACTTTTAAATGATTATTCTTGGTATTTTTACGAGATATTTTATGCAAAAGCAGCACCAAAAGATAAAAGCAGCTTGCTATAAATAGTATTTAGGTAGTTGTTAGCAAATCTGTGCAATTGTAGTACTTTTTATGCTACTTTGGTAGAACATAATAACCTCACCTTTTACCAGCTGATACCATGTCAATGAAGAACCAATGTAGTATTAAAGGTAGTAGAACCATAAAACCTAAATATTGCCAGTCATACAGAGTTGGTTCATCTGTGCACTCCACGCAGTAACTAGAGGCATTGGTCCGGAATCCTCTCGGACAAGCACCGCAATCGCTCCAGGAGCCATCTTCGTTTTCTGTTCGCCCGCAATATAAGCCAGGGCATGTTGGGACTAAAGACATGTTTGTTTTTAATGTTTTAAAATGAACTATACTTTTATTAAAATTTAAATATTATTTAACATCCTAATTTATAAAATTGGGCTTGTTTGTTATGACCACAGACTACTTAGGGATACTACGTATGTTATGACTTAAGTGACATAACAGGCTACTTTGACAGAAGAATGTTGACAGTTGACAATCTATTTTTTTTACTTCTAAAGAAGATGTACAAAAGTATTTCCCCGTAAATCATAGTTTTATAAATTACGATTTACGGGAATTGAACTCACGAAACGGTGGTTCGGTTTACATCATAGGGGTCTAAGGATAAAACACTACGAATAAACACTAACAATTTCCCAACTGTATCTTTATTCACACAAATAAGACTTTCATGTATCTTTCAGAAAAATATTACTAGCACTTGTAAGTAGCTTTCCGCATGCTTTAAAATTGTTTAATGAACAGAAAACGTATTAAAGTGCCTTGAATTTTCCGGAAGAATCATAATATTTGCTAAATATCCAAAGGCGAATGCGTCGAATAATGTATCGCAACAAAAAGTAAGATAACAATAAGGAGAAAATTATGGATACAGATATTATAAGAAGAAGGTCCGCGGATAAATAACGAAGAATCGAATAGTCAGCGGTTGGTGATTGCAGAATGCGCGCTCCTCCGTTACGTAAAACATACTCCGTCCACAGAATAGCATGCTCCGGGCCTGATATCACAGGATCAAAGATTTGATTCTTCAGCTTTATTATCGCCTTCTTGTAGCTGTAAGAAGGAGAGCAAAATATTAAGGCTATGTCTTCAGAGTCCTTTTCTGCTGGTATAAAGGTGTGGTACCAACCGAAGAAATTACTATTATATAATGGCAAATAATAATCCGGTCGTAGAATAGAGAGAAAATTATTCTCTAACTCTAGCCATAACCCAGTAAGACCAGACTTTATTAGCAAAAGTGGCACTTACTCCTCATTTTTAACGACAGCAGTTAAAACTTCTTTTGTTTTTTTCTTTTCCAGATAATACAAATCTAATATTTCTCCTGCACCATGCTTGGTGATTTCTTCAATAAACACCTTTCTAGATTTCAATATTGGTAGACCGACAATAGGTGTTTCGTAAAATATTGCTTCCTCTAGCGATCTAGCTCCACCGTGTGTTATGAATATCTTGACATTTGGATGTGCTAAAATCATAAAAAAATAGATATATCTTAATATAACTATCGCCATGACCATGTCTCTACCAGTAAAGAAAGTAAGTACAAATTGATGAACCTAAGTTTATTCTCAGTAGCGGCTTTACGCGGTTGAGCGACCGCGCCCACTGCTCAGGGCGCTGCTGGATGATAATTATGGGGCGCTGAAGGCAATTATTAAGAAATTTAAAAAAAACCCCGCCAAACAACTTTAAAAAGTAATGAAATAATATTTAATGACTTTCAAGTTTAAATAATTCCTAAATGTAAAGTAATATTTTAGTCCATAATTATTGTTGTCACGGTGTGTCGGGGGACCACCAAGTAAACTAAGACAACAGCGACTTTTGCATTTTGTATCGCCATAATAGTCGCTGATTGTCTCGATTCAGTTCGCTGTGAACTGACCTTTAAACTATAATGTTATTTGAAATCAAACATCTACATTAGCGGTCCCCCGACACACCTTGACAACAATAATTATGGACTAAAATATTACTTTACACTTAGGAATTATTTAAACTTAATTAAAGTCAGTAAATATTATTGCATTACTTTTTAAAGTTGTTTGGCGGGTGTTTTTTTTTTTTTAATTTCTTAATTTTATTTTATGCTTTTTAAACTTGTGTTGGTTATAGTGCAGAATTATTCCTGAACACGATCTATAAATATCTTCTTGGATGAGGCCGTCAATATGAGCCAAAACATGAAACCTCCACCCTGGGTTCATACGGAGCTCGGCTCCTATAGAATCCAGGTGATGCTGCAGCAGCAGCATGCAAATATTTACTGTTTATCTACGTCTTACTGGTTGTCGCAATTAAAATGAACCCAAACACGAAACCTCTGCTCTAAGTTGGTGAGGACTTGGGTATCCTATTGATTACCAGGTGATGCTGCAGCACCAGGTCAACTTTCCATTAATATATATTCATGTCACGAACCAGAATGCTAAATATAAAACCCATCAAACGACTGCAAGTTGTTAATCGGCCTATCACGAACCAGATAAACCGTGATATTTCAGCAATGAGGAGGCTCATGATGATGAACTATAGCTAAGAACACTCTCGATCATGTCAGCTTTCAAACAAAAAAAACTAGATCAAAATCGGTCCACCCGTTTGGATGCTACGATGCCACAGATAGATAGACAGACAGACACGTCAAACTTATAACACCCCTCTTTTTGGTCGGGGGTTAAAAAAGGGATGCCGCAGGCACCTATTTCTTATTTGTGGCGAAATCTCGCCCAGGGCGCTGGTAACGCTAAAGCCGGCACTATATTATATACTCATTCTCTACAGTCTTACGCCTTACCTAAAATCTCCTGTTGCGGAAACCAGGCACTTGTTACAACGTTTTCAGATGTTTTAATCATAGTTGAGTTGGCTATCTTCCAAAGTACCAAATGAGGTAGCTCTTTGAAAGCATCAGCGAGGGTCTGCAAAATCTTCACAGAGAGATGTTCCGGTTCCTGGATAGCGCCCATGCTGAAGTATATTACGCCTTTGGTATTCGTATCTAATACACGTTTTAAATCCTGAAAAATATAATAGTACTTATTTAGTTTATCCAGAAGACCAGTTTTACGGATTTTACCACGTGGAATCTTACCTCTGGCAATTGGAAGCCAGGTTTCACATGCAAGCGATCGACATATGCTACGGCAGTGCTGCTGGGTCTGCTGCCAATGAGCAGTGGGTTGTTCGCCACAAACAGCATATCCATATTCTTCTCCAGTGTAAGCAGATCAGACTTGACCGCAAATAACTTCTTAACGGCTATTTCGCAGAGCGGAAGGTAGTTGTTATAATACTCGTTTCTCGTTTGAACATGACGGTTTATCTCTACGAGCTTCTGCCACTGGCTAATGTTCCTGTGATAGAGGCTGTTACCATCCGGATACAAACTGGGATCAACTGGGACTCCCTTGGATTCGAACTGATTGATAGAGCCACTGCCGGTCGTGATCGCTATGTGCGGTGCCTTATATTTGTCGGCTAACGCGTAGAGTATAGGATTCTCGGCATCAGTTACAACCAAGTCGAATCTAACGTGTGGATTTGCCAGCAGCGCCGTCATGGCTTTCGATTTCAACTGTGCCACGACGAGTTTCACGTTCAGCTCGTTTATAGCCTTCATATGGGGGTAGTAGTCGTCTTTATCAGTGATTAGTTTTTTGTACTCCTCCCAGTAAGGTGCAGATTCCTCTCCGACGTTCAATTCCACGATCCTTTCAACTTCTGGCAGCCCAAATTGTCCAGGGTATGGCGTCATCAACACGATATTATGTCCTCTCTGAGCCAGGAGTGAAATATAACCTCTGAACACCGAATGGTCCGCAAAAGAGAGCGAAGGAAACAGAGCCAAAATCGATGCATTTTCGACTACGCTGCAAAAACTGACAAAAATTACGGTAAAAAATATAACTTTGTAATCCATTTCTACAGCAAGGTATACGATAGCGTACACCTAGTTTGCTCAGAGCTTCGAAAAAGAATGGACACGTAAGTGGAACATCAGCAAGGCATATTTAGGAAAACACTTGTGTAAATATTGGTTTGTGTATCGATTAAACGACCTTGTCTGTTGGTTACATACATTGATAGTTATATCCAACTTACATTATATTAAAAGTGTATAGGTGTTTCGTAACTCTTAGTTATTTCTATGTCAGTAATTAAATTTGTTTTCGATCTTACTAGATGAATTAACTGGAATCTTCCATAGTTTAATTTAATTACTTTAATCTAAATTGCAAAGTATTATTTCATGATAAAAAATCTTAATATTTTTAACCGACTTCAAAAAAGGAGGTTATTTTATTTCTGGTGGTAGACAGCTGATAATATAATTATGTAG
This sequence comes from Cyaniris semiargus, assembly GCA_905187585.1. Lineage (NCBI taxonomy): Eukaryota > Metazoa > Arthropoda > Insecta > Lepidoptera > Lycaenidae > Cyaniris > Cyaniris semiargus. The sequence continues at coordinate 5,800,431 of LR994550.1, forward strand.
ATATGGCAACCCAAATCATTGTTTCCATAGCGACGAAAGTGTAAACAAAATATTAGAAATTCAAACATACGACGTTCCGCACTTGGCTTTTATTATCACAAAAATTGTAATATTAACATGAATGATGTATCAAATTACTCAGTGGTTGGTCGAATTGGTGAGGGCGCCCATGGTCTGGTGTTCAAAGCCAAGTATCTGCCGACAGGCCGGGAGGTGGCGCTGAAGAAAATACTAATCAAGAACCTCGAAGACGGCATCCCGGTCAACGTGATGCGAGAGATTAAAGCCTTGCAGTTGTTGCGGTGTAAATATGTGGGTTAATCATCAGTTCATATCGACCACTAGTTATTACGCTTAAATCTTTAATTTTTTTATAATCTAAAGGACAACTACAAGGCAAAGTAAGCTGCCCTTCGAACATAATGCTCATAACTTACCCGAGGATGCCAATAGTGACATACCAATGGTAGTTTAATCAGTAAAGTTGACACTTGCCACCGATGCCCAAGCCTGGCAAGGGCTTACCTGAAAGCTTTTAATGATATAAAACACAGCTGAAAATTTGGCATACCGAAAACGTGATCAAAATTATTGTTTAAGACGTATACTTACCATAAATATTGTTTCTGAACAGTTAGACTGGTAGATACAAAGTTATACTTACTTCCAGGTGATAAAGCTATACGACATGTTCCCGCGCGGCATGAGCCTGGTGCTGGTGCTGGAGTACATGTGCTCGGGGCTGTGGGACATGCTTCATCATCATCAGGCCGAGCTCACCATGCCGAGAGTCAAGACCTACGCGAAGATGCTGTTGAAGGGGACGAGATATATGCACGCGCATTATGTTATGCACAGGGTATTAAGCTGATCAGAACACACCAAGTTAGGATGCGGCTTATTAAAATTAAACTTTATTCGCTATGCGAGAAGATACATAATATTATTTCATTGTAGGAGAAGTGCCACGCTGCACAGCGCGACGCTGCTCGAAATCTAAATTCTTGTAACACTGTGTATCATTTTGTGCGGTTAATAAAGTTCCATTTCCATTTTCAAAATAGTATAGTATATACAAAGGTATATCCATAGTTCCATTTCCAAATTCCAATTGTAATCCAGAAGTTTCGATTCATACCGCGGCTTCGTATAAACTATCCCTAAATCTGTGGACTGTGACCTTCTTGAAAAAATCTCAATACTTACACTTTTTTAGGGTTCCGTAGCCAAATGGCAAAAAACGGAACCCTTATAGATTCGTCATGTCTGTCTGTCTGTCTGTCCGTGTATGTCACAGCCACTTTTCTCCGAAACTATAAGAGTTATACTATTGAAATTTGGTAAGTAGATGTAGTCTGTGTACCGCATTAAGATTTAGATACAATAATGGAAAAATTATTAAAAATTTTAGGGGTCCCCATAGGTACAACTAAATCAAAAAAAAATTTTTTTTCATCTAACCTATGCGTGTGGGGTATCTATGGATAGGTCTTTAAAAATCATATTGAGGTTTCTAATATAATTTTTTTCTAACCTGAATAGTTTGCGAGAGAGACTATATAATAGGGGCATGATAAGTCTAAAAAAAAATATATGATGTACTTTACTAAAAAAACTACCAACGAAAATTGGTTTGAACGAGATCTAGCAAGTAGTTTTTTTTATACGTCATAAATGGTAAACCTTAAACCAACAAAAAAAATTTTTTTTCATTTAACCTATGCGTGTGGGGTATCTATGGATAGGTCTTCAAAAATCATATTGAAGTTTCTAATATATTTTTTTTCTAACCTGAATAGTTTGCGAGAGAGACTCTTTCAAAGTGGTAAAATGTGTCCCCCCCCCCCCCCCCCCCCTCTAACTTCTAAAGTAGGAGCATGATAAGTCTAAAAAAAATATATGATGTACTTTACTATAAAAACTACCAACGAAAATTGGTTTGAACGAAATCTAGCAAATAGTTTTTTTTTATACGTCATAAATGGTAAACTTTCATTAAATCAACTGGAATATAAAAATAAATCAAAAACCTTTTAAATTCATAAAAATAAACCTTATTGCTGCTGCGGAACCCTTCATGGGCGAGTCCAAATCGCACTTGGCCGGTTTATTTAAGAAACCCATGCGGTCTCACTGGGCAAAGGGCTCCCCTAGGGTCTTCCATACTCACTACTCACCTTCAATTTAATATGTACTATCAGAGAAGTTGATTCCTAGGCAGATGGCGAACCTAAGTAATTTGGTCGCGTTAAGTCAAACCCATCCGACCGATCACAGCTGACATTGAATTGACATGATCCGACCAAATGACGTAGGTCCATCAACTGCCTAGGAATCAATTTCCTCGATGGTACAATTTACTCCCATTCTTTTAGGACTTGAAACCAGCAAATCTACTGATTAATTACGAGGGAATACTTAAAATCGCAGACTTGGGCCTTGCGCGTTTGTACTGGCCAGATGGAGGTAGACCTTATTCACATCAAGTAGCGACAAGGTAAATAAATCAGAAAAGGATGTTATTCATCTTCTTTTTATGGCTGTAAAAATAATGGCTTTGCTTAGGTATTCATACATAAGTACTTAAAACAATCCTACATTATTCATCATTTTCCATTCAATAAAAAAGCTATTAAGTATTCCGTTTCAAATATGAAATTGTCGGGTACACAAAACGTTATTTTGCAGATGGTATCGCGCGCCAGAACTTTTGTACGGGGCTCGCTACTATAATGAAAAAGTAGATTTATGGGCCATTGGTTGTATTATCGCGGAAATTATCACGAAGCAGCCACTTTTCGCCGTAAGTACCCTTTTATCTCCGAATACGTTTGACTTATTAGGATAATCGAAAACAGAACAGCAATCAAGGAAAATCAGATAAGTAGATTAAGGTGGTTCGTTTCCCATACAAAAAAACAATCGACATTAATTAGCTAATTTCATACTATTACTACATAAATTTATATGCACATCTATTTATTTTGCAATACCATTCCCGCGAAATATATTTAAAATACTTTATTTCACACAGAAGTCACATTTTTATTGATTTTTTATAAAAAGTGACATTTGTGGCTTATGTCACTTTTTATAAAAAGTGACATTTGTGGCTTATGTCACTTTTTATAAAAAAATCAATAAAAATGTGACTTCTGTGTGAAATAAAGTATTTTAAATATATTTCGCGGGAATGGTATTGCAAAATAAATAGATGTGCATATAAATTTATGTAGTAATAGTATGAAATTAGCTTATTAATGTCGATTGTTTTTTTGTATGGGAAACGAACCACCTTAAGGACACGGGTTCTCATAGCGCTAAATATGAACTTACTCTTATTAACGAGTGTCGTAGAACTTACGTTAAATGAGATACTTTATATCTCGTTTTTAAGCATCAAAATCGTTTTAGCGGTTTAAGCTTGAAGAGACAACAGACAGAAATACTCTCTTTCGCGTTTATAAAATTAGCATGAATTTTAGGGCGAATCAGATATAGAACAGCTGGCGATAGTGTTGCAACGGCTCGGGACGCCCACAGAGGAAACTTGGCCCAACCATTCCGAGCTGCCGGACTATCACAAAATAACGTTCCCGGAGTCGACACCCATGCCGTGGACTAGCTTATTACCGGGTGTGGAGCCTGACGCTATACATCTGATTAAATCCTTTATATTATACGATGCACAAAAGAGGATATCAGCGAAAGAGGTATGTATACTTATACCATAGAGAAATCGTACATGTATAATTAGTCCATGCTTATACTGAACATAATTTGGAGTGCCAGGCAGCGTACAATCCTAAATCACGCTATCGTAGTTTCTGAGAAAGATATCACGAATATTCGGCAACTATTCGGTATTCGGCCTATTCGGCTCCTTTTTTTTGCTATTCGGTATTCGGCCGAATAATACGTACTATTCGGCCGAATACCGAATACTAAATCATGTAAAAAACACATTATATTACTTAAAATTATGCATTTATTTCCAAATTACAACACTTTAGTAATTAAAATTGATCAGTGGTAAGTTGTGATGGATAAAAACAAGCTTTTTCAGCATTTTTTTGGTAGCAAACGATTACGCTTTTCATCGTAAATGTTACCAGCCTCAGAAAATAACCTCTCACTATACCAGCTACTTCCAGCAGATAAACTTTGGCAAATTTCGAAAGGTTTGGGTATTGTTTTTCGTTTGCTAACCACCACTTGTTAGGATCGGCCTTCTGATATTATCGGCGAACTGTTTTCAAATAAAAATCCAACTCGTTTGACGCAATCACTGGTTTGAAAACGCAACGAGGAAACCAGGTTGCGACTTGTCTTAATCCAGCTACCGCGCCCCCGAAAAGTATATATTTCGTGCCGAATATTCGGCGGCCGAATGTTCGGCGCTTCGGCCGACAGCGTTTCCGAATATTCGGTATTCGGTATTCGGCCAATTCACTATTCGTGGCATCCCTAGTTTCTGAAACGCGACATGAGACTACAGTGGGTTTCGGACTGACTGAGCATAGCATCCCGCTAGAAAATCTTCCTTTTAGTTTGCCATCACAATGCCATAATTTATATTATGGCATTGTGTGTACAATACACACAATGCCATAATATAAATTATAATACATAAATAGTTATTACAATGGACTCTTGTGTAGAGAATTTAATTATAATTCCTGCTTTTTAGAACATATTTCTTTGGGGCTTGCCACCATATTCTCACAATAGTTAACATGAAATTATCATAAATTCTATGTAGAGTATTAAAATAATCTATAATTCCTTTTCAACTTTAACTTAGTAAATTGGCAATACTACTAATATAATCAATTAAGATGCAATAGCTTTATAATAAAGCATTTTTTTATGTTTTTTCAGGCCCTATTACATCCATGGTTTCAACGTAAACCGCTTCCGGCTCCAATGGAAGACATGCCGAGACCTACAGGAAATAAAATTAAATAGGAATTTAGTAGTATTATTTCCTTCGAAAACCTAGCCTTTATTCTTTAGAATCATATAAGAGTAATAAATATACTAATTATACTATGAAACTGGTAGGTGCTCTTAGTGCTAAGAAAAATACATAATTTATATTGACGAACGTATATTTCAATTACATGACTTCTGTCATAACATGGCCAACACAATGATGGGTTGATATTAAAATACAATTATATATTAACCGAAACGTAATAAGTACAGTTAATGACATGGGACATTGTCTGTAAATACAATGTAATTTTGTCATCATAGTCGCAAAAACGTAAAAATTAATATAACACCGTTTCATACTTATACTAGGAGATATTATTTAATTGTTATATCAACCGGGTAACTTAACTAATACATCACTTACCATAACTAACAACAATGAAAGATCATATTACGGAAAAGTGTATCATGCACTATGAATTTTTCACCTAGTCCTCTAGCACAACTCATGACAAAGTAAAGAATGTGTCAAGAAGCGAAGATTTAGAACAGTATTTTGAAACACTGTCTGCCGCACTCAGAGTGGAACATTAATTAATTAAATGTAATTAATTTAAAATTTTGATATAAGCCATTACATATACAGTACATTATCTGTCAAACTCTTCATTAAATTGAAGGTTAATCATAATTAAATGTCTCTGAGTACGGCGGTTTGTCCTAAAGTTATTTAGGATTTTGAAAAAATGTTTACTGCCATTCCGTAGTGCTAAATCTTTTTTTTAATTTCCTTGCCCCTTATTAACAGAAATATTTACTCCAGGCTTACGCGTATGTATGTTTGTGTGTTTTATGTATTATATTATACTTATGTTCATAATAATAATTACCCGTGAGCAAGGAGTGCTTAACACAAAGATAATAATAATATAATAATAATAGTTTAATGTCTCTCGGTAAATACATAATAAGTAAATGAAACAAAACAAAAGATAGGTACAGGATATTACAAAATTAGGGGCACAACCCCTTACACTAAGAGTCTTGTGCTGTAGGGGTTGACTAAATTCAATGTATGTACACAACTAAATCCTACTAATATTATAAAGGCGAAAGTTTGGATGTATGGATGTTTGTTACTCTTTCGCGCAAAAAGTACTGAACGGATTTAAATGAAACTTTACAATGTTATAGCTTATAGACGTTCCGCGCGGCTTCGCCCGCGTAAATTAGATATTTCACAGACAAATCAGTCTACAAAAAATAGCCTATGATCCTCCACGTGGTCTACTTCTTATCTGACCCAAATAACAGAAAAATTGCTCTAGTAGTTCGTGAGATAAGCCCTTTCAAATAATTTCTCCCGTTTTTTCCACATTTTCTTCTATTTCTTCGCTCCTATTAGACTTAGCGTGATAAAATATAGCCTATAGCCTTCCTCGATAAATGGGCTATCTAACACTAAAATAATTTTTCAAATCGGACCAGTAGTTCCTGAGATTAGCGCGTTCAAGTAAGCCCTTTCAAATAATTTCCCCTCCTTTTTTTTCACATTTTCCCCTATTTCTTAGCTCCTATTAGTCTTAGCGTGATAAAATATAGCCTTCCTCGATATATGGACTATCTAACACTGAAAGAATTTTTCAAATCGGACCAGTAGTTCCTGAGATTAGCGCGTTCAAACAAACAAACTAACTAACTCTTCCACTTTATAATATTAGTATAGATACATCAGAATAACACATAGGCTACAATTTTAACCGACTTTCAAAATGGAGGAGGTGTTATGTTCGTTTTTTTTTATGTTCAACGATTACTCCGCCGTTTGTGAACCGATTTTCAAAATGTTTCTTTTGGTGTATAGGTTATCATCCCAATTTGGTACCATATTCATAAAAGTGGTGACCTGATGAAGGGGTCCATAAGAAATCGAGGGAATTCCTCAAAATTTATATGGAAACATGTGGTGACTTCGGTTTCGTGAGCAGTATTCTAAGCATATGCTACCAACAAGCTAGATTTTGCACCGAGGTATACCATGGTTCGGAAGGTGCTGAGAGAACTCCTGACTCTTTAAAGATACAAGTTTGGGAGTTTCGACGTTGTTTTAAGAACGGAAAGCATATGCTACTATGCAAAATACAATCATCATCATCATCACTACCATAAACCATTATAGAACCATGTATCGTCCCGTTTTGACCCTATTATTGGTACTTTTCATAGTCTAATAATATAATAATATATCACTTAAACCGCGGGTAACACCGCGGGGCACAGCTAGTGGATATTATAAATATGACAGAGAGAGGGCTTAAGGTAAGTATTTACTATTTACTTTCAGGCTAAGGTTTGTTTGTCTGTCTTTGTCTGATAAGTTGGAAAAGTCACACAATGTCAGCAACATAAATAAGCATAATCCAGATTTTTTATATGGGGACCTGAGCTCTATATGAAGGCAAATTCTATATTTTTGGTTCATCACTTAATAATTGGTATCTACATGATTATATTTACACAAATTGCAATACATGCTTCTATTCAATATAAAATGCTTTAATTTATAAATTAATTTAATAAATACAACTGATACATCTAGCTAAATGTCTTTTAAATCTAATGTCCAGCGGAAGATGCTTTGCTTGTTATTATGCAATAAAATCAATTACCAACTTTAGAATTCGTGTACTTACTTTTTTTTTTTAAATTTAACTAACAAACTTCGAAAGATTGGACATTAGACAAACACGATAAAACTGCAGGAAATTAAATAACTTGTTCGTTTGGTCATTTAACGTTCAGATAACTAATGAAAAGGAACATTTAAATTAATCTTACAACCGAAACCCAACGTTACTTAAGATATAATAATTTCCCACAATTATTGGTCTTCCCATAAATAATAATATTATCTACTAATCAATATTTCACGACTCATATTTTTACATTTATTTACATTAGATTCGAATCAAAATTTAATTATATTGAGCGAAATATTGTGCAGAAAGGGTAATACAAATTACAAATTAGTTTTGGCGGTCACATACTTTGATATACACAACTCTGTTCTTGTTATGTTTATATGTGAACTTTTTTGTTATTTGAAAGAATATTAAAGGCTGCAACCAATTTATAGCATATGCAGCTTGTACGAAACATTATAAGTGCATAAATATATAAGTGCAGATTTTTAGGGAATGTAATCCTTCTTAAAAGTGCAAAAGCCTTGCTTCCTTCCACCTTTTATTTTTGTACATTACGAATTCACAGTTATATTTCTGGTACTTTGATTGAAATATCAAATAATACTAATTTGGCTTTTACAATATGTGCAAAATTATAAGTTTTTAATGCCATTAAAATTATCATAGAAGTGAATAATAGTACTATAACATAACGTTAAAATAAAATGTAGGTGGAAAGTTGGCTTTTTTGGTCATGGTTTATGCTGAGTGATCTCGCGCTATGGTAGTACGCAACATTGAATATGCACTGCCAATTGCCATATAGAACATAAATTTATACCCGCACTGTGCGACGCGAACGTTAGTTCAAATGAAGTTTGTAAGCCCTTACATACCTACATTCTGCAACGAAATTTTGATAAGTTTAAATACAGTCTGTTTAATATACTAAACGCACAGTGCCTGCGCAGCAGCGTAGTAGCGTCTCTAGTGGCCAGCGAAAAGAATGTGCAAGTCACCTCACTTATTGCACGATTTGTATTTAAAGACACAGCCGCAGACAGCCGTGTGGTCGTGCCATTAGAGTTAAAGTTCGCTCTTAACAGCTGTTTGGGCTGTTTATTTACAGTTTATTGCTTCTATGCAAAGTATTATAGACAACCAAAAACTGGATTATATAACAAACAAATAGAAGAATAATAAGGACTGCTGTCAAATCTGACACTCGGATTCGAAAACTTGTTAGCGAGGCGACTAGTCATAGATTTTTACATCGAGCACAATAAATCCATTAGAGCATTTTTTTTTGTGTAAGATATTCAGCCTAAATTCCCTGGATCTTTGGTTAACGATTCGTTGTTTATTATGGTGACACTTCACATGGCTATTTGTATTTGCGTATTTGATGTATTCGCCAAACAATCACCATGTGTAGACAGTACTTTGTCAAACGTATTGGCCTTATTTGCCTATTTGACAAATATGACCAATACCAAATACACGTATCCCGGACCTTTGTCGGTTTTTGACGCACATCAAAAGAGTCAAATAGGCAAGTAAACAAAATCAAGTGATAGTTTGGTATTTGACGTCCATGTGTGGAAGGTCGTATAACGTATTTGCCTTTATTTGCTTGTTTGTGTACACGTCAATAATTTTGCCAAATGCAACAAATAGCCAATAGCAAATACCAATAGCCATGTGAAGTGCCACCATTAGATTTCTCAGTCTATTGTTGTGTTTTAGACAAATATAGCTCACTCATAATGGTCGATAGCCTAGAGACACTATCGCTAGTTGCGCAGCCAGCCGGCGGCGCGCAGGTAGCGACGCACGGCGACGCCGGCGTCGCAGTCGGCGTCGGGCGCGCGCCGCAGCAGCACACCCTTCAGCGTCACGTACTGACCCGCGCATAGGCTCAGCGCGTTGCATAACTGAAAAATTATAAGATGTAAAATTTTTAAGACAAGTATAATTTTAAATGTTGACTTTAAAATTAAATATAAAACCAGTATTTTCATTACGCTTTTGAACCTGAAGTCTATTTACTGCCGAGGTCTAAACCTAATTATACTTGAAAGTTGGATCATGCATGGCACCATTCGACATAGGCAAATACGCCACTGGTTTTGCGGAATTATTTACTTATAACTTAGAAATTATTATTTTAGTTAATTTCATATAAGAAGTACATGTTTTTTCCGTCTTACCTGCACTTCATTAGAACTCAGAAGATGCTTCGAACATCCTACACTGCTGTTGCCGCAGTAGCTCTTTTTGAAGCATCCACATCCGGTACTTCCGTCCCGTGTGGACTTTGGGGTGGTTGAATTTGAGACCTTTTCTCCTTCTCTGTAATTCACATTTTGCAATATTACAACCATATATCTAAAATATTTTACTGTGAACGTAGTGTAGGCGACACTACTTCTTTGTATGGAATCGTATGAGCTAATATGCACTACGCGGCAGCGGAGTTACTCAAAACGTCAGTTCAATGGAGAGTAAAGTGTCGCGTAGCGCCGCTGCAGCATTGTGTCGCCTAGCGTTGTCTCGCCTTTAGTGTGAAATTTTAATAGTAGATAATATAATAAGTACTTTGCAAAGCTGTAAGCTTACCTTTTTCTTGACCCCTGAGTGTTGTTCGGAGTTGTTTCTTTTGTCTGATTGGTGTCCAGGCACCCACTGCTGCCCTGGCGAAAACAATCGTTATAGGGTTCAAATAAATCAACAAAAATATCAGTTTCAAAAACCGAAAAAAATATTTTTTAAACTCAGCAGGAAGAATCACAATTCCCGACTCAGTTTCAGAAACGAATAGTAGGCATCATGTAGACTTACAGAGAATATTTGAAAAAAATTATTGTGAATAAAAAAAATTTGATTTGATTGATTGATTGATTGAATGGCGCGGTTATATGTCGACGATTCATGACTAATGAGACAAACGTTTATTCGCAATTGCGTAATAACTAATAACTAATTTGATTCAAATTATGTATCGGACCTAGGGTTGCTAACTTTTTTGACAAGAAATAAAGCATATTCAGATCTCTGAAGTAGTTTCAACAGTATTTTAGAAAAAGGAACATTATTTTATTTATGTATTCTTTAACAGTAAAAAGTATAATTTAATGAAAAACAGTATAATACTGTTTAAAACAGTATGGTTGGCAACCCTAATCGGACCCCTATCATACTATAAAGAATGTCACACACAGAGTACCTGCTCTGTGTGTGACACTCTTTATAATATGATAGGGTATATTATAGCACGATACATCTCGATACATCTTTCTATAGAAATCGTCAGGAGACCACACACAACAGCTATAATGTATATTTTTACATCTTCGTATCTTAAGATACACAGCTATATGAAAATATACATTTATAATTTGATACATCTAAATACATCTCAATACATTTCCGTGTAAAATATACATCTCTTCTCTTCATAGGATGTTCAAAAATTTATGTGATTATATTATGTATGATAAGACAGAGACACACAGTGTTACCACCTCAGCACAGCACTTCACAGCAGGAACTGCAGGCAGTCTGTTCCCCAGAGCCTCAATCAAATATCTTCAATCCACATCATTCTGTTTTGAGCACAATTGCGCGCATCAAAATCACAATCCGAATCATCTTCTGATGAACTATCTAGTAAATCTAATAGCAAGTTACTCGAAGGGTCCATAGTATTACGACATTAAAAATAAGAACAGCCTGTATAACACCTTAGCAGCTGCAAAGTGCGTCAAGCGGGGCGTATACCATTGAAATGTAGGGAAAAATACATTACATTACCTGTTGTGTGTGTGATACATTAAGATAATTTAAAGCTATACATTCCGGGATGTAATGTATATTAATATACATTACCTGCTCTGTGTGTGAAACGCCTAATATGCTTTCTGTAATTTTTAAGTCAAGTAAATCTCGTTCCATAGGCTTTAAAGTTTTATTAAGCAGGTTTGAAGTATTATTGGGGCAATCTGCAATATTGCTAAAAAGAGACTTACGACGATGGCTTCTACTTCTCACACTTTTCCACGACATTGCAATATCAATCATTAACTGCATACAGCATGTAAATCAATTTGTAATAAACGACTCACATCGATCTGCGGTGCATGCGGGTGCTTCCTATGTGCAGCATGCTGTTCATAGTGCGCGCACTCCTCTAGCCGCGTGATGCCAGCTAGCCGGTATCGGTGCAGCTCGGACAGACGGACTCGCAGCTCGCGCTCTCGCCAGAGAGTCGCCAGCACGCCCGCCTGCTCCGCGCGCCCGTAGAACTGCGCCGTCCAGCGGAGACGCTCAGCGAACTCCCTACGGATTGCATATGTTTCAGATGAGACCGCAGTGAACTGACTGTAGCGTCGCTCCGCTACATTTTACGTTACTTAGTCGAGTTTCGTCGCCTCGCTCCGCTGTCGCGTAGTGCGGTTTAGCTCATTTTATTTTATAAAATTTGGGGGCAATCAAGCAAATGGTCAATCACCTGATGGAAATCAACTACTGTCGCCAACGGACACTCGCAACATCAGAAGAGTTGCAGGTATGTTAACGGCCTTTTAATAGGATAATGATATACAAAGACATATTGTGGCCGTGACATGCTATGTCACTTTGCTGCAATACAGTTACGCTTAGTGCAGTTATACCTTTATATGTGTAAAACTGCTACATGTAGGGATAAGAAACAGGGGTAAACTGTAATGGGTTTCAAAATCACAGTGTACTTACTAAGAACCACAAGTGATTTTGATGACAACTAGCTGGATAATTATTACAACTGCACTAATTTTTTGTGAGTTCAATATTCTGCTATTATAATAGTGTATCTTACTGTACAAGTTACAATATTACATTTTGATAATAACCCAATAAAATAAACAAGGTTATAAAAATCTTGTGTATGAGACTAGTTACTTACTTCTTTTCTTTGGCAAGTTTTGTAAGAGTCCTTGACTTGTTCCGTTGATTATTGAAGAACACAGACACTAATTGGAAATCTCTCACGAGTCTCTTTCTTCTCGTTCTTTCTCGCAATTTTCTTGTGTAAATATCTACTTGAGTTAGTTTTAATGCTGAAATATAATATTGACATTTAAAATAAGCACTATTAATTTATTTAAATCAATACAATTATGATTTTGATAGTATTATACTTGTTAATGTCGGCCAAGAAAATGTCTTACTAATACTGTAATATGATAATGTGAATGCAACAATACTGAAAAAATGATAATGCTTACCAACATCGAGCTCATCATCTTCAGCATTCAGAGACAACGTGGATATTAACTGTTCCGCTTCATGGTCAAATTCCTACACAAAATTCACATTACTTCAAATATTTTTTTCCTTATATTACCAAAAACTTAGCAGCAACATTTAAACGGAGTTACATAATAGTACGGCTCCTTGTCCTTACAAAAATCAATTTTATGATACCATCCTGAAGAAAGAATGAAACTTGGCATGAATGTAGCTATTATGTATGTGCTTCAATGTAGATATGGAAGCACGTCCAGAAATAATTTCTAGAGGCATTACTTCCGAGTTACATCTTACCGCGTCTGACTCAAGTACTCTTTTTTTACCTTTTTACATGTACATATTTTGTAAACTATAAGTTCTATCAACATACGTCCAAAGACAATATTGTAGAGAAATTAATGAACAACATATTGTTCTTTGACAGTTTTCTGATAGCTGTATCCGTTTTCATAAAAAATAAGAAAAACCACGATATAGCATACGATACATACGAAGGGGAGGGAAAGGGGGGAAAAATAATTTGTCGACATGCTTCTATATCCACATTAAAGTACATATATGGCAACTACATAATTTTCACTGTATTTTACTGTATTTTTAATAAATTTCTTGAAACCCTTAGCTCCAAATCTAAGAAATTGTAAAAAGGTAAAAAAACGAGTACTTGAGTCAGACGCGGTAAGCTGTAACTCTGGAGGTAATGCCTCTACGATTATGAAATAGGTGTCATTTTGTAGCTCAATGTATAAGGTATCTAACTTTTGTAGCCTATTTTATCACCACTCTTGCCGTTTTCCTATAAATGGAGCAAGAAAAAAAAAGTTAGCCTGTTTTTACAATTTCATAATATGTTGGTGTCTGTAAACAGAAATATATTAATCTTACCACTATATAATGTGGTATCGTTTTGTAGGTAATTTATCGACGATAATTTGTTCTCTGAAGAGTAAACTCCTCAGTCTTATCGTTTTCGTAGAAAATTCGAAAAACCGGAATGAGGGAGATAAAGGGGGGGGGGGGGGGGGGGGGAACATTATTTCTGGACGTGCTTCCATATCTACATTGAAGCACATACATGACAGCTACATTCATGCCAAGTTTCATGCTTTCTTCAGGATGGGACCGTATTTTAAGTTAAGGACTCCTACTATAAAGGGATAAGTAAAACAATAAGGTGACTTTTACTTACTCTCTCAAAATCATCTCTATTTGACATGTAGCCTAGCTGAGCAGCTTCATCCGCAGTAACAGCTAACGGTGGCAGCCTGGAGATTGTGCCAGGACTGAGAGGTCCCTCGTCTTTGTCTGGACAGTGCAGAGATGGCCGACTTGTGCTCTCTACATTTCCCCATGTTGCCCTTCCTATACTTCCATCCAAATATCTCGCTATGTATTCATCTTTTGCTTCTACAAACAGAAATTTGAAAAATACATATACATAATATTATGTAGTGTATATTCCTTACAAGTGACAAAAAAAGTTTCAAACCAGCAAAATTACTACAACTACATATTATGTAAAATGGTTCAAAACTGTACAAAAAAACAAAGATTTACCTTCTGGAGTTCTTGTTTCGATGTGTTTTGAAATATCCTCCCAGTTGCCGAATCCAAATTGTTCAATAGCGTCTAATAATCTTACTTCTTCATTAGCAGACCAACTTGTGCGTCCCAAAAATATCCCAAAAGCTCCAGAATCCTATATAGAAAAAGTAGATCAAAATATTTTTTTCAACAAGAGGACAAAAATAATTAGATATCTTAAAAATTTAAAGTGATTATACCATAAATTGATAAGAATGATCATTTTTATGAGGTCCTATCTCCGCGCCCGATGCAAAACACTGTAAAATAAATATTTATTATTTCAAGAGTACATGACATTCAAATTTAGCGCCAAAACAGTAAACAAATTCTGTTCAACGATTTTACCTGCAAACAAATATCAAAATCCTTGCATTCTGAGCACCGTACGCGTACACCATTTATTTCTTCTTGGCAATATGTACAATTATATTTAGCGTATAAATCGGAAAAAGACATTTTCCACGGATAAAATTAGGAATCAAAGAAATTTAACAACTTGGCATCGAACCTCATAATTCGTCCGCCATTTTTGATGATGAATTGATCAACGATTACAGAGTACAGACAACAGAATACAGATAATATACAAAATAAAGAAAAATATACAAAGACAAAAATTACGTATGATAAATGGATGAATTATTAGTTTCTTATGTCAATGATTATTTCACATTTCACATAACTTGTCGGTAAGGTATTGATTTTTTGGTGTCAATCGATGCAGGATGTTTTATTCTACCATAGTATATTATTTCGAATTTAGGTCAGAATCTTTGTTTGATCTTGAAGCCTGACAGCCCTGAAGGTGCTAGGTAGAGCAATAACTATAGCCCTATCAAAAAAACGTTAAAAAAACTTACAGTCACTTTCAAATGTCAAAACGCAGACGTCAATTGTCAAAATATTAACCAATGCGTAATGGGACATTGTTCATAGCGGGGTTCCGTAGATGTTTTATTTTAAAATATTATACTAAATAATTGATACCTAGATAAATAAGAAATATTTTAAGTATGAAAAGCACCGCCAAGCGGAAAATAACTTCAACATGGTATTTTTGTATTTTATAATTTTAAAAATTGCAGTCCAATCTTCAAAATAACTTCAAATAATCACCTAATAGCACGGAAAATTTCCTTTCCAGTTTCAAACTATTATAGTATAGCCAGAGGGCACTGACCTCCATTATACAAGTACGCTGGACCTATGATACCCACTTTTTTTTGTGCCTATTTGAAGCGGAATCAGCGCCCCCAGTGAGAGGGAAGAGAACTAAATTTGACGTAACTTGCAAATGGCCGCTTAATCGTTATTGGTTGTCATCACTAGTATTAGTTCCAAATACTCCCACTACTGCTATCAGCGCCAATATGGCGACTTCCAAACGTCATTTTTACGTCCGTGAGTAATTTGTATTCTGTGTTTTTACGTAAAATTTAGTTCCTATCACTCACATTGGGGGAGCTGATTCCGCTTCAAATAGGCACAAAAAATAGCTGTCATTTCAAAGGGTATCATTAGTCCAGCGTACTTGTATAATGGAGGTCAGTGCCAGAGGGGGACCTCTCGAAAACTTATAATACCTTTCTTTTATTTAAGTAGGACTATTCATTATTCAACGATAGTCGATACTCAAGTTGAGGTATTGTGTTGACTGTTGAGTAACTCAACAATGGCGAGAAATATTGCCTCTACTTCACATAATAATATAGGGACCCAACATGAAATACAAAATATTAATATTATTAATCATTTTACATTCATAAAACCGAAAATAATGTCCACATGAAATCCATTATCTAGCGACGGACGTCGTCGCGCGTCGCGTCGGACGAGCAGAGCAAAAATATTTAAAGGGTTTCTTTCTTGTGAGTACTACGGATTACGGAACCCTAAAAATTGTAATCAATTTCTCGTATCGTATTGTGGTGTGTAGACTGTAGTTTTTCATGGGTATTGCAAATCTCATTATTATTAAGATAATAAATGTATTGGTTTACTTTTCATTCGTTAGTATAGCGTAAAATTTAACAAACTATTTCATTCTTTCATTACAAAACATCGGGTTATGAAGTGCATTTTACATCTTTGTAAATCTTGTTTTCGAAAAAGACTATATTTTTAATTTTGACATTGTGCAAAGTGTTAATGTTAAGTTCGTTCACATAAGTGGCAATATAAAAGGTCCTGATAATGAAGTCTAGTAAGAGGAGACTTCAGGCGCTCGCTGAAGGTTCTGATGGCATACCTAATTACCTTAAGATGGATGATTCGGAGACATCAATTCCTCCAGTATTTAGATCTAGACTTCACGAACTGTTCTCGCAAATTGAAAAAGAGTTCGACCTTCTCTACACTGAAAATTTGAATCGTAAGTACTCTAAAATGTATTCTTCTGGCTTCTATGTTAATTTATGTATCCAAACTTATTGGGGATATGGAAGTGCAGCAGGCTATCCCTGCTGCATTTCTATATATCCCATAGACCTAGTAATTCTTGCCTGGGATGATTGACTCCCTGGATACTGTATACTTCACTATAAATTGTTTTATGTTGTATTTTTTTAGTCCAAGAGAAGATTGATATATTGAGTGAAAAATTGGAGAGGGAAAGCTATGTTGGTGATAAACAAAATGTTGATTACATTGAGTTTGATACATCAGGAAAAAATTCTAAAGTTAAATGTAAGTATGAGATGACCATGCACAATTTTAAAAGTTTGTAAAGTTTTAACATTATAATAAAACCGTATATTGCATATCCCAAAATTATTTAAAAATATATCTTATTTACAGTGTCTCAAAACAATTCACAGAAGGTAAAAACAAGTCATAAGCTAAAAGTTCAGACAAGTAAAATTGTCTCGAGTTTCAAAGCGCCGACATACAATTGTCAACTTGTTAGAGAGTTCACTGGCCACAAGGATGGCATCTGGGATGTGACATCTGCTCGCCCAGGCCAGGCTCTTATTGGGACAGCATCTGCTGGTAAGTCATAGCCCAGAACTTTTGTATAGTAATATAATTTTTGTATGATAAATAATAAAGTTAAACAGGTAAAAAAGCACTTTTCAAAAATATTAGATAATATTTATATTGCAAATACAGCAAAAAATGTTGTAGCTTATGATGATGTTTTCATAGCAGTTATTGTTTCAATGTGAATAAATCATAAATTATAAAAATATAATACTTTAGATTAAAATTAGTTTGATTTGTCTTGTAAAAAAAGTATGAATTTAATGAGAGTTGCAGAAAAAGAAGTATAATTCCATTTAAAATGTCTAAAAACCTGACATGAAATTAATGAAAAAAATATATAATTATTACATATCATAATATAGTAGTTTGAAATGGCCCAAGTCTGTTTACATTTAACCAATTTCATAAAAACTCCTTCAGCAAATACTTGAAAGTTCTAATAAAGGAGTGCTAAACTAGTTCTTACAGGTTTCAGTGCCTGATATTATTTCCCATGTTATTGTTTCATTGCTGTATCTTCGACCTTGATAAGTCTTCAATTAGAACCGCTTACTACTTAAAGATGCATTTTCAAGGTTTTAGCCTGTATTCAATTTCATTGAACAAATCCATATTTCTAGTAGAACTTGGCCTAGGAAACCATATTTCACCCTTATCAGCAAATCAAAGCTAATGATTGATAAATAAAATCGATTTGAAAATATGATTTTATATTTTTTAATTTGTACTGACGAAAACGCTTTTGCGGTACTTCCGATTTGAATGTGACGTCATCACACTAGTAATTTAATATTTTTTACGTTTATCTGTACATAAATAATAAGAATAAGCCTAGAAACATATTTTGTAAAATATATTTTCTTGAATAATTCAAATAAAACATCAGTTTTATATATTACTAGACGTTCCGCGCGGCTTCGCCCGCGTAAATTAGATATTTCACAGACAAATCAGTCTACAAAAATAGCCTATGATCCTTCACGTGGTCTACTTCTTATCTGACCTAAATAACAGAAAAATTGTTCTAGTAGTTCGTGAGATAAGCCCTTTCAAATCATTTCCCCCGTTTTTTCAACGTTTTCTTCTATTTATTCGCTTCTATTAGTCTTAGCGTGATAAAATATAGCCTATAGCCTTCCTCGATAAATGGACTATCTAACACTGAAAGAATTTTTCAAATCGGACCAGTAGTTCCTGAGATTAGCGCGTTCAAACAAACAAACAAACTAACAAACTCTTCCGCTTTATAATATTAGTATAGATTATCTCCATTTATAACTGTAGTTGGGAAATGAAATGGCCAAAACTTTTCTCCAAAAGTTTTCAACATTATAAATGATTTTTGGCACTTTTAGACTCGTACGTTTAGCACATAAAAATTTTTCAATAAAGAAAGTAAGTATAAAATACAAGAAATATGACGTCACAGTGTTTTCGGCGGCATTTAAAAGGCATATTTTTAAATCAACATTTTTATGGGTTTCTACTGTTTAAAATATTAGATTTTTTTGGTGAAAATGAATGATTAAGAAGCGATTAGCATGAAGAAAAAAAGTAGGTCAAGAAGCCTATTCAATGTTCTGAAACAACAATTGATTTATGTGCAGCTCAGCTCAACTTATCATACTGATCATCCTCTTTTCGTTTACCAATCAATTTGAAAATTTCAATCAATTTCAGAGAATACCTAGAAACATTCATTTAGAACTTAGTGGATGTTGCACTAATGTGTACAAACAAAGGATATTGGTAACATAACATTTCCTACTGGTGCGTGAAATCTATCAACTTGCAGCAAAATGTTTAGTATAAAATAAATATAATGTTTAGACAGTACAACCTTGACACCTAACAAACAAATATACTGCCAAAATCATTATGCTTACTTTTTAAGTTTTAACCTCCAAAAAAATCAGAGGGATGCCATAAGACTGATGCGTCTGGCTGTCTCTCAGCTCTCTCTTTCTGAATAATATGTCTATCTGTGGCATTCTAGCATTCAAAATAGACCAGTTTTGATCTAGTTTTTGGCTACACGTTGTCAGCCTAAAAGGGAATGAGCCTGCACCCATTGACTTTCACACAGTGACTAGACAAATATTAAATTTCACATAATTTTACAATTTCACAAAGTAGCTGTAGCCAGGTAACTTTAATTCAGATTGGGTTTGTAGCATACTAAACAATCCTGAATCGATATATAAAAGTTTCTAAGATTGATGTTACATAATATACATAAAACAACGTCTAACTGACTGAGTAAGTATACAACCTCGCTCGGCCGGAAGATCTTCCTTGTAGTCACTACGTATACCCCACAGGTTAAAGATAACTTGTGATGATTATGTAGTAGTTAGATTTCCTTTCATTAAAAAACTGTAAAATTAAGTGCACTGTTTCCCTACAGACCACACAGCGGCGGTGTGGAGCGTGGAGTGGGGCAAGTGTCTGCTGCAGTACACGGGGCACGCGGGCTCCGTCAATTCCATCCGCTTCCACCCCACCCGGGACATCGCGCTCACCAGCAGCGGGGACAACACAGCACATGTGTGGCAGGCCGCTGTTAATTGGGACTTGCCGGTATTTGAAGTTTTTACTCTTATGGTGAAGCTTAAAGAGCTTTTCTTGGGTTATATTTATTCGACTGTATCTGAAAGAAAGGGTTTTTGGTAGCGTTTTTATGCTTTATGTTTGTTCTATTATAGTTACAAGTCTTTGATGCCAGTCTTTTACAAAAAAAAAAAAGTTATGTGGCACAAATATGCCGTCTTAACGAACATGAACAAGAGTTATTTGCGCGGATAGAGCCGCAGCCAGTGTTATTTAGCAGGTTAAGTGCAGTCGTTACAGTAGAAAGTATAGAAATAGTAGTAGATTTCAAAGACAAACTGACATTGGTTATCTGTCACTTTGTCTATGGTTCTTTAGTGATCATGCTTAGCGTCTAATAAGAGTCCACTTCAAATCATTACTATTAGAACATACAACATTCTAGCGCGGGCAATCCTCCGAGGAGGAGCTAGAGGGGGGCGGGGAGGAGAGCGAAGGGGGGGACAGGCCGGAGGTGCTCCGTACCCCGCTGACGGAGCTGGCCGGCCACAGCGGCGTCGTGGTCGCGGCGGACTGGCTCACCGGCGGCGACCACGTGATCACCGCCTCCTGGGACAGAACCGCCAGCCTGTATGACGTCGAGACCGGCGACTGCCTGCAGATATTGACAGGTTAGATGTTGCAGCTGTTGGGAGGTGGTTTAACCCTGATAGAGTTGGCTGGTACTTATCAGAGAATTTAATTCAAAGGCAGACGGCGGCGTTATTTGGTCGTGGTCAAACCCAGCCGACAGATAACGACTAACATTGAATTGAAATAGCCCGTGTAAAGTAGTAGACGTAGTATGAGTTATGACCACTTGCCTATGAATCAACTTCTCTAATTTTTTGACTTATCTCCCGTACAAAATATCTCCCGTAATTCATGGACTTTGAGTAATCAAATTAGTTTTAGTTTTCCGTTGGCCTCATAAAACTCTCCTTCTACCCTACTTGGTCTAGAGTGGAATTAGAACTGTCATTTATTGCAACACTACAAACAATGTTCTTTAGCAATATAAAAATAATTACTTTGCAATTTACACTGTTTACAGACAATTTAAAATGCATTCTTATTATTATTATTTGTGTTAATATTGTCCTTGAATTGTAAAGAGGTAAAACCTGTTTTAAAGTCGATAGGAAGTATAAATAGGCTTAATAGCAAGGTAATAACGTAGCTTAGTGTCGGTTAGGTGTAAACTAAAATGTAAACATATAAAGTGAATGCAGCTTTAACTTATTTAATGAAGCAGTAAAACTTTTTACATAATATATTGCTCAACATTAAAAATAAAATTTGTTCCATAATTGCCTGATAAATACTTTCAATATCAGATTTTTACAAATATAATTGCGACTAAATTATGTAGGTTTATTATAGGTACTTGTATAACGGTAACATAAACATATAAAAATATTTTTTTTGTACGCAGGTCACGATCACGAGCTGACGCACGCGTCGGCACACCCCAACTCGCGGCTGGTGGTGACGGCGTCCCGGGACACCACCTTCCGCCTGTGGGACTTCCGCGAGCCCATACACTCCGTCTCCGTCTTCCAGGGCCATACCGAGTGAGTACGAGATAGTCTAGCTTTGCATGTGTGCGTGCGAGTGAGTAGTGATATAGACTGAGAGCGATTGTTCGGCAGACTTGTAGTAAAGTAGCAAACTCCATATTAATGTCAGGTATACTGTTTCATCTGCCGTTGATGCAATGGGCATTGGGCATTCACTGTTCCCAACGAGAGTTCCATTGAGCGTGGCAAAGTTCAAAACGTGATCGCAGCTGCATGTTTGCCGTTTTGATATCTTAATTGTGTTTAAAAATTAAATGGCAGACATTTATTCAGGTTTCTACTATCTATACTTATAAGTTATAATATCAAGCGGAACGCGTTTTCAGTTTGAACGCGCTAATCTCACGGAATACTGGGCCGATTTGTATGTAATTTGGTACAGGTATATAGGACAGACCACAGGAAAAGACATCCGGAAAATATACGGTTCCCGGGAAATTCTTTGTTTGCGCGGAATAACCCTTGTATCAAAGTAGTATGTATCTTTGTGATACATGTGTGCGTGGGAGTGGTGTAGAAATCAAGCAATACTCGTCGCCATTAGAAGGATTACGCAATGAATATGCACTCTTTTTTGCACTTAGGAGTCTTGAAGTACTACAGTAAAGTTACTTTAAACTAAAGTTTGAACTCTAAGGGTCAATTTATACTAGCGCAGAGTCGAAGCGCATCGAAGTGAATTACCAAAAACTGAACATAACAAATTCAACCTTAACTCCAGAGCGTAACGCACACATTACTTCTTTGGGACCAATCAGCGTTGGTCGAGCGCATTCGCGCAAATTCGCTAGAATGCGCGCGTCTTTTTAAAATCTCAGAAGTATTATGTGCGTTACACTCTGGGGCTAAGGTCGAATTTGTTATGTTCAGTTTTGATAATTCGCTTCGATGCGCTTCGACTCTGTGCTAGTATAAATTGACCCTCAACAGAGAAGATTTGAAATTGTGAATAAGCACACAGGTTCCATTATTCTTAGTCATTTTATGAGTTTACAAACTCCTCAGAATGTGTCGGTAGTGTTTAAACAGTGTTGTGTTGTGTTTACAGGAGCGTGACGTCAGCCGTGTTCACGAGAGAGGACAAGGTCGTGTCCGGCTCCGACGATAGATCTGTCAAGGTAAAATAATCCGTTACTAAGCTTCAGATGATAAGGAAATTAATAGAAAGCTGATAACAATATATTAGTTGATAGTTGATAGATGCGATATGTAGCATCGTAATACAGAGGTTCGCAGCGTCGGTGTGCAAAGCACTCAAGACTATTCTTACACTACTTGAACTACTGTGTAGAATGTATCTATTTAACAATTTTGCGTGATGCGTCTATTGCATTATTGTCGCAAGATACAAAATCATCCTGCTGATTCGCGGTTCGGTTGCTAAGCGGTAATTTCGAGAACAGCTAAACATATTTCGATAATTCTTTTATGCCGGAGGAATATAAAGAAAAATTTTGTACAATTTGCTTTTGACAATTTAGCCTTCATATTTATGAAAGGAAAATGTCTGTCGGGCCCGCTAGTTAAAAAATAAAATAAAAAATATTCTACCACCATACATAGAATATTGCTCCATTAATAATTATAATTATATTAGAATATTGCTACATTTATAATTATATTGGAATCACACATTAAACATTTTGTTTTTTAACTGTTACTGGTATCACAATAATTACATTTAAACATTGTTAATTTAAAAAATCATATTTTTCAATTATAGTTTTAATAATAATAGTAATATTTGCATTAGTTAAGCAATATCTTATTAGTAATTTCCTTAAACCTAAGATGTGGAAGTCGCCTCTTTGGCGTAGGCCTCCCCCAGTCTTCTCCAGTCTCTCGCCTTCCTTCTCCAATCTAATCCACATTTTTCCTTGAATATATCCTCCCATCTTTTTCTTGGTCTCCCTCTTTTTCTCTGTCCTTCCCTCGGTTGCCATTCTGTTATTTTATTAGTCCATTTTCCATTATCCATTCTGATTACATGTCCTGCCCAATTCCAGTTAAGCATTCTAATTTTCTGTAAAACATCCGCGACCTTAGTCTTGCTCCTTATAGTTTCATTTCTGATTTTGTCTGATATCTTTATGCCAAGCATGCTCCTTTCCATTTTGCGTTGATGGATCGCTAGTTACTTATATATTATTATTAAAAAACCTTCCAGGTATGGGACGTCCGCAACATGCGGTCCGCACTCGCCACTATCCGCTCGGACTCGTCCGTGAACCGCGTGGGCGTGAGCGGAGGCGGGCTCATAGCGATCCCGCACGACAACCGCCAGGTGCGCCTGTTTGACCTGCACGGACAGCGCCTGGCCCGCCTGCCTAGACCCTCCAGACAGGTGACTATAGTCTAGATTTATTAATATACTCTACAGAAACAAATTGTTAAATATGTGCTTTAGGTGTGCTTAAACACGCTACACATTTTTCAAGACAACACAAACAGAAGTCATAATTTATCCTACAGAAGTAATAATCTATTCTAAAAAACACAGGTGGACAACTGTGAAAGTCTTACTAGTCACTCATACCAAGTCCTCAGATAGCAACAATGAAATAAAATATATTAGACATTAATGCCAAGCTTAAACTTGGCCTCACGAGTGTTAGTTTTCCTACTATAAAAAGTATTCTTCCTTCGCCGAGGTCTGTAAACAGTGGGTATGTGTATGTGTTTGGGAGATCCAAAGGAATATCTTCCAAACTAGTTCGTATGCTCAGGCTGAACTGACGTAATTTCAGACGTTGTATATTATGTGTCTTGCTGATCTCAGCAACTTTTGTATGGTTTTTCCATGTCAATTGTTATGTTATAAATGTATCTTGTGTACAATAAATTAAATAAATTGTTAAATAAAATAAAATAATGTTTTCGCAGGGTCACCGTCGAATGGTGACATCGGTGGCGTGGGCGGACGACATGTCGTCCAGCATCAACTTCTACAGCTGCGGCTTCGACAGGCGCATACTCGGCTGGTCCATACAGCCCTCCAAGGACAACTGAATCTCCCGTCGCGTCGCCCACTCCATACTAACTTTATGACACTACAGTGAAATTATCCTATGACCCTGCTCGAGCGGACGGTACGTGTAAGTTTATAATTTTTACGAATGTTTGTTCCCAAATCTCGAGTTTAGTGTGGTTTTACTGTGAGAGCCCTTTTACTGACATGCGTGTTATCGCCCGCACGCGGATTTGGTCCGCATGCAAGTTGTCCGCGTCCTATCATTTCATAGACGTTTTTCCTGGCATGCAGGCAAACACGCGCGGTCATGAGCATATTGTCATTCGCATGCGGGCGATAATAATATGCATGACAGGAAAAGGGCCTTGATGCTTACTGCCCGCGCTGGTGGTAAGCGCGGCCCGTAGAACTATGTAACGAACTATCTAATGCCCAGTTAATCTATGTAACAATCCAAGACCCGCAAAGCTAAGGCCTAGCCAACACGTTTAATTTATCGCTTCTTTATAGAGTCTCCGATCAAATTGTATGTGATTTTATTGGCTGTATGTGATTTTATTGGCTGTATGTGATTTTATAAGAATAAAGAAGCGATAAAGAAAACGTGTTGACTAGAGAGGTTCTGCGCCGCGACGCGTTGGCGTAAGAGCCAGTCCACACGGCACGTTGCGTCAGCGTTGCGTCGACACAGCGCTGCCGTTTGACGCATAGCCGGCCACACGGGCGCTGCGTCATCGCAGCGTTATTACGAAGCAGTCTTAACGTCAACACCCCCTTCCGCTTCGTCTTGGGGGCTGCTGTCCGTCATGTGTGCGTTGCGACGACGCAGCGCGCCGTATGAACACCTTGGTTATTTGTATGTAAAACAATGCAACGGCAGCGCTGCGTCGACGCAGCGCTGCCGTTTGACGCATAGCCGGCCACACGGGCGCTGCGTCATCGCAGCGTTATTACGAAGCAGTCTTAACGTCAACACCCCCTTCCGCTTCGTCTCGGGGGCTGCTGTCCGTCATGTGTGCGTTGCGACGACGCATTTTGTATGTAAAACAACGCAACGGCAGCGCTGCGTCGACGCAACGCTGACGCAACGCGCCGTGTAGACTGGACGCTCTTAGGGTCACTGTAAAACCACACTTATGAAATGTATCGGTGTTTAATCCTATTTATCCGGGTTAGAAGAGTTAATGTTTTTCTGTGTCTGCAATTATTAACATTTATAATATTACTTACCATCGAAGAAATTGATTGATATTAATATTGGCATAATGGCGGACCTACGTCATTCGGTTGATTCAATGAGTCTATACTGTACTCGGCGAAACGAGGCGGTAGCGGTCATTGACCTTTTTAGTCTAGCCGCTAAATGAAAAATGCTCGCACTGTATTTAGAATATTTAAGAATAAAATTGACCTCTTATAAAGACACAGATTATTACAGATTCATCGGAAAACCTCTAGGTCTCTCTCATTACACTAGGAACATCTGACACTTCATTGTCAGTCGCGGTTTATATAGAAAGTGACAAGTTTTTTGACACGGAGTCAATGACCGCTACTGTCTCGATTCACATCATTGTTTGACATAACGTAAACAAATTACGTAGGTCCGCCATCTGATTATGAATCAACTTCTTTGATAGTACCTACCACTATTAAAATGACAACACAATTATTGTGCTTTTTTTGCCGCGTCTATGGTATTGATATTTAAAATGTAACATTCCTAATGGTATATTTTTCTTAAATTGTGATCAAAAATGCTGACAGTTAAAATTAACTAAAATAATATTATATAGTTTTGCAGTACTAATTTTGTCGTATAATATTTTTGTAGTAATTAATCCTTACATTTTATCATGCAAAACTTAACCCTTCTTACCTAATTTCCTAACGCTTTTGTAGTTTAGATTTAAAGTTGTTTTAAGGTTAAAAGAAATTGTAAGTTATTGGAGCATATTTAATGGTTGCCAAATTATTAATTCGCACAAAAATTACGTATGTTGGCTTTTCAAATTTTATTATTCTGATATATGAGATAATAATTATTGTCCGACTTTTAATTAATAAAGTAAAGAAAAAGCAATTAAGTGAAATCTGCCACTATATTGTGTAATTTTGATGAACATGAACTTCAGTCACAATTTTCTTGCTTGACTTGTTAAAAAAACAATTTAAAAAGTTCTAATGACAATAGTTTGACGTTTATACTTTTTAAATTTAGTTTTAAAAAGTTCATTATGCAATGAAGTTCATGTTCCTCAAAGTTACATCATAAAGGGGCTGATTTTAACCACGCGCTAAAACAGTCGTGTAAGACTGTATTTTATAGAGTATAAGTTTTCTGGCAAAGGTTATTTAAGCTGTGCTTTGAACCTACAGCTCCTGTGTTGTATACTTTATGGTTGTTTGTAAATTATTTTCTATGAACAAAGGCAAGACCTCACATATTATGAACATGACAGCGGAGCGACGCAAGACGACAAGTCTTATAGGGACCGTACAGAAATCGTATTGGTGGCAGCTCCATGCCATAGTAAAAGGAGGGGAAGTAAGTTATCTTCACACAAAGGCACCGCGCGCGGCCTTTATGTGTGCGCCATAGTATCAATGCGTTGCCGCACGCACACGTAATAAAATCTCAGAGTGTATTCGGAGAGTACCAGTCGGGGCTAACACTGCACGAGGTTCGCGCGTCACGGCTTTTCGGCGGCGCGTCGCCGCGGCTAAACGAATCAAAAAATATGTCTGATAATTATCGCAGCCCGCAGGAGAAACTATTGCTGTGTTTGGGTGTTTTTATTATAATAATTCAACAATTCCAGAATTTTCTCTGTTCAGCCGTGCTAGCATAGGCCAACGAGAAAATTTTGTCTACACGTTTTCTCTCTTCATCTCTATTGACCCTAACATGACATACATTTTTTCTCGTACGTCTGTCGTCAAAATTAGAGATAATTTTGTTTTTTTTATATGTTCTATTTTTGTCTATATACTAACGAACTATATTATACGAACGAGAAATTTATCTCTCGAGTCTCGACGTATGCATGTTAGCGAAAAAGAGATATATATCAATATCGACAATATCACTACGCTCGAGAGTGAGATATCCACGAGATATCTCGTTGCCGTATGCTAGGGGGGCAGATTACCTATTGAACAGGAAAGGTACTACTCACTTATTCTAGCATAATATAATTTTTACTTAATGATGAGATACCTACTTGACCTACTTACTTCTTTTTTATTGTATTAGTTTTCTATCACACAGAGGAAGTAGGTAGGTCTACTTTCCCACTAGAACATAGTATAAGATAATGTTTTAGGTACTTTTGATCCGTCAACTAATTTGCCGCTATTGCTTTGTTTACGTTTAGTAATGCCGATTTCTCTGTATTGTAGGTAAGTCTTACAGTCAATTACTTATTTTAAATCGTAATTAAAAATAAGTAATTGACTAATAATTGTAAATCAGATATACCTACACATAAAGCAAAGTTCGAATCATAACAACAGATTTGTTTATAGTATAAGAGACAGGCGTTAGTTGTTTTACAGGATATTTTTATAATTTTATTTAGACATCGGATTATATGCAAGATCAAGAGTTACTTTTTATTAAAAGTCGGGAGACCGTGACGTTGCCGCTGTTCATGCGGTTGCGAACAAATCGCGGCCAGCCGCTCCCACACCTCCGCGATTCGCGCCGCCGCCGCCTAAAATTGACAACCCTAAGGCGCGCCGCAGACGTCACACTTTTTGTGTGACGTCTGCGGCTTACATACAATCTGCATGGCGCGCGCCATCAGACTGTATGTAAGCCGCAGACTCGATCACACAAAAAGTGTGACGTCTGCGGCGCCCCTAACGGCCGTTCTCAATATTTGATCTATCTCTGGGTTTGCCCTACTAGAGATAGGAATAGCTCTTATTAGACATTAGAGACATATATTTTATGTCAATGCAATGTTAGCTGCGATCGGTCGTATGTCAAACCAGAGATAGATTGAATATTGGGAACGGCCGTAAGACAGTAGGTAATTATATCGCGGATTGGGCCGGAGTTAACCTACTTCCCCTCCTTTTACTATGACCATGCCAGTTGACGTCTTTCTTTGTACCACCGAGGAAATTGATTCTTAGGCAGTTGACAGACCTACGTCGTCATTTGGTCGGCTTATGTCAATTCAATGTTAGCTGTGATCGGTGGGATGGGTTTGACGTAACGCGACTAAATTACTTAGGTCCGCCATCTGTCTAGGAATCAACTTCTCTGATAGTACATCAGGAAATTACTGGGTGGCAGTCAGGACATGTCGATGTAATAATTTTATGTTACCAATTTGCGACACCAGTAATTCGCAACTCCATCGTTGCGCACGTTTCCTATAGGGCAGGGGTTCCCAAACTGTGCGCCGCCGCGCCCTGGTGACCCGTGGAAAGGCAAGAGGGGCGCCGTGAGTCGATCCTCCATCCTTATCCGAAACCACAAATATCAAAAAAATAAAATTATAATATTAATTAGGTGAAGCAGGTATATTGTGTATATTTGTTTATTATTAATTTATTATTTATCTGCATAACCTAACTAAATCATCAAAGGTTTATTTATGTATCTTTTTCTAATAGCTAGGTAGAGTAGGGCGCCGTGACAAAATATTGACGTGCAACTGCGCCGCAGGCTGAAAAAGATTGGGAACCCCTGCTATAGGGAGTACCGGCGTAGTAGCGGCGTATCTAATGCGTATGCAATATGCATCTCATACAAATATTTTGCCGTGACGCGTCACGTTGCGTCACTCCGCTGTCGTATAGTTTGTGCGGTAAGCTAATAGAGTTTTTTCTGAAACTGTTAACATTTAAAACTTTATCTTATTGCATAATATTTAGACGCTGTTCAGCATTTGTGTATCATCCCACAAAAAATTACGTATTAAGATTTATAAATGCAGTTCTGTTCAGATCAAATCAGATCATTAAGAACAAGACTGCATTTATAATTCAACTAAAAAAATTGTGGGTTAGTAGTTAGTACACAATTGCTTAACAGTGACCATTTAAATTTAAATTATTCCAAGTAATATTGCTGAATATGCATTTAGCAATATTTCACAACCTTGGTTTGTGTGTAAATTGTATTTTTAGAACCATGAGAACCAATTAATTATTTTTCTTCTGTATGAAAAAGTCATAAAGGCTGAAAGTCGTAAGTTAGAATTTTAAAAATAGATGAAAATGAATATTCCTTACTATATTAAATATTTTATGTGAGGGTTCAAAAATTGGTTCTCATGGTCCGTTATTAATAAGGTAAAGATTTTAGTATTTAGTAACATTTGTTATTGTGCAATTGTTTCTGCTCTGCACCACTAGTCCTATCGGTTATCAAAATATTATACTTAAATTTAAGTATTGTTGTATCATAAATAATACATTATCAAAACAAATAACGGGAAAGGTGTTAAGATTTATTATTGCATAAAAATAGCTGTTTAATTTATAATTTATTATGTTTCGCTTGATCTGGATAAATATAGTGGAAATTCGAATATTTTATGTTGTTATCATAAAAATCATATCAATAAGTGTATTTTTGATATTACAATAAAATACATATCCTCGTGTATGTTACATTCATAAAAAACATGACTTTTATAATTTATTGTAAATAGAAACAACAAAATATCATTGCGCGTATTGCCTTAACATAGAAAAAAAAACCCATTATTTTGTAATATTAACTTGTCATCTTTTAATTTTTAACACAAATTGCCTACTTTCCTATTAAAAAAGGGTGGTAGGGAAATATGGGGAGCCTGAAATTCAAAGGCAATAAAGATAAAAAAAGAACTATGTTTGACTTTGGTTAACATAAGACATAAGTTAGCT
This sequence comes from Cyaniris semiargus, assembly GCA_905187585.1. Lineage (NCBI taxonomy): Eukaryota > Metazoa > Arthropoda > Insecta > Lepidoptera > Lycaenidae > Cyaniris > Cyaniris semiargus. The sequence goes on from LR994550.1 coordinate 5,830,943, forward strand.
TAGTTAACATAAGTTAGCCCCATCTGGCGGCCCACTGTCCCATTTCTTTATTTCCCCCATCCCCATCAAATCAACCAATATTATGTTATTATTTTTCTCCTAGTCAACTGTTGTAGTAGCCAAAGAACGAACTGTAAACACGTCTTAGGGTCAGCGCAGACAGAAAGGAGCGCAGCGTAGAGGATTTTATTAACGCATTTGAAAATAAACTTTAAAATTATTATACTAAAGTGCATAAATGCTTGAACCTTACAAGATGCTCGCGCGTCCTCGAGGATACGCGGGAATCCCTTATCCGCACTTTAGTGTCATAATTTTAAAGTTTATTTTCAAGTGCGTTAATAAAATCCTCTCCGCTGCGCTCCGTTCTGTCTGCGCTGGCCCTTGTGCATTGTTCATCTAGAATCTAGATTTATAAATAAAAAATAATAAAATTGTATTAAAACTAATAAAACTAAGTATCTTATAATATAACAATCAAAAGTAATAAAACTATCTTACCCTAGTTAATTAATTGTGAATTTGTTTTATTTTTTACCTCTGTACTAGCATGGTCACAGATTAAGGTATATATTATGTAGCATGACCACTAACCCCCAAGCTATAATATTATTTTTTGTTATGCAAGGTCTATTTTTCTTTGTCTGTTACCTATACAGCATGACTGGTGAGACATGTTCAATACTCGAGGACGTGATATTTGGCTATTATATTAGTTGAAAAAAAATAATATCAATTGATCACTGAGTAAATGTAGCTTAAAGTTAAATAATTATTTACCCAATGGACACAGCGCGCGGGAGGGTAGCGCGCGGCGCGGGGCGGGGCGCATGCATGCCGCCGCGCCGGCTGCATTATATGTAATTTTAACATAAGTGTCCATGATTAATTTATTTAAAGGGAAATTTGGTCAAAAATTAAGTACCTAATTTTATTACATAATTATAATGAGAATCGAGTACCGAGTACTCTCCTTAAGTATTGATCATGTCTCACCACTCACCAGTCATGCTGTATAGTGCAGCGCCTGGAGGGATTAACCTCCGAAAATTGGAATAGTGAATGGATTTTTGTTTTTGAGGTGTCATTTTCTTTTTTACATTATAACTTGCAAAGTTTACCAAAAATTTTGTTGTGCTTTCAATTTTTTAATAATTTCACCATATAACACCAGTCAACAAAAACATTTTTTTTTCTTGTGATTGCTGTTTAATGACTTTCATCCGATTGTTTACATTGAAAATTAACCAAAAATATAATTTTCAAAAAAGAAAGTTTGCTTTTCTAATCTAGGGAGAAGCTAAATAAAAATATAACATTTTTGAGTGCATTTTTGCAAAGTTCTTAGAGACTAACGCTCGTCTTACCAAAATAAAGGGTCTGTAAGGATATGAGGGTTGAAACGAAAAGTCTTTTATACGCACTTATGATAAGTTTTAACTACTTTAAAACGGTATAATATCTCCAAAAATGTGTAAAATGGACGAAAAAAGTTTTGCTACATTTGTTGAGAATTTATTGAAGTAAGAGCTAAAAAGTTAAACGCATCGACAAATAAAAGGCTTTATCTAGCCTATGAAATATATTTAAACTTCCTATGAAAAGCCAGAAAAAAGTTTGGGTAAGGTCAATGTGTGGAAGTCCGTCTGGGAGGCAAGTCCGTCTAGCGGCAATAACTTCCATATTTAATACCTATGGACGCTTCACACCACGTCAGTCTGGCCCCGTGCTAAGTACCTGAAAGACTTGTGTTACAGGTACCAGACAACGGAAATATATTTAATACTTTTAATACTATACATATATTTAAGATTTTTATTATATCATACACATATTTAATACACATCCAGACCCGGGAACATTGAAAACTTTTTGTTCCGTCGGCGGGATTCGAACCCGCGACCCCGGCTTGAGCTGCCACACACTAAACCAATTGAGCCACAGAGGTCGTCAATTTGAACGATTTGAACGACTAGTTTCATATTATGGCTCAGTGGATAAAACAATATTGCAGAGTTAGTTTGACCTAAGAAACAGACATGTCGCTACTATAGGTCTACCAGAATCTGATGGCAAAAAGTGAGAAAATAAATTGACTCTAGCAATACCCTGCAATTAAACGCAATACCCTGCATCCCGACAAGTGTAGACGGCATCAGTGACTCGAAAGATATTGCGAACATTTTCCGATGTCACTTCCAGGTAGAGTCTCCGCTATATAGTGAACATGACAAATTAGGGGGTGCCGAGGCCGTAGTGTCGAAAGTGCCTGAGCGAGTCACAGCGGGACATGTTGCTCTCATTTTAAAAAGCATGACCCGAGGAAAGTCACCTGGACACGACGCGGACGGTCTCAGCTTAGAACATTTTCAATATGCGGGGCCACATCTTCCAAGACTTTTGGGATTGCTATTTACTCTGTGTTTAAGGCATTCCTGCCTGCCAAATGAGCTGATGAAGACGGTGGTAGTTCCTATAGTAAAAAACAAGACAGGAGATAGCTCCGATAAGTGCAACTACCGCCCGATATCTTTAGCTACAACCATATCGAAGATACTTGATAGCTTGCTTGAGAGACAACTTAAGAAATATATAACTTTAGATGACGCACAGTTCGGCTTTAACCAGGACTCTGAACAGACTGTGCCATTATGTCTCTCAAGCAGACTGTCAAGTACTACACAGATAGGAGCACGCCTGTGTATGCAGCTTTTCTGGACCTCTCCAAGGCATTTGACCTGGTTAGGTACGATATCTTATGGCAAAAACTTAAGGAGGCAGGTGTACCGGGCGAGGTAACTAATATTCTTAAATATTGGTACGGCCACCAAACCAGGTCAAATGGCTCCGAGAACTCTCCGACGAATACAGGTTGGAGTGTGGAGTGAGACAAGGGGGGATAACGTCTCCTTCTCTCTTCAACTTGTACACGGACAGGCTGATTGCTGAACTGAGCGACACCAGAGTAGGCTGTTTTATTGATGGTCTCTGTATTAACAGTATCAGTTACGCCGATGATATGGTGTTGCTCAGCCCATCAATAGCCGCCCTCAGAAAAATGATTAGTGTGTGTGAAAGTTACGCCAGGTCGCACGGTCTTATATACAATGTAAAGAAAAGCGAGCTCATGATATTTAATTCAAGGGCTCGTAAAATCGGATTGGAACGGAAGTTGTATAATGTAGGTCAGTGGATTCTGGTAGACCTATAACTACCTGTTACGAAAAAAACGTTCTGCAATTTTTTCCCCGTTTTGTACTCGCAGTCGGAGTGTAAGTCTCTGCCAAAAAAAAATGGAAATACGAAGCAAAGAGCAAAGAGAATGTAATCACTACGTTTGCAAAGAGGATATAAACTACGTAACAATAAGAAGGAGTTTTTGGAGTTTCTTGGATTACGTAAGTAATTTATGATCCTTTTACTTATTACTGGTGTTCAATTCGTTAATATCGCTTTATTTTTGTTATTATCACCTGCAACATATGTCTTACCTAAAATTGCAATAATCGGGAAGTCCGTCTAGGGAAATATTATTTCATGAGGAAAGGCCGTCATATGCCGGTCTTGCCTCGAATCAGATATTGTCAACCTTTTCAAACCTACATGTATTTATTGTTAATTTGCATTAAAAATAGACTACTAGATCATAGCATTGCCCAAATTTTACTGCACGAAAAGAGCGTACTCCTTTTTAAAAAGTCGGCAGCGCACTTGTGATACTGACTCCCCTGGTGATACAGGTGTCCAACGGCGACGGTAGTTCACTTACTATCAGGAGATCCGTTTCCTCGTCTGCCCCCTTTATCGTAAACAAAAAAACTTGTAAAAATAACTTTTTTTTTTGTAATGCCATAATTATTCGTTTCAGATTTATACACGTCATGAAGAGATGCCAGATCTACTAGATGTTGATTGTTTTTTGCAAAAAAAATGATTTAATAAGTTTGAACCAAGTTTGAACCAACAAAATTTAAAGTGGCCTTGGTTAACAACTCACTTCATACTAATTGTAGCCTGGTTCACAAGTGCCATTTGCCTCGAAACCTGACCTCCACCACCGAAAATTATGATTATGAGACGTAAAACATGAAACAAGCCTATAGGCTTCGTTTCTGAATATTCAGTGAATTGAAACAAAAAGTAGCGGTTGTCTCCTTTTTTAACCCGGCCGCACACTATCCGAATTTCTGATCAGAAAAATTCGGACGCTCATACATTTGCACGTCAGAATTCTGATAGTATGTGGGGTCCACAACAAAATGTATGAACAGAGTGCGTTCCGGCGGGCGTCCAAATTTTTCTGATCAGAAATTTGTTTCATGTTTTACGTGGAAAATTAAGACGGTTTTGTTCGGAGTAGAACCTTCTAAATTAGTGTGATTTGAGGGAGATACAATTGCTTTCTAAATGACACGGCTCACGTGTCATACGCCACACGTTAAAAACCCATAAGACGCGGCTGCCGTGTAATCCGCAATGAATGCACCTTTAAAAAAGGTTGACGGCCCCTACTTTTTTTCAATTCACAGAATATTCAGAGGCGAAGCCTATAGGCTTGTTCTACGCGGAAAAAAGCTTGTTATATGCATGCAAATATGCACGAAAAAAGCTTGAAATATGCACGAAAAGCTTATTCATTTTTTTATTTCAAAATACGTAGCAGTACGTACAGTAATATTATATGATATTAAAATATTTAAATATTTTTTTGTAAACGTTAATAATTAAATATTTTTCTAAATTTTCAGTGGTAAGATTGTGTCTACGATCATTTATAATATTTTTGTAAAAAGAAAAGTTTCGCTCCACATAGGTGGAAGGACTTTGTAGTAGGCGAGCGCAACGTTCTTCTATCTCTTTCATTTTACTATCGTAATTCGTAACTGTCAAAACAAAGGACGCGCATGCTACACTGCATTCGAAATGCAGTAAAAAGTCACAACTATTACTCAATTAAAGCTCTTATGGTGGCACTTCACATGGCTATTTGTATTTGCTATTGGCTATTTGTTGTATTTGGAAACATTATTGACATTGATATACGCAAACAAGCAAATAAAAGCAAATACGACCTTCCACACATGGCCGTCAAATACCAAACTTTTACTTGATTTTGCCTTGCCTATTTGACTGTTTTGATGTGCGTCAAAACCGACAAAGGTACGGATATGTGTATTTGGTATTGTTCATATTTGTCAAATAGGCAAATAAGGCCAATACTTTGTCAAACATACCGTCTACACATGGTGATTGTTGTGAAGTGCCAGCATTATGTTTTGTAACTGTTAATATTGCAGTTATTAAATAATAAATTTGATTCCATTTCGGAACGCAGGAAAATTTTGCGAATGTACCAATAATATGCTAGATCTTAGGTAAAATATGCAATTACCGCTGAGAATGGCTAAAATATGCAAATGCATATGCAAATATGCAAATGCATATAATCCGTTCTCTAGTTATTACATTTCAAATAATATTAATTTCATAGTTTCCACGGATTAAATAATTTAGTTGTTTAAATATGATAGCGCCAGGCACAGTAAAACGAAAAATAAATACTTACAACAAATAGAGATTTTTTGAAAATTTATTAAATGCAAGGCAAAATTATGAAGCTTAGGTATAGTGCGTTTCATCGAATAGTTCCTCTGCCGTCATGTTGGCATTACTGTCTGTCAATAACGTAAACACGGTAGACACGCTTTGCGAGTATTCATAAGTTTTACTGTGATTTCGTGAGAAAATCATGCCGAAAACAATAAAGGGTGGTGAAAGAATGATGGTGCTAAGAGTGAAAGAGTTTTGTGAACGTGAAAAACGTAACGAGACCCCAATAATTCCATTAATATGTGTACAAGCTCGGGTTGCCGCCATTACAGCTTAGTGAAATAGGGTTACCAGCATCGGTTTAAGGTAGCCAAGTAAGGGTAATGAGGCAACACTAATTTGCATTAGTGCCAACATGACGGCAAAGGAACTATTCGATCATTAGTAGTCTGAGTATTCGATGAAACGCACTCTACTATCTAAGGTCTACCAGAATCTGATGGCAGTTTTTGACAGCAGATTTTCAAAAAATATCCTTGATCATTGGATACATTTTTATATTTACATGTTTAACACACAGAATCAGCCGCTATAAGAAAAAAAAAAGGATCAAAATGTTTTATTCCAATTACCCCGGTATTGCTAGAATCAATTTATTTTCTCACTTTTTGCCATCAGATTCTGGTAGACCTATAGTTACTTTACTAAAAAGACGGTGAAAGGGAGTTTTGCCGGGAATGTGAAAGAGTGCTGTTGTGTTTTTGTATTATTTTCCTAAAATTGTGTTAACTGGGTTTTTAATGTGTAATATTGGTAGAATATTAACCATTAGATATTCGTTATTGTGCACAAGTGTAGGCAAATGCTGCAACTTCCATAAACGTGCGTTTTTGTGTTTCTTTCAAAACTCCGTCGAAAGTTTCAGTAAAGCGTCTACCACTTTACTGAATTGACCGACTTGACTCCTTGACTGTTTTGACTTTTACTTAGACTTTGACTAGACTTTAGACTTGACGAAATATTAAAACCATGATGAAAATTATTGTAAGAAAAATATTGTTTTCCCGCCAATCGCCATATTTTACTTGACACTGGCCATGGTTAAAAAGCCGAGCGCCATAAGAAAAAAAAAGAAAAAAAAAGACGATGAAGAAGAATCTATCAAAAATATTTACAAACCTTTCTCAAAAACTCTTTTCGTGTTTTCGTGCGCTTTGCAAATCTTTGCGAATTCCGATAAATCCGAGGTTCTTTGAGTTTAGAGATTTTAAAGCAGAAGAAATATATTGTGCAAGTTTAATCACTAGAAATTTGGGAAAAGACTTCGAATTTCGAAGTGTTTTTAATTTTTATAAAAGTAACAGACACAAAAATGGATGAGTTGAGATCGTTTTTCAACAATCCAACTCCATCTTCTTCGCAATTAGTACGTCTTCGGGCACCAGTTACTGGTGGACATCGTGTATCAAAGGATGATCACATAAACGACTTGAACAGACCAGAAGAAGATCGTCACTCGGTTACTGTTAGTGGCACCGACTATGCACGAGAAGTTAGAGAACGGGAAACGGCCATGTACTTGAGGGTATATTGTCTTAAATTACCTTTATATTGAAGATTTGTATGAGATTGTATGTAAATATACAAACAATCCGTACCTACCTACTGACTGAATGCTTGTTTTCTTGTAGAATGAAAAGGAGCGAGAGAAGTTTGAAAGCATGTCAGGGGGCTTGGACTCAATGGAATATTTGACCTCAATAGGATCATCAACTCTTAATGTTGAAAAGTTAACAGAAGAAGCCATGACAAGTGTTTACAAGAAGTATTCTTTTCAAAGAAAGGAAGATACAAAAAATCTGGCAATTCATAGCTGTCAGGAAAGTGTAAGTGATAAAAACATTAAGGGCTGCGCCAAACCGGAATGGCAGCGGCGCGGCGAGCACTTTCAGCGTCATATGATTTTAAACTTTATCTTTATTGTAATACATAGTATCGCTTGAGAAGTCTACGGCTGCCCGTGGCCGCTCGTGGGCCACGATTTTGCAAGCAATACTATGTATTACAATAATGAAGATAAAGTTTAAAATCATATGACACTGAAAGTGCTCGCCGCGCCGCTGCCATTCCGGTGTGGCGTGGCCCTTAAACATTTATTCACTGGATAACAGCCAGTAGCCACTGGCTAGTCAATCAGACACAACAAAAGTTTTTGTACAATGTCTTTGTAACCTTGCCTCAATTTTTTTTACATAATTTTGAAGATTTTTCTTTGTATTCTAATTTTCCTTAGCTGCCAATTGCCATTATTATCATTACTTACTTTATATTATAACTTGCCTTCCAGATTTTAGATAGGATAAATTCATTCCCTGTTGTGATCATTGAGGGCCCCACAGGATGTGGTAAAACTACACAAGTACCCCAGTGGATTCTCGATGATGCTTACAACAACCGAAAACACTGCAAAATAGTAGTAACACAACCTAGAAAGATTGCTGCTATATCTATTGCTAGGAGAGTTGCTCAGGAACGAGGATGGGATGTCGGTGGTCTTGTGGGATATCAGGTCGGTCTCGAAAATAAAACAACCACAGATACTAGAATTAGCTATGTCACCACTGGAGTCTTGCTACAAAAACTTGGTAAGTGGCCTATTTTCATAAGTAAATAAAAAATAAACAATGTATAACATTCTTGTATGTATTTTTACAGTTGCTGCTAAAACAATGAATGAATACACTCACATCATACTCGATGAGGTTCACGAAAGAGGCCAAGAGATGGACTTCCTCTTGCTTGTTGTGAAAAAATTGTTGTACACAGTATCTCCAGCAGTCAAGGTGGTACTCATGTCGGCCACCTTTGACAGAAAGTCATTTGCAGATTACTTCCTCATTCCGACCCCTGCTGGGTTACAGAAGTCGTCATGTTTTAAAGTTACAAATGAAAAGTCAATATTTAGTGTAAAAACATTCTATTTAAACCATCTAAACAAGTTTGGTTCGGTAAGTTTCTGTTTAATCTACACTATAATGTGGTATGTGGTGTTATTTTTATATTTTATTTATCGAATTTTTTTAGACACTACAACAAGCAATGCGAACTGATGGGGAGGCTTTCATCAACCCAGAAATGTATCATTTGGTGGTAAAGCTGATTAATGCTTTTGAACAGATTGACTTACAAGAGGAGTACAAAGATAGATCTGAGGCGGACTTGCCTTCTGTCCTTATTTTCTTACCTGGTATTCATGAGATCGAGGAGTTATATAATTGCTTAACTGACCCCAATTTAAGGTACTTGATTTACATAAATTTATATTGCTTAACTTTTAGGTACTTACTTTAAATATAAATCTATTAAACCAAAGTTTAGATTTTCAGTCACAGGATGTACTGCAATATATATCTAGTTACATTTTAATGACCTTCCTTTTTATGTTCCTATTTGATATTTTTAACTGACTTTCAAAAAGGAGGAGGTTACATGTTCGGCTGTGGATAATTTTTTCCTAAACCATTATCCTCATCTACAGGACTAGTCTTGTCGACGCCACATGTGCGAGCTACAAGTGGTGGGTGCTGCCCCTCCACTCCACCATCACGGCGGACGAGCAAGTCCGCGTGTTTCAGCGCGCCGCGCCCGGACACCGCAAGATCATATTGTCCACCAACATCGCTGAGAGCTCTATCACAGTGCCGGACATCAAATATGGTAGGTTTAATGAAGATAATTGAAATAACCTATTCATTTGTTGTGGTCCAACCTGAGATGGTGAAAGCCTTTCTACTGCTATATGAAAAATAGTTTTGATGATGCCAGGAAACTAACACGATATGTAGGCTTGAAAAGTCGCAAGCTGTAAATGCAGGCATGATTTCGATCCTGATACGATTTTATCATCGAAATTGGAAAAATGCCTCTTGAAGGGAGATTCAGTGGTTAGTGTTGAATATGTCGCTTTTACACTCATAGAAACAGAAAGAGAAATGTACCCTCTAGCATATTTCCATAACGTATTTATGCAGTTATTCAACATTATCCCCTGTTACATTATGTCTCTCATTCAATACTAAAGTAATGTCTTTATTTACAGTTATAGATTTCTGCCTAATGAAGGTGCTAGTGGCGGATCAGAATACCAACTTCACGTCGCTGCAACTGGCATGGGCGTCCAAGACGAACTGCGAGCAGCGCTCGGGCCGAGCGGGCCGAGTGCGAGACGGCCGCGTCTACAGACTCGTCACTGATAAGTTCTATGTCAGTAGAATTTTAGTTTATACCTATTATGCTAAACTTATAGCTAACGAGACACAATGTAATCGTTAAAGTAACAAATTGTGATTGCTGCTTCCTGAAAGTCATCATTGCTAATAGTATTTTTATACAATTGATATGCTATACAACGTTTTGTTCTTGTTTGATATATTGAATAATAGTATTTTTAAAAGATAAAACCGACTTCAATTAATTTCAATTAAAATTCCCTATTTCAAAAAGTACTGAACCGATTTTGATGAAACTTGCAGTATTGCCTAAGTTGAATAATAGCTAGTACAACAAAAAAAGAATCTTTTCTTTTTTGCTAAATTATTTTGCTAATACCTTCGAAATTTTTTTGCTAATACCTTCGTATCTTCAAATGACAGGATAGCCTACCGCAAGAATGTGCGCCGGAGATAGTGCGGTGTCCGCTGGAGCGGCTGACCCTGCTCGCCAAGATGCTGGACATGGGGGAGCCGAGCGATATCCTCGCGTTGGCAATGGACCCTCCTGACTTGTCTAACATACACCGCACCATACTGGTCTTGAAAGAGGTAAGTAATCTATTTTTTTCTTAGCCTATGCTTTCCCACAGCTCCCAAGGTCTTCCATAGTGCTAGCTCCTGCGCCACCGTTGGCCACCCTGGCTAGTATGCTTTCAGTTCGTCTGTTGTAAATCCAAAAATTACTGTACCTATCTAACACAGTTTTCCTTCATATACCGGGAAAGAAGATTAATTGCGCTTTGAAAACTTAGATCCTCGAAAAAAAAGTAAGTTGGTAATAATTTCTAAATTTGTAAAATCCAGAAATGACTTCTGGCAATCTAAAAAAACTCACATTAAAATTCCTTCTCCTAGATGGGTGCCCTAAAGAAGACGGTCGACGGAGAGTGGAGTAACACGGACGGGGATATCACATACCTGGGACGAATGATGGCGAAGCTGCCCATTGACGTGCGAGCCTCCAAGCTCATAATGCTCGGATACATCTATGGATGCTTGGAAGAGAGTGTTATCATGGGTAAATATCGTGTTTTGTTTGACACGCTCTGCAGCTCGGACGGCTTGATGGAAAACTTGAGAGGTGTCGTTAGATTCATTTTTACTGTTAGAATAACTGCGATTATCAAAGTCGCCCTTTTTTACTTTCTTTATAAATTACCGTTTTTACTTGTCTTATACATTGGAAGTGTGACTTGACACACTCTCACTCAGGTAGACAGGGATAGCAACAGTGATATTTAACAGATATTTGATGTGTAAATGTTTTTACCAAAGAGTTTATGTATGGCAATTGACATGTAACTTTTAGGGAAGTCAATTATTATACTCATGATGTAAGTACTTACTGGCCATAAAAGTGTGAAAAGGTATTCTTAGGTGTATTTTATATTTTCACAGCTGCTGCAATGTCAGTAAAAAGCGTTTTTAGCAGTCCCTTCAAGGAAAGACTGAACGCGTACAACTCAAAACTCACCTGGGCGGACGGTTCCACGAGCGACTGTATTGCGCTGCTCAATGTTTACAAGGTGCGTTAGAGATTATTGTGTATAACTATTTAACAGATTATAATACCTCATTTGAAAACATGTTGAAAAAAGATACTTAATCTCTCCTATAAAAGTATAATATTTTAAGAAAACAGGCAAGCTGGCAAGCTCAATGCCATCACATTAATTTAATATCATATTTTTGTCTTATAATATTATTCCTATGGTAACAAGATTTGCTTGTAGAAATGGAAATATTAGAAGAACGTAAATTAAAAATAAGTTACAATATATTAGCGTGTCCATTGTAAACAAACATCTATTAGTAAGGAGGTTTTTCGATGGTTTAAATACAACAGCTGCTAGCTGCTAGATGTCTTAGCGAATTTCTAACACTTGCATCTATATTTTATAATAATATATACCTTCGTGACATATTGATTAATCATTTACATCACTAACGCGATTACCAGGTGTGGAGCCACCTTCGTCGTCAGCAGCACTTCAAGCAGCACAGCACGGAGGCGCAGTGGGCGCGGCGATTCTACGTGCAGCTGCGCGCGTTACACGAGCTGCATGACTTAGTGCGCGAGCTGCACAGCCGTATATCTCGAGACGGCATCGACGCCACAGCTCATCCCACGCCGTGGTCTAAGCACGAGCTGCCGCTTGTACTTAAGGTACCTAAATTATATTTACTACAGTACCCCGTTGCGCTGAAAACGATATTCCTGCGGGTAACGCCATTTTTTTCGGATTAAATTTTTTTCATGTGCGTTAATGTATCTGCAACATCAATTTTGTGTTGTATTCAATCTTAATTTAAGAATTCGTCTCGTCTTACGGCTTTATCAGTGGCGTAGCTACTAGAGGGCATGCGTGTCCGGGGCCCCGTAACCTCAAATTACTGATCCTTTATAAGTTGTAGATGTTATATAGTTGTTCATTTTTTAAGGTATCTTTCAGGTAAAGTGAATTAAATAGATATTGCGGTTATATGATAATATTATATTGACACGGGACGTCAAATTTCTTAATACGCCTCTGATTAGACGGTTCACATTCTACTTCTTTGACACATACTCATCTTTCACTTCATACGCAGGTGATCCTGGCGGGCGCGTTCTACCCGCAGTACTTCGTGCAGGGCGGGTCGGACGGCGAGCGGGAGCGGGTGGCGGTGCGTACACTCGGCGGGCTCGACCCGCGCCGCTCCGTGTACCTGGCCGGCCTGCCCGACCACCAGCCCGCACGGCTTTATGCGCCTCTCGTACGCAAGCTCGTCCTCAAACTGCTGGGAGATGATTCAAGAGTCACCGTGGATAATAACAGCAGGTTTGAATCTATATAGTTTATATTATTTCTCATTTGGGTTTACTTTTATCGGCGTAATTTTTGACTAGGAAACACCAAAAGAACAAAAAAATTGGGGCACAAAACATTCATTGATATTTTGTGCCAAATTCCACTGTTGTTGACCGTAAATAAATACAGCAAAATTATGTTTGGCTGGAGTAGCCTGCACTTAATTTCATCTAAATTAACCAAAGCCTGTGTTTAACCTAAGATTTTTTTTATATTTCTTTAACAGAAAGATCTACGTGACCTTTGAAGACTCTAAACAAGACACAAGTGTGGATAAAAACAAAAGTGGTGTAAGTGGATACTTATTCACATTCTTACTTACATAAATATTATGTAAAATTATTTAACATGGCTTAAATATTTCAATAAACTTATTTTACAGGACCCGACTATACCCGGACAAGTGGTGCTACCAGTGTACAAAGCTATTAAAGCTCGCCAACTGAGAATCGATTTTAGAATTCCTTTGCTACCGTAAGTTTTACTCTAATACATAATATTGAAAAGGTTAAAGTCTGCCTGTGTTTCAATTCACACGATCAAAAATAATATTAAAATTTCGTACTGTTATGAAAATGTAACTTTTTTAGTGTAAAGGAAGCAAACGAATTGGCAGAGTCTTTAGATGAGGAATACGTAAGCCAAGTAAAGGAGCATTTGGTGCCTCGCCTACCTGACATAGACGAAACTTATATTCCACTGAAGATATCCCATGTATGTTTAAATTATTATTACTTATACTAACAATATTGCTAGTTTAAATATTAATCCAAATGCATTCATCCAAACTTTTATAAAAGATTACACCAAAAGTATATTATTATTTTTACTTAGAGGTTGGGGTTTATTCCGCGAGATATTGCTCAAAGTAACAATATGGATATCCGCAAGTAACAACTGATTCTTTTAACTATCACACCAAATAACAAACCTACCTGCCGCATTCACAGACAAATACTAATTTCTTAACTAAATTAAGCGTCTCCCAGACAGACGCGGCGGCGGTGGCGGTAGCGGTGGCGGTCAGTTGGATGACTTGAGAGTTCTAGGAACGACACAGACACACGCGGCCAAGCCATTCAACTGACCGCCACCGCAGGCCGCGTCTGTCTGGGAGACGCTTTAAGAGTTTGACAGATAATAATTCGTCTTTCATCTTTGAGTGTGGCACTTCTGGCAATGTCAAGTGAGGATAATCTAAAGTTCTAAACTATTTCTTACCGTGTAATAACAGTGTCATATACACACGTCATGTAAGGACACTACAGCTTACCTGGTAAGGCTGTCACAGTATGTTGTTTTTAACCTTTCAACTCCGATAAGGCCCACTTGGTCCGCGAGAACAATAGATTTACAATAGATTGTGCGCTTTTATAATTCTGGTCGTCACGTTATCGCGGACGCCGACTTCCACGATAAAATGTTGGGTACGTTAAATGCCCTTTTAATTTTACGCACCTCAGTTTGCTTTTAAAATTCTAGACATGATGGAATTATCGCGGACGTCTGCGGTAAAACGTTAACACAGAAAAGTAAAATGCCTGAAAACGTTTAACGTGAACGTCCACGTCCATAACGCTACGATAACATGGCACACTAAACTTCCCTCTAAAACCGCCCGATATTTTTGCTATGTAGTGCGTAGCTACAAGAATTATTAATTGATGTGTGAGTGAGACCACGTGCTCGCACTTCCTAGCCCGGGCCCCCGCGCCCTGCTAATACGCATGCCTGTCAACAACAACAAAGCTGTCTTCGCTAGTATGAACTATGAAATAAATAAAAAAAAACCGGCCAAGTGCGTATCGGGCCACGCGCTATCTCAGTTACGTTCAAAGGAAATTGAACGAAAAGCTACTTAAAGGTGCTCCCGCGAAGGGATCACCGCGAGCATTCAACGTAACATTATAGATTTGTTTTTGAGCATTACATTACACGTGTAATGTAACATTAAAGATTACAATACTATTTCCCTGACTGACGAGCATTCGCGTGTAATGTAACATTCGACTTTGAGCATTCCATAGCTAGTTGATGTTACAAGTTGTATCAAGATATTACACACTGCTGTATTGCTGTAATGCTCGGTTTTGTATCATTACAAGCAAAGGTGCACATTGCAATGCTCGACTCTGTAACGTTACATTACAAGCGAATGCTCCCGGTGAGGGAGAACATTTATACTTCTCCGAATACATTTTTTTTTGTTGACCGACTATTACTCAATTATTACTCATGAAGTCTTCTTAGCCGTGAGCCGCGGACAGACAGACCGAAACAAAACAGGACATTAAAGTCCGCGTTTTACCGTGGAAATCGGCGTCCGCGATATTATCGTCCAGAATAATTATAAAAGCGCACGATGTTATTGCTCCTCTACACGATGGACCAGCGCTGGCCCATCAAATGGCGCATGCGATGGATATACAATGGTTGCAACGCCTCTACATGATGGCCGCGTTCAGATGTGAATTGTGATCTAAACGTCTTTCAAGATGGACGTGTAAGCATTAGCCATTGCGGCAATGCAAAACGTACATTTTACAATGATTTATAACTTCACCAGCGGGGTGATGCACTAAGCGATTCCCCGCGGAATCTTTACGATTGCGGAAACTATTTCACTTTCAAGCAAATGACAAGTGAAAACTTTCCGATTTTGCTGTCATTTTGACAGTAGTGACATTTCTTTTGTATGAGTGAAATTTCCGCCACGGATTCATCTCACCGCGGATGGGAGTTTGACATCCGACGGCGGAAAATTATCCGAGGATTAGAGCCGTTTTCGCGGAATGTTACCGCCACCTCCGAGACTCGTGAAATCTTTTCACTTCGAGAACTGTGTCATGGCGGATATTGTTCGATGAAATTATTTACAAAGCAATTATTAATACTGAGTTAGTCGTGTCTTGTTTAAAATATAATAATATTAAATAAATGTCGTACTGTAATAATTATGTGTTAAATCTTTAGGAAGTGTTCATTGAACAATAAAAAAAATTTATTTATAAATGCAGTAGGTATTTGTATTAATATAATAATAATAAACCACATAGCGGTTTGTCGGCGGGCTACACAATTTTTTATTTGGTACTTAAATTTTGTATTAATACTTATGTAATATGTTAAAACATTATTGTGCTTTTGCAATAATTTTTAAATAGTTATTTATGTAAATCTCTTTAAATAAAAATTAATCCATTTTCGCGTGGTCACGACATCACGCGTAAACGGCTAGATCGATTTTGCTGAAATTTGGCATAGAGATACTTTGAGTCCCGAAGACCAACAAATGATACATTTTGTCCCGGAAAAATGTACGGTTACTGCACAAGATACTTTTACGATTTGCGCGTAAACTGTTCAATCAATTTTGATGAATTTTGGTATGGAGATACTTTGAGTCTCGGTAAAGGACAAGGGATACTTTTTGTGGCGAAAAATGTACGGTTCCTGCACAATAAACTTTTATGATTTTCGATTACACTATTTAATCTATTTTGGTGAAATTTGGCATGGAGATACTAATTTTAATCTATTTTTTTCTTAATTATACCGAATTGAATTAAATAATCAACGGTAAGACAGGACAAGGCTGTCGGGTCAGCTAGTATCATTATAATTCCAAGGTCATACTCACCACCCGGGAACTTCCATAGTCCTACTAATATTATAAGGCGAAAGTTTAGATGTATGTATGTATGTATGGATGTATGGATGTTTGTTACTCTTTCACGCAAAAACTACTGAACGGATTTTAATTAAACTTTACAATAATATAGCTTATACATCAGAATAATACATAGGCCACAATTTTAATCGACTTTCAAAATGGAGGAGGTGTTATGTTCGTTTTTTTATGTTCAACGATTACTCCTCCGTTTGTGAACCGATTTTCAAATTTTTTCTTTTGGTGTATAGGTTATCATCCCAATTTGGTACATATTCATAAAAGTGGTGACCTGATGAAGGGATCCATAAGAAATCGAGGGAACTCCTCAAAATTTATATGGAAACATGTGGTGACTTCGGTTTCGTGAGCAGTATTCTAAGCATATGCTACCAACAAGCAAGATTTTGCACCAAGGTATACCATTGTTCGAAAGGTGCTGACAGAACTCCTGACTCTTTATAGATAGAAGTTTGGGAGTTTCGACGTTGTTTTAAGAACGGAAAGTTGTGCTATCAAAATGCTACTGCAAATTACATTCATCATCATCATCATCACTACCACAAACCATTATAGAACCATGTATCGTCCCGTTTTGACCCTATTATTGGTACTTTTCATAGTCTTTTATTATGTATCACTTAAACCGCGGGGAACACCGCGGGGCACAGCTAGTATCTAATAAAAACTAAAATTAAATGAAAAACAAGTTTAAAACAAAAAAAAAAAAAACTAACAAGTAACATATTTAAAGTAATAAGTTTGTTTTATACATAAATAAAAGGTATTCTCACACAACAAAATTTACCGATATATTATAAAAAGTACTCTGTGATTTACCGGAGCACAACACACAAGTTACAGATTTGACAGATTGTCATTGTCACTCGGCAGTCGGCACATAGACAATATTTTTTGTTTTAATTCCACTCAACTCCCAAACGGCAGCCGGCTGCCGCGCTATTTTTTGTACTTTGTAGTTTGTACTGCGCGGTGCGCCATTCACTCAAACCCCAAGCGGCAGCCGGTTACCGCGCTCTTTTATTCAATTATGTAACGTATTTC
Source organism: Cyaniris semiargus (assembly GCA_905187585.1). Classification (NCBI taxonomy): domain Eukaryota; kingdom Metazoa; phylum Arthropoda; class Insecta; order Lepidoptera; family Lycaenidae; genus Cyaniris; species Cyaniris semiargus. Next base: position 5,848,351 of record LR994550.1, read on the forward strand.
GCTGACTTACAGACTATTTTTGTATAAAGAAGTTTCATTAGGTACGATCTTTGATAATATATTGGCTACATTCTGAATGAAAAATATTACAATATAGTCTGTGGGCGATTAGTATCTTTTCGGCTACAGTTCGACAAGGCTTTATATGAACGTGGTGAGAAAAGAAACTAACGCTTCTATCATACAAAAACGTCATTTTTGACATGTGTTTGTCAGTTCTCCTTTACCAGCAGCGCTCCCGTCAATGTCACCCACGTTCATTTAAAGCCTTGTCGAGCTGTATTCAATATTGTGCGTTATTTAGTGTGTGTTGCTATAACTTGTACTTTTTTCGAAGTAAGGTAAGACTTATCTTAGTCTTAAAAAATTTGTTCAGTAAATTATGAGGTGCAGGAAAATTTGGAGACAATTATTTTCCCGTCTTTTATCTTGACACTGACAGCGATGAATAACCAAGGCTATATAATATGCCGTAGCACTTATTGACAAAAAAAAACTAGTGTCAATTATTCTCTTTGGTTTCGGATTCATTCCCGCGACGGAAAGTTTGTGAATCGCTGTGATACCGACAGAATATGAGAACTTTCCGCGTGAGAACTTTCCGACGATCGTGAATCGGGGGGCTGATGATCCGGTGAACTTCGTATCACTTCCCTCCTAATATGAACCTTTCCAGGATAAACTACGAATAATTATTTCGAGACTAAAATTAAAATAATGGTTTAAGGTAGTAATGATGATGATAATAATGAATGTAATAATAGCATCATATGCTTTCCGTTCTTAAAACGCCGAAACTCCCAAACTTGTATATTTAAAGAGTCAGAAGTTCTCTTAGCATCTTCCGAACCATGGTATACCAGGTACACCTCGGTGCCTTACTTGGTGTCGTAAATTGTCATACGACTTCCTCACTCGATCGCGGCCATTCCCTTTGATGTGCGGCCGAAAAACCGACACCGCCGCCATCCCACGACCATCGCTGGCGCCATCAGCCATCCTACCACTTCATCCTCCACACGCTGGGCCATCGTGATGGGCCACTACGATGGGCCATCGTGTAGAGGCGCAATTATGTGTGGTTCAGAAGAGTGTAGACATCGTCATGGCCTCTAAAGTGCACGTTAGAACGTTATCGTCGATGGAAATTTAAAAGCGTCTTCATATATTTTCATACATTTTACTTCCCTGAGATATCGTTTTACCGCGAACGTCCGCGATATTACCGTCACGTTAAAAATTATAAAAGCGCACATTTCCAAGAATCCGCGATCGAAGGATTAAATTATTAGAATCATAATTGATATTACTTTATCTTATTTAAACCTGCCTGATATAATTGTTGAATATTTCCTTACAGTATGTTGACGTTGACACGTTCTGGGCGCAATATGACTTTGAGGCGACAGCTATGGAGTTGCAAATGATCGACAACGCCCTCAACTGTAATAGGCTTCTTGCTGTGACGCAGACTTTGGAGGCGGGCGACTTGATAGCGGCGCCGTACGCTGACGCCAGTGGCACCAAAATGTACCGCGCTAGAATCACCAAAATACTGCCCAGGGATATGCTAGAGGTAATATCGTAAAGAATCCTCCAGTTTTGAGTAATAAAGAACTTAATTTAAAATATAGTAATTACAATGTCATGGTGGAGAAAACTGGTGTAAAAGTTATACTGTAAAACGTAGTCGAACTGACGGAAAGCATAATTTACTTGCAACAAAATGTATTTGTTGTGTCATCTTTCTTCTTATGTATAACTTGTTAATTGTTTTGTGTGCATTAAATTGTAAATACAATAAAAAACAAATGTATAAAATGTGTCACTCCAAAGTACCAAACAAGGAGCGCAGAAGGACGGACGCCTGCATACAGTACGAAAGCAAATGCAAAGCATACGTATCGATTCTTTGATTCATCAAAAACAGTCACTGTCATAACAATAGATTAGATAAGACCTGCTGACTCTTAATAAGACTTTACTAGCACTAAGTCTCACACAACTAAGCACTAGATCTAAATCACTAAGCACTATCACTGTCCTAGATCGTAGCCAAGTCGTAGGTACACTGGTTCACTCACTATTGATTTTATATGCATGTTTCTTACGAAATATGTATTTTAAAATAAAATAAAAATACTTTCAGTGAACTTCTTAATCGCAACCAAGTAATTCAAGATAGAAGCAAAAAATCTGTCAAATACCCTACTGTAAAGCAAAATGGAATAAATAACTACCTACGTACGTAGTGTACGTTATTTATTTCGCTGCGTAGTAACAACAACTATTTATTATACTGTCATGTATGTTAGTTTTGAGGTATTTGTAATATGGGCCTATGATGCCTGAAGTAAATAATAAAAATAACTAATGATAACCAGGTGTTGTACGTAGACTACGGAGGGGCGGGGCGTGTGGGCGTGTGCAGCGCGCGCTCGTTACCTCCTCCGCTCCGCACGATACCGCCGCAGGCCATGCGGTGCGCGCTGGCGGGCGTGGCCCCGGCGCCGCTGGCCAATCCCGTGCCTGGACGCCGGTACACGTTAGCTGCCTGCCGAATGTTTGCCGAACTCGTCGCGCGCCCCGGTCTACACGCCAAGGTTTGTTACACCCACAGAACACAAAAAAAGAAGAAATGTAATAGAGTGCTTTTTGTATGTACGTGAGCCGATGTCTGTGTGTGTGTGTGTGTGTGTGTGTAATGTAAGTTATAGTACACATACGTATGAATCTCGTGAGCGTCTGACTGGTTTCAAACACTACTTTGCCGTGTAGTAATGTGTATGCGACTGATACTTTAATACACAAGTGCGCAGAATTTACTGACCCGTGCCACGCCCCTTTAACATATTTCTTGTTTCCAAAATCTTTTTTTTGGATATCAAATTGGATATTTTTTTTCAAACAGTCATTATAAGCTACAGGATTTTTTGTCCTTGTGTTTTTGTTACATTGGAAAAGGCGCTTGTTTAAGGCTCAATTTACACCGCCGCGGATTGGAACGGAATGAGAGCGTCAATTTCGCCTCATGCGAGCGAATTAGCACTGGATATTTCTCGAGAATTCCGCGGAAGACGCGCGTCCAATTTTTTGGCTCGTATTTAATTTCGTGTATTACACTGTTGACATAAAGTTCATTGTTCTAAGTACAGTTTCGTTGCAAAAAGTCGCTTCCATTCCATTCCGCGCCGGTATAAATTGATCCTAACGATTTTATTAGTATGTGGTTGGAAATAGAATTTTCAACATTGCAGATTTATTCGGTGGCGCACGGCGTAGTCACCGTTGAGTTGTTAGCCGATAACTCCAAGATAAACGTTAACCAGAAGTTATTGGAGAAAGGTTTCGCTGTGGCCTGCGAAGAGAGCTACGATTCCAAGGTATGAATGGATTGTTTATTTCTACAAAATGCGTATCTTAATCGTGTCTACTTTTAAAAAAGTTTGTAGTACGGGAGCCCTAGAACAATTTTTTTTTTTGATTACTATCAAGCTAATTTTTAGGGTTCCGTACCTCAAAAGGAAAAAACGGAACCCTTATAGGATCACTTTGTTGTCCGTCTGTCCGTCCGTCCGTCTGTCAAGACCCTTTTTCTCAGGAACGCGTGGAGGTATGAAGCTGAAATTTATATCAATTACTCAGGTCTACTGTCCCTTGAAGCTGTGAAAAAATCAAACTTCTAAGCCAACGCAATCAAAATATACAGCCGTTTATGCCGCAAATTTTCGACACTTGCAAGGGAATCAAAACCTACAGGGTGCTTCCCGTGAACTCAGAATCTTGAAATTTGGTACGAAGCAACGTCTTATAGCATAGATAAAGGAAAAATTACGAAAACCATAAATTTTTAGTTACATCACATAATATATATTTTTTTAATAATTTTAAACTTACTACCCATTTCCTCATAAACGCGTAGAGGTATTAAATTGAAATTCATACCAAATACTCAGGTCTATAATACCTTTAAGCTGTAACAAAATCAAACTTTGTAAACCTTGCAGGTTTGTACGGAACCCTCGGTGCGCGAGTCCGACTCGCACTTGGCCGGTTTTTTTGTGAGTAGCTTCATTTTGATAAGACGAACAACATTTATATTTGCGAAAAATCTCGAAAGTGGTAGCTAACAGAGATAGAAAAGATTTCATACTTTGAATTGATGGTCCTAAAATATGGACTGTTTTATTTGTAGGACAATGTTACTCTTAAATTATATGACTATTAATCTATCAATATATAAAAAAAATCAGCTTGTTAGGGTTCCGTTATAGGGTTATGTAATCAACAAAACTTGGTTGACTACTGAACCCTAAAATGGAACCCTAACAAGCAGTTTTTTTTGTATATTGATAGGTTAATCTATACTAATATTATAAAGCGGAAGAGTTTGTTAGTTAGTTAGTTTGTTTGTTTGAACGCGCTAATCTCAGGAACTACTGGTCCGATTTGAAAAATTCTTTCAGTGTTAGATAGTCCATTTATCGAGGAAGGCTATAGGCTATATTTTATCACGCTAAGACTAATAGGAGCGAAGAAATAGAGGAAAATAAGGAAAAAACGGGGGGAAATTATTTGAAAGGGCTTATTTAAACGCGCTAATCTCAGGAAGTACTGGTCCGATTTGAAAAATTCTTTCAGTGTTAGATAGCCCATTTATCGAGAAAGGATATAGGCTATATTTTATCACGTTAAGACTAATAGGAGCGAAGAAATAGAAGAAAATGTGGAAAAAACGGGGGAAATTATTTGAAAGGGCTTATCTCACGAACTACTAGAGCAATTTTTCTGTTATTTGGGTCAGATAAGAAGTAGACCACGTGAAAGATCATAGGCAATTTTTTGTAGACTGATATGTCTGTGAAATATGTAATTTACGCGGGCGAAGCCGCGCGGAACGTCTAGTCTATACTAATATTATAATTCTGAAGAGTTTGTTTGTTTGTTTGAACGCGCTAATCTCAGGAACTACTGGTCCGATTTGAAAAATTCTTTCAGTGTTAGATAGCCAATTTATCGAGGAAGGCTTTAGGCTATATTTTATCACGCTAAGACTAATAGGAGCGAAGAAATGGAGGAAAATGTGGAAAAAACGGGGGAAATTATTTAAAAGGGCTTATCTCACGAACTACTGGAGCAATTTTTATGTTATTTGGCACAGATAAGAAGTAGACCACGTAAAGGATCATAGGCTATTTTTTGTGGACTAATTTGTTTGTGAAATGTCTAATTTACGCCGTACACGGGCAAAGCCGCGTGGAACGTGAGTAACATTGTCCTACAAATAGAACAATCCATATTTTAGGACCATCAAATCAAAGTATGAAATCCTTTCTATTTCTGTTAGCTTGCACTTTCAAGATTTTTCGCAGATAAAAATGTTGTTCGTCTTATCAAAGTAAAGCTACTCACAAAAAATTATAGTATGGGATCCGACCGTAAAATCCTGCATGAATCGTTTTTTTCGATGAAATATATTTTAAAGTAATCTTTAGAACGTATGGAATGGATTAATGTTGGGTTGCATTGTCAAAAGTAGCCGCAAGTACCTCTAATTAAGTTCAATGTTCTTGAGATAAATGCATAATTTGCATGTATATTTTTTTTCAATAAATTTTACATCATTTGAAAGAAAATGACGTGACAAAATAAGGTATAAATGGATGCCAGCTCTAAGTCGGCCGCAACCTAGGGTTGCCAGCCCGTAAACAGACATAGTTCTTCGTCAAAATTGAAGCATCGATTTTAATAATTTTGATACAAAATTAAAGTTTTATACATTTTGTACATGAATATCCATGGTTGCCAGTTGCACGATAGCCGCAAACTGGGGTTGCCATCACTTTTGTATACGACATCGCGTGAGGTTAGGAAGCGCAAGAGAAAAGAAGCACGCATTGTTACGTGCGATAAATGAGGATATTGCATAGAAGCTGCGACACTGATAGCCTAGTCACTTAGTCAACAAATATTTGTGGATGGAAAAGTCCCAAATTTAGAAAAATTATTTGTTTTACTATCTAGTACAAAAATTTTTCATAGGAACAGACGGACGGACGGACTGGCAGGTAGGCAGGCAAAAAAATTCATAGAAACGAGCGGGCGGGCGGACGGACTGAACTAAATAACTAAATTTGACTGACATAATATAATAATAATTAGTAATTACACTAAATAACGCCAGTAACTCTGTTGCGCCAAAGCTCGTTTATCGCGCGGGAACCGTATGTTTTTCCGGGATAAAAAATATCATAATGTCCTTTCCCAGGACTAATAATTAGTATTTCCATAAGAAATTTCAGCAAAATCGGCTCAGACGAACGGATGGACGGACAGACGGACGGACAGACGGACGGACAGACAGACAGACAGACAAGATGAGAAATTTTTTAATCTACCCACAACTTGTGTGTTAAATACGTTTCAACTCTAATCAAAAACATTCGACATTCAATTTGGCATAAACAATAAAACCTATACTAGTATTTTTTTAGGGTTCCGTACCCAAAGGGTAAAAACGGGACCCTATTACTGAGACTTCGATGTCTGTCCGTCTGTCCGTCTGTACGTCTGTCCGTCTGTCTCCAGGCTTAGAACTCAAGAACGGTAATAGCTAGAGAGTTGAAATTTTCACAGATTATGTATTTCTGTTGCCGCTATAACAACAAATACTAAAAACAAAATAAATGAAACTCCCTTACAACAAACGTGATTTTTCAAACATTTTTTGCTCGGTATCAATGATGACAACAGGTAGGCACTTGAAATGTACACAAATACTCAGCTGTATTTATACTTTAATAATTAATAATAAAATTTAAATAAAATAAATATAAAGGGGGGGCTCCCTTACAGAATACACAATTTTTGGCCTATTTTTACTCTATAACGGTACGGAACCCTTCGTGCGCGAGTCCGACTCGCACTTGGCCGATTATTTAACATTGTTAATGTCGAAGAATCAACTTAATATGCTATAATTTTATTCGAAGACGTGATATTTAGGGTTCCGTACCCAAAGGGTAAAAACGGGACCCTATTACTGAGACTTCGTTGTCTGTCCGTCTGTCTGTCCATCTGTCTGTCTGTCTCCAGGCTGTATCTCAAAAACCGCTATAGCTAGACTTCTGAAATTTTCACAGATTGTGTACATCTGTTGCCGCTATAACAACAAATACTAAAAATAAAATAAATATTTAAAAAAAAAAATTGTTGTAGGGGAGCCCTCCCCTACAACAATTTTTTTTTTTTTGCCTTTTTTGCTCGATATCAATAATGGCAAGAGGTAGGCACTTGAAATTTTCACATAATCCTGAATTATATGTGTTCTTTAATAATTAATGATCAAATTTTAATAAAATAAATATATATATTAGCTCCCATACAAAAAACACAATTTTTGCCATGTTTTTGCTCTATAACGGTACGGAACCCTTCGTGCGCGAGTCCGACTCTCACTTGGCCGATTTTTTATTAAATTCTTGAAAACGGCACTTGGTATATTTTTTGTACTAAGTAAATGCTTAAAAAATCTCTATATCTGATCTTTTTTCATTTTGTAACTTTTTAAGGTTTTCGTAGTCAACAGGGAATTTATAGCTTCGGTCTGTCCGTCTGTCTGTCCGCGGTTATGCTCAGAGATTACAGGATCTTTAATGTTTAAAGTCGTAATTTGGCATATTATGCGCATATTATTGATGCCGACAAAATTGTAAATCTTTAAAAAAATATAATATGGTAAAAGGAAAACTATCACGGCTAAGAATACTTCATAATTTATTGAGTAACTAGATGACACCCGCAACTCCGTTGCGCCAAAATTCGTTAATACGTGGGAGAGCCATGCTTCGGCACGAATGGGCCGGCTCGACCGGAAAAATACCACGTTCTTACAGAAAACCGGCGTGAAACAGCGCTTGCGCTGTGTTTCGCCGAGTGAGTGAGTTTACCGGAGGCCCAATCCCCTACCCTATTCCCTTCCCTTCCCTCCCCTATTCCCTTCTCTTCCCCCCCTATTACCCTATTCCCTTTTAAAAGGCCGGCAACGCACCTGCAGCTCTTCTGATGCTGCGAGTGTCCATGGGCGACGGAAGTTGCTTTCCATCAGGTGACCCGCTTGCTCGTTTGCCCCCTTATTTCATAAAAAAAAAAAAAAAAAAAAACGCGAGTGAACCGTATATTTTTTGGGGATAAAAAGTATTTTTGTCCTTTCCCAGGGCTCAAAGTATCTATAGACATACCAGTATTCAGCAAAATCGGTTCAATGGTTTGGGCTTGAAGAAGAAACAGATAGTCAGACAGACACACTTTCGCTTTTATAATATTATACCTTAGTAGTATAAGTGTATAGTATGGATACTCGTTTAACAAAAAAAAAATAGGAAGTATAAAGGAACTTTTCGCTCAAATTCCTAGGTCAAATTCTGTTTTGGACTTTTCCATCCACAAATATTCGTCGACTAGGCTATCAGTGTCGCAGCTGCTATGCAATATCCTCATTTATCGCACGCAGTGATGGCAAACCCAGTTTGCGGCTATCGTGTAACTGGCAACCATGGATATTCATGTACAAAATGCATAAAACTTTAATTTTGTATCAATATTATTAAAAAAATCGATGCTTCAATTTTGACGAAGAACTACGGGCTGGCAACCCTAGGTTGCGGCCGACTTAGAGCTGGCAACCATTTATACCTTATTTTGTCACGTCATTTTCTTTCTAATGATGTAAAATTTATTGAAAAAAAAATATACATACAAATTATGCATTTATCTCATGAACATTAAACTCAATTAGAGGTACTTGCGGCTACTTTTTACAAGGCAACCCAACATTAATCCATTCCATACGTTCTAAAGATTACTTTAAAATATATCTCATCGAAAAAAACGATTCATGCATGATTTTACGGTCGGATCTTAGGCCATTAGCTTGATAGTAATAAATAAAAAAAAAATTGTTCTAGGGCTCCCATACTATTGCCAATTTTTTTCATTAAGTTATATTATGAAGTGCCTAAAGACGTTTTTATTTCTACAAAAAGTTTGTCTCAATCGTATCTACTTTAAAAATAATAAGCTTGTCAAATTTTTATGCTGATCTACAAAAACGTATTGACGAATATTCTTGCCTTCGCAGCTGAATCATGACTTGAGGCAGATCGCTGACAACTTGACTCTGAAACAAAAGAGTGGCTACAACAGGGAGCAAATAGAACAAGCCTACAACGACACGCGTGACGTCAAGATGCCTAACTTCAAGGACTGCATTTCTGACGTCTGCCTTAGAGGACCTCATAGGTGATTTGTTTAGTGTATAAATCAGCGGTTCCCAACCTGGGGGTAATTACCCCCGCAGGGGTAAAACGGCAATTCTAGGGGGGTAACAGAGTTGGCACGAAAAAGAATTATAATAATAAACAAAATAATAGTACGGTAGCACGGCGCTCTTAAACTTGCGAATGCAAAGCAATATCAACCTTCACACTAGCTGTTAAGTCCAAGATTTATATATTACTAGTTACCTAAACGTGCAATTTCTTACCTAATAAAGATCTTTTTGTTCGAATTTGTGTGGTTGAATTATTTTAAATTAGCTAGGGGTAAACTTAATTCCCATACTTGTTCACAGGGGTAGTGACATTGAAAAGGTCGGGAACCGCTGGTATAAATAAATAGTGATTTTGAATTGGACATTGGTGAACTGACGTTTGTTGCAGTAGAATAGTACGTAAGCTCGCGTTGCAGAGCGACAATATTATTTAATATAACTAAAATCTGTATAAAAATGTAAAATTCAGGTATTTTCTGTATGTTCTTTAAATATATCTGGACTGGCTGGTTGTAACTTTAATATGGTTCGGAAAAAAGTAGTTCGAAATTCAGACGCGGTGGGGCAAGAATGATCTCAGTGCTCTGACTGACCGGCTTGGGCATATATGCATACAACATACCTGAATTACACTTTTTTATATGAGATTTTTGCTTTAAATATTGTCTATAGTAGTGCAACGCAAGGTTAACTAAGGTTATTAAATGTATCGCAGTCCCCTCGAGACGACTCTCCGCAACGTGATGTACGCGAGCCGCGAGAAGCAGGTCCATGTGGAGTGGAACTCCGTCAACTCCGTGCTGCTCGACACCGAGCCGCAGGAGCTCTATGAGAGGTATTGAATGTTTTTGATGCGTTATATCATTGCTTTCTGTCGACTGTCGTCAATGAGATTTTTGTTATTGTGGGAAAGGTAAAATTTAAGATGATAGTACACATAACACAACATGTTTAATGTGATGCCAAAGTTGGTTACTGCGCTAATGTGGTGGTACCAACGTAGTGATTGAGTTAAAAAATAATGCTATTTTAAAGCAACGAGTCGAAGTAAATTAAGACTTTCTGAAATGCAGGAAAGTATACTTTGTTGACGAAAAGTTTACTTTCACCGCAAAAAGGATATTTATTTATTATAAACAGAAAACTGGTGGAACTTCTCTTAAATTGCTTCGCTGTGTCCAGATTGCTGGTAGCGGGCGAGGTGGGTCAGCACGAGGGCAGCAACAAGCTGAATCTGCGCCACACCACCATGATGCCCAACATCCGCGGCCTGCCCGCCATCATCGCTCTACTGTTTTGCCCGAGGTGAGTTTTTGTATTTTTTTATTCGTCTATAAAATTTTATCGATATTTTCATCAGTTTTGCAGTATAATTAACTCTTTATTTTTATTATAATTTTTAATGGGATGATCTAAGTACAAAGAAAATAGGATGGTTTTTTTCTCGAAAAATGTACGGTATCTGCGCGTAGACTCATTTCGACACAAAAAAGTCGCTGGCAATATCTCGTAGTAAATAAATGAATATTATGAGAGTGACGTATTAGTCAGAATTAAAAAAAAAGTTCTCTCTCCCCTCAGTGCGGAGCTGCGTCGCGGCGCGGGCGGGACGCGGTACGTAAGCGTGCTGTGCGGGCTCGGCAGCGCTGGCGGCCGCCCGCTCTTCCCCGAACACGACCTGCTCGTCAACATCGACGCTGACATGAGCGTCGACGACATCGGCAACGTATGTATAAGGGGACCTATTCTTATGATTCGATTGTCGCTTCGATCGCAGGCTGTCTCGCTCGCGTGCATGATGTGTTACGGCTGTGTGAGACGACCGGCAATCAAAACGAATCGACATAAGGTTCGAGCGTGGTCCTGACTCGTGAACCTCGCAGAAGTTCTTACATTGACATATCGCTAGTTCTATGTTTCAATTTGTTGTCTGGCTTAATAATTGCCTATTATTTTACAGACAAGGTACTCTCAGTGTGGACTTTAAATAAATAAATAATTCATCACCTTTTCTCCACACCTTTGATTAGCGTGTAATGAATATTGCAATCAAATGTTGCAGATAAACCACATAAGATATTTGATGGACTACATGATGTACTGCGGCGACGGACAGGACTTCCCCTCGGCGGACGACAAGTTCCGCGCCAACGTGCCCAAATACATTAGAGACGATCTCATGAAGTAAGTCATTCGTATTATTGTTCTGTCTCATATAATTTTAGGTTATTATTTAATTGGTAAGAGCGTTGCAGTATTTAACCTCTTTCATCATCATAAAAAGGATCATAAACAAAGGAAACGAGGACTTCAAAGGAAGCGTAGATATACTCGCATTAGACGAAACGCTAGGAAAATTGTGGGCGTAAGGTGAGGTAAGGTTATGGCGCTAGTTTTCCGACTAGTGAGTTCTGGTAGTTAGAATCGCGCGATGTAGGAATTGTAACGAAAATGTAGTTACAGGCAACATATTATGTATTCTATTTTATTCTATCTAGTATAAATATTTATTTATTTAAACACTTTATGCAAATTACAAAGGCGGGCTTAATGCCTCGTGGCATTCTCTACCAGCCAACCTTATGTTTGTTCCTTGTTTTTAACCGACTTCAAAAAAGGGGAAGGTTTGTCAATTCGACCGTACATATGTTTTTTTGTACGTCCGTGGATAACTTTGCCGTTTGCGAATCGGTTTTGATGATTATTTTTTAGTTGGAAAGAGAATACTTCACAGGTGGTCCCATGATAAGAAAATACTGTTTGAACTCTGTTTTTTTGGTTTAATAATAATTGGTAAATTTTGTGTCAGGTTGCTTACGAAGCGGCGCAAGCACCGCGAGCCGGAGTCAGTAGTGAACGAGTGGAAGTGGAACTCGGCGCCGGAGGACGAGCTGCTCGAGATATCGGTGCCGCAGATGGCGGAGCGCGCGGTCGTGTACCCGCTGCACGCGCCGCTCGACCTCTACCCCGTCAACCCCGACCAGCTGCGCCAGCTCAAGCGCGACAATGAACAGCTCAAGTCGCTCGTGTCCAGGTGGGTGCTATATACCTAAGTTATCGAAAATATCTCAGACATGCAAGCGGCGCACGAGCTTCTGGCTACAACAACTAAAGAACCAGTTCAAGGCACAAGTCATTTGATAGGGCTGCCACTCAAATATTTTATTTGTAACTCATTTCTCCCACAGTTGTACTATCATAGAAGTTGATTCCTAGGCAGATGGCGGACCTAAGTAATTTGGACGCCGATCAAAACTTATCCGACCGATCACAGCTAACATTGAATTGACACAAGCCGACCAAACGACGTAGGTCTGTCATGCCTAGGAATCAGTTTCCTCGGGTATACATACGATATATTTTGTGTAGTTCAGTCGCGGTGCTAATAAAAATTCGTCCATTCCTGTGACTTTCACTCGCACACGATCATGTAGGATGTATGAACTTTCTACCGGCCCGTAACCGTACTTTAAGGGGCCGAGTGCCATCGAAATTTTCATACATACGTAATACCAAAATCATTTTCTCATACGAAAATATTTAACATTTTTGAGTTATTTTTCAGCTTAAAATAGTAATTACCTAGGTTCCTGCACAAAAATTTACTACGTATGTATGAAAATTTCGATGGCACCCGGCCTCTTAATGTGTTATTATTAGACGTCGGATTATATTCGCTATCAATGAAAGAATACCAAAAATGCAGTTTCGACAAAAATGGAATTATAATATTATAATTCTAGTGTTTCCGGTCTCAAGTGATCATTAATACATAATATCAAATATGCTATAATATACAATTCTCGTGTCACAGTGTTTGTGCGCGAACTCCTACAAAACGGCTCAACCGATTTTAATGAAATTTGTGTGAAATGTACCATCGAGGAAATTGATCCTAGGCAGTTGACGGACCTACGTCATGTGGTCGACTTATGTCAATTCAATGTTAGCTGTGACCGGATGGGTTTGACTTAACGCGACCAAATTACTTAGGTCCGCCATCTGCCTAGGAATCAACTTCTCTGATAGTACATTCGTTAGGCCTGAGAATAGATTTTTATTTACTTTTTATATTGATACTAGAAAAAATTTATCTGGCAAAACAACGTGTGCCGGGTCATATATATAATCCTATCCTACTATAATATTATAAAGGCGAAAGTTTGGATGTATGTATGGATGTATGGATGTTTGTTACTCTTTCACGCAAAAACTACTGAACGGATTTTAATGAAACTTTACAATAATATAGCTTATACATCAGAATAACACATAGGCTACAATTTTTACCGACTTTAAAAATGGAGGAGGTGTTATGTTCGTTTTTTTATGTTCAACGATTACTCCGCCGTTTGTGAACCGATTTTCAAAATTTTTCTTTTGGTGTGTAGGTTGCGTAGGCTGTCATCCCAATTTGGTACCATATTCATAAAAGTGGTGACCTGATGAAGGGATCCATAAGAAATCGAGGGAACTCCTCAAAATTTATATGGAAACATGTGGTGACTTCGGTTTCGTGAGCAGTATTCTAAGCATATGCTACCAACAAGCAAGATTTTGCACCAAGGTATACCATGGTTCGGAAGGTGCTGAGAGAACTCCTGACTCTTTATATATACAAGTTTGGGAGTTTCGACGTTGTTTTAAGAACGGAAAGCATATAATGCTGCTATGCAAATTACATTCATCATCATCATCACTACCATAAACCATTATAGAACCATGTATCGTCCCGTTTTGATTATTGGTACTTTTCATAGTCTTTTATCACTTAAACCGCGGGTAACACCGCGGGGCACAGCTAGTGGGCTATAATATAATGTGTTGCGTGCAGGACGCTGACGTCGAGCGGCGAGGTGTCGTGCAAGCTGTGCGGCACGCTGCCGATGCCGGCGCACGCCATGCGCATACACCTCTGCTCCAACGCGCACAGGGAGAAGGAGGAGGATCTAAGGACGGTAGACTCGTAATTTCCTATTTACGTTACATTTTTACTCCCATACTAATAAACATTTTACGGCGCTTTTCCTGTCATGCTGGTCATTGCCTGCGCGCGGATCTGCTCCGTATGAAAGTTGCCCGCATTCTACCATTTCGTTGATGTTTTTACTGTCATGCGGCCAACCTGCGCGCGGCCAGGAGCATTTTGTCACGCGTATGTGGATTCGCGCGCGGGTGACAACATGCATGACAGGAGAAGCTCCCTATATACAATGGATACACCATAAAATGTTTTGTCTCTCTCTGATAAATTAGAAAAGTTACTGGCCAGACATGGACAAAATATTGTATAGCATTGTATATTTTTTTTTATTTTATCAGTTTCTTGTTTTCATTTTATATACTAAGATTTTGTTGTTCACACATATCTTATTCAACGAGTCCCACCAATTCTATGTACAGTAAACAGCACTAAATTCAAAATTATAACATTTTTCCATTTTTTACACACAATATTGAACCTCTAGTCTACAAATGTGTCCATATACCTAAGCACTGTATTTGGTGGATTTCAAATTTGACTCCAAGGTTTATGTTATTTTATGTGAAGTGATAACTGATTCTCAATGTGATAAAGGCTCTTTCGCACTGAAACGCCAACCTAATGATAAGTATAGTGAATCACCTAAACATTTTTTTTATATTATGTGATCTGACTAAAGATTTTTGATATTGTTGCCATAAGATGTTGACATATTTTAAGTGTTCGTAAGTATTATTAAGAAAAATATCTAAAGTTCTAAGTTGAATATCTAAAGTTTTTGTTTATTTTTGTTCTCATGACAAATTAAATTGTGTTTTATGTTTCAATCAAACTTTGTATCTAAAGTGTTTTGAAGTACCTTTATGGTAAAATAAATATAGTTTATAAATTCTTATTTCGGTTTTTGATTATAAGTTTAGTCGCTACCTGACCCTGTTAACCCATAAAAATACTAGTTCCTCTATAAGGAATAGATAATGAAAATATTAATATTATCATACATTTTAAGTTACATAACAATTATTGTCCGACATAGTTATACAAAATGTACTAAGTAAAATAAATAAAATAAAATAATTTTTTATTCAAAATAGGTATCATGAATACACTTTTTGAACGTCGTAGAAAGAACTTAGAAACTAAGATGCCTACCACCGGTTCGGGAACTAACCCGGCGAGAAGAACCGACGTAAGAAACTCGCAAGAACCTGTTGTTTTTATTTTACTAAATGCAAAAATACGCACGTCCTAAATCTTATTCTCGCTTGCTAATTTTGATGATGATGCAGGTTTACGCTCAAAATCATTTCTACAAAAATCCTTGTATGGGAAAGAAGCGACCTAACCAAAATATTAAGAAGAAAGAAACTAGTCACTGAACAGTCTTTGGAAAAGTTATCTTTTTGAGAGTATTTACACTACATATCCAGGTAAAAGTTTATTGTTTTATTTAATTCTAAGTACACATACATATTATAACATAACTAAAAACAAATTGCCGGTTTTTATTACGTTACTAGACGTTCCGCGCGGCTTCGCCCGCGTAAATTAGCTATTTCACAGACAAATCAGTCTACAAAAAATAACCTATGATCCTTCACGTGGTCTACTTCTTATCTGACCCAAATAACAGAAAAATTGCTCTAATAGTTCGTGAGATAAGCCCTTTCAAATAATTTCCCCGTTTTCCACATTTTCTTCTATTTCTTCGCTCCTATAAGTCTTAGCGTGATAAAATATAGAATATAGCCTTACTCGATAGCTGGGCTATCTAACACTGAAATAATTTTTCAAATCGGACCAGTAGTTCCTGAGATTAGCGCGTTCGAATAAGCCCTTTCAAATAATTTCCCCTCGTTTTTTCCACATTTTCCTCTATTTCTTCGCTCCTATTAATCTTAGCATGATAAAATATAGCCTTATACCCTTCCTCGATAAATGGACTATCTAACACTGAAAGAATTTTTCAAATCGGACCAGTAGTTCCTGAGATTAGCGCGTTCAAACAAACAAACAAACTAACAAACTCTTCCACTTTATAATATTAGTATAGATTCGAGTACATTTGAGTTATTACATAATAATGTGAGTAATAGCTTTTTACCTCAGTATTTATTTATTGTCAAACAAGTTTTATGGTAGCATACCAAGAATAGTATTATATCCACTTTATAATATTAGTATAGATTCGAGTACATTTGAGTTATTACATAATAACGTGAGTAATAGCTTTTTACCTCAGTATTTATTGTCAAACAAGTTTTATGAAAGCATACCAAGAATAGTATTATACTTTCTCGTAAGCCAAAACCGGTTTCGGACAACTCAGGTTTTATTTAATTAGTTTATTACCAGCTTCGGTAAGTGAATGGTGTTTTAAACATCTTAAGAATGTTTTGCTGTGCGTAAATCTGAAAATGTGGAAGACTAAAGAAGACATTGATTTAGTTTTACTGTAAGTATACCAATTACCTGTTGTGTTTTAAACCTAAACAATTATACAGTTTTAGTGAGTGTTTCAAGTTTGAGCAGCTACTATCACTATAATAATTCTATACTCTATGAATTATGCTACTGCAGTTACTTAATACAGGAATGCCGTATCAGGCATCTGATACCTAGGTAAGTTATCAATAATAATTAATTACTTATCACATTTCACTCTGTGACACTTCTTTTAAATAATAAAATATTTGTATTACTGCAATGTTTTTACGCTAGAGGCAGCAGCAGCATAGACGGTAAACAAAAAGTTTTGTTCGACGTTTGACAACGTTTCTGTCAATATTTTGATGTGTGCAACATGTCAAATTTTGGTCGGATTGTTTACTGTATTGTGCTAGTTGCACCTTGGTTGCACGGCACCCTCTGCTCAGTGCTCCGATCTTTGAGTAATATTTTTTGTATAATATTATATTCCCTATTGCATACAAACTCATTATATTATAAAAACGCTTTTTTGCGAAAACTTTATAATTGGCTTTATGTTTCTAATTTAACTGTACTCTTACTGTAATTTCTGCAAGCTGTAAGTTTTCCGAATAAAATTAAATAAATAAAATAAATGCGAAATAATGTTTGTCTGCCTGTTACCTCTTAAAATGTGGACGTTATTTCGTATAGAGACCCCGAGTCCCAAGCAAGGATATAATAGTATCTATTTCCCGCAAAATATACGGCTCCCGGGCCGCGGGATAAACGAACTTCGGTGTAACGAAATTGCGATCAACATCACAACTTTTTATAAATGGGAAAGTGTCTATCTGCTACCTCATTACAGCATTCCAACTTTCACTAAAATAGTTCGGCGGTCAACAGGAGTAAACCCCTGAAAATATTTAAAGAAAATTGGTATGGTGATGTGCTTTGGTTTTCTGGAAAGGACTTTTATAGGTTAATTTTATTGCGCCAAAATATAAAGCGCGCGAAAGACGAATTTCTATATGAGCGAAGTAGTTGGGTATAATCTATTTAAAAATAAAGAAGACTATGAGACTTCTGTGCTGAAAGAGTTTTATAACTATCTTCGTTTTTTTTCAGATTTTTATTTAAGAGCCAGTCCACACTGTGCGTTGCGTCAGCGTTGCGTCGACGCAGCGCTGCCATTGCGTTGTTTTACATGCAAATAACCAAGATGTTCACACGGCGCGCTGCTTCGTCGCAACGCACACATGACGGACAGCAGCCCCCGAGACTAAGCGGGAGGGGGTGTTGACGTTAAGACTGCTTCGTAATAAAGCTGCAATGGCGCAGCGCCCGTGTGGCCGGCTATGCGTCAAAATGTTTGCGTTGCGACGACGCAACGCGACGCAACGCAACGCGCCGTGTGGACTGGCTCTAACTGTTTTGTCAAACTTAGTCAGGTCCAAACATTATTTAGAATAATTATTTCAAAGTAAAGGCAAGGTTTCATAATTAGTATAAACACACACATTTTCAATGATGATAGGTATATTGCTAAAATCTCTAATGGAAAAATATTTTAAAGAAGATCGGACTACAGTTTTATAAGACACTAGATGGCGCCTGCAACCGCAATACGTTGCGCTAAAATTCGTTTATCACGCGAAAACCGTACATTTTTCGAATTCCGAGGTATAAATGTATCCTACCTATATGTCTTTCCCCGGTCCCTACTCAAATTATCTCCAAATCTCTCAAATTTCAGCAACATCGGTCTAGCGTTTGGACGTGAAGAAGTAACAGACAGACAAACAGACACAGACACACTTTCGCATTTTTAATATTATTACTTATTAGTATGGATATGGATTAAGTAAAAATCACAAAAAGAGCACGTTGACGATATTTGCCACAAGGTGGCGCTTAAGTGACTAATATTTCGGAAAATACTTGGTTACCATATTTACTATTAGTATAATATTATTTAAATAAAATATCTACAGAACCCTCCGATAAGCCGTGACGTGACACGCTCGTGGTTTATTTTAGAATTACATAAATCTTTTTCTTACTCAGATTTATATTTTTAACTTAGGACTAGGAGTTAAATTAACTCCAGTCCATAAATATAGCTTAAAAATAAATTAAAACATGCGGCTTAAGAACAGACCGACCACGATAGAACTTACTATTATCATAGACAAATGAAAATTGGTCAATGCTATTATTAAAACATTAATACCTACTCAATAACTAGAACTTTCCGAAGCCATTATTTTTTTTTTTAATTTTATGATTATAGCTCCAGAACACCAGCCGCCTTCTGCGAAATCTGCAAATAAAAATATTCCCCGTTCCCATAAACATTTTCATTCTTAGATTTCTTAGAATAGTTTTCAGCTGCGAAATCTGAAGTGTTAGTTATACAATATATAGGTCTACCAGAATCTGATGGCAATTTTTGACAGCAGATTTTCAAAAAATATCCTTGATCATTGGATAAATTTTTATATTTGCATGTTTAACACACATAATCAGCCGCTATAAGAAAAAAAAAGGATCAAAATGTTTTATTCCAACTACCCCGGTATTGATAGTCAATTTATTTTCTCACTTTTTACCATCAGATTCTGGTAGACCTATACATACATGCAATTAGGTGCCAGTCTATATGTTGTAAAACATATTTATTTAAAACTCTAACTCACTTCAGTCTAGTATTAGCTCTTAAGACAGACTAATATTACACACACAGACAGACAGACTAGTATTACAAAATATTCATTTCAAGTCTGCGCATCTTCATGTGTTTTGCAAACTATTTGTTTTTCTTAAGACTGTAATAATAATAACTCCCACACTGGTTTCGGTGACGGTGGCCGGTTTCATTGAAACCAGGCCAGTTACGCAGGAGTAATTTTATAGTGCCCAAGTGTGTGCGCAGTACACAAGATCACTCTCTATTCCTTTACTCTCATAGCCCAGTGGGACGGAAGACTGTCGAGAGATATCGAACCCGTACTTTAGAAACCTTACCAATAAACTGGCAAAAAAACTTCGTATTATCTTATGGCAATTTCATAATAATTATTTATTAATGAGGGATAAAACACGTGTAATGTTATTAGAGGCCTTTTAAGTGGGCTTCAATGATTTAATGATGACCAGTGCTTTTCCTAGCATACATAACATCAAATGACAAATAAAATAAGGAAAAAGTTTAAGATGGACACTTGATTGTTATCGAAATCATTAGAGCAGTAATAAGTTAAGTAACTAAAATGATAAAGCGATTTTTAACTAATAACGGAGTTGAACTCTCACTCATGAAGATAACCGACTTTAGTTGTGATTGTTTTTGTTTGTGAATTATGAATATATTTAAGTATATATCGTCGAGAGTGCTGTGTTATAACATAAGAAAGTAAGTTAGGTATACCTACCTATATAGCTAGATATTCAAACTTGTCCAAGTTGATATATTTACTTACAAATTATAATATGATGATCAGGGTTAGAATATTTAATTTGTGAGGTTAATACGGGAAATATTCGTAGATGATCATGACTTTGACTTGACTGTTAGACCAAAATGAATTGATAACTGAGTACACATTAAATTGAATACTTATTAATTAAACTAGCTTTTGCCCGCGGCTCCGCTCGCGTGGGATTCAAAAATCACGTAAAATACGAATATTCTTGTAAACCTCCTTTGGAAACATGATGTTTTTCCAAGACCAAAAGTAGACTATGTTACTCTCCATCCTTTCAACTAAGTATATGCCAAAAATCAAGTCGATTTGTTGTTTCGTTAGGCCGTGAAGGAAGGACAAACAAACAAACACACTTTCGCATTTATAATATAAGTATGGATAATATTAGTATGGATAGTCATGAAAGGCTTATAACCAGCAGTGGACGGTAGATATACAGGTAGTATAGTATAATACTCTATACTAATCAAACGACGATGATTGATGTGTTTCTGTTTTTCTTTTCTATGTAATAAACATGATAATTTTAAGCAATTATTGTTCTGACACCCCTCAAGCAGTGTCCAGGGACAAAGCCCCTTGCGTTCCTAAAGAGGAGGATTGAAACTCAACATCACGTTTGTTGTATGGGAGCCCTCCTTAAATATTTAATTTATTTTATTTTTAGTATTTGTTGTTATAGCGGCAACACATATAGGTACACAATCTGTGAAAATTTCAGAAGTCTAGCTATAGCGGTTCTTGAGTTACAGCCTGGTGACAGACAAACGGACAGACATCGAAGTCTTAGTAATAGGGTCCCGTTTTTACCCTTTGGGTACGGAACCCTACAAAAGGAGAATTACAACGCAACACTAACGCCGCGACACCGTTTTGTTATAAGCAACATTTCCAGGTGCGGAAGGAAGGAGGCGCAGCCACTAAGTAGGGGTTGTTGTTGTTGTTGTTGTTGTGTTGGTTGTTAAGTTGGAAAACACAGTAAATAATATGAAGTAAGTCCATTAAAGAAAAAAGTTTGATACAAAATTTGACCCCCTCTTTGGTCCCCTTAGAGGGGTGGGGGGAAATTTTTTATGCACCAGATGTTACGTTACAAAAAGACAAATTTATCTGCGAAAACCGAATGCAAATCGGATCAGTAGTTTACGTGTTAAAGAAAAAAGTTTGATACAAAATCTGACCCCCTCTTTTACCTCTTAGAAGGTGGGGGGAAAAAAATTTATACACCAGATGTTAAGTTGGAAGAAGACAAATATATCTGCGAAAACCGCATTCAAATCGGATCAGTAGTTTTCGTGTGATACGGGAACAAACGTACAGACAGACAGACAGACAGACAAAAAAGTAACCACATTTTTGGCTTCCATAGTGATGTAGTAGCACCCCCCGCTTATTATTTTTTGAATATCTTTAATGTACAGAATTTTAATTTCTACAGTTTTATTATATGTATAGATTGGCAGCTGAAGTCGCTTAATAAACGCTACATCTTGACCGGAGACTTTGAATATGAGAGATCTAGTTATCATTGCTCCGACTCCGATTTCCGAATGGGCCGGTGCGACCGTATCAAATCTCCGGCCTCACAAAACCTTTTTGCTTTACAAAACGTTTCACTGAGTAGGTAAGTCAGGTATCCGGATTCTGAAGCCTTAAGAATTGTAAGGACAAGGATAAAACAAGAAACAAAAGAGACGGCTAAACATTAAATTCTTTGAAACAATTGTCTTTTACAAGATGAACGTTTGGAGTATCTTTAAGCACGTCATTGTTAAACAGGTAACATCAGCTATATTGTTAGGTACGTGCTATTTACTCTGTAGTTTGTAATAATATCTATGAACGCTTCACAGTTCACACCACGTTAGTCTGGCCCGAGGTGAGTACCCGAAGGACTTGTGTTACGGGTACCAGACAACGGAAATATATTTAATACTTTTATACTATACATATATTTAAGATTTTTATTATATCATACACATATTTAATACACATCCAGACCCGGGAACATTGAAACTTTTTGTTCCGTCGGCGGGATTCGAACCCGCGACCCCCGGCTTGAGCTGCCACACATTCAACCAATTGGGCCACAGAGGTCGTCAAATGTAATGTAAGCCGAGAGAGCTTACGCTACTGGAGGATATGGTATATCACCACTATAAGGCCAAATAGGGAACCGGCATGCAACAGCTGTAGCTTCTGATTCATCAACTTTAACACACTTCGAGAAATACGAGGAAACCTAAACAGCTTCAAATTAATCCTAAAACTTTTCGAATAACCAATGGAGGTTAAGATAAAGACAATAAAAATCGAGGAGAAAACAGTGGGCTAAGGTATTATCAGTATGGGGTTATCTGGGGTTACGTGTATATCTTAGACGCAAAAACTGTGC
This sequence comes from Cyaniris semiargus, assembly GCA_905187585.1. Taxonomy (NCBI): domain Eukaryota; kingdom Metazoa; phylum Arthropoda; class Insecta; order Lepidoptera; family Lycaenidae; genus Cyaniris; species Cyaniris semiargus. The sequence goes on from LR994550.1 coordinate 5,870,961, forward strand.
CGGTTCCAGTGCTGCCACACTAGCACACCAGTCAGGATGGCCGCGAAAGTCATCTCAGGGACAGAAGTCGCCAAGTAATTCTGTTTACTCTCCTAATATTAGAATTCGTCGAATCAGTGTTTTATGTGCCGTTTGACGAGGCGCCTTTGCCAATTTTATTTTTGATTCAGTTAGTAATTGATTTCAAAGAAAAATTTTGTTTACACCTACACCACCACATATTTGTTAAAAGAGAGATTCGAAAATCGAAATATCTGCTAAATTTCGATTTACGAGCAATCGAATGTCGCTTAAGATGAGCATCGGTCTTCTAAGTAGCTCAATATGTATTCCAGATCCATCGAGAATGATCTCCGGGAGCAGGTGGCGGAGATGCGGCGGCTGATGCCGACCTTCCAGCCGAAGCTGGTTATAGTCCAGGTCGGGGGTCGGGAGGACTCCAATGTGTACATCCGCATGAAGCACCGGGCAGCCGAGAACATCGGCATAGCGATCGACCACGTCAAGCTGCCCAGAGACTGCACCCAGACTGAGGTGAAAGATATATAGTTGAAATATATTATCTGTAAATTTCTGAGGGAATACCCGAATCGTGTCGTTAGAGGTAAACTCACAAGTCCTAAAATTCTGTACGAATTGCAACGTAACATCAACGGACAGCCGAGAACATCGGCATAGCGGTCGACCACGTCAAGCTGCCCCGAGACTGCACGCAGCCTTTTTTTTTTTTTTTTTATAAAATAAGGGGGCAAACGAGCAAACGGGTCACCTGATGGAAAGCAACTTCCGTCGCCCATGGACACTCGCAGCATCAGAAGAGTTGCAAGTGCGTTGCCGGCCTTTTAAGAGGGAATAGGGTAATAGGGGAGGGTAGGGAAGGGAATAGGGTAGGGGATTGGGCCTCCGGTAAACTCACTCACTCGGCGAAACACAGCGCAAGCGCTGTTTCACGCCGGCTTTCTGTGAGAACGTGGTATTTCTCCGGTCGAGCCGGCCCATTCGTGCCGAAGCATGGCTCTCCCACGTAAATGATCCTATGGTGGCATTTGCTACACAGTTATAAGTGTACCGATGTAATTCTATGAAACAATAGTAAAAGTCGTCAGCATAAAATATATAGAAGTCAGTAGTAAATTCCTAATGTTATGCACGACCTGTGGCGTCAGCGTGCAGTCAGTAGCAATAGTCTACGAAAATGACGTCCTAATACACTAAAACGCAGCCTGTCCAGCCTTCTTATAGACGAACTTCTTATAGACGAACGGCTGCCGTCAACTGTCGACTGTCGTTGACGCGTGCCGTCGACAAGTGCGTTCGTCTGTAAGAACACTTAGGCCTCTGCATAAAGTCTAGCGGACAGCAGGATAAAAGGGTAACAACAGATTCGAGACAGAGGCAGTATAAGTTGTAATCAGACGATGCCATAACTTCTTTTGCACGTTGAATTCGTATATCTTGCAGGAACCCTACAACTTATCACGATGAATGCAGTCCTATATCCACATAAAGGTATGAAGAGGTCACTGACAGATAGAACACCCTTTTGCATTGTAATATTAGGGTCAGATAATATGTCTAATATTATCAATAAATCAACAGTAGCTGTAGGTATCAACAAACTTTTATTATGTGTTATTAAGGGGTTAGGTCCTAGACTATCATAAAACAATTAAGTCTAGTACTAACTATAATTTCATTTGCTGTCGCATTTACTCAGGTACGTGATGGGGTGCGATAGCAATTTACGAGTGAGTGATAGGGATAAGTAGCTATCTTCTTCTATATATATTCTATCTTCTACCAGACTTTTGCTGTTATGGTGTTTTTATAAAACATGTTTGTCTCGTCACAATCTTGAACCTCAACCTCACCCTGATAATATTTGTAACGGCCGTCGTAGATGTGCGTTTCAGATTGTTTATTGTTTTCCTCATCTTATCAATAGCATGATGTAACATTTCGATAATAATAATAATATTTGAATATGCATAATATTAATCTGTATTATTGCGATATTTAATAACTATTAAGGATTTTATGAGGGATCGCCAAATTAGGAATATCACCAATGACAAGATACTTAATAACAATAATTTTGTCTTTTCAATCGTAATAACAATTGTTAATAACTGTAACTAATAGCTTCGTTGTTACATCTCTTCATTTGGAGTTACCTTTTCTTTGTAAACACAATAAACTGCCCAAAAACTCAACCACCAAGATGGATCTAATTTTACCAAACTAAAATCTTACTAGGCGTTTAGGCATCTAGAGCACACACTCGAAAAACCTAACCTTTCTTCTAGCTCAAGTCGGGTAAAAACTTGATACTTATCGTTACTGGTTCTTGTCCCAGCTCCTGGCCCGTCTGAACGAGCTGAATTCCTCTCCACTGGTGCACGGCATCATCGTACAGATGCCGCTGGACTCCGAGCACCCCATCGACGCCCACCTCATCACAGACTCCGTCTCGCCGCACAAGGACGTTGACGGGTATTAATATTATAACTCCCAAACGAATTTCAGTGTGGTAGCCGATTTCATTAAAGCTACAGTTATGCAGGAGCCATTTTTTTAGTGCGAAGGTATGTAAAACACGCAGGGATACTCTCCGTTCCTCTACGCTCATAACCAGTGGGACAGATGATCCGACATGTTTGGCAAGGGTTTCAAGCGTTTACAAGCCCATCCAATAAATCGATCATCGTTCTTGTTGGAACTTAGGAATACTCCCAATGCAAGAGCAGGCGCAAGTGCTTTCAGCCTTCAAGAGGAAATCGGTCTATAATAATCATTGCGTCCTCATAATGTCACGACCTACTGCGTAGTTCAGTTACCATCGCACTGTTTGTGATCTGATTTTATCGTGTTGTTATATAGAGTCTTCTTGATATCATCAGGTTGAACACGGAGAATGAGGGTCGCGCAGCCCTGGGCGACATGAGCGGGTTCGTGCCGTGCACGCCGGCCGGCTGCATCGAGCTGATCAAGCGGACCGGCGTGACGATCGCCGGCAAGCGCGCCGTCGTGCTCGGCCGAAGCCGCATCGTCGGCACGCCAGTGGCTGAGCTGCTCAAGTGGGAGAACGCTACTGTTACCGTCTGCCACTCCAGGACCGTGGACTTGAGTGAAGTGGTAAGTGCAGAGCAACTTTTACTGAATGTCTTCCGCAATTACTTAGGTGTGCTTATCGCAGACAAGCGCGCCAACGTGCTCGACCGAAGCCGCAATGTCGGCTCGCCAGCGGCATTTGGCATTTTCGATAAATAAAAAAAATCGTAGAATTCGTCCTTTGGAAAATAATAGTGAATAACTGAGTTCTGATATTTTGCTAGTTTGATTAATTATTATATATTACTAATACCTATGTATTGATAATTTCAGACGAAAACAGCCGATATTCTGGTGGTAGCTATCGGCAAACCGGAGTTGGTCCGCGGTTCCTGGATCAAGCCCGGGGCTGTTGTTATCGACTGCGGCATAAATCCCATTCCAGGTAATACCATTCCTACAGTACGGTGTAACCCACACAGAGCAGTGTATTGGCGGGGAAGAAGTGAACACCCTGGGTGCGCTAGATCAGTGATCATAATATTTTATTGATAGTGACATAATATACTAGTATCGCGATTCTTTAAGCTGATGTTGTCTCAGATTCTCAGATATTGAAAAAGTAATTGTAGCACAAAATTGAATAGCAACAACACAATCAACATCAACTAAATAGACGATATTGCTTGAAACGATAAGACTGCCAATTTGCAAAGATCTTATTTTTTGTATTTTTTTTATATTCATATTTAAAGTTCAAATAAAGATTTTTTTTGTCAGACGCGACGAAGAAGAGCGGTCAGCGGTTAGTGGGCGACGTGGCGTACAGCGAGGCGGCGGGCGTGGCGAGTCACGTGACGCCGGTGCCGGGCGGCGTGGGTCCGATGACGGTGGCGATGTTGATGCGCAACACCGTGCTCGCCGCGCGCCGCCAGCTCGACGTGCTGGCCGCGCCCGCGTGGCCGCTGACCCCGCTGCGACTCAACCCCCGCACGCCCGTGCCTAGGTTTGATTTTTTTAAACGCTGTCGTGCTTTACGATAGCTCAAGAGTTTGATGACACCTACCGAGTAGAGTGGCAGGACAGTGCTCTCCGCCAATTAAATTGGCCGAAAGCACAGAGCAGGGCACTGTCTCGCCACTCTACTCGGTAGGTGTGATCATGGCTTAAGGTATGTACATACATTGTTATTGTCACTGCGAATGTCGCTGCGGGTGTAATCCATACATTATATTTTTTTCTTAACAAAACTAAATGACAAACGCTTATATTGTATGGTATAGTCAAAATTATGACGTTAGTGCATTTCTTAGAGAAACATAGACTTCAGCGCTGTTAAGTTTAACATTGAACTCTATCTGAGGGACATATTACGCACCCTAAAGTTTTATCACTTACTTTTGTTACAACCTGTATATTCGAACACCGCACATAATAAATTTTCCAATTCCTATCCTTTAATAAGTTACTTTCTCCACTCCAATCCGGTTTCCGCCCAGGTCACAGTACTGTCACAGCGCTGCTAAAAGTCACAGATGATCTCCGACTGGCAATGGAAAACAAATGTATTTCAATCTTAGTTCTCCATGACTTTAGCAGCGCATTTAACTCTGTAGTCTTTGATATCATCCTTTCTATCCTTCGTTCCCTTAACATATCTCCCTCAGTGGTGGACTGGTTCGACACCTACCTTCGAGGACGCTCGCAACGTGTCCGCTCAGATGAGGCCACCTCAGATTGGTGCGATATTGAAGCGGGTGTTCATCAAGGTGGCGTTCTCTCTCCCCTCCTGTTCTATATTTTTATCAATAATATCGCCACATTAATCAGATCAAATTTTCATTTATACGCAGACGACCTGCAAATTTATCGGCATTGTACCATCGAAGATATAATTTCTGCGATTACTGGCATTAATATCGACCTACAACAAATAGCCGTTTGGGCCAGATCTTTCGGTTTGCTTGTGAATCCGAGAAAATCGCAGGCCATCATAATTGGCAGCAAATACATGACTCAACACTTACGAAATGTGCCTCCAGTCTTATATGTGATGGTACTGTTATCGACTATGCTGACTCAGTTAAAAATTTAGGGATCATCTTGGACAGTAATCTTAGTTGGACATCTCAGGTTAATGAAGTCAGCAGAAAGGTACACCACTCGTTGCACATGATGAGGAGCCTTCAAAATTTCTTGCCTATTCCCACCAAAATTCTCCTTGTCCAAACCCTTATTCTCCCTATCCTCGACTATGCCGATTCCTGCTACTTAGACCTGAATGAGGAACAACTGACAAAATTAGAACGCCTGCAGAATCTCTGTATCCGTTTTATTTTTGGCCTAAAAAAGTTCGATCACATTTCTGAATATAGATTAAAACTCAAGTGGCTTCCCATTCGTCTCCGTCGCAACTCCCATATCCTTAGCTTACTATATAATATCCTGTATAACCCTCTATCTCCCTCCTACCTTGTCGATCGATTAAATTTTTTCCGACCCCTCCATATCCCATGTAGATCCAGTGTTAGAATGAACCTTTCCCTCCCACCACATCGTTCCAACTTTTATTCTTACTCATTCACTGTTCATGCAGTCAGATTGTGGAACTCACTTCCTCATGCTGTTCGCGATAGCCCCACTATCAGTTTATTCAAAAAAAGGTTAAAAGAGCATTATCTTCAAGAATCCATATAAATACCGTTATTAAGTATACATATAGTATTTATGTATTATAGGTGAATTATTTTGTATTTATTTCAATTAGTATGGTATCTTAAATTATTTATTTTGGTTATAATACAGTATTATTATTATTATTATTTTAGTATGTAAGTATATCTAAAGTACTCTTTTGTGATTGTGCACGCTCTGTCCATTTTCTTACATCGTAGTTTCTCTTCGTAGGGCTGCTGTAAGAAATTTCTGTAGAAATAAGCAGTGCCTTTGTGTCGTCTTTCCATGTCAATTGTTTTAGAATAAGTGTCTTGTGTACAATAAATGTTAAATAAAAATATATATATATATCTAATATATATATATATATATATATATATATATATATATATATATATATATATATATATATATATATATATATATATATATATAAAATAGCTATATATATATATATATATATATATATATATATATATATATATATATATATATATATATATAGCTATTTGCCTATGAATAAATGTCTCATCGATTACAATGAGTACTAGAATGACACGTTCCGAATATGATGAATGTATTGTTATACGCACTACGCAGAATTAGATTTGAGATTCATTTTAGTACTAGGTTCAAAATGTTAAAATGTGTCAAAATTTCTAACAGCCACTACGCGTTAAGCAATAATTACTAGCGCGATAATAAATTATGTTCTTATGTTATTATGTTCTTATGGAGTTCCTCTCTGCTGTGAAAGTAGCAGCGCTAAAAGAGTAACATTTTTAACTTTTTGTTTGGGAAAATTTATGACGCTGCAGCTGGGGCGCTTGCCCGTACTAATAAAAAAAATCACCCAGGTGCGAGTTGGACTTGCGCACGAAGGGTTCCGTACCGTTATAGAGCCAAATTAGGCCAAAATTTGTGTTTTTTGTACGGTAGCATTCCCCTTAAATTTTTATGTTATTTTAATTTTATTATTAATTAAGTCAGGCAAACAGACGGACAGACAACGAAGTCTTAGTAATAGGGTCCCGTTTTTACCCTTTGGGTACGGGTCTACGGACTACGGAACCCTAAAAATACTTTAGTTTGTTACACCCTGTATAGTTTGGTTGATACCTGACTGATTAAAAGAAGTCAAAGTGACTTTCAGGGGTGAATCTACTCTTGACTCTTGAATATAAGGAAGGACGCAATTTTGAAATCATAACTTTTTTTCTGCTTGGAAAGAAAAATAGGCTGATTCATACGAGGCACCTTTTTCAACAGGGAATATATCCATGGTTTTTGGTTTATATTTCATACTACAAACATTTTCTCTCTCTTCATTAAGGGTGTGTTCTGAAATATAACCCAGCATATTGGCTACTGGCCAGTCATCGTGAACTCATGAATCCAACCCCATTCTTGTGCACCATTGAGACAAGTGTGAATACAGTAATATTTGCAATAAAGACATCACGACAAAGTTATAATATTTAAAGCTAATGAACTGGCCAGTATATTTCGGAACGAATCAACACTATGGCCACAGATTACTAAATAGTTACTACGTATGGCATCGATTCTTGACGTCATGAAGACTAGGATATATTTTGGAACACAATCAAAATAATATGTCCTTTTTTACTTTTCCTTCTTTTTATTTAATACTTAACCTATATCACCTTTCACCAGTGACATCGTGATCGCTCGGTCCCAGAAGCCCAGGGACATTAGTCAGCTGGCGTCCGAGATCGGCCTGTTCCCGAGTGAGGTGACCCCGTACGGGACCACCAAGGCCAAGGTCGCGCTGTCTGTCCTGGACCGTCTCGCGGGGCAGGGCGGCGGGAAGTACATCGTGGTTGCCGGGTGAGTGATTTTGATATATGAGAAGTACCATCGAGGAAATTGATTCATAGGCAGATGACGGACCTACGTCATTTGGTCGGATCATGTCAATTCAATACTAGTCGTGATCTGACGGCTTGGTTTGACGTGGCCGACTAAATTATGTCATTTCGTGTTTGCCAAAATCATTTTTATTTGACCTTAATTCGAACATACGCTATTATTTGATGTGGTCGAGTCTTATAAAATTCGGGATTCCCGGAGCAATTTAGGCAATCTAATTATTCTCATTATGGCGACGCGATGGCACACGACATGTTTGAAGCGCGCGGATGATGCGCTTTTTTAATATTAGTAATACGATATGTAGGCGGATCTGTAGTCGGATTATGTCAGATCCGGCGACAGTTCAAGATCAAGATGATCTGACCCGTCACCCGACCAAATAACGTCCACCATTTGTCTATGAATCAATTTCTTTGCTGGTCAGTATACCCGAACGGAACATCTGTGATACTCAGTGCCGAATTCATATTTTTTATGAGTGTAGGCCACTTTATTTCTGCCGCCCCAGTACCAAATCTATCGGTCTATGGACGCTGCCGCCCCCCTAGGACGCTGCCGCTCCTCTAGGACGCTGCCGACTCTAGGCCGCGGCCTATACACTATACAGCCTATTAATAATCCGGGGCTGGTGATGCTTGGTTGACACTTGACACGCGACAACCGCTCCTTGCACAATGACGTCATAAAGCAGTATTTTCTTCCCTGCGTCCTCTGCGTTTGCGTTTGGTTGTATACACGGCTTATAATCTTCATCTGTTCCATTCCAGATATATTATGACGCTTTTCGATTTAGATCAATCAGGCACTGTTTGGTCTGATGAGCTCACGTTACACTTTTCAGGCAGATGTTTTCTGCAGTTAATAACCTTCAAATGCTATCTTTGGCAAACAGAACACAAAGTTCAGAGCATATTAACTCTTGTCGTCTTGTTGACAAGAACTACTTTGCTCAGAGCCTCATCGTCCGTATCATCGGCCTTACTAATAAAGAACACCCAGACGTTATAGTGTGTTTTGTGATAATCTTCTGAAAAAATTGCATAACGGTAAAGGACAGCGGGGCTAAAATGGTTGCTTTGGAGAATCATATTATGAATCATAATATGATTCATTTTTTTTAAATCACAAAATGCTTGCTCTGCTTGCAATTCATGTCTAGTAATTCGTACTAATTTGACATTCGTCAGTTTGACTGTTTTGACGATTCAGTTTCTGAATTGATTTTAGAGGAATTGCAAAATGCAACCATTTTAGCCCCGCAGAGCACACAAGGACATATGTATAAGGAACCCATGCACACCCTTAACTCTAAAGTAGGGGTTCCCAATCTTTTTCAGCCTGCGTCGCAGTTACAGGTCACAATAATTTGTCACGGCGCACAGTGGATCGAATCGAGGATTTCGGGGACATAGGGACCGACTTTTGTTTTTCAAATTTTTTTTTATGCCAATGGGTAGAGCTAATTAATGTTAACAAAAGTTATTCTTTGCAATTTTTTCTTAGGCTTATTATTTAAGTACAAAAAAAAATATTTTTAAATTTCTTGTATGGAAAAACATTTAAAATCCCAAATTTTTGCCAAGTCCCAATAGATCCCGCGTTCAAACCTTTTTTTTCTTATATTTTGGCTACATTGCTAGTATTATGTACCATAAATGTGTGCCCAAAGTTGCAACCTTGCCAGAAATAGAGGTGAGAAAATTATAAAAAAAAATAATTAGTAACTATTGACTTTTCTAGTTTCTAAAATTATTGTAGGAACTTTTCATGCAAAAAAATCATTATTCTAGTAAAATAATGCTTATAATTACTTAAAAAAAAAAAAAAACTCGATGCCATGTAAATATTATCATCAAACATTAACTTGTAGGTAACTAATCCGTTTGACAATAGTAAATAGTCCTTTGTATTGTGTATTTTCTAACAATCGCTTAATGACAATAAACCGAACAACACTCATGATTAAGAGCTTAAGTAATGGCATATTAAGTGCTTTTACTATACCCTCATTAGCCAATCATTAATAGTTAATTAGGGTGTCATAGAACTTATTATCTTTGTTAGGTCTGGAAAAATATAAAAGGACCGTAATAGATATTTCAAAATTAGTTAATGCTTAAACGTGCTACTACATACATCATTTCACAGTGTTTAATTTTCTTTATTTTGGTATAATGGAAGGTCTTGTGAATAATATAGATTTATTTATGGTATTAAGAGACCAATTGAAAAGTTTGTCAGATAGTAAAAAACTATTTGATTTTCTACAATCGAAAATAAATGTGACTGAAGAAAATAGTGCCGTGCTTAGAAAGTTCTGTACGCGTTTTTGTTCAAATGTGTGTGCCAGATGGGAAAAATGTAGCCGAACATTAGCTAAATTTATTAAAAATAATGGCGATTGGTTAGAATCGTCAATAAATTGGCCCCAAGAAATCAATTTTGAAGTTGTCAATACTGAACCAATAGAACTCGAAGAATCTACCACCAGCACTTTCCACTTCAGACGCATCCACATCTACCTTTACTCCGAGGAAACCTTTTGAAGATTTAAGTGATCGACAAAAACGGAGACGTTTAGATGAAATAAATAAAGATCTTTCATTTTCTCCTGAAGAAATGTCTGCCATATCAACAAGAAATTTAAAAAACAGTGGAAACGAAGAAATTTCAAAAATAATGAACCATTTACTCAATCACCCAGAAGATTTAAATAAAGTCAAGGCATGCTTAAGCAACGAGAAGGTTAAGAGTGATACGTATTCACCTGATAAGGCACTAGCTTTATTAGTTTCGCTAAAGTTGTCAAAGTGGCAATATATAAACTTAAGAGAGTCTGCGAGTGAAAATGGTTCAGAGTTGTATCCATCGTATTACAAATTGCAACAAGCTAAATTGAATTGTTATCCAGATAAAAAGGATATAAGTATTACTGAGGACGGGGCTTCAATTAAACTGCAAGCTTTACTCAATTTGACTGTATCAAGACTTTTGGATGCAATATCTATGGATTTGGACGCAACAATAAATTTAGAGCTTGTAAGTAAATGGGGTTTTGACGGAGCTTCTGGTCAAAGTGTGTACAAGCAAAAAATAAACAAAGAATTTGAAGACTCCAGTATTTTTATGGCCAGTCTAGTGCCAGTTAGGCTACAACAATTGGATGGAACTATTGTTTGGGAAAACGAAAGACCATCATCCACGTTTTACTGTCGTCCATTAATGTTTCAATTTACGAAAGAAACCCATACCACTGTAATGTTAATTAAAAACAGAATAACAGAAGAAATTAAAGCGCTTCAGCCATCAAGACTGAATCAAATTGAAGTGTCTCACCAGTTACTTTTGACGATGATTGACGGAAAGATAACGTCATATTTATCAGATACGTCGACAGCCGTTTGCGATATTTGCAAAGCAAAGCCATCGGAAATGAACAATATTGAACTGCTTGACCAAAAACACAAGAATGAAGAAATTTACCAGTACGGACTGTCATCTTTACACTGCTGGATCAGGTGTATGGAGTGCCTTCTTTACATAGGTAACAATAATTATTCTTATTTATCATACCTTAGCTATTAATTACTTTTACAGCTGTGAGTCATTCCTCTTTTACAAAATATTCATTTTCATTATTAATAATGTCCCATTTTTCTTATGCAGCATATCGTATGGAGTTTAAAAAATGGAGTGGCAGGGGTGAAAATCAACAAAAAATTAAGCTTAGAAAGTCTGAAATACAACGAGCATTTAGAGAAGATTGCGGCTTACTAATAGACCAGGTGAAACAAGGAGACGGAACCACTAATGATGGCAACACTGCCCGAAGATTTTTCAGGGATGCAGACACTGCTGGTATAAGCCAGGAATTAATAGAAAGGTTACATGTAATACTTCAGACTATAGCATCTGGAGAGTGCGTCAACCTTTCTAAATTCTCTTTATTCTGTAGAGAGACTGCAGAACTCTACATAAATTTATATCCCTGGTATTATATGCCTTCTAGTTTACACAAACTCCTAATACATGGCACTGATATTATTCAGCATTTTGGTACAATACCTATCGGCAATCTGTCAGAAGAAGCAGCAGAAGCTCGTAACAAAGATTTTCGGAAATTCAGGGAGAGCTATTCCAGAAAATTAAGTAGAAAAGCCACAAATGAGGATATATTACATAATCTTTTGATATCCTCAGATCCAAAGATCACAAGTCTTAGACCAAGACTATCAAAGCACAACAAAATAGCTCTCTCTTCACGGGCTAAAGAGCTTCTGTTGAATTTGCCGACAGACTCTGAGATAGAGTTTAATGACGTTAACAAATTACAGGATAACGATTCTGATAGTGAGTAAGCTTTTTAAATTTGGGTTTTGTATATTAAAGATAGTATGTACATATTTAGAAATAATTTTATTACTTGTATTATGTATGGTATCGTAATTTTTATGTACTCACTACTTTTTATTTTTCAACTTTATTATTAATAGGGAATATGTACACGACGCTAAAATGGATAAAATATTACTGTTTGTAATCTTTATTGTTAAAAAACCATACTGATAATATTTTTAAATGTTTTCTTCGATACTTAATAATAAAATTTAAGTATCAAATATTGGATTTTTTAAATTCCTTCCCAAATTTTTAAAACACAACGCCATTAGCTAAACAAAACGAGATTTTATAATTTTCCAGACCTACAAAGATAATATATTCCATGCCACACTAATTAACTATAATTACTAATTGGCTAATGAGGGTTTATTTTAAGCCCTTATACAATTACTTGAGCTCTTTATTTTGAATGTTGTTTGGTTCATTGTCATTAAGCGATTGTTAGAAAATACACAATACAAAGGACTATTTACTATTGTCAAAAGGATTAGTTACCTACAAGTTAATGTTTGATGATAATATTTACATGGCATCGAGTTTTTTTTATTTTAAGTAATTTTAAGCATTATTTTACTAGAATAATGATTTTTTTGCATGAAAAGTTCCTACAATAATTTTAGAAACTAGAAAAGTCAATAGTTACTAATTAATTTTTTTTATAATTTTCTCACCTCTATTTCTGGCAAGGTTGCAACTTTGGGCACACATTTATGGTACATAATACTAGCAATGTAGCCAAAATATAAGAAAAAAAAGGTTTGACCGCGGGATCTATCAGGACTTGGCAAAAATTTGGGATTATATATGTTTTTCCATACAAGAAATTTAAAAATATGTTTTTTTGTACTTAAATAATAAGCCTAAGAAAAAATTGCAAAGAATAACTTTTGTTAACATTAATTAGCTCTACCCATTGGCATAAATAAAAATTTGAAAAACAAAAGTCGGTCCCTATGTCCCCGAAATTCTCGATTCGATCCACTGTGCGGCGGCGCCCTACTCTACCTAGCTATTAGAAAATGATACATAAATAAACACCTTTAATGCATGATTAAAGTTAGGTTAAGCAGGTAAATAATAACAAGTATTTAATCATCTACCCGCTTTACATAATTAATATTATATTTTTCACTTATAGTATTTGTGGTTTCGGATAAGGATGGAGAATCGAGTCACGGCGCCCCTCTTGCCTTTCCACGGCGCACCAGGGCGCCGCGGCGCACACTTTGGGAACCCCTGCTCTAAAGTATTATCACTTTGTTTTGTTTGAACCTGTAAATCAGCGGTTCTCACACTTTTTTCGTGGCGGTACTTTTTTAAGGAGTGTAATTTTTGACGGACCCCAAAAAAAAGTTTTATTTTTGAATGAGTTATGTCCATACTGGTGTCTGATGACATTTTAAAAAACAATGTATGTATCCCTCACGGAGCCCCTACAAGGCCATTTTGGAGCCCCGGTGCTCCGCGGAGCACACTTTGAGAATGGCGGGCAACCTTGTTTTAGCCGGCTAGAACTAGATAATAACAATTTACACGTGGTTAAGTCGAGAACAAACCGATTGTTTTTGGTAAAACTTGTTCATGCCGGTATCACACCAGCAGGCGTAGCATGATCACAATAGAAACGGTTTCTTTCTACGGAAGAATAGACAAAGTGACAGTTAGACAATGGAAATCCGCCATTTTGTCGATAAATTCTGTCAGTATGTCGATTCTCCCGTAGAAAGAAACCGTTTCTATAGTGACCATACGTACTTTTAATAAGTAGATATACGAAAAAATGCACTTTATATAAATGAAATGATATGAACAAATATCCCATTATAAAATATATTTTATTACTTTCAACGATTTTATTAATTTCCCTATTTATATAAAAAAGAAAAATAATTTTCTTCTTTTGAACACGTACAGAATCACTCCGACGCCGCTGGGCGAGGGCAAGAGCACGACGCTGCTGGGGCTGGTGCAGGCGCTGAGCGCGCACCGCGGCCGCAACGCCATTGCCGTCATGCGGCAGCCCAGCCAGGGACCCACCTTCGGCGTAAAGGGCGGCGCCGCAGGGGGCGGCTACTCTCAGGTACACTTTATAAGCATATCTCTGAAATCTCGCATGATTGTTATGTGTCCTGTACAATGTATTATCGAGGAAATTGATTCCTAGGCAATTGACGGACCTACATCATTTGGTCCGCTTATGTCAATTCAATGTTAGCTGTGATCGGTCTTAACGCGACCAAATTACTTCGGTCCATCATCTGCCTAGGAATCACCTTCTCTGATAGTACATGTCCTTGAGAGTTAAAACCGACCAAAACTCTCAGCATTTTTTAAATCCTTGCGCCGCCATGTTACCAGATATCCGTCAAATGAAACCGCGAAATGTGTAGCAGGTTTTGATGTCACGATCTGTGTTCGGTATAATAACCATAAAGCTTTTGTAAATACAAGTGTGATGTGGACCTGCCCTACGAATGCATTCATTCTATCGCTCCGCATCCGATGAACTTTTCCGATCTTTTAACGGTGCAGTTCTTTAACCGTATGCTGATGATCGCATGCATAATTATTATTGCATGCGATCATTAGCACAACTATATGTATAAATAACGATGCAATTGTAATAATAGGTGTGACCACACCTATTATAATAGGTGCGACTATTAGTTTGAGAAGCTACCGCGTCTCAATGATTCTTTTGAATTAACCCGTCGATCGTGGGAAAACGATACACAATAGATATTCTATTGTGTCTCGGTCACCGGTGACCGTATGGGGCTTGATGAATTAAGCTTGAATAAAGAAAGCATAACAATGCATCGTAGGTGATACCGATGGAAGATCTCAACCTCCACCTCACGGGCGACATCCACGCGGTGACCGCCGCCAACAACCTCCTGGCCGCGCAGATGGACGCGCGCATCTTCCACGAGCTCACGCAGAAGGACGGCCCGCTGTACGACAGACTCGTGCCCCAGATCAAGGGAGTGAGGAAGTTCTCCCCCATCCAGCTACGGAGACTCAGGAGGCTGGGCATCGACAAGACCGACCCGGACTCCCTCACGCCGGAGGAGAGGACTAAGTTCGCGAGACTGGACATCGACCCGAAGAAAGTTATGTGGAACAGAGGTTTGTCACGACTAAAATGTAACTTTGTAGAGTATAGTCGCCGCTTGTCTCTTTTACTTGCGATAAACATTGATATCTCGCTTTTATGCATGTAATGTCGCGACTCACGACTTATGCTAATTTCATGAAATGCTTGACTCTTGAGTATTTAATGAAATGCTTGCTTTTCATTAAATGTCTAGACTCTAGAGGCTTCACCATATTAATTATAATGATTTAGGCGGATCAGTGAAAAAAATTCATAAAAATATATGGCCGATTAAAATATGATCAGGGGGCCTACCATGAGCTGTTATAACATTTCTTTAAGATTACCACCATTTCCTTAACTTCTCGGGTTTTTTCGGAAGTGAGCAAATCTATGATGTGGCAACAACACATACATTATAGGACTATACCCAAATTGTACGCGTGACAAAGAACAGTAGACGAATTTGTCTCTAATCTTCGATCAAATTATGTGTTTTAAGCCTTCCATCAAAATCTCAACAGGACATTTTTTCACAGTGGTGGACTTGAACGACCGATACCTCCGGAAGGTGACGATCGGTCAGTCGCCCACCGAGAAAGGGTTCACACGCGAGACGAGCTTCGACATCTCGGTGGCGTCGGAGATCATGGCCGTGCTGGCTCTGGGCAAGGACCTGGAGGACGTGAAGCGCAGGCTCGCCAGCATGGTCGTGGCGCTCGACAAGCGCGGGAACCCAGTCACCGCTGACGATCTGGTTAGTTTCCGTTTTTGTATCTATGATACCAAGAGCCCTGCTGCCAATGCTGAGTCCGAACCTATATTTTACTTTTTATTTTTTATCATATAAGCTTATATAAGCATACATCATATTATAAACTTTATATTTAACGCTTCCTAAGTAGCAAGTGTAGAGGTGTCATCCGGCAGGGTATAACTGGTGCGCTACTAGTGCTGCTGCGGGACGCCGTGGAGCCAACCCTGATGCAGACCCTAGAGGGCACGCCGGTGCTCATCCACACGGGGCCCTTCGCCAACATCGCGCACGGCTGCTCCTCTATCATCGCCGACAAGATCGCCATGAAACTCGCCAAAAACACCGGATATGTTGCCACGGAAGCCGGATTCGGGTCTGATATTGGTACGTTTGGCCTTCACACTATAGTGTTATTATGCTATCTGATGATTGTCTCGGTCGAAATCATAATACTTTTTTTTGTCGGACTTGTGTGAGATAAGTAGAGATGCGACTTCTTATGAAGCAACGCCCATGCCGGGCTTCTGCTACCACAATCTCGTTTGGCACAACAAATGATGATGATTTCGATGTTTAGGTATGGAGAAGTTCTTCGATATCAAGTGCCGCGCGAGCGGGGACAAGCCTCACTGCGCCGTCATCGTGAGCACCGTGCGCGCGCTTAAGATGCACGGCGGCGGCCCGCCCGTCAGCGCCGGCCAGCCGCTCAGCGACGTATACGTCCAGGTGAGACAGCATGCTTACAGTATGCCATGCTTACAGTCTCGCTGAAAGGCCGGTGTGCGAGTGAGTAATGTACTACAGTAGACTCACCGAAAGACAGTGTGTGTGGGTAACGTGTTTTTACGCCCACCGAAAGAGAGGGCATTAAAGTTTAAAATATGCCAGTTCTGCTCTCTCCCTTGTTATTTTAACGTGCGTTTAAATTTTTGTACAATTAGTTTTATTTATTACCAAGACTGGATGAAATATATCTCTAATTTAAATGAGCCGAGTGCCGACCAGAAGAAATCAGCGCATGAGTACTAAAAACTATTCCACCTCAAAGTTTTTAGTGCGATCCTTTTCAGATTCCTCTAGTACATATCTACCTCCTCTTTTTTCGAGGTGGGTTAAAAGTTATAATTTAACGCCGCGATAATAATTCATACATTTCGTTCAAGTTCGAGATTTTCATAAAAACAAAAACTAAACGGCGCCGCTCGACCTACCCGCTGGCCGCAGACCGCGGTCGAGGCATGTATAGGTCTTCCAGAATCTGATGGCACAAAGTGAAAAAATAAATTGTCTCTAGCAATACCGGGGTAATTGGAATAAAACATTTTGATACTTTTTTTTTTCTTATAGCGGCTGATTCTGTGTGTTAAACATGCAAATATAAAAATTTATCCAATGATCAAGGATATTTTTTGGAAATCTGCTGTCAAAAATTGCCATCAGATTCTGGTAGACCTATAGGTGGTACGATATCTCGTATATCTCGGTTTTCGCGCTTCGTCCGTTTATATATTATTATTACAATGACTTAAGGGTCAATTCAGACTGCAACGAGACGCGTAGATTCATTTCTTAATTTGTACTGAATAGGCTACTTGACCTACTTTTTTCTTCATGCTAATCGCTTCTTAATCATTCATTTTCACCAAAAAACTAATATTTTTATATTTTAAATAGTAGAAACCCATAAAAATGTTGATTGAAAAATATGCCTTTTAAATGGCGCCGAAAACACTGTCCGCCATAGTGTGACGTCATATTTTTTGTATTTTATACTTTCTTTATTGAATTTTTTTTATGTGCTAAACGTACGAGTCTAAAAGTGCCAAAAATTAGAAAATAATTAAATAAGAAATGAGAAATAATTTGTAATGTTTAAAACTTTTGGAGAAACGTTTTGGCCATTTCATTTCCCAACTACAGTAAATGGAGATAATATATAAAGCTGATGTTTTATTTGAATTATTAAAGAAAATATATTTTACAAATCTTTCTATGCTTATTCTTATTATTTATGTACAGATAAACTTACATATAACGAGCGCGTTAAATAAAATATATTAAATTACTAGTGTGATGACGTCACATCCAAATCGGAAGTACCGCAAAAGCGTTTTCGTCAGTACAAATTAAAAAATATAAAATCATATTTTCAAATCGACTTTATTTATCAATCATAAGCTTTTATTTGATGATAAGGGTGAAATACGGTTTCCTAGGCCAAGTTCTACTAGAAACAGCGTTGCCAGTCGTCCCGATTTTGGCGGGACGTCCCGATTTTTTTATCAAAATTAAATGTCCCGCGCGGGACAGGCTCAGTCCCGCTTTTCGGAGATAGCTCGAACGTACATGCAGCGGTCAGCGTGCTTAGAAAGAATGGTGCGTAATGAAGATAAGAGTGTGGGATATAGAGGGGTGGATTTTATATGGCTACTTTTGCTATCTATTGTCACGTAAACGTAATTTTAAGTCAAATAAAAAGAAAAAAAATTTCGAAAACTTTCGATTTTTTACTTTTTTTTTTTTACTATATGTCACGCTTTTGACGGAAGAATCCCGCTATTTTCACTCAAAAAGTTCCGTAGTCCCGACTTGGCACAAAAAAATCTGGCAACGCTGAATAGAAATATGCATTTGTTCAAGGAAATTGAATATAGGTCAAGTAGCCTATTTAATTGTCTTGCAAATCTGTCAAATCCATAAAAAAATGCTACTACGCGTCGCGTTGCGATCTGAATTGACCCTAATACTGTAGATATGGCGTGTTGTTGTTGTTACCGTGCCGCTGGCTTCAAAACCTTCGACACTGCGCCTCTGCCCGCTGACTATGGGTCCGTTTGAGCGGATGCTGGGTCGAGTTGAGTATGCAAAATAGAAGTCTCCATAATATTTTGCACACTCAACTTCACACAGTGCCTGCTCTACGTGGCCTAAAACTGGTCGGCGTTATCTGACCTTGAAACGTAAATAGCATACCCAGGGCCGCTCCTCCTGTGCATACCATGTTGGAATAGTTGAGTCTTTCCGCTTTCGTCCCATAAATGTTTGTCCAAGTCGCTATAAGCAAATTTTAATTGTTTTTTCATCCGGTAATTCGTCCCACAGTGGGACGTTTTTATTGCAAAAAAGGGTTGGCACAAAAATTATGTTCACATTCCTTCTGTTTAGTAAGGTTTATAAACTTCTTTAACGGTTTTGTGCACTGCTTTGGTATAAAGAGTTATGCATGCGTCCGGGTCATGTCACTCTAACGTAAGATGCAAAAAGTTTTAGAAAATTAGAAAGGGAAATTGAATATGCGTAAGACACACAGAGGACAGGCCGCCGGCGCGGTGTAGGAGAGGAGGTATTATAATATCTCCTCTTTTGTAAAATAACAATTAACATATGATAAGATAAAAATATTAAAAAAATCCTTGATACGAAAATGTCAACAATAAAATATGGACGAAAAGCCCATAGACGACTTAAATTTGTAATTAAAAAAAATATTTTTCTACCGAGTGCGAAAACGAATGTCTTCTGCTATTGTTTCGCTTTCACTTCTGCAGACACTCGAGTGCATTTTTTGTAATTTTAATTAATATTATCTTGCATTTTCCACAATAAGCTCAATACTTGCGAAACAGATAGCAATTAAATTTTAAGAGCGAAGTATATGTGGAAAAATTGGGGAAATTTATTTATCTTTGTTATTATGTCGCGCGAACGAAGGGAACAACTAGTATTTTAAAAAGTTACTAGCTAACGTGACAAACAACGTTTTTTTACCAAAAACGTTATTTCAGGTATGAAAAAATAGATGATGGCCGTTTCTTAGAAATACCCGATAAGGACACAAAATTTCATCAAATATTTTGATGATCTTAAAAATTATTTTCGTATAAAAGTAATAATTTGTTTTATATTCAAATCTACCACTTTTTTGAAAAACTACTTGGGGCCAACCCACACGTACCACAACCACACGACAACCACAACCACACCCCACGTGGTGTGGTTGTGGTTGTCGTGTGGTCCGGCGTATATTTCGTATTGTAAATGAACTGGACCATTCACACGTACCACATTTTGCAGTCGTTGTCGACCATTTGTGTGATACCGGCCACATCGCAACCACGGCCGACCACATCGCAACCACAGCGTTGCGTCGATGCAATGACAGTGCGCGCACACCGCCCGCGCTCTTCCTTCCCTCCGTTTCATTGACTTTTGTACGTAACCACATCGCAACCACTGGCGACAACGCAACTACGTCGGCATTTTGTCGGTACCACAACGCAACCACAAAAAGCTGCAGCGACACCATTCTCACGTAACCACTGCTCGACGATATTTTGTCGTTGCGATGTCGTGTGGTTGTGGTACGTGTGGGTTGGCCTTTACATTGGATGAAACGCGGGATGAAAAATAAATAAAAATTGTCAACCAGTGATTCGTCCCACTGGGACGGACTTTTACGAGACGAAAGACTCAATGACTCACATTTTATTGTAGCTGGTCTTGACGGCTTTTTTACCGACTTCCAAAATAACAAGTTTCTATATTCGGTAGTTTATACATTTTTTTTGTATGTTCAACAATTGTTCAGCCGTTTGTCGTCCGATTTTCAAAATTCTTTATTAATTGTTCCATAAGGTATAATCCGAATTCGCTACCACGTTTACAAACGTGCGTTTGCATAATATTTGCATATCTAAATGCACTTTTTAGGCGATAGTTCATATATATTTTTATTAATTTTTCATTGTCTCAGTCTTAATAATGCCGTCGTTTTTTTCAAACTAGCTATTATGTTTCATGAATCATGATACACACCGAGGCCATGAAACTGAGTTACGACCAAGACCCGATCTAGCTATTTAGCCGCTCCGGGCAAGATAATTTTCGCCGCCCTTTACATACAGAGAACCATATAACTCATAAGCTACTTTTGTTGGGAATGGAGAGAAGTAGGTTGGAAGGTAAAATTCTCAAACTTGGGTAATGGATGACTGATAGCTAGGTTGGATGATAGGAATAAGTCAATTTTGCCGCTCCTCATTTTTTGCCGCTCTGGGCAAATGCCCGGCGCGCGCCTCCTTAGATCGGGCCGGTTACGACAGATATATTTAAAGACTTCCGCAATGAGTCCGATATAATATGTTCCCAGATGCAACATTTTTTCGTACTACCTAATTGGGAACAAAAAAAATTGAATACAGTGATGCACTTCCACGAGCATTAAGATTTCAATCGAAAAATGTTGAAATATAGTTCAAATTATTTATTGGTTTGTTTAAAAAATTAAAAACCCTGGATTTAGTGGAATGATGAAAATTAGCGCATTTATTAACGGCACTGCCGGAAAACTCTTCAAAAACATAATAATATTAAGTGCATATTTTGGCATAGGATGCAATGGCCGACATCTAGATATTACAATAAAAACCAAATTAAAAGGTAATATGACTTTCCATGACAATGTTAATATTTTCTCTTTATGATTCATAAAGCACATGGGCTGCACCGACCGCGCTGTGTCCCAACTCCCAAATCATTACTTATTTACCTCCTCCTTTTACGAAGTCGGTTAAAAACCAATTTTATCAAGATCGTTAAACGGAATAAAGTTAATGATTATATTTAACCGTCTACAATCTAGACGCGCGATAAACATGAGTTTATTTTTCAGGAGAACTTGGAGCTCCTGAGCAAGGGTTTGTGCAACTTGGGCAAACACATCAGCAACGGCAACAAGTTCGGCGTGCCGGTAGTCGTTGCGGTCAACAAACATGGGTAACTATACTAACGGCTAAACCTTCCTTCTGGGGGCTAGACATTAATGGAACGATTAGGGCCTGTTTCACCACTTCCTGATAAGTGCCGGATAGGCTATCCACCATTTAACTTGACAGATCAAGTATGGAGAATCTGTCAAAAAAGTTGAGAATAGCCTAAGGGCCTGTTTCACCACTTCCTGATAAAGTGCCGGATAGGCTATCCACAACTTATTTGACAGATTCTCCATACTCTATCTGTCAAGTTAAGTGGTGGATAGCCTATCCGGCACTTATCAGGAAGTGGTGAAACAGGCCCTAAGTATTTGGAACTTTATCAGAAAGTAGTGAAACAGGCCCTTAGACTAACTGCCGCACTCAGAGACGAATAATATTAATTACTTAACTGTAAGTAAATGAAGGTTTTCACTGAAAATGCATGGGGCCTATGTCAAAATCTTTATTTAATTACAATTAAGTAATTAAATAAAGGGAGTGGAGGAATCTCGTCTTCCAGTGCCGGACATTTTTGACAGTTGCTTCCCACTGCTAGATACCCTTAAACTTAAGTATTAGACTTTGAGGGTGTCTAGCAGTGGGAAGCAACTGTCAAAAATGTCCGGCACTCGAAGACGTGATTCCTTCACTTACCGCGAAGAATATAAGCTATGAAATTGAGCTTTACTCTTTCTCGATGGTCAGGTAGATTCAGAACTGAATACCTCCTAAAGTAACCGCGACCGAAACTCCATTATAGTTGCTGGTAGTTCTTACCTCTGTAAAGGTCACAAACAGGTAAACTTCAGCTTTTCTAAACTGATGAAAGTCTGGCCGTCGCAGGCTCTTATACAATTATTTTTAAAGTTTATAAATATTATTTACTTAGTTTTATCTATAATAAGCATGTTAGTATATTTTTGGGGCTTAGAAAGATGATTTCTACGGAACCCTTAGTCCGTTTTTAGTCTCACACTGACCGCTCGCTGACCGTCGGTGCCGATATCAGCCTAGACCGCTACGCGTTATTTAATAATGCTTCATAGAATTTCATACATTGGCCATCAGCGCCAACCATCGAGTTATACTATACATTGAGTTATACTTTAATAGTACATTCATGGCGCCGACGGTCAGCGAGCGATCAGCGTGAGACTAAAAACAGCCTAATGTAGTAAATTCATGATAAGAATATTCCTCTTTTAGTAACGACTCCGAGGCTGAGCTCAACATGGTGCGAGATTACGCGGAGAAGAGCGGCGCGTTCAGAGCGGTGATCTGCGACCACTGGGCCAAGGGCGGCGCGGGGGCGCTCGAGCTGGCCGACGCCGTCATCGAGGCTTGCGACGCCGAGTCCGACTTCCGCTTCCTGTACCCCCTGGACCTGCCCCTCCCGGACAAGATCGCCACCATCGCCCGGGAGATGTACGGCGCGGGCACGGTCGAGTACACCGACGACGTGTTGGACAAGATGAAATCGTACGTCGAGAAGGTTGGTTGAAATTATTTACGCGGGCGAAGCCGAGCGGAACGTCTAGTTTTATATAAAGTTTCGTGCCTCGATTGTTTATTTTAAGAATCCGAACAGATTGTCAGTTTGTGTCACTTCTCACGGCGCGCCGCGCGGTGTAAACAAAAAACTGTATGGAATGTAATTTTTAATGTTTCGGTTAACTAATAACTTAAAATAAGCAAATTGAAACCGAATAAATTTTCGCTCTTTCCCTTTCACCGTGATAAACACCGAGTGTAGGCGACGTCACCGATGCCCTTGACTGATTGGGAGGCCGCCGGGTACTCGGTCGCTCACCCCGAAACTAAACGTTCTAGGCCGGACTTGGAAATACATGAAACAATACATTGATATCATTGAAGGTGGAACCCATATCCATAGGTATTGCAGATTTAAAAATACATACAGGATGTCGATCTTTTTTTAAGTTGCCTAAAAATGTTTAAATGTGTGTGAAAAAAGGTTACATCATTCTATTCATAGTATATTTTGTTTTCCTGATAAGTATCGATAACCTACGCGCAAGTCGCGACGCAAGGTTACGCTTTTTAAGGCCATCCCCCGAGCAAACGACCTTGACCATACATTTGACGCGTTGCCGAGATCGCACAAAAATCCTATTTTTTTACTTATCTTAGTTCAAAATTGACCTAAAAAAAATTAAAACGGGGAATATGTAGTTAATGAAATTGTCTGTCTATTGTCGTGTGTTCCAAATAAACGTAATTTGTAAATACTAGGGAGATGCTGAAAGTATGCTTCAATTTTAATAAATTGGTATTACTTTGGAAGCTAATATCATGATTATAATAAACAAAAGTAGAAAATTTAAAACGGAGAAAGGAATGTTGATATACTGAAGATTATTGCTGTATTTTTATTTTAACTTTGTAGCTTTCAAATTATGAGTTTATAAGGCTCTAAATACGGTAAATTACGGAATCTCCGTAGGGGAAGGCCCTTAACTCTACGATTACTTTGGTTCAATAAAGGGTGACAAATGGTGATAATAACGATTTCGTTTCAAAACTTTGCAAAAAGGATATTGGACATATACACCTGAATAACACAACGCACTTTGCTAATTGGTCGCTGTTAAGCATTTGTGTACTCACCCACAAAAAATGTTTGTTGAGTTACGAAATACGAATGCAGTCTTGTTCTAAATAATATGATCTAAAGAACGTGACTGTATTCATAACTAAATACGTAATTTTTTTGTGGGATGATTGATACACAAAATATGCTTAACAGCGTTCAATTAAACCAGCTGTTTTATAAAAGCGAAACCGAAATAGAATAAATATTGTCACGCACATGCACACGGCACACCGTATAGTCACCACTTCATCGGTACAATAATATAACCGACGCGACGTCACGAACACTGGCTCGTACACTGGTTTATATTTCGGAATATAACTGTAGACAGTAACTAAACCAACTTACAAAAAGAACTGAAATCCCACCAAAAACATTTCTTGTAAAATGTTGCCGAGACGACCACATAAGGTTTACCCTGTGAAAAAGATATGAGATCTCATGTAGAGCCAAGTTTCTGAATCTACACGGCCTAAGTCTACTGACCCTAACTTAAACAAATTTTACATAATATCAGTAAATATGTATGGTTTTTTGTGTTTCGTTAGTCGTTACTAACCCCAATTTGGTTGACGTTATATTTTTTTAATCCAGGGCTACGACAAGCTGCCGGTGTGCATGGCGAAGACGTCGAACTCGCTGACGGGCGACCCGGCGGTGAAGGGCGCGCCCGTCGGCTTCACGCTGCGCGTCAACGACATGTTCGTGTCGGTGGGCGCCGGCTTCGTGGTGCCCATGGTGGGCGAGATCTCCAAGATGCCCGGCCTGCCCACCCGCCCCAACATCTATGACATCGACCTCGACCCCGCCACCGGCGAGATCCTGGGCCTCTTCTAAATTCGTTTCATTTTTAAATGCAGCTTTCGCGCATGCGCAGTAATAGAAATTAACATCAATTACTGTCAGATTTTAACACATGACATTGACACTAATTCTTAACTTTGCGCATGCGCAATGCGCGTTAAAAAACGAAACTAATACGACTAATGTTGAGGGACCGATGCCCGGCTTCTAAGGTTTTGACTGAAGTTCACTATTCTCTAGCGCTTTTGATTGGCTAACGTCATTAGCCGATCGACGACGCCTTTGAAAAAGAAGTCCATCTCCTGTCGATAACCTCAGAAAGTGGAAATTATTGTTACGTTCGCGTTGTTCAATTGATTTGTTTTTATACGTTAATAAATTGTTACTATATATATCAGTGCTTAATTTTAAAATATCCAAATTTAATCAGTCTCTACCTTTTGTTGAAACTTAGTATGGTTTTATTCATCCCAAATGGATTTGACATAGAAAAATCAAATTAAGTAGGTCGAGTTCACCATCTGCATCTGTGTGTGTAATAGTGAAAGCATGGACATGAAAGATGTTTCGTAGGTTCATGAGTGAAATAACTTGATTTACGAGTTTTGGGCTCAACTCACACTGGCGCAGAGTCGGCTCAACCTAATATGGTGATGCCGTGTTTATATATTAATAGGCGCAAATGGGAAAAAATAGCACGGAGAACGCGTAGAATCAGAATGGCCGTGTGGGCACTTTTTATTTAAAAAATTCAAACAGCATTATATATACAGGTTGTAACAAAACGAAGTGATAATACTTTAGGGTGTGCACGCTTTCCTTGTAGAGAGTTCACTGTGAAAGTAGCAGCGCTGAAAGACCAATTTTTTTTCACTTTTGTATCGGCAAGCGCCCCAGCGCGGCGTCACGAGTTTCCCCATACAAAAGTGAAAAAAATATTTGGTCCAGTGAACTCTGTACAAGGAACGCGTACACACCCTTAAGTATTATAACTTAGTTTTGTTACAACCTGTATAGTTTTTGTTAAAATACGAGAATCCAAAAATGTCGCAAAGTCAATATTAAGTTAATCAAAGCTCTTCGTCATAAGGATAATAATAACTCATCAATTAGGTATACGAATGAAATAATGCACAGCAGGAGTGTATCTTCGTCTTCAAGTTTATCATTGTTCTATATTTTTAGACATTGAGTTTTTGTCTGTAAATGCTTAGGAGGAAATAAGGGTAAAGGGATGCAAAAGTATGAACAAGTGGGGTTACACAAAACTGCGAATTCGCATCGCATCGCATCGTAATGACATTTTTATTATGAATTTTGTCGCAGATATTTGCGATGGATGCGAATTCGCAGTTATATGTGGAATCCCTTAAAGCCAAGTAGGTATAAATGTAACATGATATTGTATTGTATAGACCAGGGGTCACCAATTAGTTTCGCTCGGGGTCCATTTTAAGACATGAAAGGACCTTCGCGGTTCAAACATTAAAAAAAATATATTAAACAAAGGTAATTACAGAAATTGCAAAGGTATTTATTTAGATAACAACGAGAAAAGTAACCATTTTTGTAGCTAATTATTATCTCTCTGAAGTTTGGAGTGAAATATTGGTGCAAGCTATAGATATTGACATTAAATGGATATGTTGAAGTCCTTAGATGAATGAAGATCATCTTCGAACATGTTTGGTCCGCACACAATGGGTCGGCGGTCCGTATGCGGACCGCGGTCCGCCATTTGGTGACCCCTGGTATAGACCTTACCCAACCTTGCTAGAGATAACGCTATAGCTTTAGTACCATCGAGTGTCAAGATACTTATTGCCAGAAGTCAACAATAATATTATACAATATACATAGAGCGGATGTTGGGTAGAGACTAGAGTTGAGTATGCAAAATATCTGCGAACTAAAGACATCACCTGTAATGACATCACAGTGATGTAATACTGTAAACATTGTCTTCGAACGACCTTGGTGTCTTTGTGAAAAGTGTTGTTAGGTCACAGCACACATATCAACTCGGAAAGGGATCGTCACCGTATCGCCTTCCGCCTCGCCTACAACCAGGCGTCAACCTAACGTATGCACGTAACCAAAGCGTATCAGTAGCGTCTGCACGTCAACTCGGCTACGGCTAGGCGACGCCTCGCTTACGGCTCGGGGAAGGGGAAAGGGGCAAGGGTGGACGAACAAACGTAAGCTTGAGTACGGAGAGACGTAAGTACGGGGACGACGAGCCGTAAGCGGGTTGACTGCTAGTTGACCACGCGTCGCATCCCGTTTCGGAGCCTGTTCCGAGGCGAGGCGATTACGTTACGGTTCCGCTTAGTGTGCGTTGCAGTAGGGAGTTTCATACAAACAATATTGAACGGCTCGAGGCGATACAGTGGCGATCCCTTTCCGAATTGATGTGTGCTGTGACCTTTTATCTGTGACTATCTGATGATTAATTCACTTATGATTATAATTAAGTGTTATTCAGAGTGGATAAATAATTATTAATAAGAGAACCCCTATGTCCTATGTGCCGGCATAATTATTATTAGCATTACAGCCACGTGAGTCGTGAAACCAGTCAAAACATCTTGTCGAATGTGAATCCATTCTACGACTCGACGAACGGTGCGGCCGGTTAGTTCCGCGCCTACACGGTGCAACGTGGTATCGCAAGTCACAACTCGCATTTCTTGAAATGCGAAATTAAAAAGATAATATGTTGTTTCAAGTTATATAAGAATATGGTGTATTCAAAGGGTGTTCTAAAAATGATTATACCTTTATTACTTTGTGCATACGCTATAGGCTTGACCGAGGAGACTAGTATTTGTTGTGAAAAAGGAATTCTACAAGTGGATACGTATGAATGTTTCGATTCGGTTACAAATTCTTCGACGCCACTAAAGTTAAGTTGTGTCAACAAGGCTCACATAAGTGAAGATGCGGAATATTACATAAAACTTTCGGAGCAAAGTGATCCAGAAGATTTGTAAGCATAGTTGTCAATTATTTTTTGTGATACTTACTACATAAATCACTTCGTTTCATACCAAGAAAACAACTAAAAGAGATTATAAACGGCTGCTGAATATTATATTACACATATAAAAAGATAGAAGAACAAGTGAGTGTCGGGCCACGCGCAATACCTAGATTGAAAATTTTTGTATGGTCAATGAATGTTCATTTATAACGTGTTTTAAACTACTAACAACATCATCTCAGTTACTTTCAAAGGAATTTGAACGAAAAGTTCCTTCATACTTCGCCGAATACATTTTTTTGATCGACTATTACTCAATAACTTATGAAGTCTTCGTAGTTTTCCTTTTAAATTCGGCATATTTCCTACTCCCGTGAATTTTTTCACATTTTCAGAAGCAACCGTTTAGCTGGTAGAAGGGGGGGGACACTGGACTCTAACGACTTTTTCCACTTTAAAACTTCATATTTCAAAAATGGATCCCTAAATCGGAAAATGATCTGAATACTCATAATATTTTTAAAAAACCTAAACAACGATGGGGTGGACGCGAAAAAAAATAATCCCCGCTTGATGTGTAGGGGAGTAAAAAAATATTTTTTTAAGTTTCTATGTACCATTTTGTCGGCATCATTAATAGGTGCATTAATGCCAAATTACAGCTTTGTAGGTCCTATAGTCTGAGCAAAACCGCGGACAGACAGACGGACAGACCGAAACTATAAGGGTTCCTTGTTGACTACGGAACCCTAAAAAGGAAGATATTATGTATAAAATATTTAAAAAAGTGAAGTATAAACAACTACATTTTTGGATAACTTTAATTTCATGACGCTGCTGGCGTTTGCCCATACAAATTACAAAAAAAAAATTTGCTCTTTCAGCGATGCCACTTTCACAATTAACTTTATGTAATATACCCTGAATTATTATCACTTCGTTTTGTTATAATATGGCCATGTGGATTGCGGCTATCACGCGGCCGGCGGCACGCCTTGTTGACTGAAACGTATCTACAATATGTGACGCCAATCCCAGAAATGAAAACCAAAATATCAGCCAAGTGCGATTCAGACTCTAGCACGAATGATGAAGGGTTCCGTACCCTGTATTGAAATCAAAGAATAAGTAGGCAATGCTTTTTTAGGGTTCCGTACCCAAAGGGTAAAAACGGGACCCTATTACTAAGACTTCGTTGTCTGTCCGTCTGTCTGTCTCCAGGCTGTATCTCAAGAACCGCTATAGCTAGACTTCTGAATTTTTTACAGATTGTGTATATCTGTTGCCAACAACAACAACAAATACTGAAAACAAAATAAAATTAATATTTAAGGGGGGCTCCCATACAACAAACGTGTATTTTTCGGCCTTTTTCGCTCTATATCAATAATGGCAAGAGGTAGGCATTTGAATTTTTCACACATTCTTTTGTTATGTGTATTTTAATATTTAATAATAATATTAAAACAAAATAAAAATTTAAGGGATTATTAAATCAAATAAATTTTATATAAATTTCCCATACTTACAAAAAAACACAATTTTTTGCCTATTTTTGCACTGTATCGGTACGGAACCGTTCGTGCGTGAGTCCGACTCGCACTTGGCCGATTTTTTATTATTTTTATACTTATTTGAGTTTATTGTACATAAACAGTAAATTGCGGTTTATGATTTATAATATATTAAAAAATCTACTTACTAGACACACACACACGCACACAACGATACAGAGCTACACACACACATACACACAGACAGACAGAACTTACAAATTGACAGACAAAACAAAAAAGAACATAATTATTATATACGGTAGGGTTGCCAACCTAAAATTTAAAAAACCAGGCTTGAAGTTACAAAAACCAGGACAATTTCGCCCAAAAACAGGACACAAGACGCGCAATAGTAAAATAGTAGAATTATCTAGTGACAAAAGACACTAAGGTTTAGGAAATTAAAATAATAATGTCTTTTAATCAATAAAACAATATAGTTAAAACTATTTATCATAATATAAAACAAACAATTTTGTTGACAACAAAATTTTAAACATGTATAATTTGTAGTGAGCCCAGGACGCTATCTAAAAACTATCCAGGATGTCCCAGGACACTAAGAAAACTAGGACATGTCCTGGGAAAACAGGACGGTTGGCAACCCTAATATACGGTCGAATTGAGAAACAATTTTTGGAATTTGGTTAAAAACAGAAAACAAAACAAAAACGTGTTAATACTAATTTTAGAAGTGATACCTACGGAGTTCGCCGGCCACCGGTCATCTAACGTGTAGCATTCGCCTTTCTGTTGTCAAACATTTTGCTTAAAAAACCGGCCAAGTGCGTGTCGGGCCACGCGTAATATAGGGTTCCTTAGAACCGCTAATTTTTGATAATTTTTGTATGGTCAATGAATGTACATTTATAACGTGTTTTCACCAATAACAACATCATCTCAGTTACGTTCAATGGAATTTGAACGAAAAGTTCCCTTATACTTCGCCGAATACATTTTTTTTAGTTGATCGACTATTACTCAAAAACTTATGAAGTCTATTTCCTACTCCTGTGAATTTTTTCACATTTCCAGAATAGTAGTTCAAGAGGGTCCCATAAAAAATATATTTTTTTAAGATTTTTTATACGGACGGACGGACGGACGGACAGACGGACAGACGGACGGACAATGGGACGGACAGACCGAAACCATAATAAGGGTTCCTTGTTGACTACGGAACCCTAAAAAATTGGCAATTTTATTTTGTTCAAATTAAGTTTATGAATAATTTATTTTTTTGAAAGGGAAACTACGTGTTGTCTAATTTTATAATATTAATTTTAGATACTGTGCCGCGAACACAA
Source organism: Cyaniris semiargus (assembly GCA_905187585.1). Lineage (NCBI taxonomy): Eukaryota > Metazoa > Arthropoda > Insecta > Lepidoptera > Lycaenidae > Cyaniris > Cyaniris semiargus. The sequence goes on from LR994550.1 coordinate 5,901,856, forward strand.
CGAGTGAGTCGTCAAACCTGACGCTCGTCGTGTGCGAACTGGACGAACCTCTTGTGGAGGAGCATGTACTGGGCATATGCTTCCTCGTGTCCGTCGCCTTCCTGGTCCCTACGGTACTGGTGTACGGATTACTGCCGGAGATGAGGTGTGTGGCTTGTCAAAACACACAACGGTTGGAGCATAGATCCTAGATGTCTAATGTATGTCTACTCTACGTAGCATAGAAATCTTCAATTGCCATGCTAAGCCTGCAGCTAGCTGTGCAGGAGTTTTTCTATATTGCGCAGTCAGCCTGCAGTAGATATGTTACGCTCAAAGACCGAAAACGCTCAGTGAGCGAAAAAATGGCTCACAACGCGTTGTGGTCATAGTGAAACGGCCACGACGCGAAATTCGCGTCGTGGCCCTAATGAAAACGTCCACGACGCGTTCTGGTAATCGAGAAAAGCCATGACGCGTTCTGAGCATTTAAAAACAGCCACGACGCGAATTCGCGTTGTGGCCCTAATGAAAACGGCCACGACGCGTTCTGAAACCAGGCCAGTTATGCAGGAGTTATTTTATAGTGCCCAAGTGTGTGCGCAATACACAAGAGCACTATAAAAATGACTCCTGCTTACGTTTCATTATGACCACAACGCGTTGTGAGCAATTTTTTCGCTCACTGAGCGTTTTCGGTCTTTGAGCGTAACAGATACACAAGAACTCTCTTAATCCAGTACACTGGTAGCCCAGTGCACTGGTTTCGTTTAAATGTATCTAAACTCCAACCAATTTTTTACAATTTGTAACAAAACGCTTTTTCTCCTTTACAGGGACCTACAAGGAAAAAGCATAACAAATTTTTGCGCTAATTTGGCCCTGGCCCTTTTAACCATGGGTATTATAAAAGTACAGGAGTCACAAGCTTCTTTTACAGCTTGTGCTATTGGAGGTAATTATTATTTAACTAATCTATTATACATAATTATTTAATAAGAACTTTATAAGGTATGAAAAAATATGTGTGTAGGACGTAGGTATAGGGTGAAGAGGCGGGGTCAGCCTCATTCAGAGAAAAATTTCCAAACCTCTATGATATAATTATATCTAATGTGCAAGTTTTTTTGTAAAATTTAAAAAACATATTTCTCTTTCTGGCGTCTATAATTTGTGGCCGATAATAATAATTATTTTAACATAATAATATTTTAACAGACAATTCTCAGCCGCTGTCCGTCTGTCTGTCCGTCTATCTGTCTGTCTGTCCGCGGTTTTGCTCAGAGACTATAGGACCTACAGAGCTGTAATTTGGCATGAATGCACATACGATAAAATGGTACATGAAATCATAAAAAAAATATTTGTTTTTTATGGTACCTTCCCAATCCCTACACATCAAGCAGGGAAGAATTTTTTTTTCGCGTACACCCCATCGTGTGGGGTGTCGTTGGATAGGTTTTTCAAAAATATTATGAGTATTCATAGATCATTTTCCGATTTAGGGATCCGTTTGTGAAATATTAAGTTTTAAAGTGGAAAAAATCGTTAGAGGCCAGTGTCCCCCCCTTTCTACCAACTAAACGGGGGCTTCTAGAAATGTGAAAAAAATCACGGGAGTAGGAAATATGCTGAATTAAAAGGAAAACTATCACGGCTAAGAAGACTTCATAAGTTATTGAGTAATAGTCGATCAACTAAAAAAATTTATTCGGCGAAGTATAAAGGAACTTTTCGTTCAAATTCCTTTGAAAGTAACTGAGATGATGTTGTTAGTAATGTAAAACACGTTATAAATGCACATTCATTGACCATACAATTTTTTTAAAATACTAGCGGTACTACGGAACCCTATATTGCGCGTGGCCCGACACGCACTTGGCCGGTTTTTTATATTGATAAGTGCATTTGTTGAATAAATAATAGTAAATTATTACAACTCGAGACTGACGGCGACCATTGTGCGACGGGATAGCGATGGACGTTGCCATGGTGCCATACTTATTTTATAATGACTTCAATAAAATAATATGGGTAAAAATAATTTATATGGCAAAACAACGCTTGCCGGGACAGCTAGTAATAGTATAAAAACTGTTACTTACAATAATATAAGATAAAATAAACTACATAAACTTTACATAGATATAATAAGGCAAAAATATGAATAACTATTTTTATCAAGAATAGGCTAGCTTGTTAGATCTCATAAATTTTTTTACGCCACAGTTGTCTGTGTCCAATCCCTGTATAATATTAGTATTTATTAGCCTATTCCAAATTTTTGCTTTGATGCGAAGCAGCTGTTGCTATAATAAATAATATGTTAATAATATAGTTAACGATACGTCTTACGGCCGCGCGGCCGTTCCCAATATTCAATCTATCTCTGGTTTGACATACGACCGATCGCAGCTAACATTGAATTGACATAAAATATATGTCTCTAATGTCTAATGAGAGCTATTCCTATCTCTAGTAGGGCAAAACCAGAGATAGATCAAATATTGGGAACGGCCGTTAATGGATGATATATAAATTGTTCGTAGTTAGGAGTTAGGCCCGAGGCCCCGAATAATAATTGTTATACAGGGTGTAACAAAACTAAGTGATAACACTTTAGGGTGTGTATGGGTACCCTATATCGACTTCCCTGTGAAAGTGCGCTGGAAGAGTAACTTTTTATTTTACTTTTGTATGGGAAAATTCATGACGCTCGGGCACTTGTCCATACAAATCACAAAAAAATTGCTCTTTCAGCGCTGCTACTTTCACAGTGAAGTCGTATTATACAAGTAGTATTATATATAAAAAAGCCGCGTTTTCCTTGCACAGTATAGTTATTATTCAACTCCCCGATTGTTAAGACCGTTCGTACTTACGCTACTTGTTGCGTCACATTTAGGTAGTAGATATAGTGTACGTAGGTACGTACCTATAACGAAGTTTTCTTTCGGAACAACGTATTTTGGGCATATCGTTTTAAGATTCCGTACCCAAAGGGTCAAAACGGGACCCTGTTACTAAGATTTCGCTGTTGGTCCGTCCGTCTGTCACCAGGCCGTATCTCGAGAATAAAATAGCGATATCGCGATAGATAAAATAGTTGAAACTATCATAAATTAAGTATACCTACTGTGTTTCTGTTGCACTATAACAATAAATACTAAAGACAAAATAAAATTATAGTAAGTATATAGAAATGCGAAAGTGTGTCTGTCTGTCCGTCTGTCTGTCTGCCTGTTACCTCTTTACGCCAAAACCATAGAACTGATTTTGCTGAATTTTGGTATGGACATACTTTGAGTTCCGGGAAAGGACATAGGATACTTTTCATCCTGGAAAAATGCACGGTTACCGCGTGATGAGCAAATTTTGGCGCAACGGAGTTGCGGGCGTCATCTGGTAATAAATAAAAAAAAATAATGTGTTTCCTATAAAAAACGTCATTTTTCCTTTATTACATAATTATATCGATATCACTTGTTTACCCAATCAATGTTAGATACGTAACCCTCCGAGCGCGTGTCCGACTCGCACTAGGCCGATTTTTTAAACTTTATTAACAAATTATCCAATAAATACTAATTTCAAAACTATTTTCAGCGTTTCTGGCGTACTTTTTTTTCCTGACCACTTTTTTCTGGATGAACACAATCGCAATACAAATACTTCTCAACTTAAGGTTAGTTGCATTATTTATTATCTATTTTATTTTTAACGTGCAACGCATTCAGCGATTACGAATGTCATATTAACTTTTTATTCTCCGACGATTAAGAGATTTCTCGTCATACAATTTAATTTGATATAATAATTATTATGTGTGGATGTACTACAGCTTGGGTACAGGTTCCATTAAAAGACCCCTTCTTATTTTGTCAGTCTGTCCTTAATAATGTGTTTCTTTAATGAATCTTTACTTTTTGGCAATACTTTATTTAATTTGTAAGGCGATTTTACGCGTGACTTGATGTTTGTGGACATTTTTTTGTGGATTTATAGTATTTGTTTTTTAAATGCTATAAAAATATAGTACGCGTCAAAAAAAATATAGTACTTTGCGGGGGGGGGGGGGGGGGGGAGTGCACGATCACGTCTCTCGAACGAAAGGCGCGTTTAAAAATTGCGACACATTAATCTATTGTACGAAAATACAGTATTTTCGCGTACTATATTATATTTCTTCAACAGTATATAGTACGGAGCCTGGTTTTATTTCGTCTAGCACCTGAACGTCGATGTTTATTTTTCGATTAAGTTTTGATTCATTTTTCATAACGATATATAGAAAACGAGAGATAAAAATCGACAAAGTATGGAAATATCTGTGTGATAAAAGTAATTATCGGCCCATATAACAGTCACTATTATGGCAAGTATTGCAATCTAGCTCATGCGGAGGGTTACTTTTCATAAGTTAGGAAGAATGATAATGGTAACACCCGATGAGACGAATAATGGTTCTCCATAGCATGCCATGGACGGCATACTCACCGCGGAATTATCCAAATTCTTATTTTAGTGAATCCAGACGAAACTTAAGCGGGGGGTTTTAACAGCACCAGAGATAATTTTTTCCTAATTTTAAATTACAAAACTTAATGGAAACTCCTCTGCAAGTTTTACCTAAAAGGAGAACTCCACCACATTGTAACAATATACAGCATAACTAAACCACTGATCGTAGAGACTTGAAAGGGGTGTATTCTTCGTATGACGTAGGCAGGATCTGATCCAACATTTCTTCTTTTCATTTATTCCCAAAACGGGGCCTTGAAATGTCTGTCAAGGGCTTCAATTAAGGCCATCTGTCGAGTCATTGTGTAAAAGGTTTCGTTTGTTCGTTTAGCCGACCTACAACAATGGATCGCGGGTGGAGGCGGTTCCTGTGGTACGCACTGTACGCGTACGGCGCGCCGGCCCTCCTCACCGCCATCACGCTCACCGTCAACTACCATCCCGGGGATCACCAGAAACCTGAAATCGGCTTGACCAGTTGCTGGTTCAGAGGTAAGTCTTAGCTTGGTCTTGGCTTAACCCTCTTGTAAATGAGGTAATGAAGTAAATTGTCAAAATGTGAGGACATTTACAAATACTAGTCTTTTTTTCGTCTAGAGTCTGAATGAATAGTTTCTTCTAAATATAAGTAAGTATTCTCAGTCCATCAATTCTGTTAAACCTATATCTATAGTTATAATATATTCCTATATTATGTAGGTATTCTTGTGTAATTAGAAAATATAAAAAAAAAATATTTGCATCGAATAGGCTGCGAAACTACTGGGCCGATTTTGATGAAATTTGGCACAGACGCGACGTAGAGATTGACGAAGAAGGACACATATAATACTATACATTGCGGGAAAATATACGATTACCGTGAGATACTGACATTTAAACGCGGAAGGAGCCAAGTGCAACTTCTAGCAGTAATCCTTCAATATTTTTAACCGACTTCCAAAAAGGAGGAGGTTATATGTTCGGTTGTGGATATATATATTTTTAAGCACAAAGATTTATCAATTAATTTATTTCAGACTCGACTATGCAATGGATCTACATGTATAGCTTTATGGCTATTATTGTGGTGATCAACTTCGCTATATTCGGATACATAACGTACATATTGTGGGGCGGAAAATACAATTCAACTCATACCAAAGCATTGAAATATAAGTAAGTACGCTATCCATTCTGAAATTAGACATACTGGCTGCCCAGAAATGTAAAAAATATAATTTGTATTTCCTTTATTCCTCCTAGCCTATGCCAATCTGATGTCATACGTTACAGTAGGTAAACCAGCATCCACGGAAGACACACAACACGTTAACAATTTTCGACGTCAGATTGTACTGGCTGAATATTAAATAAAAATACTGGAAAAATAAAGGAAAAACATGCATGGGCCCCGGCCGTTTAGTTATAAATTATATATAACTTTTATGCAACGTATTACATAACATATTTTATATTTAGCAGAAACTACATTGCAGGTTACGAATGACATTCCGTTTGGCGGTAATCATGGGTCTGCCGTGGATCTTCGAGATGATCAGCTCCCTGTCGCCACCACATATTATATGGTATGTTGAAGTCAGATTACAGTTATGCGAGCATATTATGACACGCCTTTTCTTTCAAAATACCGAGCGGAGAGAGTAGAGCGAAGCTATAATGCGCCGTTGGGTTACGGTGTGTCGGCACAGGAGTGCTGCTCCGACGTTTTACATTAATATTTTATGATAATATTTATTATATATATATGCGTTGCATTGTTGGCGGAAACGATGGATATGAATTTTAAGGCTTCTTAGAGCGCTTACAGACGAACGGCACTTGCCGTCGGCACGCGTCGACGGCAGTCGCTGGATTTTTTTTCATTGATTTTTTTTGACACTTGTCGACGGCAGCCGTCGATTGCCGTCTTGCGCTGTCACCGTCTTGTATTGTATATGACATGCGTTTATAACGGCAACGACAGGCATACAATGCCTCCCTACTTATTTCGTTGCGCGACGTCGCAAGTCGCAAGGCACCGGTACCGTGTGTAACCGCCAACGTTTTGTAGGGTGATCACGGACTTCTACAACGTGCTACAAGGGCCTCTGATATTCCTGCTGCTGGTGGTGTGCCGCAAGCGCGTGGTGAAGGCCCTGCACAGACGCGGCTGGCTGGCCTGCGTGTCCGGGCCGGTGGAGCGGTGGCTGGCCAAGGACGACGACGACGAAGCGGAGGTCGAGCATACCAACGCCGATGCCGAGCTCATGTAACTCGGTGGTAGTCTAGCCTGTAGCCGAGAAGTTTTCGTTATCGCTTCTTTATATAGAATCGCCGATCAAAATGTATGGAATTGACATAAGCGTTCGATAATATGAAGTTGACGTTCGACTCGTCTAATGCCAATTCCATACATTTTGATCGGCGATTCTATACCTAAGGAAGCGATAAAGGAAACGTCTTGGCTAGGGGCTCGGCACAGTGTTCCAAAGACCCTTCGGATCGGACATTTTTAATTGACCCTATAGATTGGTGAAGTTAGTTATACTGAGCAATCCCTTTTCAAATATGGACAGTTTTCATGAAAAAAATACTTAAAGTTCGCTATTTCGGAGGGACTGAAAAATGAAAAATATTATATATTTAATTCGTTATTGTCTTTTTAGAAATATTTTTTTCTAGTATGATTTGCCATTCAATTTTGAACTCTTATGGCATTTTATAAAATAAAATTGGTAACAGTTTAGAAGATATTAAAAAAATCATTTTTTTTGTAAAGTATGCAGTTTCCGCACGAAATATTTCATGCTGATAATACTTCAGCTTTATATATTTTTTCATATATACATATGAAAAAAAAAACCAGCTCAGGATCTTGCGTCTAACTAGAGATATTCGCGATTTTATTTTGTGCAATGCCTGCAATATTGGTCATAGCAAAGTTGCATTAAAAATAATTTTGCTTTACAGCTTCTGAATTAGATTTTGTTTTAACTGTCAAAATATTGCCTTTAAAAAATAATATCTCAATTATAATTAATTTTCCTCCTGTTCTATTATAACGAACCAGGAATTATTTCCTCTTCTTCATGACTATAAAGTACTTATCTTTATTCACTCCGGTTCGACACGGATTCGGAAACTTTACCGTGCGGTCATTGGTCAATGCCTAGCGCCGCGAGCGTTTATTGGATGTCGCGCGATAAAGCTTTCGAATCTAAGTCGAATTACGCATTGTGAATCAGGGGCCTGGATAGGCCCGTGAGCAATATTTTAATTGCTTAGAGCATCATGTCTAGGAAGCCATAGTCGACCGAGAAAAAAAGTAGCTTGCAGCTTCCGAAAGTTAAGCTTTCACTTTTAAAATCGCACATTTTCTTCTAATTCGGTTCTTGATATACAGCCTGAAGACAGACAGAAGGACGGACAGACAGCGAAGTCTCAGTTACCGTTTTCACACTTTGGGAACGGAACTATACAAAAGAAAAACATAAAACAAAAGAAGCTTGCGTTATTGATATCTATACTAATATTATCTATACTTAATATTATAAAGCGGAAGAGTTTGTTTGTTTAAACGCGCTAATCTCAGGAACTACTGGTCCGATTTGAAAAATTCTTTCAGTGTTAGATAGCTTATTTATCGAGAAAGGCTATAGGGTATATTTTATCACGCTAAGACTATTAGAAGCGAAGAAACAGAGGAAAATGTGGAAAAAACGGGGAAAATTATTTAAAGGGGTTTATCTCACGAACTACTGGAGCAATTTTTATGTCATTTGGCACAGATAAAAAGCAAACCACGTGAAGGAACATAGGCTATTTTTGTTGTCTTATTTGTCTGTAAAATAAAATTCCTAATTTACGCGGGTGAAGCCGCGCGGAACGTATAGTTTGAAATAATTTTTCATTATTCAGGTAAAATGTGTAAGATTTTTTTATTTGTTTTATTTAAAATGTAATTTGTGTCGTTTTCATACACTATGTATACCTAATCTCGTATCTTAAATCTATTGTTTTATTTTACAATTAGCAGTAGGAAACTTAAACTGTGGCAGATTGTTTGAGAGACTGGGATATGTTTGAAATTGAATCTTTTGCCACTTGATCTTGACCTGAATCGTATCTGTTAATAATAATTATAGAATAAATAATCTTCGCGAAATGGTAATTATTTAAAAATCTAGTCGTCACATTATGTCTAAGGCCCGTATAAATAGTCAGTACTCAAGATGCATCTCGGTCTCAAGACACGGTTCAGGCTCTGTGATTGGTTGGCTGTCAAAATTTGGACCAATCACAGAGCCGAACCGCGTCTTGAGACCGGGTCGCATCTTAAGTACTGACTATTTATACGGGCCTAAGTTCCCAGTTCCCACCAATGTCAAGTATTTTTTTACAGATTTTTTATGTAACAAACGTAGTGAGCATTATTTTTTCCTTGAATAATTCTATAAAAATAACTTTATAGTATCGTATACAACATTACCGCTTTGTTTTCATTAAGATTTGGGATTCTCAATTTTTTTTTCTGAGATAACACTTCCGTATCTTTAGTCGTTTCCTCGAGATTTCCTCCGCTCGACTCAACCTCAATGTTTCAAAAATTTTGTCATAATATTTTGTTGCAACAAAACGTCATGATTTTTGTGGATTGAGGTTGAGTCGAGCGGAGGAAATCTCGAGGAAAGGAGACGGTAGTAGACGGTACTCAATTTATGTTTAAAGATATTAATTTTCTCAATGAACATTGAATGTTCTGTAAATATAGAGATTAGATTATAGAAACTTATCAAACTTCTATTTAATATTTTACACGGCTTTAAACTTATATATTTTAAAGCTATAATAACTACGTTTATCCAAACATGTTGTTGTTTAAGAGGATCTTTTATATAAATATATTTTTTTGATAAACGATTGTGTCTTTTACATGCCTATGCTAACATATTTATATAAATATTTCTTGCCGTCGGTTAAAAAAATAAAAATAAGCCTAAAGACTGAGGGGCATATCGTATTGCACCATTCGCTTGTATTGCTAATCATAAACAATTTCTCCAAAGTGATTATATACGATAATATCCAGGAAAGGTTGGATTTCTTTAAAATATGAAACAATATACTAAAATACAACACTTTTCTCAAGTTTGCCATATATAAGATTACTTTGCAGAAATAATTCCTTACCAGCAACACTGTAAATTGATGCAATAATACAGGATGTTTTTTTGTGATTTTTCTTATCTTCTACCCTCGTTAACTTTTGTCTCCCATGGTTTAGAAATTTTACGTCATACATTGGCAGGTATTACACGCATCAATATTATCATGATTCTAGTATCACGCGAATCACAAGTATTGAAGCTCCCTATTACACGGTCAATATTATCACCGCCAGTACACAGTTGAAATCGCTAGAGGAAGGTCGTCTCGTACAAGATTTTTTTTAAAAGAGAAAAGCAGCAAAAGCAATAATACTCATATGCGCGTTAACAACTAAACGCATGCAAAACAAGACGGATTATTGTTTATTATTATTATCTATCTTATATTATTAATAAACATCTTTCGGATTCCACAAATATGGGCATGTTTCTTACAAAAGAATAAACTCCTTGAGGTCATCAGGCTCTAATTGTTGTAAGAATTCCTTATCTCATTATTAAGTATGTATATTATCAAAATTATATTAAATTTATGAATTCTGGATATACAAAGGCTAAAAACATATTCTGCTATATTTTCAAGTGAATAATGAGCACAGATTAAATACGAGATCGTATAATCTGTGGAAGCCACGCCCCCCAGTATCGCGTGGATTTCAAGAATTTTTAAAATCTCTGTGATATTATGATTCTGCGATTCGGCCTCTTACACCATCAATATTATCACGGAATCGTGATAATATTGATGCGTGTAATATGCCCCAATAAAATGTACAGCTTTTCAAGCCCTTTAATTTGGTAGTGTGGATGTGCTACAGCTTGGGTACGGGTTCCATACAAAAATGCCCCTTGTACTTTAAAATCATTTATTAACTTAGTTCAACTCGAGATTACTTATAAATATTGGAATCTTATACTCAGCGGTGCGGCGTCTAGGCGTCGGGGTCGACCTCGTTGACGATGTCGGTGGGCTGGAAGGTGGCGGGGGTGGTGGGGGCGGCGGGGGCATCCTCGTCGTCGCTGTCGGGCGCCGCGCCGGGGTGCGAGGGCACGAAGTGTGTGGGCTCCTGCGACTGCGCCGCTGACTCTGTGCCCGGTGCGCTGTACTCGCCCTTACTCTAGCGACGAATGTTAAGTTACACCAGGAGTACTCGACTTGTCTTTAAGTACGCTAAAATGGTCACATAGCAATTCCTCTCAATCAATTCACAAAATCAATTGTCAAAACTGTCAAAGTCACGAATGTCAAATTAGTACGAGTTTAGACCAATTGAATTGGTCAAACTCACGAATGTCAAATTAGTACGAATTTAGACCAATTGTATTGGTCTAAATTTGACATTCGTGACTTTGACAGTTTTGACAATTCATTTTGTGAACTGATTGAGAGATTGCTATGCGACCATTTTAGCCCCGCTGCCCCACCACAATATTGTAATAATACCCTGCCGGTCTATTTAGGTGTTTAGGTAAGTGGTAGAACCACTCAAATATAAGAAGCTGTTTGTTAATGGAGTGGGAGCAGTAATTTTTCTAAGATGAAAACCATCCAGTAGCCGTATTCTTGGCAGGTATTTAGGTTAGACAGCAGATAGTGCACATATAGGACCAAACACATAACTGCGTTGCATCACCACAACGCCGGAATCGTCGGATTTTTTCTTTATTTATTATGAATTTGGAATGATTTTGCCGCCGATTCTGGAGGTGCGGTGCCGCAACGCGTATACGTGTCGGATAGTGGAGTCAATTCAGACCGCAACGCGACGCGCAATTCTAAAGTATTGAATTGACAGACTTGCATGACGTCTCACGCAATTCAAGTTTGTCAAATCCATACTTTAGAAATGCATCTACGCGTCGCGTTGCGGTCTGAATCGACCCTTAGGAACACGCGGTCACCTGGTGCGGCGCGGCGGCGCGGACGACGTCGAGGTACATGTCGTAGACGAAGCGCGCCATGTGCGGCATGTCGCGCGCGCGCATCACGAGCGGCTCGGGCACGGCCGCACCCGCCGCGCGCTGCGCCGGCCACCGCTCGCCCGGCACCAGCTCCAGCTGCAGGCTGCGCTCCACCAGCTGGTAATGATACACAAACACAATTATATTATATAACTTTGTAGGAATATGCGTGGCGGTGGATCTTCCGACCGAGCGAGATAGCATAGCTCAGTCTGCCGAAGCCCACTAGCGTCCTTTCAGACGTTGTATAATGTATTGCGCTATGAAATTTTGATAGCGCGGTGCAGGATTATGGTGCTTATTGTGGGTACCGCAAGTTGAAACCCTCAGTTATAGGCACTGGTTAGGCACTAGATGTAGCGGGATAGCAGCATAGCGACGCACTTCGTCAAAATATTTGTATGTAAATATCTCTTAATGATACCTAAGCCCTAAAAAAAATTGGGCCGGTAGGTTTAATTGCACCCTGTATATAGCCAGATGCTGAAGTAAGTTTCAATGATTGTTCAAAGAATAAGGGATGAGTAAATGTCCTTAATGTTACAAAATGTCAGTTACCCACTTTATCTACTCATGCCTTTAATTGCAGTACGTAAGAACTTTTTAGTACTTAGCGTATAATTGTATGCTAATGTTCACATAAATTAGAGGTAAGTATGTACATACAAAACGATACCTACCGCAGACGTATTATTTACTGCTGCAATTTTAATGGTGCCGCCATAAAAATTCAAAACACGACTGATTACCTTGCGGGTTAAATTTAAATTCTAGGTATAAAAAAGTTACGATTGAAAAATTTTTGGCTTTCAGTATTTGTAAACTAAATACAGTTTAACAATATCTTCCGTCCGACAGATCTTCCGTCTCAATCATAAAACGGTAACGCGTTATGTTGTATCTCGGTCACGCCCTTTGTCTCCGCCTTTTTGTTGTTCGCAGCATCTGAACACTAACAATAATTAGTGCTGTCTCGCCTCTCATTGGACAAGAAAATTAGCCATACCTGGTTGAAGGTGGGCTGCAGCTCGAAGCAGTTCCGGAAGAGACTGGCGCGCGCGAAGATGTAGAGGCCGAGGCGCGCGCGCGACGCCGCCACGATGAGGCGGCGCAGGTCGCGCACGTGGCCCACCGCCTTCGTCCGCACCAGCGACACCAGCGCGATGTCGTTCTGCTGCCCCTGGTACTTGTCCACCGTCGTCACCTGCGTACATTTTATTCTTACGTTAACGTTGCGCGTAACGTCAGATGCGAAAACCTTGGAGGAGGCCTTTGCCCAGCAGTGGGACCGTATAGACCAGGGGTCTCCAATTAGTTTCGCTCGGGGTCCATATTAAGAAATGAAATGACCTTCGCGGTCCACATATTGGTCCACATAGTGGGCCCCGTGCGAGTTTCTTACGCCGGTTCTTCTCGCCGGGTTAGTTCCCGAACCGGTGGTAGGCACCATGTAGTATCAACATTCTGAAAGCATTTTTTTAAAAATCTATTCAGAAATAAAACTATTTTTTTTATTTATTAAAAAAAATATTAAACAAAGGTACTTAATTACGAAATTTACAAAGGTAATTCATTTACATTATCAAAAAGTGTAAATTTTTGTAGCTAATTACTTATCTCTCTGAAGTTTGGAGTGAAATATTGGTGCAAGCTAAACATTAAATCCTGGAGATGATCATCTGTGTGTTAATCAGTAAGTCGAGACCGAAATTTATTTTTAACGAAATTCATCTTCTAAAATACTCGGTCCGCACACAATAGGTCGGCGGTCCGGATGCGGACCGCGGTCCGCCATTTATTTATACCCCCGGTATAGACTAAAAAAAATAGTTACCGGGATTACATACTAATCATAAATGCAAAGTGTGTCTATTTCAGTCTCTCGCCTGTATCCTCTTCAAGCTTAAATATAGTATTTTAGCAACTGAATAGGTGCACAAAACTAGCTTCGCGCGAATACAACACAAGTACGCGTACGACACAAGAATAAGCCTTGCTCACTTCAATTCACACTTTCAACAAGAAAGAAGGTAGTTTATCTCTAACTCTACTTCTTATTTAATTTGGCCGACTCAGTGAGTTGCCAATGTCAGAGTGGCTCGAGAAGGCTTTGCCCTATCTGTTGTAGGTTGGTGGAGCAACAAGGGTACGATTATCTCTCACTCAATTCAATGATATCAAAAGCGAACTCTGGAAGGAACTGTCAACAAAACCCTGTCCCTCTTAAAAGGCCGGCAACGCACCCGCGGCTCTTTTAATGTTACGAATGTCCATGGGCGACGGTAACTGCTTTCCATCAGGTGACCCGTTTGTTCGTTTGCCTTCTTATTTTATAAAAAAAAGACGATAAACATTACCTTGTGCGGCCTCCCGATGAGGGGGTTGTCGGCGCAGCGCTTATTGATGACATCACGGATGAGGTGCTTTTGGCCATTGTAGGTGGTGAGGATGGAGATCTTGTCCGCGGGCCAGCCCACCAGCCGCATGTACATGAACACCGCTACCACGTACTCCGCCTCTGCTAGATTCTATAAAAAAGTTACTTGTTATTAAGCCCCCTCCCTAGTGTGACGTCACAAATTTGCAATTTTACATCTTAAAATTAAGTCCACCTCAATATTTCAAATTTCGTGATGTAATTTTTTAAACTTGAAATGTGATGTCACTAAACATAGGACCTGAGGGCCCCTAGTCACACCATGTCACACTTCGTCGACCCGCTCCCTCCACCTTTACGCGTGACATACTTTATGGATGACCCCTAAGACAGTACTGACATGCTCCGAGTTTAACGAGCGAAAAGTAGTTCACCTGGTAGAAGTATGGGCTGGGTTCGGTCTCGCCGGCGCCGTTGAAGTCGTCGACGTTGATGAGCTGGAAGTCGTATCGCAGGCCGGCGTTGGCGGCGCGGTACTCGGGCCGCCGCGCCACGTGCGCCAGGTCGCCCAGCGCGCGGTACCGCCACCGGTACAGGTTGCAGATGCTGCAATCAATCAACATCAATCATCATCAATAGTACATGTTGTTGAATATTGATACTGCATCAATCAATCATCACCACTAGAACAGGTTGTTGATGCTGAAATCAATCAGACAATCAACACCACTAATACAGATTACAGATGCTACATCAATCAATGCCAACCATTATTAATAGTACAGGTTGTTTACTGCATCACGACCACAGCGACAGCTGACTGTCTGGCTGACTGTCTGAGTGTCGTATTATTCTACAGATGGTCCACTACATTTTTCCATACCTGGGTCTCGCTCGGCCCTGGGCGTCGAGCTCGACGTACGGGACGCCCAGGCGCACCATCCGAGTGAACAGGCTCTGCTCCATGTTGCAATACTTCTGGAAGGCCATGTTCTTGACCACGGGCGGCAGCTGGTGGTGGTCGCCGATCATGATCCAGCGCTTGAGCCGCGACCGCCCGTCCTGGGGGTTCTGCAGCAGCAGCGGTATGAACGTCTCGATCTCCAGGATCTGAGCCGACTCCTCCATTAGGATGTTGTCGTATTTGAAACCTGGACGCCGATGGAAACATTTTTGAGTATCATTCAAATGTTATATAGCAAAATAATTAATTTTAAATTAAATATTTTAAATACTCTTAAAAAAATAAAATACCTATTCTTATTTCGACAAAAAAAAATGCTGTAATAAGGACCGCTGATATATTATGCTTTATAGCCAACATTCTTCCTTTAACGATCAATAAATGTCTACTTACATTGAAATCTGATTAAAATACACAAATGACTAAATATATAATTTTAAATAGGTGGTTAGTTAACTGGTGTAGTCTTGGCCGACTAATTCAAGTGGGTGGCTGCGTTCCCTACTACTATTTATATTATGGTATCTTCATGAAACTACATTGAAGAAGAAGAAAGTAGACGTCCAAAATTGGCACTAGATAATCATAATTATTATGATAATGATGAAGATGATGTTGATGATGATGTCATTTATGATGGTGATGAACAACAACGAGAACTAAGGGTCAATTCAGACCGCAACGCGACGCGTAGATGCATTTCTAAATTTGTATGGAATTGACAGATTTGCATGATGCAACATCACGCAATTGAAGTCTGTCAAAACCATACAAATTTAGAAATGCATCAACGCGTCGCGATGCGGTCTGAATTGTCCCTTAGGCTTCGACACTCGTCGACGGCTGCAGTTGTATCTGCCGTTGGCAAGTGCCGTTCATCTGTAAGAAGCCTTACCCATCTGCACGAGTTCGGAGCGCTTGAGAGCAGCGTGCGTGCAGGTCATGGCAATGATCTTGGCCTCCTTCACCAGCAGGTACTTGGAGCGGTCGAGGCCGGACCGCAGCAGCTCGAACGCGCGGAACTCCTCCAGCTCCTCGAATATGTGGTCTATGTATCTGAAGCAATGTCACAAATGGCAGAAATGGTTAAAAACGTCCGAAATGCACAAAATGGCCGAGCATTTTCTTATCTATTAAAGATTAATCAACGTCCAAAACGCTTTGGAGTATACGCACTTATTAGTAATTACTAATTATTATATGAAGAATACTAGGTGTACGTGGAAACACAATTATACTGTATGATGGTGTCAAGGACAGGGCCTCCCAATTCAACCGACGCGCGACGTTTCGTCAAAACATCGCGTCCGTTGACGCAGAAATCTGTAATTTTCATGTCTTTTTTTCTATCCACAAAGTAAACTTTTCTCTTGACTTGGCGTATAAAATAAAAATAGGCCAAGTGTGAATTGGACTCGCGCATAAAGGGTTCCGTACAATTATAGAGCAAAAAATAGGCAAAAATTGTGTTTTTTGTATGGGAGCCCCCCTTAATTATTTAGTTTATTTTAATTTTATTATTAATTATGAAAGTATAAATATATTAGAGTATTTTGTGAACATTTCAAGTGCATAACTGTTACTATTATTGATATCGAGCAAAAAAGACAAAAAAAAAACACTTTTTTGTATGGGAGCCCTCTATATTTAAATTATTTTATTTTTAGTAATTGTTATTATAGCGGCAACAGATATACATAATCTGTGAAAGTTTCAGGACTCTAGGGCCAAAACCAATCACAGAGCCTGAACCGCGTCTTGAGACCGAGATGCATTTTGAGTACTGACCAAAAATACGGGCCTAGCTGTAGCGGTTCTTGAGATACAGCCTGGGGACAGACAGACAGACGGACAGATATCGAAGTCTTAGTAATAGGGTCCCGTTTTTACCCTTTGGGTGCGGAAGCCTAAAAAATACTACTTAAGTGCTTTATAGTATAACATACCTATAACAGCTTTTAGCGACCTCCATGTCATCATCGTAGCTCTTCCCGGGGAACAGCGGCTTGGGGGCGTCGTCGAAAAACTCGTGGAATGGAAACTCCTTCGCTATCGTCTCCACTGATTTACACTAAAACGTTACATTTCAAACGAAATTTAAATAAATACCTAAAAAATATTAAAAATTCAATATCTCAATGGTTTTCGATAACATGGTACCTAGATGGTAATAGCTGGAAACTCGTATAAAGTTGTGTCTTGTACTCTGATATGCTTTCAAAATTCGCACATGTTTCGATGTAAGCGACATTAAAATTTTAAGAATAAATTAACTTGGGCACTATAAAATTACTCCTGCATAAGCTGGCCTAGATTTAATGAAAACGGCTACCATCACTTAAACCAGTATGGGATGGATTATACTAGCTAAAAGCCGAGCTTTGTGTGGGCTCGCGTCGTCACACCTTGACTGACTGATGATAAGATAACACATTTACATAAATAAAAAAATAAAAAACCTTGACTGACTGATGATAACACTTCAATCGTTCGTCAATAAAAATTACTATGTTAAAGGCTAAAGCACAAATCAATAGGCGTGATAGTTTTTCCGTAAAGTGTATCACAAAATGTACAGGTTGTGGGATATACTAGGGCTCGCTTCGCTCGCCTTGATTATATATTTTACCTGGTCCCGCTCGCAGGCTCGCAGGAAGGCGGCCCAGCGCGGACGCACGTGGTACACGTGGAAGTGGTGCGCAAGCTCGCAGGTGGCGCCGGCGTCGCTCGCGCCCAGCGCCGCCGCCAGCCGCGACACGCGCTCCAGCTGCGCCAGCCGCGTCGCCAGCACGTAGTTCACGCGCCCGTACCTGAGTGCGTGCACGCAAAACTTTTTTTTTATTCTGAATTTCTTTGCAAGGAACATAAAGGTGCCGGTCGGCAGCGGGCGACATGAAGCAACCGCAGACGACGTGTCGCAGCGACACTACTGGTTTCTATGTATTTATATGAATAAGTGTCGCTAGCTTCGTGTCGCTAGCTGCGGAGGGTATTTCATAGAAATACATACAAACCAGTAGACGTGTCGCTGCGACACGTCGTCAGCGGTTGCTTCATGTCGCCCGCTGCCAACCGGCACCTTTATGTTTCTCTATGAAAAATATCTAACGTTTCCATAATAACTAACATCATACCGTAGCACACACGTATATTTATTTTTTCATTCTGAATTATCTCGCATCGAAAACGCTTTCTTCTAAGGTACTATCTTCATTCTTACGTTTTCATAATTAGCACCACATCTACAACCATAATAATAATAATTATTATAGGTGTCATACCTTGAAAAATCTTTGTCAGTCTGCAGAGCTTCCTCTCCGTGACCGAGACGCAGCAGATGTCTCTCGTCGACATCCAACTCGGCAACCTTCTCGAACAGCTGATTGAGCGCCTGGTTGCTGTGCGTCACCACCAGGGTACGCTGCCAGGGAAAATTGTGGTACAGGTTCGATATAATTTGTACCGCCACGTCAGTTTTACCTGCAGCAAGAAAACAAGTTTATATTTGGGCATCACCTTATTTCACATTTGAAGACGTGAGTGACTGAAGTGAGTAACTAACAATTTGAAATTGTTAGGACCGGAAAATAAAATTTATTTGAAATAAAAAAAAAATGTGAATCTTATCTATAGCCAGATCATGAAGTAGTAGTTCGGAAAAATATGAGTAATTACCCTTGTGTAATAAAATGTTAGTTATCGACTTCATCCACTCACGTCTTCATTTGATAGGTATATTCAAATATTGTATATTAACGACTGAAAAAGTAGATAGGTAGTTAATATTGTTTACCTGTTCCGGGTGGACCGACAACTAGCGTCAGTCCCGGCTGCATGCCCGACCTGATGGCCTCCACCTGCGTCGGGGTAAACAGGATATTGTTCCTGTAAAAATAACATTCATTCACACTTTTGTATAGCTCTAGTTCATCACAGCATAAAACATAATTCATACAGACGCGTTGCCATCGGTAAGAATATATGCATTATGCATCCTATGGATACATTCAAACATACATACATTACATAATTATTCTAAGCTGTTCTAACGCACGCACTCAGATACATTTAATGAATACTCAACTTAAATTTAATGAAGTGCTGACAGCAAATGTACGGAGTTTATGATAAAATCTTATTTAAACTAAGGTTATCATTAACGGCCGCAATGAGGGATGTTTGGCGCTCCGCGCTATGTAGCCGTAGGGTCTATCGTGTCAATTGTCGTGTCAAACAGCTGTCATATGTCTGTCTGACACATAAAGTTAATATACCTAGCGGAGCGGACCTCTGCTAGGTATATTAACTTTATGGTCTGACACGACTTTTGACATGAAAGACCCTACCGTCCCTCTGATGGCAAATGATACATCGATTCATAGGCAGATGGCGGACCTACGTAATTTGGTTGTGTTACGTCAAATCCAGCTGTCAGATCATGACTTACAAAGAATTGTCATTAACATATCAAATGACGTGGGCCAACTGCCTATGAATCCATTTCTTTGATGGTACGTACTTCTTGGGCTCGTTGTATAGATAGGGCCCCCGCTTGGGCTGCACATGGGGCTCCACTATGATAACCTTGCTCTGCTCGTCCTCGTCCATGGCGTTGTCGCCGAGCTCTTGTTTACGTACTACATTCTCGAACGTTAACCTGAACAAAAAAAAAAGAATTAGATGCTGGCAAGCAACAAAAAAAATTACTTAAACAAGATTGTGTCTGGACTCAGGATACGGCTTATCGGAGGGTTCCGAAGATATTTAACTGAATATTCTGAATATTCTTGTTACGTAAAGCGCCACCTGGTCGCAAAGTTTCTAACTGCCATAGTATCGAAAACCTGGGAAAGTTGTAAACCAATAAATAATGAATACTATTTGTTTTGCTGTTTATTACAAACCGACCTGAATCAAAAAAATATTAACGTTCTATTTAAATAGCAGCATCGTGATGTGGACTTCAAAGCATAATTATTATTTTCAGCTCTCGTAGACACGACATTTTGAACCGCCGTCCTATATTTACGTCTATGTTACTGTATAATATTATAGAACTTACTTGAATGGTCTGACGAGTTTTCTCGGGTCGTCAGTTTTCACTTTAATTTCGTAGCCCGGAAAACTGTTCCGTAAATGTTCCATGTCTAAAAAGGTGTCATTAAAATCCAACGTCGGAATCTCATTAGGCATTCTGCAACAAAAAAATGTAAATTGTAATATAGAAAAATTGTAATATGGATAAACACAACAAAGGGAATAAAATACCTAAGTAAAACATTTTTCAAGTCACCCCTGTTATTTTCAAGCACTGATGATGAATTATAACTAGTGAGGTCTTCACGTTGGCTTATGATGGACCAATGCAAGCGATTACGTACGTGGTACATATTGGTCTATGATTGCTCATGATGAACGTCAACTGTGCTGGTTATAAAGAGCTTCGTATTAATTGTAACAAATATGATTAACCATCATGGTCAAGAGGAGCTTTAATAACAGTAATTCTAAATTATTGGTCCATATCTATTTACCCGACTGCGCCAGAAGATGAATCATGTTTTCCGAGAGTACATATTATGAATACCTGTTTGAGACGCTCTGCAGCCCGAACGGCTTGATAGATTTTAGTAGAATTTACTTTATAAACTGGGTATGTAAAATTGTTTAACTTAGGGAATGCTGCTTTCATCTAAATCGGTTCAGTAGTTTTTGAGATAGGGAATTTTTAATTTAATTTGAATAAACATGTTTACCCACCCGGTGTTGTGAGCCTGGCCGGGGTTGCCGTAGCCCAGCACGATGTCGTGCAGCCACTCCGGCACCACGCACTCCGTTTTCATCAGCTCGCGGTTTTATTTGAATAAACATAACTCACCTGGTGTAGTGAGCCTGTCCGGGGTCGCCGTAACCCAGCACGATGTCGTGCAGCCACTCCGGCACCACGCACTCCGTGTTCATCAGCTCGCAGTTTTATGTGAATAAACATAACTCACCTGGTGTAGTGAGCCTGTCCGGGGTCGCCGTAGCCCAGCACGATGTCGTGCAGCCACTCCGGCACCACGCACTTCGTGTTCATCAGCTCGCAGTTTAATTTGAATAAACATGTTTACCCACCTAGTGTAGTGAGCCTGTCCGGGGTTGCCGTAGCCCAGCACGATGTCATGCAGCCACTCCGGCACCACGCACTCCGTGTTCATCAGCTCGCGGTTTTATGTGAATAAACATAACTCACCTGGTGTAGTGAGCCTGTCCGGGGTCGCCGTAGCCCAGCACGATGTCGTGCAGCCACTCCGGCACCACGCACTCCGTGTTCATCAGCTCGCGGTTTTATTTGAATAAACATAACTCACCTGGTGTAGTGAGCCTGTCCGGGGTCGCCGTAGCCCAGCACGATGTCGTGCAGCCACTCCGGCACCACGCACTCCGTGTTCATCAAATCGCGGTTTTATGTGAATAAACATAACTCACCTGGTGTAGTGAGCCTGTCCGGGGTCGCCGTAGCCCAGCACGATGTCGTGCAGCCACTCCGGCACCACGCACTTCGTGTTCATCAGCTCGCGGTTTAATTTGAATAAACATGTTTACCCACCTAGTGTAGTGAGCCTGCCCGGGGTCGCCGTAGCCCAGCACGATGTCGTGCAGCCACTCCGGCACCACGCACTCCGTGTTCATCAGCTCGCGGATCGTCTCCAGCACCGCCTTGAAGTTGTTCTCCTTCGGCTTCCGCCGCATCACGATGTTGAACGTCTCGTACACGTCCTACAACGTACGTTATTGATGTTGTATACCCCGTTTTTATTCAACTTGATCTACGCCCTTTGCATCTCTTATTTTATTACCAAAATAATATGTCAATTTCATCAAAATTGGTTCACCACATATAGCATTTTCTTTAGATTTCTCTTAAGATTTTTAAATAAAACATGCTATGTTTAAATAAAACAGCTCTGTCTACGCTAAGTTCGGTATCATGTTTAGGCAGTCCGCGAACATCGAATAAAATCAGAGAACGATTTTTTGTAGCAGAATAATTTTATGAAAAAACCCGATTTTAAACAGTATTTCCTTGTCATGGGACCACTTGTGAAGCATCTTCGTTCCAACGAAAAAAGAATCATTAAAATTGGTTCACAAATGGCTAAGTTATCCGCAAACAAACATAAAAAAAACAATATATATACGGTCGAATTAGGAAACCTCCTCCATTTTTGAAGTTACTTTAACCGTTTTTTTTTGTTTGAACAGAACACTCGAATAGAACCGAGTCGGTGAAAAACACAACAAAAATTCTAATAGCGTAGCACACGCGTCATCCAAAAAGTCGGTCGGAAATAATGTGGCATTCCAATCATCCGATGTAGCCCAGCTGCACATTATTCGAATTTCTGATCAGAAAAATTCGGACGCCCCGCCCCGCTCATAAATTTTGACTCGTCAGAATTCTGATAGTATGCGGGGTCCACAACAAAATATATGAACAGAGTGCGTTCCGGCGGGGCATCCGAATTTTTCTGATCAGAAATTTCGGATAATGCACGGCCCGGCTTATTGGTCCTACAAAAGTGACGTAAGCAGGCATCCCCATGACAAGCATCACTCTTATAATTTCCCTGTTTATTCCTCACCTCTTTGCCCTTGCTCGCCTGATCCAGGTCCAGCCTGTACTGGTTGGGGTCGAGCAGGAGGCGAAACGTTCTGGAGTCCCCGTCCAGCTCGGGTCTCGGCTCCGGCCCCTCCTCTATGACCCTGCCCGAGGCGTCCAGCATGCCCTCCACCTCGCACCCCCTCACGTACACTATCCCCGCCTGCTCCACCATACTCTTCTTGTAATCGTATTTCGTTCCTGTGAAATAATCGTATATGTATAATTGTATACATTGTAACAAAACAAAGCGATAATACATACATACTTAAGTTCACTGTAAATGAAGCAGCACTAAAAATACACACTCTATTAGGATTCAGTTTGTTGTTGCATCATAAAGGCATCTGTTCTGGATGATTTTAAACACAGTCTACCAGAGCAAAGTGACTACTCTTCAAATATTGTAATTTGTAGTGCCTGGGACCGTGGCTCGTGGGACGTGATATTAAATGACCAAGCACTATCAGCAATCTCGTAACATAATTGTATTGAATGGGCCGAAACCTCTAGAACTCTTTGCGGGTTTCTTCAAAATGTTTTTCTTCACCGTAAAAAAGTGTAGCGTTCTGGTAACCTTCTTTCTTTAAAACGATAATACAGTGGATTTCGTTAATAACGACCTCGGTTGTAACGACATTTTGGTTATAGCGACGTCAAACCTATGTCCCTTGAATTTAAAGCATACTTTCGTATAAAACTCTTTCGGTAATAGCGACTTCGGATATAGCGGCAATTTCGGGTATAGCGACTTGTTTCTATGAACCATTAATGACAGATTCCTAGAAATCCCTTACTAGTATTGCGACTGAGTCTCACTCGACGCATTCATAAAACTATTGAGCATTTCTTATCCATTGTTTGCATTCACAGAGGGTCAAAAAAGTTCTTTGCTTGCTTGTAGGACTGCTGAGCACGTGTACGAAGTTAAACTTATGAATTAGTTAGAAACTAAAATTCTAATGAGTAAACAGTGTTTCTTACAGTACTGTTTATTTGGTTAAGGCCGAAATAATTTTGATGTAGAAGGAATTATGAAAATGGCATACACCTTACAGCATGGACAAAAAACTAAATGTATACAGTGGAATATAGCATGTGTTATATGTTTTAATTAAATTTAATACATATAATATGCATGACTTTTTATTATTTCGGATATAAAGGCCTTCGGATATAGCGACAAAATTAAAGTGGTCCCTCCGCCGTCGTTATAGCCTAAATTCACTGTACCTATATTTACCATAGAATTTCATTACGTAACACGATGTTCAGATCTCCCAAAATGACTTTATGATGTTTTTATAAGATAAGGTGAGGGCCCTTATCTTAAATCATCATAATTCATAAAGTAATTTTTCAAAACCGAGCTTACAACTCTTTCTGCGTTTTTCACCTAAAGGTGATCGCACATTTATCAGCATTCAGCATACACGCGCCGAACGCGCCGCATTTTAGAATTCGTTGTATGAAATAATGTGAAACCTCGCACATTAGTCCGCACCTTACGCGTCGCAATTCATGTATTATGCGGTGCGTTCGACGCGTACGGCGCGTACGGTGCTGACAAATGTGCGATCAGCTTAAAGTGACCTTCTTAAAAATCACCAAATATATAACATAGTATCAACTACCAAATACTATAAAATAGCTCACCGATGCCCTGGTTGGGGCGAACCGTGATGAGGAAGCAGACGTCGTGTTTCCGGAGGCTCTCCCATTCGTACTTGATCTCGTTGCGGACGCTCAGCGTGACGGTGACGTCGGCGCGGACCCTGGACGGCGCCTTCTCCCCGATGTTGGGCTTGGCCACCTCCACCACCGCGAAGCTCTGGATGGGGTGCGCCATGCGCGCCCAGCCACCGAAGTATACGCTGCCGTCTTCCGCGCGCCTGTATCAAGTCATCCATCATCATATGGAAGAAAATGCTGCATAGTAATTATAAGGCCGCTTTTGTGTACTATTTAATATTTATATTTTTTAAACTTTGTATATGTAAGTATCTAATTGATTGTGCACAATAAAGTATATTTTCATTTTATTTCATATCCATACTCATATTATATTATAATTGCAAAAGTGTGTGTCTATCTGTTACCTCTTCAGGCCAAATCCGCTGCACCGATTTTGCTAAAATTTGGTATAGAGGTACTTTGAGTACCGGAATGACACATGGGATATTTTATGCCGCACGAATGTATGGTTCTCGCGCGATACAC
The DNA here is from genome assembly GCA_905187585.1 of Cyaniris semiargus. Classification (NCBI taxonomy): domain Eukaryota; kingdom Metazoa; phylum Arthropoda; class Insecta; order Lepidoptera; family Lycaenidae; genus Cyaniris; species Cyaniris semiargus. Next base: position 5,926,674 of record LR994550.1, read on the forward strand.
GAAATTTGGCGCAACGGAGTTACGGACGTCATCTTGATTACATACAGGGTGCAATTAAACCTTCCTGCCAAATTTTTTCCAGGGCTTAGGTATCATTAGGATTGGGTGTTATTTTTTTTTCAATGACATATTTTATCCCATTTAAAATCGTTGCAGAACGGTCACTCGCGCCGCGGGGGAATGACCGGGGGAGACGCGGGGTGAGGCGCGCGCGCGGGGACACGTCACGCGCGGCCGACGCGTCGTGTCCATTAATTGTAGTGTTTTTAAAAGCTTTTATTTAACTTGCTCTGTATGTATGTAAGTATGTGTGTTACGGTGGAATTTTGGAACTCAATTTTGAAGTAGATATATTTAACCGATTGAGCTGAAAGCATACGCGTTTAGTTTGGATGACAATGCACGATATGGTATGTGACATCACTCTAAATCCAATATGGCCGACCATCCAAGTTGGCGAAATAATTATTTTCTATGCAGTCCTACAATGGATATTAAATGAAAGGGTTTTTTGAGAGTAACTCGAAAACGAATGTAATTTCATTCTACATCCAATATGGCGGCTCATGACTCATCCAAGATACGGAAATAGTTATTTTTAATGCACTTCTAAATATGGGTATCAAATGAAAGGGCTTATTGAGAGTAACTCGGAAACGAATGTAATGTCATTCTACATCCAATATGGCGGCTCATGACTCATCCAAGATACGGAAATAGTTATTTTTAATGCACTTCTGCAATATGGGTATCAAATGAAAGGGCTTATTGAGAGTAACTCGGAAACGAATGTAATGTCATTCTATATCCAATATGGCAGTTTAGCCAAGATAGGGGAATAGTTTTTTTAAAGCACTTCTGCAATATGGGTATCAAATAAAAGGGCTCATTGAGAGTAAATTGAAAAGTAATAGTCAAGTCGTGTCGTGTCGTGTCGTGACGTGACGTGTCATGTCGTGTCGTGACGTGACGTTACGTGACGTTACGTGACGTGACGTGACGTGAAGTGACGTGTCGTGACGTGACGTGAAGTGACGTTTCGTGACGTGACGTGACGTGGCATGACGTGACGTTACGTGTAGTGTCGTATCGTGACCTTACGTGACGTCACGTGACGTGACGTGACATCAAGTCAAATCCACCCGGGTTTCAGAAAATGCCCGGTTGAATTCGGTCAGTTTTGTTAAATGAAATTTAACTTTTTAGTCATGCAGAAATAAACGGAATATAACAACTTGCTAAATATAGATTTTTCAATTGTCAAAGTCGAGTACGATTTCTTAAGGACTTAAGTTAATCAGATTTTAACAAATTCTTGAAACAAAACAAATTACTATCAAACAGACTAAGAAGTCTAGCCAGAGATAACCAAAAAACAAAAAATAAATTATAAACAGAAAACTTTAAAAAAAATGCCGTTATTTATATAGTCTAAAAAGAAAAAAAAAATTCCTTACATTTTTTAACTATTAAGTTATAATCCTCAATATATTATACAGTTTGCATGATAATAAAAGCTTGTCGCGTGATTTGTAAATAAACTAGTAAGTACCAATTTAAATGAGTAAATTGATATTATATTTTTATTTTAATAAATTTATCAAGTACTGATAGATTGTTAAGTCTCGCGAGTCTCGACAAGCTTTTATTATCATGCAAATTGTATAATATATTGAGGATTATAACTTAATAGTTAAAAAATTTAAGGAGAATTTTTTTTCTTTTTAGACTATATAAATAAAAGCTTTTTTTCAAAAAGTTTTTTGTTTATAATTTATTTTTAGGATAACTTTCGGAAGCTATTTCTCAAAATTTTAGTACTGAGTGATTATAAAAGAAAAAATACGTGTATTTTTATTTTTAACAAGGATCAATATATCAAAATTTGGCAGGAAGGTTTAATTGCACCCTGTATACATAAGTACTAGTAGACTAGATGACCCAGTAAACTTCGCATCACTTCCCTCCTAATATACCTGATATAAATTAAATCAAATCGGTTTAGCAGTTTTCGAGTTTTAGTGAGATCCATTTTTATTTATATAGATAGATTTTATATGCTTCTTACCAAGGCGCAAGTCTGTACACAGCATCTTCTATATCCTGGCGGATTTCATCTGAAACGATTGAAAAAAATATGTAAGTACTATCAGAGAAGTTGATTTATCGGCAGATCATAATATCATCAGTAACGGATTAAGACTACTTAATGCCCCAAGCAATCCATGCCTGTGTCGTCGTCGTCGTCGTCTGCCCCCCCCCCCCCCCTCCCCCTCTCTATCCCTATGTCAACTAGAATCGGTCTTTAAACTTTTACCACCTAAAAACATTAGTTTTTTCCTAGAAACTTTTTTTGGTGTGGTTTTTGGTGACGTGAGAGTGAGACGTGATGCCCTAAGGACGGATGTTTTTTGTCCTTCTTCTGGTGCCCCCTCAGACGTGATGCCCGAGGCAATTGCTTAATTTGATTAAGGGTTAATCCGTCACTGAATCGTATTATGATCATAATAATATATGATTCTCCAAAGTGGCCATTTTAGATCCGCAGATCACTACTAATATTGAAATTTGAATGGACATAAACCGACCTACCGACGTAGGTCTGTCAACTGCCTATGAATCAATTTCTTCGATGGTACATAATGTTAATGCACAATGAAACAGTTAAAATATTCCTTTGGATTTTTTTTTGTGAAATGAATTTATACGTTTTGTTACTCACATGTACTCTCGAGGCGGAAGAGGTTGAAGTTACGCAGGAGGTAGTCGTGTAGCGTGAGGAACTGCAGGTTGAGCTTGGGCAGCGCGAGGCAGTTCTCGCCGCTGTATATCTCCGTGGGCACCACGTTCTCGTCCCAGATTATGTCCTCGGTCGGGTACAGAGGCATCGAGTTCAGCTCCTCCAGCTGCGATATGCGCCGCTCGTGACGAGATATCTGAAATAATTGGCCAAGTGCAAGTAGGACTCGCGCACGAAGGGTTCCGTAAAATTAATATTTACCTAATAGGGGCTCCCTTAAATATTAATTTTATTTTGTTTTTAGTATTTGTTGTTATAGCGGCAACAGAAATACACAATCTGTGATTTGTAAAAATTTCAGAAGTCTAGCTATAGCGGTTCTTGAGATACAGCCTGGAGACAGACGGAGAGACATCGAAGTCTCAGTAATAGGGTCCCGTTTTTAACGGGTACGGAACCCTGTAAAATAAGGTCATGTAGACACTGCGTCATTCGACGCGAGCGTTGAAGTATCGTGTACGCGTTGTTCGAACTTCTAGAAAACAACAAAACGCATTGAAAAACGCCCCATGTTAATAAGCTTCGAAAAAGCCCTGTATTGTCAAGCAGTAAGCAATTGTATATTTGATCCATTGTGTGTAGTTTAGATAATGCAGCTAGTCAAACTCCGATTATAACACATAATAATTAGACTAGAATATTAGTTGCTACAAAAATTTTTAACATCTGATTATAGCTTTATGGTTTTCCCTAAAAATAATTATTTAAAAGGTTAATTCAAGTTACAAATATATTAAAAAATATATTGGTACCTTTATTTTTTAATCTTTAGGGGACTAATTAATATAATTAATTATGAATACGAAATCCTGCGTTCTGGTTGAGTTGAAGAATTTTAATCAAATGGGGGCTACCGTTTTTTGCTCACTGTTGGCGCAACTGTCGACTAAGGTCCGAAGTATAGCTATTATAGTCGACTTTATGATAATCTAGAATCCCATTTATTTATTTCATTAAATTTAAATAATATTATGTCTCTTACTTTTGCTTAATATTTGAATATTTTTATATGATTATTATTCCTTTTCTTAATTTCGCTAAATAATACTTATTGGGATAATTTTATGAAGGAGATCGCTTTTCAACAGGTAGATTGAATAAAATATATAATTTATGTCACAAAGTCCGCTAAAACTAGTATAAAATATACTTTTTGACCTTGCGCGACACTAGCGCCTCTAGTGGCAAATTCGCACGAGGTACCCCCATTGAAATTTAATGACATTATGTTACTCATATTATTTTCCATTTATGTTCTACTAGATGACGCCCGCAATTTTTTATTAATTTTTTTTGAGATAAAAACTGTCCTATATCCTTTCCCGGAACTCAAAGTAACTGCATACCAAATTTCAGCAAAATCGGTACCGGTTTGGGCGTGAAAAGGTAAGAGAACCTACCCATACTACGTCACCTATTTTTTAACCCCCGACAAAAAGAGGGGTGTTATAAGTTTGACGTGTCTGTCTGTCTATGTGTGTATCTGTCCGTGACATCGTAGCATCCAAACGGGTGGACCGATTTTGATCTAGTTTTTTTTTGTTTGAAAGCTGACATGATCGAGAGTGTTCTTAGCTATAGTTCATCATCATCAGCCTGCTCAGTGCTGAAAATCGCGGTTTATCTGGTTCGTGAAAGGCCGTTAGCAACTTGCAGTCGTTTGATGAGTTTTATATTTTGCATTCTGGTTTGTGATATTTATGAATTACATACACATTAATGGAAAGTTGACCTGGTGCTGCAGCATCACCTGGTAATCAATAGGATACCCAACTCCTCACCAACTTAGAGCAGAGGTTTCGAGTTTGGTCTCATTTTAATTGCGACAACCAGTGAGACGTGGATAAACAGTAAATATTTGCATGCTGCTACTGTAGCATCACCTGGATTCTATAGGAGCCGAGCTGCGTATGAACCCAGAGTGGAGGTTTCAAGTTTGGACTTATATTAACGGCCTCTTTTCGACGTTCAAAGGTAATCATGGGGATATGATCCTGCTGATAGGAATTATTCTGCACTATAACCAACACAAGTTTAAAAAGCATGAAATAAAATTAAATTAAGAATTTTCAAAAAAAAAAAACCCGCCAAAACACTTTAAAGAGTAATGAAATAATATTTACTGACTTTAAGTTCTAATAATTCCTAAGTGTAAAGTAATATTTTAGTCCATATTTGTTGTCAAGGTGTGTCGGGGGAACGCTAATGTAGATGTTTGATTTACATAACATTATACTTTAAGGATCAGTTCACAGCAAACCGAATCGAGATATTAAGCGTCTTGACGGTTGTAGGTTGTAGTTTACTTGGTGGTCCCCCGACACATCGTGACAACAATTATGGACTAAAATATTACTTTACACTTAGGAATTATTTGAACTTAAAGTTAGTAAATATTATTTCATTACTTTTTAAAGTTTTTTGGCGGGGGTTTTTTTAAATTTCTTAATTTATTAAACTTTATTTTTATTAAGATTCTTTGACCCCTCCCTCCCCTCGGTAACCACGCGTAGTATAATATGCCAATACCACTGACCCCCTTCAAGTTTTTACGTAGTATCGACAATAATGTTTTTAAAAGCTTTTATTTAACTTGCTCTGTATGTATGTAAGTATGTTAAGGTGGAATTTTGGAACTCAATTTTGAAGTAGATTGAGTAGATCTTCAAACGATTGAGCTGAAATTTTGCATACACGTTTAGTTTGGATGACAATGCATGATATGGTATGTGACATTTTCTTATTTTTGGAGTATTTAAATAAAAGCTTTTTTCAAATAGTTTTTTGCCTATAATTTATTTAATCATAAGTAAATGAAAATAATAATTATTTGATTCATATATTTTGTGTTTCAAAGAAGAATTCGACTACGTGACAAAAATCTTAGCCACCCCCGCACTGCGCACACTCCTTTGACCGATCGTAGTATTTTAGTAGGGTTACGTTCCCTTATAAACAGACAGATAGACTTTGGCACTTATAATATTAATATGGATTATATTTAGCTGAACTAAGATAAAAAAACTCTGTAGATCACAAGGCACTACTATGCTATGCAGTAAAGTCATTAAGTATTAATCGTGCACCCGCATGTCAATAAGAAACCGCACTGACGTGAGAAGATTAAAGGAATAAGTTTGTTTATTTTACTTGTCTTGTTTAATAGGAAATAGTTACTCATAGGTCAGGGGTGAAATTAATAAATAGCTATCATATTTTATGAATAGATACTGATTCATACAAAATGAGTACTTACCTAAATTTAGCGCCCTGTGCCAGATGTTAATGATGATGAAACGGTTACAGCTTTTATATCATACATAACTAAATTAATCCTAGTTCATACCCTAGTCTCTATCCTAGTCTAATCAGGGTCTTTAAAACTAGATCACTCTTGCCTATGACGTTACCTCTCAAAGTTTAAATTTATTTAGGAGCATAATAACACGCTTGTTTGCTTAAGAAAAATTCTAAATCACTACACGTTTCTACATAAAGGAGTTCCCACGATCCCTGAAGGATCCCATCATCATCAAACCACATTTTTGACAACAAAGTTTTGATTATACTCTACAGGGTGTGACAAAACAAATAGATAATTCTTAAGGGTGTGTATGCGTCCCCTATATGTATAAAGTTCGCTGAAAAAAATAGCAGCGCTGAAGGGGTATTTTTTTTTACTTTTGTATGGGGTAAGTAACGACGCTGGGGCGCTTGCCCATACAAATAACAAAAAAAATCTTTTTCAGTCCTGCAACATTCACAGTGATCTCTGTAGGGACACAATATACACACCCGAAAGTATTATCACTTTGTTTTGTTACAACCTGTATAGTATATGTATAATATGTTACGCTCACTAACCACGGAGGCGTTAAGGCGACGCCTTGATAATTTGGCTGTAGCGATATCGATTTTTCTCAGCAATGACTAAAGCTAAGAAATTAAAGTTCATTGTCAGTATTCATCATGTCTCTGTCTTTGAATTACCCATAGCATAACACGATTGGTCAACTTTTATAACACAGAATAATTAATCAAAAAGGCCTCTGTAAAAAAAGGGATTCTAATTTTGCAAACAGAGGAGACTGATTTAAGCTTCCAAAATGTACATAGATTGGTTCAAGCAAACATTTTAATTTGCACATAGCTTATATGAAATATAATTATGGTTTTTAAATTACGCGACAAAATCCATTTTGTCGCTTACGCCCTTTCCATTTCTTGCTGTTCCATTGTTTGTTTTCTATGAGAGGCCGGCCCGGCCGAAAAACAAGCAATCTACAACATATCCAACACGGTTTTTTACTTTAACGCGGCGTCACCTTAACGCCTCCGTGGTCCAGTGGTTTAGAGCGCGGCTCTTGACTCGGAGGTCGTGGGTTCGATTCCCGCGTTGGAAACGTCATGTTATTTCCAAGTTTGGTTAGGACAATGCAGGCTGATCACCTGATTGTCTGATAAGTAAGATGATCGATGCGTCGCATGGGCATGTAAAAAGTCGGTCCTGCGCTGATCTCTCGCTAGTCGTGTCGGTCTTCCGTCCCACTGGGTTATGAGAGTAAAGGAATAGAGAGTGCTCTTGTGTACTGCGCACACACTTGGGCACTATAAAATTACTCCTGCGTAACTGGCCTGTTTCAATGAAACCGGCCACCGTCACCGAAACCGGTGTGGGAGTTATTATTATTATTATTATTATGTTACGCTCAAAGACCGAAAACGCTCAATGAGCGGAAAAATAACTCACAACGCGTTGTGGTCACAGTAAAACAGCCATAATGCGAAATTCGCGTTGTGACGCAGACAGATTATTACTGTCTGTCTGGCGCAACGGGGTTGCGGGCATCAAGTAGTAGTATTATATTTAATTAATATGAATTAAAATAAAACTATATTTTTATTATTTATTGAGATCAGATTACTTTATATTAAAAACAACATAATATGAAGTAACAAATTACTGAACACAAATAATATTGTTAATAATTTGTCAATAATACTTATAATTCACTTAAAACGATTAGGGATTTTAATTTTAAGCTATTGCATTTGCATTCCGTAATGAAAAAAAAAATAAAAATCTAACACCCCCCACTCCGACCGGCACAGCGGTACAATTTACAAATGATTTCTTTTTCATGTAAAACATTTAATTATTCTAATGTTATTCAAAATATTTAATTTAATATTATTTCTTATGGAATACGAAGTTTTTTGTTTGTCTTGAAAACTTTTGCGGTACTTACGCGGTATTGTTACCAAGCGACGATATGGTAAGAATAAATATTCAGAACGAACGCGTTATGGTCTTTTTGTGATTGCTAAAACGCGTCGTGGCCGTTTTCATTAGAGCCACAAGGCGAATTTCGTGTCGTGGCTGTTTCACTGTGACCACAACGCGCTGTGGCCTGTGAGCTATTTTTCCGCTCACTGAGCGTTTTCGGTCTTTGAGCGTAACATATACAACAAATCGAAATTTTAAAAATCGTCGACGTCGAGCATACAAAAAATATACATACAGGGTGTAACAAAACTAAGTGATAATACTTTAGGGTGTGTAAGTGTTACTTATAGAGAGTTCACTGTGAAAGTAGCAGCGCTGAAAGACCTTTTTTTCATTTTTTGTATGGGCAAGCGCCTGACCTTCAAGAGTTTCCCCATGCAAAAGTGAAAAAAAATTGGTCTTTCAGCGCCGCACTTTCACAGTGAACTCTCTGTAAGGAACACGTTCACACCCTAAAGTATTATCACTTAGTTGTTTTACATCCTGTATATCCACAGCCGAACATAGAACATCTTTTTTCAGAAGCCGTTAAATAAAGGAATATTTTATATTATATTTTACAATTTTCGTATTTCCTATTTCCTTACCAGCAACTCCTTGAGGAAGTCCTTGTCCAGGCGATGCCAGGGCGCCTCCTCCTCCCTGCCCTCGGCCGGTATGAGGTTTAGGTACGTCGCAATAGCTCGCAACGCTTTGTCACTAAAATATACAAAAAAAAAAATGAATCACAATTTCAATAAAATCCTTAAATATTGTTTTTTACGTCCATGGTTTACAAAGAATGGCGGTTGGCACTTGGCGCTTTGTTTGACATTTTTAACCGACTTCAAAATAAGGAGGTTATCAATTCGACGCGTATGTATGTAATATTTTAGAACTGCCCAGTTTTTGTATATTATATTAGTCTAGATCAGTGTCTGAACAAATGTGCCAAATTTCAAAAGTATATGTATGTATGTATGTTTTTATGTTTGTGTTCGCATATCTCCGGAACTGCAAGTCCGATTTGAGTAATTCTTTTTTTGTAAGGGAATACTGCAAGTATGATCAAAATCGGTGCAGTAGTTTTTGAGATAACGTAATTTTAATTCTAAATTACGTACAATTTTGAAGTCGGTTTTATCTTTTTTTTTAAATACTATTATATTCTGGTGATTATTACACAGAAGCGTAATATTTTTACAAAATCTTCAATGGCGATTGAAGATTTTTGTAAAAAAATTACTTAGACTAGGGTAAAACGACTAGTGATTGGACAGTACCAGTCATATTGGACAAAGCACAAAAACACAATATTTATTAAGGTTGCTTTAAGCCTACGAATAATAAAAACTAAGGAAAAGTAACTCCGTCAAAAAACATGCTCCACAATACTTGTCAAAAAAGTGTACCTTAGGTACACATTTCAATACATTTGCAATATTTAGGTGGCCTTGAGCGGTACTAGGCTGACATTACATGACAGATCGAAAGGAACCAAATTTAAAACTGTAATAGTATGGGAGTTACGATTCCTTAGTTTTTATTATTCGTAGCTTTAAGCACTGTTTGTTTTTAAAGTAAAAGAATGCCTGATTTTAAAGAAAAACAGATAGTTTTTAAAACAACCTTAATAAATATAGTGTTTTTGTGCTCTGTCCAATGACTAGTACTGTTCAATCACTAGTCATGTTCACCCTATAATACTTTTGTAAAAAATTTGTTTAGTCTGCAGAAGTTAGAGATATCAAAGTTATGTCCTTGTCGGTCGCGCTGGCAATTACAGGCACCCTTAGGGTGAAGCCAAACGAGCGCAATTTGTGAGTTGTGAGTCGCAGAATTTCGGTCGCGTAAATATCTTTTCATACAAATCATGACTCACAAAATAACGCTCGTGTGAATCAAACAGGACTTTTGTATGAAACTGAATGCAGCAGAATTTCTGCCAGCCGAAATTCTGCGACTCACAACTCACAAATTACGCTCGTTTGACTTCACCCTTAACCCTTAACCCAGGAACTCACCTGAGATTGCCAAAATGTTTCTGCAGCGACTCTCTAGTGTCGACGCTAGCAACGTTGGCCAGAGCAAACATACGCAAGTCTGGGAATTTGGAGAATGCGGCTTTCTAAAAAAAAAAAACTTCATGATTAGACGCTATGATGATTGGCTAAGAAACCTGAGATAAAAATATTTAAGAGGGCTAAACTAGTGGAGCGACCTGTCTTATCGTAACAAACAGTTGAGAACGGAAAAGAGCCTTCGAATTTTCGTGGAAAAAAATACATGATCTTTTTAAATAATCCCTCTCTCCTAATTAGGAAGAAAGTAGGAGGTTCGGTCGAATTCTACGATTATCTTACGGGTACATAATATCTCGTTGAATTGAGAAATAAGGAGGGGCATATCGTACTCACTAATAAAAGGACTTAAAAAGTTGAACATTTTATTGTATGACGAAAAATCACTAAACCATGGGAGAAAAAAGTTAACGAGGGTAGAAGGTAAGAAAAAATCACAAAAACACTGTGTATTATTGCACCATTCGCTAGTATTGCTACTTATAATCAATTTCTCCAAGGTGATAATGTATGTATTTGATAAATCTCGTAGGGTTCAGCCTGCGTTTGCAATGTAAGCGGAAAAAAATGTAATTACGACATCATATTAGAAACCCCAAAAATAACAGTATTTCTCCACTATTTAATGAATGTTATTATATACTTATAAACTTTCCTCTTTAATCACTCTATCTATTAAAGAAAACCGCATCAAAATCAGTCGCGTAGTTTAAAAGATTAAAGGGAACAAAGGGACATAGGGGAAAAAAGCGACTTTGTTTTATAAGTGATACGATTACTTTCCAGAAATGATTCCTTACCAGCAACACTATAAATTGATGCAATAATACAGGATGTTTTTTGTGATTTTCAATAGCTTTTCAAGCCCTTTCATTTGATATATGTGTGGACGTGCTACAGTTTGGGTACAGGTTCCATACAAAAATACCCCTTGTTCTTTACTTGCTACTTTCATACGCGAGGTAAGGCAACTTTGCAAAAAAATATCATTTTGTCCTTGAGTCTTCCAATCGTGGAGGATCCCTATAGGTTTAGTGTACATAAGCTATCAAACCTGTAGCGAGGTGATCCTGGAGTAGTGGTGTAGGGTCATGTCGCGGTCCGTCATGGGGTCTCCCGTCTCGTCGCTGATCTCGAACCTCGCGTAGAACTTCAGCATCTGCAGCAGCTGGAGCAATAACATTCAAATAAAGTTATTATGTATAATAATATGTATACAGGGGATCAAATACAAATAATCGGCCGAGTGCGAGTCGAACTCGCGCACGAAGGGTTCCGTACCACCATTGAGCAAAAATAGGCAAAATATATTGTGTTTTTCGTATGGGAGCCCCACTCAAATATTTATTTTATTTTAACCCGTCGATTGTGGAAAAACGAGACACAATAGCTTATCAACTGTTATCGCGGCCGCATGTGGCCGCTTGGGGCTTGATGAATTAATTTTATTATAAGTTATTAAAGTTCAAATACAATTAAATATTTTATGAATATTTCAAGGGCCTACCTGTTGCCATTATTAATTATTACGAGCAAAAAAGGCCAAAAAAATATACGTTTATTGTATGGGAGCCCTTATTAAATATTCATCTTAATGTGCTCCCTCACCGGGAGCATTCGCTTGTAATGTAACGTTACAGAGTCGAGTATTACATCTGCATCAGTGAGGGATGAGAGCCGAGCATTACAATGCGCACCTTGTAATGATACAGTGTATAATATCTTGATACAACTTGTAACATCAACTGGCTATGGAATGGTCAACGTCGAATGTTACATTACACGCGAATGCTCGTTAGTCAGGGAGGTAGTATTGTAATGTAATGCTCAAAGTCGAATCTTTAATGTTACATTACTTAATTTACACGTGAATGCTCGTCGGTCAGGGAGGTAGTATTGTAATGTAATGCTCAAAGTCGAATCTAAAATGTTAAATTACACGCGAATGCTCGCGGTGAGCACCTTTATTTTCTTTTAAGTATTTGTACGGCAACCGAAATACACAATCTGTGAAAATTTCAGAAGTCTAGCTAAAGCGGTTCTTGAGATACAGCCTGGAGACAGACGGACAGACATCGAAGTCTAATAGTAATAGGGTCCCGTTTTTATCCTTTGGGTACAGAACCCTGAAAACGAGATTTTTGACTATTTTTTGCTCAATAGTAATAAATAGTAGGTTCCCTTCGTACGCGAGTCCGACTTGCATTTGGGAGATACCTATTTTTGGCCCAGGACTGTACGGCTAAGATATTTTTTCCATCCTAAATATAAAAATAAAATTCGTTTACGTGTGCCATGGCCGGTTTACATTATTCCAGCAGTACTTGAATCACGGGATTGCGCAGTGCGCATGGTTTATAAATATAAGTGTAACTTATAAACAGATGTATGCTACCGCTGAATACAGTACGAAACACATCTCATTATAGCGAGGACGTGTTCACGAATTTAAAATATCAGTTTCAGTATTATATTTACGAATAAAACATAAATATGAATCTGTTAGTAATAAATGTGCTACTGGTACTATTAGTCACTACTGTGGTGGCAGAGCCGAGAGATGTATTTTGCTGCGAAGAAGATGTGGAAGTTAGAGATGGTGTTTGTCTTAAAGACAATTCGACGACTCCCGTCAGTCTCTCTTGTAAGACATACGTACATGTTGTCGGCATGGATTTTGAGATAATCGATGATGGTACTATGTTCTTACTCAACGGAGACGAAGAACTGAGACAGGAGAAAGGCAGGTAATTGGAAGTGAAACTATTACATTTACATACAAATATTTTTTAGGGTTCCGTAGTCAACAAGGAACCGTTATAGTTTCGGTCTGTCCGTCCGTCTGTCTGTCTGTCCGTCTGTCTGTCCGCGGTTTTTCTCAGAGACTATAAGGCCTACAAAACTGTAATTTGGCCCTTAAGATGTACTAAGGGGGCGACTAACCCTAAATTGTCGATTTTATAATTCATTTTTATGTTTGAAAATAAGCCCCGAAATGTTTAATTTTCTAAAAATAGATATTACATTATATTTCCAAGAATTTGATCTGAGCGAAAACACCATATCTTAAAATTTTCTGGATAGAAAAAAAATCACAAAGATGCATCTAATTTTCATGAATTTTTCATATATTGCCATAACCGTGCATTAAACTAAGTTAATATTTTAACACATTGTATAAAATTCTATCATTGAGACACTGAGCTGGCGGATTTTTAAAATTTTGTATATTTATTGAGTACTTATTAAGAAAAAACTAACTTGGCGATGATTCCGCGTCGTCCTTTTTCACCTGGCATATGAAATACGGGCGTGAGTGTGAAGAGAGAAGGACGATGTTTGATTTTTGGGGTTAGTCGCCCTCTTAATGACGCCGACAAAAATTTTAATTTTTTTTATGGTACCTCCCATACACATCAAGCGGGGGTGATTTAGTTTTTCCTCGTCCACCCCACCGTGTGTGTGTGTCGTTGGATAGGTTTTAATTTTCCGATTAAGGGATCCATTTGTGAAGTTTTAAAGTGGAAAAAATCGTTAGAGTCCAGTGTCCCCCCCTTCTACCAGCTAAACGGTTGCTTCTGGAAATGTGAAAAAATTCGCGGGGGTAGGAAATATGCTGAATTTAAATAAAGATATGGAAAACTATAACGGCTAAGAAGACTTCATAAGTTATTGAGTAATAGGAAATTTTCGTTCAAATTCCTTTGAACGTAACTGAGATGATGTTGTTAGTAGTGTTAAACACGTTATAAATGTGCATTCATTAACTATACAAAAATTATCAAATACTAGCGGTACTATAACGGAACCCTATATTGCGCGTGGCCCGACACGCACTTGGCCGGTTTTTTTGCCGTATATATTGCAAAAAATATTTTTAATGATAAAAGTCCAATTTCCAAGTTCTTATTTTTAGTAGCATTTACGTTGCCGACTATTCAGTCCAAGGTTGAAAAAAGAAAATATTTATATTTTTTAAAGTAATAGATGTAAAACCTAATAAGACAATGAGCTTATTTATTTCTTCACATATTTTCCTTGTAGCTACTGTGTCTGGAACAGAACCAGTAATTCTGCTGGAGTGCTGGTGATCTGTGATGATGATCAGGAACACGACGTCAACGATGAGACAGTCCTCGGATACTGTATGTTCGTATCCGGCATCTTCCTGATGTTAACCGCACTCGTGTATTGTTTGTTACCAGACCTAAGGTTTGTATTACATTTTCTATAAAGAATAATAATAATCGATCGCTCACCGATCGTAGTTAAGTACCGCCTTTTATGTTGAATATCAGGTGACGCGCGGCTTTGCCCGCGTGAACGTGGCTCGAAAATATTAAAAAGACCCGAAAAAACTTTTCTAAAAAAATGTGTGAGAAACCCCACAAAAATTTTTATATACCTGTTGACTGACTGACAATTTCAAAATTCTTTGGGAAGGAAACCCCTCAAAAAGAATGTTGAATAACACTTGTGTTGAAAAACTGTTCCTAGATGAATAAAATATTTTTTATTTCCAGAGATTTGCTAGGGAAGAGTATTATAAACATGTGCGCGAGTATGGGCATAGCCCAGAGTATCATGGCTGGCATGAAATTAGTTGCGTACTCAGACATGTCCCTGTGTGCCGCAAGAGGTGAATATTTCAAAGCCTACAAACTTATTAGGTAGCAGTTATCACTAACTAAAATGTAAATGTATGTAAAAAAAACTATTTTTTTATCAACTTTTTCAGTCAAATTTTTCATGATCATTTTATTTATAGATTTTAAAAAATATATCACAATATGAAAAAAAGTGGTGTTGATATTGTTTTGGTTGTTTTTGCAAATATCTTACGTTATCAGACATCTGTTTACACAGACACATCACACAGATGTTACCCATTTGCATTATGAATATGATAATATGATAATATGATTATGATAAGAAAGTGAGCATAAAATTAATATTGTAGTAAATCATTTTATGTTTTTAGGTTTCTTCGCGTACTACTTCTTTTTGTCAAGTTTCTTTTGGACCAACGCCATTTCTATACAATTTCTAATAAGATTAAGGTAATAATTAATTTTATAAACTTTTGTGTCTACTCTAACAATAGGATTGATGCGAATACTTTTCAAAGCAATAATAAATTTTACGTCCCTATACCTACAATACAACAGGTTTCACCTTGAAAGCAACAAATATTATGTATTATTATTAGTATTAGTTTTCTTGGGTTCATAACTTTGAAATTAGTTCAACTACTGTTTTTACAAATTAACCAACAGTATATAGCTTTCCTATCGGATAAACTACTCCAATAATTATAACACTAAAGCAAAGACATTAAAAATTTATTTGAGCAACCTAAAAGATAAGGGCCTTGCCTTTCTGAAAAGGTATTTTTGCCGTAACGTTTTTACTGCCTCTGAGATCTCCATACCCGATAAACAAGCAAACCTTCGATCAAATACTAAGCAAACTAAAAATTATAAATGACGGCTATCCATCGTTCATAATGATTTGTTACGTTATGCGGTTGTTTACGGCGCGGCGCGTTCAGAAGTGCGCGTTTTCTACTATATAATAATTATTATATGTACATATTTATTTATTATTATATAGCATCGCGTTTGGGAAAACACGGCTGAATCCGCGCGTTATGTCATATGTGTTAATTTGTGTGTTTTTACATTTTGCGTTATTTTTGTACCAATCATTTCAGACGGCCCATCAAAGCAGACTATGGATGGAGGCGGTTCCTTTACTACGCGCTGTACGCGGATGGCGTCCCAGGTCTATTGACGATCGCTATGGCTGTAGTCAACTTCTACCCCGGCCGCCACATTAAGCCTGGAATCGGGTTGAATCACTGCTGGTTCATCGGTATGTATACAGAAACATACATCGGTATGTATACAGTTCGCGCAGAAATTTCCTGAAAGAAGAATCCTGTGTATCCTGGCCCCTGGGGCTCAAAGTTTATCACATCAAAATCGGATTAACAATTGAAGCGACGATGAGACGAGAAGCAGACAGATACTTTTTGATTTATTTCACTCGTAGGAATTACAAATCATGATGGAAATGAAAATAATTAACGAACGGAAGTATAGGAACGAAAGGATATGGAAATTTTGGTTGATAACAATGTTGCAATCAGTTTCACTGATGGTTCACATGAAGAGACAAACCCTAAAACTACATATAAAAATTCAACACTTATATGAAATACGACTAATTTAGTAAATTGGACCCTAACACCTACTAATGTTAATATCGTGTCGTGTCAGTAAATTCTAAAACATTGGCTACCAATTACCACATGTCATGTTAGCGGAACTCGAAAGGATCGGTTTTCCTCAACGCCTGAATTACGACAAATAGGTACTACATTTAACGGGAACTTTTCATTCATTACTTGTAAATACCATCAGTCACGTCTTATATCAATTAATACTGTTTAGTCACTGTTTTCCACACTACAGACAGTAAACAATAATAACCGTGGCATGTTCCAATAAAGAAAAATTCTTCAGGTATTGGAGTAAAGGTGCTCCCTCACCGGGAGCATTCGTTTGTAATGTAACGTTACAGAGTCGAGCATTACATCAGTGAAGGAGGAGGGCCGAGCATTACAATTTACAATGCGCACCTTGTAATGATACAATGTGTAATACCTTGATACAACTTGTAACATCAATGCTACGTGACAGTGAAGTCAACTTGCTATGTAATGCTCAAAGTCGAATCTGTAATGTTACATTACACGTGAATGCTCGTCGGTGCTTTAATGTAATACCCAAAGTCGAATCTAAAAATGTTACATTACACGTGAATGCTCGCGGTGAGGGAGCACCATTATACACTTGTTATGGTACCAAATACCAATATTCCTTCTCTTAAAATCCTTAATATTATACCGCAGGGTGATTGCTGATAAAACTCGATGCACTTCAAGGATAATGCTTATTAAAATATAATATTTTTATGAATATAATAATGTAATATTATAAAGTGGTTTATTTACGTATCTTTGTTCGTACATGACGCAAAATATAATCTTTGTTTCTCTAATCATACACTTTAATTAGTATTATAATTGATAACATAACATATCCTCCACATAAGGTAATATTTGAATATTCTGTTACAGACAGCAGGCAGCAGTGGTGGTACATGTACAGCGTGATGAGCATCCTCATATTGGCTAACATCGCTATCTTCTTCTACCTGTCGATACACATGTGGAAGTCCGCAGTTTCCTCGTCAAACATAAAAGGGTTAAAATATATGTACGTGTTTATATTGTGTAAAAAAAATATTGTTACTTTTATTTCTTGCTCAAAATTATATACAATAATTACTGTCCTACGGGGATCTTATTGGACTTTTTTTATCGTAGCCACCAGTAGTTTATCCGCGACGAGGGCATAACATAATATGTTACATACAGGGTGCAATTAAACCTTCCTGCCAAATTTTGATATATTGATCCTTGTTAAAAATAAAAATACACGTATTTTTTCTTTTATAATCACTCAGTACTAAAATGTTGAGAAATAGCTTCCGAAAGTTATCCTAAAAAACACTACAATTAATGGACACGACGCGTCGCCCGCGCGTGAGGTGACCCCGCGCGCGCGCCTCCCCCCGCGGTACCCCCTCTCATTCCCCCGCGCCGCGAGTGACCGTTCTGCAACGATTTTAAATAGGATAAAATATGCCATTGAAAAAAAATAACACCCAATATTTTTTGGTTAAATGGACTCTCCTAGTGATACCTAAGCCCTGGAAAAAAATTGGCAGGAAGGTTTAATTTCACCCTGTATACACAGACTGCCAAAATCATTGACCTTCCTTGTTTTGTTGTAATCACTAATCGGGTAAAATATCCTTGTACGATCCTTGATTTCCACATGCCATTATTTCTTTCGTGGGCAAATTTTGAAATTATATGTACTTAGAACTTTTTACAGCTTATCAGTTATCAGTAACAAATTCGTATTTAATTTCAGATTCCTTCTTACGGTAAAATTGATTGTGGTCATGGGTCTGCCGTGGATATTCGAACTTATCAGTTCTTTAGCCGGAATGAGCCTAATATGGTTGGTACTTGGTTATCATTTTGTTTATTAACATTATAATAATTTATAAGAAAATCCGTCCTACTCTTAAATTTTTAAACAAGTCTTACTGGCTGCACTCAGTGAGATTTAACGATGATTAAACTTCAATTATTTAATGAAGAGTTTGAACTTTGATGCACAATGAATGGGGTTTAAGTCAAAATTAATAGGGGGGAGTTAGGGAAAATACTTACGAAATCTCACCAAGGGGGAGAGGGGGTCAAAAAATCCTCAAAAACGCAATTAATGGACGCCCCCTAAGTGAAATAATATTTATTTTCAGGGTGGTGATAGACATTTTCAATGCCCTGCAGGGGCTGGTAATATTCTACATACTGGTGGTGATAAGGAAGCGTGTCGTTAAGGCACTGCACAAGAATGGATATCTGAATTGTATATCCGATGCGGTCGAGAGGTACTTGTCGGTGGGTGATGATGAAGAGGATTACATAGTTCATCACACGAACATCTAGGTGACTTCTGAACTTGGGGTTTTAGTGGCTTTTATAAAATGAAAAATACTGTTTTAGGGTACCGTACCCAAAGGGTAAAAACGGGACCCTATTACTAAAACTTCAATGTCTGTCCGTCTGTCTGTCTCCAGGCTGTAACTAAAAAACCGCTATAGCTAGACTTTTCTGAAATTTTCACAAATTGTGTATTTCTGTTGCCGCTTTAACAACAAATAGTAAATACTAAAAAAAAAAAAATATATTTGAGGGGGCTCCCACCTCCCATACAACAAACGAGATTTTTTCGGCCTTTTTTGCTCTATATCAATAATGACACCAGGTAGGCACTTGAATTTTTCACAAAGTCCTTTGTTATAAATTATGTGTACTTTAATTTAAGGCGAGGACAAACCCCATTTTGTTATTTATTGACTCCTGGACCCTGGTTTACCTAGTTGCAATATAATAACGAAATGTAAAAAATATGAGATATAAATCACAATATTTAAAAGGGTTTAAACTATAAACATTTTAATAAAACGTAATACTTTGGCTGTAATTAATTTACAAACTCACCTCGGACAAAAATCTTTATCATCGAAATATAATAAATAGGATAACATACATTTTATTTGAACAAATGGTTAGTGAATCTATATTAAAAAGATCTAAACCGAACAATTTTGTTTCTTAATATTTATTTCGAAAGATATTTAAAAAGTAATCTCTTTTGCGATGCGTACACGCTTGGTTTTTTGGTTGTGTGCAAGGTTATCGTTTTGGATTGAGATAAGTGCTTGCCTTAAGAGGGAACGCGGGTGCAGTAGAATTTAAGGCGAGCACTTACCTCAATTCCAAAACGATAACCTTGCGAACGCGAATACCAAGCGTGTACGCATCGCAATAAGATTAATTTTAGCTGAGCATAAAATTGTAAGTTACGACGGGCGGATCTTCTCTATTTTATTTTTCGTGTGTTTTTTTTAAATATCTTTCGAAATAAATATTATAGATAGCTCTATATCTCATATTTTTTTACATTTCGTTATTATTTTGGAACTAGGTAAATCGGGTATCAAGAAATAACCAAATGGGGTTTCAGCCCGTCTTAAACGAAGAAACTATAATTGCCATCGCGCTTCACCCTGCGCCGGCACGTGTATTGTGATTGAGACAGATACAGTAAATCGAGGTAACGTAGTCCTCTGATTCCTCCTTCAAAATAGAGCCTATCTAATTATTATTTTTTAAAGGGAAATAATAAAACGAGCGAATAAAAAATTACTTTGCGACTGATGATGAACATACTGTTTTAATAACATGAGCTGTATGAATTTGAGTAAGCGAAAAATAAACTAAACTAACGACTAATATTGATTTATAATAAAATCCAGAACGAGCTTACAAAAAGTAGATTGTTATTAATCTATTTCAGATATTAAAATTCTATCCGAGCGACTGTATTACCAAGTGAGGGACTGGAAATACATAGCGGGCAACTTCAATATTAAAGATAGATTCAATTTTTCTAAGTGAGGTTATACATTACGAACTACTAAAAAGTTCACTTTGAGCAAACTTTTGTGAACTGCTTTATTAATGATTATTGGTTACTGATATTCTATTTGAGGGTTTATATTTTATAATTTGATACGTGTTTTAATGAAAATCTCGAAAGTGAATAACTATCAGAGATAGAAAGGATTTTATACTTTGATTTGATGGTCCTAAAATATGGATTTGCGTCAGTGGAAACGCGGCCTAAAGTCTAAGTCTAAGGAACTCCGTGTTGGCCCAATACGACTTTTTTGGGTTAGCTTCGCTGCGCTACGCTCCCGCCTTAGCCATCGTGGTTATTCTTTTGTGAACCACCCAGAAGTAGGAGCCCCGCGTAGCGGGGCTCCGTCAACTCATAATAATTGAAGCCAGTTGTTTTTTTTTGGTATAGATCGCCATTAAAATTTTTACCCATTTCTTTGAAGTTCCGTTAAGGATTATAATTTGTGTAATGTAATAATTTATTAATGATTTTTATATATAAATACATATATTTATATAAAGGTTTAACCCCCCTCCGCCCTCCCAACCCCCTAAATCGTCAAAACTTTTACCGTTATATAATTTAAGTTCCTACAAATAGAACAATACATATTTTGGGATCATCAAATCAAAGTATGAAATCCTTTCTATCTCTGTTAGCTACCACTTTCGAGATTTTTCACATTTCAGATAAAATTGTTGTTCTTCTTATCCAAATGAAGCTACTCACAAAAAATTTGCTTGATAGTAATAAAAAAAAAATGTTCTAGGGATCCCTGATAAATAGTATTTCATGAAATAGTTATTTCGTATTCATTTTTTTTTTGTTTTAATGTGAGCTCATTATACTCTGCTCATTAGTGTATTTTTCAAAGTGGTTTTAATATTCGAAACACTTCATTTAAGATAAAATGCCGCTCAGTATAGAAAATACATTTGCCAAATATTGAAAAAAAATGCAGGACGTAACGTTGACACTCAAACAGATATTAGGTCGCTCAAATATTATGAAGCTGCTCATTTTGTATTTTAAGTAACTCAAATAAATAATTTGTAAGTTGCTGTTCTGCTAATTTCTCGTCACTCACAGTCAGTTGCTCAAATAGTAATTCTATAACCCAAATTAATTAATTTTGACACTTAAAACTGTAATTTACAATCACTCGATTAAATACTACCCTTTTTTAAATATCTTCAGGAAGAGTGACTCTATGCCTCTACGTTTTTATTTTATCTTAAAGATCTTTCAAATTTATTTTATGGTCGGTGGATTGGCGGGGTACGGGGCATTCATTTTTTGCGATTTTTGAAGGGTCATATTTTTTATTTATAAGTAAATTTAGAAAAAAATGGAACGTAGAGGCATAGATTTAACAGATCCCAATTCCCAATATTATATAAAAAAATAATTTGTCTAGAGTCTAGACGCATTGTCCAGGGAGTAAATTGGGGAATACCGAATACGTTTGTATGAAAAAACAGTGTTAGCGTACCATCAAAATTTAAGGGGGACTCCCATACAAAAAACACAATTTTTGGCCTATTTTTGCTCTATAACGGTAAGGAACCCTTAGTGCACGAGTCCGACTCGCACTTGGCCGATTTTATTTTATCTTGTTTTAAGATCTACAATCATTCGCCAGACTATAATAATTA
This sequence comes from Cyaniris semiargus, assembly GCA_905187585.1. Lineage (NCBI taxonomy): Eukaryota > Metazoa > Arthropoda > Insecta > Lepidoptera > Lycaenidae > Cyaniris > Cyaniris semiargus. Next base: position 5,948,585 of record LR994550.1, read on the forward strand.
GATAATTTAGAGTAGTTACTGGGCAGCCAAAATATTTTTTTTTATTGACAATATGATTTGTTTAGTATAATTTACTGTTATAAAATTATTAAAGCGTTTCTTCCATAACTATGTAATTATTATAATATTTTAAATGTGGTAATTGAGATTTCTGTGTAATTGTTTTATTGTGAAAATGTTGTGATCTATTTCAATTTAAGTAAATGCTTAGTTGTAGTTAATTATTGTAATTAGGGCAACATGTTATAGTTATGTTATGATGTTGTTATAGTTATAAAACTTTTAATAAATAAATCAAACTAATAAATAAACGCCAAAGTGACGACCGCTAGTTTGTGGTAGTGAGGGCCACAGTATTATCCCACCAAAAACATTTTCATCTAAAAATGTTGCCAAGACGAGAACATAATAGTTCGTGATGTCAAAAAGTAGTGAGATCTCATGAGAGCCAAGTTTTCTAACCTTACATACTCAGCCCGAAATCTAAAAACCTTAATACTTGAATATAATGTGTCAGCCGCACGAGAAGAATCTAAAAACTCTACACATTAGTCAAAATCGGTGGCCTGGCCATTTTGTTACGGTTAATATAAAAATTATTAAGTACAACAGAAAAGTAATATATTAAGTTCAAAGCCCATAGCATAACGAATCACAAATTGGGCCTCCGCTAAACTCACTCACTAGACCAAACACAGCGCAAGCGCTGTTTCACGCTGGTTTTCTGTGAGTCTGTGGTCTCTCAAGGCTAACACGTATTTTTTAGGGTTCCGTACCCAAAAAGTAAAAACGGGACCCTATTACTAAGACTTCATTGTCTGTCCGTCTGACCGTCTGTCCGTCTGTCTGTCTGTCTGTCTCCAGGCTGTAACTCAAGAACGGTAATAGCTAGAGAAATGAAATTTTCACAGATTATGTATATCTGTTGCCGCTATAAAAACAAAATAAAATTAATATTGAAGGGGGGCTCCCATACAACAAACGTGTTTTTTTTGGCCTTTTTTGCTCTATATCAATAATGGCAACAGGTAGGTTATTATTTCGTGATTACATAATGTAAAATGATGGTAGATGTTTTGATTTCCGGGAGATTGATTCTAGTGATACAATTGTATAGAATACATCCGGTCGGGGAAAATGAAGGCAGATGCCGTTGACGTACGGAAAAGATGGCAGGCTAAAATCAATCTTCAAGAAACACAAAAGTCTTAAATATGCATGATTATGAAATAGTAACAGCATTTTGTACGCAATATAAAGTAATAAAGAGTTTGAAACATAAGTATTGAAGTCTTTGATTTTTTTTCAAAGTCCTTAGTTATGTTTACTTTAACATTAAATAATAATAATAAAATAAAATAAAAATTAAGTGGCGCTCCCATACAAAAAACACAATTTTTGGCCTAATTTTGCTCTATAATTGTACGGAACCCTTCGTGCCTGAGTCCAACTCGCACTTGGCCGATTATTTATTTGTCACTAGAAGTATTTTATACTATTTTTAATGTTGTATCTAGCACAAGAAACGGTGGTATCTCATACTAACATCGACCCTCTATATCAAGAATTTGATATAGAGGATGTTATATACATAATATTAGTATAGAAATTTCTGTACTAATATTATGTTATATACCAAATTTCAGCTTGCTAAGACTTCAGGAAGTACCCTAAGGCGCTTTGCACACGACGGGGCGGGGCGGGCCGGTCAATTTCGCCGCGAACGATAGCGCAAAGCGAATCCTATATTACCAACGCAGACAGAGGGAAAAAAGACCGCGCCGCAGGTACCCGGCGGGCACTGGCGGCCGCCGTGGATCACACAAACCAGTATACATGCAGTAACGCAGACGGCGGCGCGGGACGGCTAGCTCTATTCTCTCTATCTCCAACTAGAACGAACGTCCTGAACTGACTGCCTCCGCCCGTCGTGTGCTTTGTGTACGCGGCGAGAGCAGCCGCAGACATCGACGGGCAGACGCGGTCTTTATTGCTTCGTGGACAAAATGCCCGCCCCGCCCCGTCGTCTGCAAAACGCCTAACAGTTTTGATGAACGGTAAGTCGGTGACAAAATTGTGGGTTTTTGGACACCAATCTAAAATATAATAGCTACGATATTCAAACTTTGCGCATTTAATTATTATACTCATGTCACTATATCTTAAAAATTTGAAGTATCTGGCATTATCCTAACCAAAGTTACGAGGGTTCAAAAATACGTCGAAACGTTTCCAGAAAAGGTAGGTAGTGCCTTGCCATTTAGACGAATTCTGAAAAAGGCACTATGAAAGTGTAGGATTTATTTTATAATTTTTAGTTAGTGATGAGCAAAGCAAGACTAAGACTCGACCAGTCTTGGTCTTGGTCTTGATCAAATCTGTCTTGTCTTGGTCTTGGTCTTGGTCTTGCACGCCTAGTCTTGGTCTTGGTCTTGCAAAAAGTCTCGGTCTTGCAAACATTTTTTCAAAACTTTTTGTAAACGTTTTAATTCTCTCGAAAAAACATTTTGAAACCTAAATTATTAGACTAGCTACATGATCTTATATTATCTTAACTTGTTAAGAGAATGATTCTTGAATTGAAAATACTAATGAAAAGTCGAGATCCAAGTCAGCATAGGCTGATCTTTTAGCGGAATAAATCCTTAAGAAACATGAAAATTTTGAAAAATAAGAACTTTCCCTCGGATTTCTTCTAGAGTATTTTTAGGGTTCCGTAGCCAAATGGCAAAAAACGGAACCCTTATAGATTCATCATGTCTGTCTTTCTGTCTGTCTGTCCGTCCGTATGTCACAGCCACTTTTTAACCCCCGACAAAAAAGAGGGGTGTTATAAGTTTGACATGTCTGTCTGTCTGTGTGTCTGTCTGTGGCATCGTAGCATCCAAACGGGCGGACCGACTTGATTTAGTTTTTTTTTGTTTGAAAGCTGACATGATCGAGAGTGTTCTTAACCATAGTTCATCATCATCAGCCTGCTCAGTGCTGGAAAATCACGGTTTATCGGGTTCTCGAAAGGCCGATGAGCAACTTGCAGTCGTTTGATGGGTTTTATATTTTGCATTCTACATAGTTCGTGACATTTATGAATATACATTAATGGAAAGTTGACATGGTGCTGCAGCATCACCTGGTAATCAATAGGATACCCAACTCCTCACCAACTTAGAGCAGAGGTTTCGTGTTTGGGCTCATTTTAATTACGAAAACTAGTAAGACGCAGATAAACCGTAAATATTTGAATGCTGCTGCTGCAGCATCACCTGGATTCTATAGGAGCCGAGCTCCGTATGAACACAAAGTGGATGTTTCATGTTTGCGCTCATATTGACGGCCTTATTCATGGCTAGTATTCATTGGGATATGATCCTGTTGATAGGAATTATTCTGAACTATGACCAACACAAGTTTAAAAAGCATTAAATAAAATTAATTTAAGAAATTTAAAAAAAAAACCCGCCAAACAACTTTAAAAAGTAATGAAATAATATTTAATGACTTTAAGTTTAAATAATTCCTAAGTATTTCCTTAGTATAAAGTAATATTTTAGTCCATAATTGTTGTCACGGTGTGTCGGGGAACCGCGCGTATAGTTTAAGGGTCAGTTCACAGCGAACCGAATCGAGACAATCAGCGACTTGTCGATACAATATGCAAAAGTCGCTGTTGTCGTAGTTTACTTGGCGGTCCCCCGACAGACCGTGACAAGCCAATGTTTTTTCGAGAGAATTAAAACGTTTACAAAAAGTTTTGAAAAATGTTTGCAAGACTAAGACTTTTTGCAAGACCAAGACCAAGACTAGGCGTGCAAGACCAAGACCAAGACCAAGACCAAGACCAGACAGATTTGATCAAGACCAAGACTGGTCGAGTCTTGGTCTTGGTCTTGCTTTGCTCATCACTAACTAAAAAGTATAAAATAAATCCTACACTTTCATAGTGCCTTTTTCAGAATTCGTCTAAATCTCAACAACTTCTGTACATATTATAGTCTTCATTACTTTGAAGTCGGTACCAGTCCCAAACAGACATTGACTGAACTCACGATTAAATTAGCTGGTACCGACTTGAAAGTAATGAATTATGAAGACTATAATATGTACAGAAATAGTTGAGATTAAGACGAATTCTGAAAAAAACCGGCCAAGTGCGTGTCGGGCCACGCGCAATATAGGGTTCCGTAGTACCGCTAATTTTTGACTGGTCAATGACAGGACATTTATTAAAACAACATCAATTTCAACAACATCATCTCAGTTACGTTCAAAGGAATTTGAACGAAAAGTTCCTTTATACTTCGCCGAATACATTTTTTTTAGTTGATCGACTATTACTCAATAACTTATGAAGTCTTCTTAGCCATGATAGTTTTTCTTTTAAATTCAGCATATTTCCTACTCTCGTGAATTTTTTCACATTTCTAGAAGCAACCGTTTAGCTGGTAGAAGGGGGGGACACTGGACTCTAACGATCTTTTCCACTTTATAACTTCATATTTCACAAATGGATCCCTAAATCGGAAAATGATGTACGAATACTCGTAATTTTTTAAATAACCTATCCAACGACACCCCACACGGTGGGGTAGGCGCGAAAAAAAAATTCATCCCCGCTTGATGTGTAGGGGAGGTCCCATAAAAAAAAAATATTTTTTTAAGATTTTTTATGCCATTTTGTCGGTACCATTAATATACAATGCATTCATCCCCGCTTGATGTGTAGAGGAGGTCCCATAAAAATATATTTTTTTAAGATTTTTTATACCATTTTCGGCACCATTAATATGTGCAGTCTCTGAGCAAAACCGCGGACAGACAGACAGACAGACGGACGGACAGAGCGAAACTATAAGGGTTCCTTGTTGACTATGGAATCCTAAAAAGGCACTATGAAAGTGTAGGATTTATTTTATACTTTTAAGTTCATATTATTATTGCTTTTACCTTGGAAGTCGGTTTCATTTTTTTGTTAAAAATAATACAATACATAGCGTTGTGTCGTAACTCGTAACTGGAATATTGCTTAAGTGTTGCTCGATACTTACAAATAAGATTGTTTATTTGAAATTGCAGGAACATCCAGGGATAACATAATATTGAACCTAGGATTAACTTTAAATTTAATTTTAGACCGGTGCATGTGGGCAAACAGGTTGCTTAGATTCGATGCTTTTGGTATAAACAATAATAAAACATAGGCTGCACTAAAAGTATCGGGAATGGAATATTTTCACTGTTCCTGTCTTAAAATATTTTTAATTGAAAACTCCTTGGTTTTAAAAATCGAATACCATTTATTTATTTAAAAAAAGATTCTCGGTCTTGTCACAAGGTCTTGTCAAACTTGTTTAGTCGTTGAGAAAATGGAATTGACTCGAGAAAATTCTAGAGCAGGGGTCACCAAATGGCGGACCGCGGTCCGCATCCGGACCGCTAACCCATTGTGTGCGGACCAAGCATTTTCGAAGATGAACTTCGGTAAAAATAAATTTCGGTCTCGACTTACTGATGAACATCTCCAGGATTTAATTTCAATAGCTTGCACCAATATTTCACTCCAAACTTCAGAGAGATAATTAGCTACAAAAATTGACACTTTTCTTTTTCTCATTGATAATGTAAATAAATTGTAATTTCCGTAATAACCATTGTTTATTTTTTTTAATGTGTGGACCAATGATGAAAAACTCAAAGCAGATATGTTACTACCGCGCGCGTTGTGAAGATTCAAATACGGCCCAATTGGGTCGTCTGTTATTTAGTCTGCATCGAGCGCAGTCACGAACGTGCCGCGTCTTGTCTTACCTAAATAAATTGATAATGACGTCGTGCGTGTTTCGAAAATGTACCAATTATGACTCAAAAGAAAACAAAACACATGGAATCTCTTACCACATGTCTTGATTGCAAATTGCAATAAATACCTCGATTATTTACATTTTCAATTATTTTTTCGAACAATCTGGAAAAAATCGAATTTTCGTCATAGCTCAGGCAAAGAAAGAGACAGCGATACGATTCGACGTTTAAAAATAGAACTGTCTCTTTTATGTAAATGGTTTTTCGTATCTTTTGTTTCACTTATCTGTCAAATTTGTCAATGTTTGCAATTTTGAATTTGAAAATTGTTCGGAAGAGATTTAAGCCGGAAAATAGTATGGACGTAACAGATCTGTATAAGTAGAATATCATTGGTGTGGACCGCGATGGTCATTTCATTTCTTAATATGGACCCCGAGCGAAACTAATTGGTGACCCCTGTTCTAGAGCGATGATTTGTTATGACTTTCGAAGTGGTTTAACACAAAAACAGTGTGTTGACCGGATTATTTCTGCATTTGGTGATGAAGCCCCATCCAAAACCACAATTTATCGCTGGTTTGCTGAATTTCAATGTGGACGTGTCAAGCTCAGTGATGACCCCCGTCAAGGTCGTCCAGAAACTGCAGTCACCCAAGAAAACGTTGATGCTGTGCGTAAGCTGATTGAGAAAGATCGACATGTGACATACCGCAAAATTCAAAGTCATATACAAAAAAGTTGTTTTCCCGATGGATACCGCATTTGCCCTGTGAAGAGCAAAAAGCGGCTCGCGTTACTTGGTGCGTCAGAACTCTCGAAAGATTCCACGCAGGATCCTCAAATGCTGTATACAACATCGTATCGGATATATCGGATACTAGTTGTGCCCCGCGGTGTTACCCGCGGTTTAAGTGATATATAATAAAAGACTATGATAAAATTAAATTAAGAAATTTAAAAAAATCCCCGCCAAACAACCTTAAAAAGTAATGAAATAATATTTACTGACTTTAATTTTAAATAATTCCTAAGTGTAAAGTAATATTTTAGTCCATAATTGTTGTCACGGTGTGTCGGGGGACCGCCAAGTTAACTACG